>OY728120.1:1974200412-1975450412 GCA_963277665.1 Viscum album | reverse complement strand
CTAAATCAATTTCCTAGGATTTATAGGTTCTGAAAAACTAATTTTTTCTCCTTTAAACCTATTCCTTAGTGGATCTAAGCATGGTGGATCTCATTTGATATCCTCTTGGAAGTGATTCTCCTCATGTATGTTCCATACCATTCTTTTCTCCTACTCCTTATGAATTTAAAGATCATGATATTATGATACATCTAAAATATATTCAATTTAATCTTGAATCTAGGTTTTATTCCTTGATCTCCATCACATTAATTCTTATTTGGAATTCCTTTTTGTAGGCATTTTTTGTTTTGATTCTGTGATTAGAGTTCGGTGGATCCGTTTGATATGACGCTATATAATTGAACCTTGATTTCCATGATTTTTTTAAAATTGATTTCAATTCATTTATGAAAACCAAAATTTATTTGATTTAGTATTCGAAGTTGATTTGGAAAGGATTTGTTAAAACAACCCAATTCCAATAGAATTGGAAATTGGGGATTATTTTTAAATTAATGGATTTGATGAATTGATTTGATAATGGTTTTAAAAATATGGAATAAATTTAATTGATAAAAAACTATTATTTGTTTTATTTTGAAAAGGTATGAAATTATGAACAACCCAAGTTTTGTTTTTAAAAATAATTTTTCATATTAAAAAGATAAGTTAGAAAATTGAATTGTAAATGATGTCTGGATTTGAACTGAGATTATTTTACCATTATTGATTGATTTATTGAGCATAATAAATCTTGTGTAGTTAGAGGGTTGTTTGGGAAAAATAATGATAGGAGGGTTATTATTGGGAAACATCCCTCAAGGTAACATTGATGCATTTTTGGGTTGATTATGTTTGTTAAAAAAGTGGAATTCCATGGTTAGTTGTCGAGTTACAGAGATATTTTTGAAAATCTATGTTTGTAAAGAACCATGACAATGGAATGATTGATTGTGAGGTGGTACAAAAAGAATAGATACAAGGTGGAACCATTTTCTAGTGTTTTCTAAACTTTTGGGCCTCCAAATCAAAAAATAGAGGTATGCGTTTTGGAAGGGAAGTTGCGCATATTATTGAAGGTGGTGTGGAAGCATGCGTTCATGGAAAGTTTCAAGATCAGAACATTAAAATATAGAAAAGGCATAAAGTGAGCGAAAAATATGGAAATGTGTGTGAAAGATAACTTAGCATTAAATAATATTACATGCCCAATGTGATGTCAAATGGTGTTTTTCATGACTGAAGAAGATCTTGCGCGACACTCCAAATATTCCATGCAAGGTTTAGTGATGCCTATAAATAAGAGGAGACCCCCCTCATTCGAAGGAGATAAAAACTAGAGAGAATCTGAGCTCTGGATCGTGTAATAATTATTTGAAATGGCAGTTTCACAAAACATTGGGAGTTGCATTCCATATAAAGAATTTTCACATAATAATTAAGTTGCGCGGAATCTAAGGATGTTTCATGTAAGATTGGTGTTTCATGTAATAAGGTTGTTGCAAATTGGAAGAGTTTTTTAGAGCCTGGCATAAAACATACGTGCATAGTGCAGTAAGTGTTCCATAAAAGATTTGGAGTTTCCCAGTACATCTGTGGTAAAGTGAAACTCATTAGTGGATGAAAATGGGGCATAAATATAGAATCTACATAAACTGGAGTATGAGTTCATTATAAATAATGGAAGGAACTAAATTTCTATAAACTATTATTAAATATTATGAATAATCAATGAGCACAATTTAGTTAAGAGATCTGTGAGATTTCAAATTGTGATTGGTTGTAAACTAGGAGGGACAGTGAGTCCACTCTGAACATTGTAAATATCAGTATGCTTTTAGTGTATTTGGTACATCAGCACATTTTCATTATATTCTCCTTGAATTTATCTTAGTAAGGGTAAACTAGTTAAAAAAATTGTGTCTTATGCATGCTTTAATTTTTTTTCATACTTTTCTATGGGAAAGTGAGATTATAGAGTTTTGTTTAACAAAAAAACATGATTAAAAGGGTGGATGTTTTAATTTTTCGTACACTGATCCCCTCACCCGCTATGGGTATTTGACCTTGTGCACCTAAAAAATATTCACCAGTAATGGATTTACATCGAAAGCTATAACAAAAATCTATTTAGGTAGATCTTATCCCGAATGGTATATTGATGAGTCTTATTCAGCCTGATATTGAGGGATGTGTGTTCACATATTTTTATGACCAGTGATATGAGACGTGTGAGGACCCTATAACTAGAAACTACCATATCATAGGGAATATAACAATGGGTATTTTTGTGATTGTTTTGATATATATTCCATTTATTATTGAACTTTTTTATTCATGCACGTTAATTTTTAAAAACTATTTTATGTAAAAAAATTATTTAACCCATGATTGAAATGTTTTCTATCTTTTAAAATGAAATCATGTTTTTTTAAATATGCAATTGAAACACTGTGACATGTTTTATTTAAAATTGAAATAATTATTTTTTTTATTAAGGAATATTTTTATTGAAAATTTGGGAGACCATACTGGGATTTAAAGATCATGCCCTACCTTTGCCTTTGGGTGTTTGTATATTTTCTTCTTCGAGGCCCAAAAAAAGGGATAGGGTCACTTAGAGGTGGTGGATGTTCTTGATCCTTTGGGATTAGAGTGATGTGTTAACTTGGGATGTTTAAATTTTCCATGATTAATTTGATGATGTTCCATTATGGTTTTTACCTCTTTGATTTCTAGAACATTCTCCATTTAGAGCATTGAGCATAATGACTTATTTATTTTTCTTATGTTTTTTTGTTAAAAATTTATCCCTCTTTTATCTTGTATGATTCCAAGTTCTAGTCATAGACCTATGGGGATTGGGAATTTCATTTATTACATGTTATATTTGGCTTGGTTATCATCATACCAAGGTATCTAAGCTTGTGTTTGGTAGATGGGGCCCATGTTTTTTAACTCTTATTAGAGATAATACCTGAACTAAAGTGTATAATAACTTCATATGTTTGAGGAATGTTTCCTTCAATAATAACAATAAACTATTTAAAGGGGTATAAATTAACGCCTATATAAAATATTGGTTTAAACAACTAATTAATATTATCCATGTCAATAAAGAGTACCTTTATTTTCTGAATAGCATACTGAAAGGACATTTGATTGAATATGGGTATTACATTTAGTTTTAAGAGTGGATAATTGGGTATTTGGGTGGTTTGATAGATGGGACAACACATGTATATGGGAACACATGTGGTGCCTAATGATCTAGGTCCCAATTTCCATATAGGGTGGTATGGTTTCATTTTTGGAAAAAATGGCCATTTTTATTACATTTTTTATGTTAGGGTGAATGGTTTTTTTAATTTTAATTTTTTTATGATTTTTGGGTTTGTAATAACTAATTATTAAATTATCATTTGATTATTTTTACATTATCCTACCTTTTTTGAATTATATAAAGGAATGAATCTTTGATAAACAACATTTTTAATGATTATTTTATTTGTAATAATGAAATAATTTCAATTCATATAGATAAATATGATTATTTAACTAACTTTTTAAATTAAATAATATATTCATAAATATCATGGAAAATTCAGTTTTGATCATATCAACTTCACTCTAGTGATTTTGTAATAACACATTATCTATTGATTATTTTGAATTGAAATTTCTTCACCATTATCCTCACTCAATGGGAAAAAATATTGATATAAATAGTCTAGATATATCAGACTTTTTAGGGTAATAAACGGGTCATTAAATCAAAATTTTAATGGGAACATCAATAAATAAATCCCCTCACTATTTCAGACATAACTTACTTATACGGGATTGGATTAGGATAAATTTTTTTATCTCATTAAATGAATCAATTTTTAGAAATTTATTCAACTATTTTAAAAGCTATATTTCATTGGAATTTATTCAAAAATATGGTACAAGTGGGAGGAAAATATTTTGTAATAATTCCTCATTGACCCATATTTGTAATTGAATCCCTAGACTGCATCCACTCTATAAATTTTCTTCTTTCTCATTTGATTGATTTTTTCCATGATTAAAGGGATTACTATATAAAGTGATTGGTTAAATTCCATTTATACAAAAAGAATTGTGTGAAGGGAGGATTTCATACAAAATTTTATTCTAATTGGATTTCACCTCCTACTTCCATATTGTTTAGTTCTAACTTTTCAAGTGTTTTCTCTCCTTCTTGTATGTAAATTATTTTTTTCTTTAATGAAACTCATTTTTTTCTTTGAATCATTGATATGTAATTAAAGAATCATTATGAGACTGTTCTATACCATTTCAAAACCATTAAAAGTAAAAAACATCATCCGGATGATAACCCAAC
Organism: Viscum album; assembly: GCA_963277665.1. Taxonomy (NCBI): domain Eukaryota; kingdom Viridiplantae; phylum Streptophyta; class Magnoliopsida; order Santalales; family Viscaceae; genus Viscum; species Viscum album. The sequence continues at coordinate 1,975,446,061 of OY728120.1, read as the reverse complement.
CCATTGATGATTATTTTTATTTCAATCAACTAAATTTTTATCAACATAATTTATTTTCTCAGAACCCATAAACCTATTATTACTCATAAAATTATTATCTATGGTTTTATTTTAAAAATTCAAAGGATTTTGATTTTTTTACTTAGCATGTGAGGCCAATATTGTGTGATGTGTCAGAGAAAAATGTAAATTATTTAATACCCTAAAATTTTAATTGATTTACATTATTAAAATATAATATTAAAACTGAAATCATTCTCATTTATAGAATTTAGATTATGACCTAATTTTTTTAGTGACCATAAGTTTTCATTGGTATGAAAATAAAAGCAGTTTTTCAAGATTGTATGTCTTAGAATTGACGTATAGATCTTTCCAGTAAGTCTTTATGGTCTTGTTATTTTCTATAGGGTTCAAGGGTGAAAAAACCAGGGGAATATAATTGAATTAATTTAAACATAAGGGATAATAATGAATTAATAAATAAATTGGTAGATTATATATATTAAATTTTATTATATACTTGTTTTCAAAGAGTTTGCGTTCTTTTTTTCTTCCATTTTCTTCAAAATCAATCAAAAATACCTTACTTGTGAAAATTTTCAATTATTTTATTTTCCTTTATTCATCAGGAGAATTTCCTAGGTTATCTATTTTGATGCAATTAAAAAACATGAATTTTTTTAAGAGAATGTGTGATAATACTCATTAGTTTCCACATTTAGATATTAAATATAATTCCTACATCCCAAGTTTACCTCACAGAAGTATAAGTATACCATTATAAATAATAGTGTTCATCATATTGAGATGGTTCAAGAACAGAAAAAAATAGAGACCAAATAAGGAAAGATTCACTGGAAAATTATGACAACAGAACATGAGATGGATCATGGTCCAATGTGTTCCTCTAAGGTCATGGTTGGTTTATCCTCCACTTGATAAATCAAACATTAGTTTCAATCCCATGATAATGATGGTAAATTGTTTTAAAATTTTCAAAGTTAATTATTTGATATTACTAATGAATGTGATCTAATAGGAATTTTAACAAGCTTGATCAGATAAAAATGGATTATTGTGCAATGGATGCATTATTTTAATGTATGGTTGATTTATATTAAATTCATCACATAGTTTGAACTAAGAATTGTGATTAAATATAATCAGGTTTATTAACTATGTAAGTAATGGAAATAAAACACTAAAATTAAAATTAGGTCATAAACACATTATATCACTCAATCTATGATAAAAACATTATTTCAGGTGGTCATGAACCATAACTGAGGGTAACTCAATATTTTATATAGTTATAATGATATTGGTGCATTTAATTAACTATAATTTTCATCAATGAAATATTAATTACAAGAATGGTTTAATTTTAGACTCAAGTGATGACTAAATCCACGATTTTGATTTTAAGGATCTGGGATTCCTCTAAACATATCCAGGATCTATAAGCTAATGAAATTGGTTATCCAAAATCATTCCTTAAACTCTTTATGTATTAGAATATCCATTACATGGATTATTAGAGGAGGTTTAAATATATTTTCACACTAGAATATCCAAGAAACCTAATACTATAAATATAATGGTTGAGATCTATTGGGATTTAAAGAAATATTAGGATACATTAATGAATAATAAATCAATAAATATATAACTAATCAGTAATTTGGATATTGATAAAGGTAATGATTTTTTGAAGTTTTTTATGTATAATATAAATTAATTCAACATAAATTATATATTTAATTGAGATATATCCTTTATAAGAACAATTTTATGGAAATATTTTTATTTATTGGTATTATAAACTTGTGATGTTCTCTTGACAGATGTGTTAAGAGCATTAAGAATTTAATTTTTGATAGATATATATCACCATGATTACAATGAAGAAAAGGGAAACTAAATGGTGGTAAGGAAGTATTATTTTTATATACTATGTAGATTGATTCTGGATTTCAATACTTTTAATTTTATCTTTTCATAAATATAAACATTATTTATAATTATTATTTCAAAAGAAGATATTTTCATTTGGGTTTAATAACGAGACTTTATTTCATACAAGAATGAAATATTTTATGGAATTAGACATATGAATAAAAAAATTTATATTTAGGTCCTTGAAAAAATAGTTTATAATATATCAAATAACAAATTAATGATATTTTACTATAAAACCATGAAATTTCCTTTTAGTGAAAAGAGAAAAAAGAATATTGAGTTATTAAAACAGAATAAAAATTAATGTATGTGGTTTAATGAGATCATGTAAAAGTTGTTATTATATTCTGAAATATTTCAAATTTTCATAATATTAAAAATTTGATATAGAGTAAATTTGGTAAAGTAGTAAAACATTTTTATTTAATTACGTTGTAGAATAATCATTTCAATATTATGGAATAGTTTCATACATTGATCAGAAAGACATTTTTATTCATAAAAACTAGTCATAATTCTATGTAAAACAACCTAAAAGACAACAAATTATATATGGAATTGAGGGTATTCGGTTATATTTTATGAGTATTCAGTGCTTTAAAGAATATATATTACATTCAACTTGAGCTAAATATGATAAATTATTATTTATTAGATATTACAAGGTAATAATGAGTTAGGTTTATAATATTTCTAGAATAAAAAGTTTTTGTGTCATGATTTAGGTGATTCAATGATAAGAAATATGTTTTATAGAAACTAGTTAGCATAATTTGAACTTATAAATTTTGATTTTAATTAATATGAATTTATATTAAGATGGAGGTTTATTTGGATTCAAAAGATATTGTGAAAATTAAATTGAGTCATGTTTCACAAGAGGTTTCATATATAGTGGGAGTGTAATAAACTTTATGGTATTATATATAGATAATATATTCTCGTTCAATAATGACATGGGTATATTATTCTAGAATAAATGATATAGTGCCCTATATATATATGACATAATGATCAACAAAGATAGATCTAAAAAGGATAATTGGTTTTATTCTAAATATATATTAGAAAAGTGATAATAAGATTTAACATATATATCTTTATGAATGGGTCATTTCCAGTGTTTAATGATAATAGTTTTACAAATTATCAAAAACTAATCAGTTTCTAATAAAACTCACTTGGACATAATCAGTGATATTCTTACATGTATGAGAAAAAAATCAAGGATATATTCCTAAACTAAGAAGTGTTTTTTTGTAAAAAGATAAAATGATTCTATGTCATCTACGTTTGGTAATTAGTTTTAATTGTAATGTGAAATAATTTGTTATAAAGGTTATAAGAATTTTTTGTTTCCATAATATATATTTAATTCATTACAACATCAAATGTAATGAAGATAATTTAAATATAGAATTTTTGAAAATAGTTTTTTCACTTATATATGAAAAATCATACACTCACCATTAAATTCAATTATAAAATTACAAAAATATCATTAAAAAGTTTTTTAATAGTGTTTATGTAAACATTTATCAGTTCACCACATGTTTTTATAGAAATTTTAAGATCACTAATGACTAAAAATTCCAAAATATATAAGAAAAATAGAGAAAAGGAAATAAGAAGAATAGGAAAATTAGAGGATTTATGTGGATTGGGATGAATCCCTACATCCCTAGAGAGGTAAAATTATTTCACTATTTTTGTGAGAACAATTATTGGAAACAAACACTATATTCAAAAACCACATCTAGAAATTTAGATCATAAAGAAATGAGGTTCTACAGTTACCCATATTTATATATTTCCTATTACAAGTCCCCATTACAACCCATAATTGATTGGTAGTGAAGATGAGTATAACTCTTGAAACCTACCTATAATAGATCATGGTTTAGAAAATAACACAAAGTGTATAAGAACAATAATATGAGAGACACTACCTTCAAATATCCCATTAATAAGAAAATAACCACCAATAAACATCATAATATAATAAATAAATAAATACCATAATTCATGTAATGTCATACATAAACTAAAATATCTAAATGACATATTATGATAAAACTCATATGGAAGAAGCTCCCCAAATACCTTCTAGAACCAAATATAAAGACCTAGGCTTTTCATATATGGATATTACATATTTTTAGATAAATATTCATTACATTACAAAAATATCTTCCTGAGGACCATAATAGTTTAGTGTATTTAGAAACTTGGGACACATTCTTATAATTTGTTGTATGATCTTAAATATCTCTGGTAAAGATCTTCCCATTAGTAATCCTACTTAAAACCATTCATTATAACCTTGGTAAAATATAACCTAAGAATGGGTGATCTTAGATGTGCAGTAAGGGTAAACAATGGATTTATGTAATCATAACATAAACATAACTGTGTGATAATATAAGAATAACATTTTAAGATAATACCCTTTATATCAAAAGTCATATAAATGAGTCATAGAATAAATATTAGCATCTCATAAGACATTAATCATAGGGGATTAAAAATCATAAACCATGTAAGCATAACACAAAATAATACAAGGAATTTTGAAAGACACATAAACTTGTAATATCATTCCATATAAGTCAAATCACATTTTCAAAAACATATTAGGGCACATCATGGGGAGCTGAACCATACTGGGTAGAACACACCATCATCCCCAGTCACATTCCTTTCCTTATAGTGTATTGGGTTTCACCTTACTCACATAGTGTATCAAGCCCATCAACTTGATTTAATAATTATCTAATGGCATATAAATATTTTCCCAATTAATCGGAGGGAGATATAGGCCCACCTGTCACATAATGAAATCCACACATATTTTTTCAATGAGAATATAAATAATTCATTATATCAGAACCCAGGGAATGACAAGGGTTTCATAAACACAATCTAGTCATAAATAACCTTTGTAAAAGATATAGGTTTCATATATATCATTCCATAATATATATAAACATAACATATAAATAATAAGGACAATATCATTGAAAATATCCATAATAAATAATAAGTAACATCACATAATTTTATCATTAATGGAAAATAATTTTGAGATATCACTTGAAAATAATTATTGAGGATAATATCCGTTCTGCTTTGAAAAACATTTTCTTTTATTAAAATTCCAGGAAATTTTAAAATAAAACATTTTCTTTGAGTAAAACCTTTTAATTTTTTACAGAAAACTACATTGAATTAATTCATCATTAATGTTTAAAAACAAATTATGCTAACTAAATAAAAAAACCATCATTTCGTACTTTTGCTGAAAAAGTAACAAAGTACCTCATTTGAAAATGAAAAAAAAATATTACTTTGAAACCGTTTAGTAAAAATTAAAATACGGGTAAAAATGACTTTAAAAATTTATAAGAATAGTAAAAATATTTTTGAAAACATTTTTAATAAACATGGACATGGCATATAAATATTCTCTTGTAGATACTTATATATAAACAATACTGAATAATAATAAGATTGTGAAACTAAACCTTTCAACATTATAATTAGAAGAATTGTATTCCCCATGAAAGAAATAAAATTAAATGGATATGAAAATATCATTATAATGAGAATAATAATCATTAAATAAATTCATCTTCAGTATATAAACCACACAAACGAAACAAGTAGTGTATAAGGCATGTGTCCCACATAAATAAAAGTGAGAAAAAAATATCTTACATTATATCTTGACTATATTCATACTCATTAGAACCCCCTATATAATAAATATAAGTTTATTATAAATATATTACAGAAGCTTATTCAATTTTATCATTCCATAAATTATTTACTTATGACCTACTATTACCTATTTATTAACAACTTCATATTAAAGTTGTGTTTCAGGTAATAACTACTTTGTTTTTCACATGTGTTTTGATTTTTTTATATTTTTTGCCCTCTTACTTATATCATGATTTAATAATATCCAGAATGATAAAAATGATATCAATTTCAAATATATTCAGTATATATATATATATATACTTGTAATACTCTATAAAATATTGAATTAGAAAATGAAGTACACCGTTCTTGGAGACAGTAGTCCGTACGTACACATGAATATTGTTTCCATTTTCTTGTCATATTGAAATAAAGAAAATAAATTTCAAATAAATAATATCATTAATTTATAATTATTATGTCATATATATCATATATTTTCATTAAAACCATTCTTAAAACATTCCATGTAATGTGTGAACGAATCACATCTCCTTGAGGTGGTGGTAGTTCACATTACTACAAACGAAGTTATCGTATTTACACAAAATGGAGAGAATGAATTTATATATTATATAATAATTAAAAAATAATATACACATCATAAATATAATTATATCATATAAAAATACAAATTCCATCATTATTCACATCCTTTAAATGTGGAAATGGAAGAACAAACGACATCGATTCGTGAGGCAGTAGTCCACCATACACAAGAATGATGATATTGTATCCCATTTAATAGAAGTGTTTGTGATTGTAGGTAAAACCCTTTATATGAAACCATATTAGTATATTAAGTATATTTAGTTTATTATTTTAACATGAAATAAAAAAAATTAATGTTTTTAAGTAATAAATAAATCAAAAATGTTAGTTGAAGAATGTTACCTCTTTTTTGGGTATCTCTTTTTGATTTGCACAAAAGGACCACCTCTGTTGTATTTATGCCAAAATTAAGTCTACTAAGATGAAGTGATATATGTTTTTTGGATATTTGGATAGATTTTGGCTGAAATAAATAGGTTCTTAAGTGTGAAGAAAAGAGAATAATAGCTTCCCTTATATAAGGGAGGGGAGGTTCACCTTTGGAATTTCAAAAAATATTAATTTGTTATAAATTAAATATCAAATAAATTGTCTCAAAATTGATAGGGTTTTGGAGATAGTGTATTATAGAGTGATAATACCATTAACCAGTATATTTTGTACTAGTTTTTGTGTAATTTTAAACCATATCTTTTTTAATAACCATTAATTAACCTATTTTAATTTTAATTATGGTAACAACATTTTCAATATTAAAATGTTGATAGTTTTACTTATAAGGTTTAAATTGAACCATAAATGGTCATTTATGATATTTTGGAACATAAATTATCCCCTTTTTCTTTATTTAGTATTTTAATTATTTCAAAATAATTTATAAAATTATTATTTGCATAAAATATCATTATTGTCAATTTTGACACTATTCCTAACATTGACTTTATGAAAATTAGTACATCAAGATAAATCAAAAAAATAATCTAATATACCCATAACATTAATTATTAACCTATAAAACTATTGAATCGCCTTCATTAAGTAAACTTTTATTTCATTTATTATTTTTAATATCATTTAATTGATTGTTTCATTAATTGAATAATTAATGCAACATCATTGTTTAATTATTTATGAATATTATAAATTCAATAAAATTTAGAAATAAAATACCATGATGTATAAAAACCTTTTATATCACATGATAACATTTATAGTCATTTATATCTTCTAATTAAACCCCTATTCAAAATATTATTCTTATTAAAAGTAAGAGTGTCAAATTTGGTCACTCCCTTTGATTTTAATAATATCTAGGTCATTTTCAAGGACAAGTGACTATTAAATAATTAAATTTATAACACTTGGTGTTAAGGTTCAAATTAAATTCATACACCTATATTTTTTTAAGTTTTACAATATTTTTTAATATTTATAATATTATTTTAACCCATAATTACTCAATTTAGCTTTAATCGTGGTAATAAAAATTACAAAATTTACTATTCATACTTTCCAAAAATAAAATGTAAATTTTTAATAAATTTTTAACATATAATTAAAAATATGTAATCCTTTTTTAAAATTCAAAAATACATAATTGGGAAAAATTATTTTAAAATTAATCTCCTTGATGGAATGGGAAAATGGGTTTTTAAAGTAAAAACATTTAAATGATCAATCTTTTTTATTGAAATACAATGTATAATTTATTTAAATGGCCTAAACTGGATTAAATTATATAAAATTGATCTAATTATACTTTAAAACCAATCAAAAATGTAATTTAACACTATAAATTATTTCTATGAAAAAGCTTTTTTCAATTAAAATTCAGAATTTTTTCAATATTCATCAAAACATAAAACTTATCATAAATATAAAAAAAATCAACCAAATTAAATTTTTAGATTCATATCTTAAAATGAAGTATATTTTTTCAAATATAATTTATAAATGTTCCAAAATTTAGTTCTAAAATAGGTGCTCCACTAAAAGGCGATAAAACTGCCTTTAGAAAAATATAGCTTTTTATGTGCAAAATTGGATATATTCTTATCTTATGTCTATAAAATATGATGGATTAATTTCAAAAAAAATATTTAATATATATATATATGTTATTTTTTGGTTAAAACTATTCATTTTATCCAATTTAACGTCTAGGTAATCATTGTATTGTTTGAATAATTGAAATAATAAAATATTGGTTCATAGAAACTCAGTATTGTGTGAAAAGAAAGATAATATGGTGTTGAGTGTAATAAAAACATAACATGGTGTAGTGTATGAAATAATAAATTAAATAAGTTTAATTTATTTAGAAAAAAATGTTCATAAAAACTTGGGGTGTTACATTCTACCCCCTTAAAAATGAAATTCTCCCTTGAAATTCGTCACTCTAATTCAATAAAATAATGAAAAGTATACATCATTGTATCCTCAAGTTCAAATTTAGATTTTTCAAACTAGCAGTTTATTCACAAAATATTAACTAGGTGAGTGGTATTGTTTTTCATTACTTTATCTCTATGATCCAAAATTTCTACTAGTTTCTATTTATAAGAAACATCTTGCTTCATTAGTAAGTCCTCTAAGTTTAGTTCATGTGTAGGATTTTGTATGAACTTCCTCAAATGTCTATTAATGGAACACATCGTAAACATGAGATATATTTTTTGGTAGATCCATTAGATAAGCTACCATTCTGATACGATTAATAATTTAAAAAGGAAATCATATCCTTTTAGTTTGAAATTTCTTTTCTAAAATCAAAGGTGGGTGTTAGAGAATTTATACGTGGTAACCCCATATAATAAAAATGAATACCAAACCTCCCTTTAAAAATTGAATTTTTTAATGATAGAGGTTACCCAAAGTAACTTATAACTAGGTTTCCACATATGAGAACATAGGTGGAAAGTGAAAACAAAGACATGGAATAGATATCTAACTATCAAATTCTGATTGAGAGTGATAAAGATCATGTTCAATAGAAGTTAATGACCACAAAACCATATACCAAATAACTATGAAAAAGTTCATTTTTATCATCATAAATTATGATAATAGGATGATATTTTATTTAAAAAATCGTTTGAGAAGATATAATTTATTGATGTCATATAATAAGAAAAATCACACACCATGGTTGTGCCTTGATCAATTTATACTTCATCTCTTACTCAAAGAAAATATGAAGTTGAAATTTTAATGCCTGAGGAACTAGTAAATCATAAAATCCATAATGGGATTATAATTCATTCCTTCTGTCTCTAGTTATCATCACAAAAAAATGTTTAGCACATATTATCCAATATGAATAAATTTTAATATTACAAAACATTAATTTCTAAAACCACTTCCAAAATTCAATGTAAAAAATTTCATAAATGGTTACCCTTATAAACCTTCCAAAAGATTAAAATCCAAAACCTTAAAAATAAGGTAATTTACATTCAAAAATAAACTCATAATTAATCCCACAAACAACTTGATTTGAATCTTAATTATCACACACCAAACATGTGAAGACCATTATCATGTATTTTATTCAAATAGGGTAATAACCTAAATTACCATAAAACCTTAGTGAAAACATGCATTATTTAAAGCAAATAAATCTTTTCTAAACCCAAAAATCCAAAAACTCTATAAACATAATACAATATATCATTGACCACCTTTCCGTCTTATCATTCCCAAGGACATCAATATTATCCCACCATAATCAAATATATTTGTATTTCATTATCCCAACATCATTGACATGTTAAGGGTTATCCTTACCTTAATCATGTGTTTTCCAAACATATCACCTTAATACCTCAATCTCTTTTCACATTAACCAATACCATTCAGTATATTCTCTTAAATCCTTAGTAAAAAACTATAGTGGACCAACACTTTGATATTTCATTATTCCATAATACTATAAAATTAATTCTACAAAATTGTTCTTGAATTCCATAAAATACAAACTCAATAATTCCACCATTTCATTGTCGTAATCTACCCCACCAATAGTTATTGCCTATTATTTTTCCTTTACATTGGCCTTAAGATGTTTATGAAATCAATAATCATCAATACCCCTCTATTTTGGGTATTGGTTATCATAATGACAATTTTCCATTCACTAGAAACATTGAAGTGTGGGAGGTGCATTATTTGTATACTTTTCCATATTCAAGTCATTATAAAACGTATTTACATCCCAACAGTAGTCAAATTCTTGATGACCTTCTTTCCCACACATAAAACATTTAATATTCCGTTTAATAAAATTTTCTCTATGTTTCTTTCCATAATTTGATCATAAATTAAATCCCATCTTCTTTTCATTATAGTTTTTATATTTCACTTTAATCTCGAACATCCATTTCTATTCAAAACCTTGGTATTGATATGTAACTTTGACCTCCATTTCCACCTTTACAACACAACGCACAGTCTCTTCATGGCAACTTAATGTCTCTTATGGCTAACTCAATTTGAAAGCATGGTAGTAATCCATTCAAGAATATATCAACCTAACTTTTATATTGGATGGTAAAACCAAAAGTGTACCTTTAATGTCTTAAAATTATCCTTGTAGGTACCAATGGACCCATCATCCCTTTGCTTTAACTCAAGTATCCCTTTTTCGATCTTCGTATGAAGAACATGAGGAAATTACTTATTAAAGGGTAAGTTCTTAAACTCATCCCAATCCATGGATTGAATTTCGTCTTACTTCCCCATATTCTTGATTATATTCCACCACTAGTCCACTTCACGTCTAAATGAAAATTAGAAAAAATTATTTTTTCATGTTTCAAACACTAAAGGATGTAAAATATCTTAATAGTGGTAATGAACCACTGTTTAGAAACAAGTGGATCAGAAGACTGAGTGAAAGAATTTGGATATTTACACATCAAGAACTCAACATAAATTTTTTTCCCTTATCTAATAATTTGGGATTCCACAATGATTCATTTCATGTGTCAGTATAGAGATAAGATTTTTTTTCCATATTCCATAACATTTTGTTGTTCAGGAGGACAATCATTTCATTTCCCATTGCATTCATTATTAACATGGTTCCTTCGGGTTCCATTCATCAACTAATATAAGAAAATATAGTCTGAGAAGCACTAATCATAGTGGTAGAACCACATAATCAAGGTAAATTACTTATAATATTTTAATTGGAAAAATATTAGGTTTAATCCTAGGTTATTCATAATTATTTGAAAATATTTGTATTTTAAATTGTATTTATACTTATCCGTTGATAAATCCATATAATATCCTTATAAATATATCTTGGAATATCACTAAACTTCTCTCATCCAAGTTTCCAAAAATTTGCTAAACCATTTCTCTAATATCAACTATAATGACCCAGAAATTTCATAAATGGTTATTACATCTTTTTAGATGAATATTCATTACAATAAAAAAACACATGCACGAGGACCATAATAGTGTAGTGACTTTGGAAACATGTAACACATTATTCTAAATTTGGTTTAATATCTTCAATGTCTCCAATAATGACCATCCTATAAGTACTCATACTTAAAACCTTTGTTTATAACCTGGGGAAAAATAACATTAGAAATGGTGAGCCCAGATTCTCAATAAGGGTAAACAAAGGAGATATATAAGAACAACATAAACATAAGGGTTTGAGAATATAATAATAAAATTTTAAGGTCATACTTGACATATCAAATATCATATACATGAATCATGGAATAAAGATTGGCAGTTCATGAGACATGAATCATAGGGTAGTAAAAATCATAAACCATGAAATATTAAAATAGAAATAAGACATCGAATTGTGGAAGACACAGAAACATGTAAAATTATTCCCTATAAGTCCAGGAGCATTTCCCAACTTTATTAATCCATTTCATGGGGGATTTACCTACTAGTCAGGACACACTACTATCCCCAATAATAGTCTTTTACTTATAGTGGATTGGGTTTCCCCTTCTTCCCATAGTGGATCCATCATGTCAACTTGTTTCCCCTCATTATATAATCAAATATTAATATTTCCCCAATGCTTTTGGGGGAGATATATTTTTCACCCATCAGATAATGAAAACCACACATATGTGTGCCATATGAACATAAATCATTCATCACATCAGAACCCATGGAACAAAATGGGTTTCATAAACATCATTCAATCATAACATTACCCATGTAAATTAAATGGGTTTCATAAATATAAGTTCATCATAAAAATAAACCAAAAATAGATACATTATGTATAGTATCTAGGAAAATCATCCCTAATAAAAAAATAAGTAACATTAAATAATGTTATTATAAATGGAAAATAATATTGAGAAAACCCATAAAAGTAATTTTTAAAGAAAATATCCTTTCTTCTTTGAAATATTTTATTATCTTAAAATGCCTCGAAATTTTAAAAGAACCCATTTTATATGAAATTAAAATTCTAATAATTTTAGGAAATATTCCGGAAATTAATGCATTAAGAATGCTGAAAAATATGTTCATGTCGTATAATTTAAAAAAACATTCCTTTCATAATTTTTCTAAAAAAGTCACAAAGTTCCTTGTTTAAAAACGTCATAAAGGTTAATTTCAAACCATTTAGTAAAAATTCATACATTGCTAAAAACAAATTTAAGAAAATTTAAGAATCATTTTAAAAAAAATTTGGAAAATTTTTTTAAGAAACATTTTCATGGAAGTTAAATATTCCCTAGCTGATACTTACATATAAATAATCCCGGATAATAATGAGATTGTGAAATTAACACATACCAAAACATAATTAGTAGAATAATATTTTACATTAAATAAATAAAATTATAGTGATATAAAAATACCATAATACTTATAATAATACTCATAAAATGCATTCAAGGGAGGTATATACAGCACACAAAAGAAACAAGTAGTGCTTAAGGCATGTGTCCCACAGAAATAAAAGTGAGAAAAAATCTCCAACCTTTTGTATTCACTCTTGTCGTACTCGAGAAAAAATTATTTATAATAAATATAATTTTAATTTAAATATATCAAATATCTTTAATAAACTATCTCATACTATATATTATTTACTCATGGCCTTTTATTACCCATTTATTAACAATTTGATGTAAAATTTATGTTTTGGGTAATTGATGCTTTGTTTTTCTAATGTACTCTGATTTGTTATATTTTGTTTCCTCTTATAAATTTCATGATTTCATAACATTCATAATTATAAAATAGACATAAATATAATATATATTCAGTATATATGTATTTATAATAATCCATAAAACATAGAATTTTAAAATGAAATACATCGTTCATGGAGACGGTAGGTTGTATGTATGCATGAATATTGTTTCCATTTTCATATATTATTGAAATAAAGAAGTTATATTTATTATATATAATATAATTATATTATAATTATTATTTATTATACAAAATATAAATTCACTTAAATAATAATTAATGCATTCCATGTAAAGTGTGAACGAATCGCATTGCTTTGAGGAGGCGGTAGTCCACGCGTCCACAAATGAAGTTATTGTATTTACACAAAATGGAAATACTGAATAATAAATACATAAAAATATCATATATTTATTATAAAAACATATATTTCATCATTATTCTCAGCCTTTGAAGGTTTCAATGAATGAAGGAATGACATCAGACTGTGAGTCGGTAGTCCACCATACACACAAACAATGACTATTTATCCCATTTTATGGAATTGTGTGTGAATGTAGGTATAACACATAATATAAAATGTATTGGTTTACTTTTTAAAAATATATATTATTATATAAAATTTAAATAAAAAAATTATGGGGTTTAGGAAAGAAATAAAAAAATATCCTTGATAAACATTACCTCTTCTTTGGGTTTCTTCTTTTGATTTTCACAAAAGGACTTATTCCATTGGATTTATATCAAAAGTAAGGCTTATAGGATGAAATTATAGAAGTTGGTAGGATATTTTAACATATTTTGGTGGAAATAAATAGGCTCTGAAGTGTGAATAAAATAGAATAAGATGTCACTTTTATAAGAGAGGGGAAGGTCACTTTTGGAGTTTCTCAAAAGATTAATTTATAATAAATTAAATATCTGTCAAAATACCTCCAAATGGTAAGTTATTTTAGTAAAAAATTTAATATTATGATAATCCCATCAATAAATAGATTTTATATTGGTTTTTGTGTAAATTATAATATTGACTTTGAATAACCCTTATTTAACATATTTTATTTCTAATTATGGTAACAACATTTTCAGAATTAAAAGGTTGAAAGTTTTACATATAAGGTATAAATTTAACCATAAATTTTTAATTTATGATATTTTATAATAGAGTTTTTCTTTTTTCCTTATTTATAATCTTTATTATTTTTAAGTAATTTAATAAAATAATATTTTAATAAAATATCATGAGTATCAATTTTGACACTATTCAGAACATTGATTTTAAGAAAATCAATAGAACAATAAAACTTCAAAAAATCATCTAATACACCCCTAAAATTTCGTATTCTCTATGAAATTTTTTCCAGCACCTTAATTAAGTTAAATTATATTTATTTAAATATTTATAATAGCATTTAATTTATTTTTTAATTAATTGAATAATTACTACATCACCATTTTGTAATTATTTATAAAATTATTTCTTGAAAAAAAATTAAAAATAAATTACCGTGATTTATATAAAACTTTTATAGTTTTTAATAATATATACATTCAATCATATCTTCTACTTCAGTCCATATTAAAATTATTATATTTATTAAAATTAAGAGTCTTATATTTGGTCACTCCCTTTGATTTAAATAATATATAAGTCATTTTCATGGAAAAGTGTCCATTAAATAATTAAATTTATAACCATAGGTGTTAATGGAATAATTAAATAAATCCACTAACACATAAGAATGTGTTAGGGTAGTCTTATAATATTTATAATGTTATTTTCGCTCTTAATTTCATTATTTACCCTTATCTGTGGTAACAAAATTACTAATGTTACTATTTATATTGTCCAAAAATAAAAGGGAACTATTTACTACATTAGTACCTTCTGATTAATAATTTTGAATCCATTCTTTTAGAATTAAAAACAAAATATTGGAAAAAATTAATATAAACTTAATTCTGTTGACGAAATGAGAAGATGGGTTTTTAAAGTAAAAACATTCAAAAGATCTAAAAAAATTTATATAAAAATACAATGTAAAATTTATTTCAAGGACCCAAATTAGATTAAATGATTTAAAATTGATCTAATTATACTTTAAAACCAATCCAAAAAATAATTTAACTCTTTAAAGTTTTTAGCTGAAAAATATTTTTCAATTTACGTTTAATATTTTTTTCAATATTCATCAATGAAACGTATTTGAAAAAATATCAAAAGGTCATCCAAAGTTAATTTTGAAATTAATATTTAAAAAATGAAATTTATTTTTTCAAATATAATATATAAAACTTCAAAAATTTTGTTTCAAAAGAGGTTCACCATTAAAGGGTGATAAAACTACCTTTAAAAAATATATCTTTTTATGAATAAAATTGGATTTATTCTTATATTATGTCTATAAAATATCTAGGATAAATGTAAAGAAGAATTATTTAATATATATATCATGGTGTGGTTAATACTATTTATTCCCTCCAAATTAATGGGTAGGTTATAATTGTCTTGTATAAATAATTAGAATAATAAACTATCGTTTCGTAGAATATTAGTGTTGAATATAATGCAAGATAATATAATTTGTTGTGTAAAAAAAGCTTAACATGGTGTAGCATATAACATAATACATTAAAGAAGTTATATTTGTTTTGGAAAAAATGGTTCATAAAAACTTGTGGTGTAACACCAACAACCACCACAAGCTAGTAATGTATAGCTTGTTCACTAAATTCATCTTATAGACCATATATATATATATATATATATATATATATAAGGTTTAGAATAAAATTATAATCAGAAATATCCTACCCAAAACCTCTAATATAAATTGTGATGAAGCATACTAATTCCTGTTGGATTTTTCTCTATGAAATTTTTTTCTATCTAAGCTTGATTTCTGGAAGATGTGTTTTCAGTGATAATTTGTAGAATGGGAATGGATTAGAAGAAGCATTCACCCTAGTGTTTTGAAATTGGCATGATTATGCATTTAAATCATCAATAGTTAAAAATGATTCTATATAATTCAAGTGTATTATAGATGAAAATTGGATACAGTTATAGTAACTTGGTCGATGTATAAGATTCTTTAGAGAGCTATGTAATATTTAGTGATTGGCATGCAATGATCACCCAATGTGGAAGAAATGGATGATATGTATAAGATGTATTTTTTATATGTGCATGAAAAAATTCTATAAGTTCCACAAAGGGCATGTTTTGTATGTGATATTGTTCACTAAAAGTGATGGTGAATTCAATATTTATAAGATGGAATTTGGTTTTTTCCTTGATCAAGAGGTTTTCATCGAGAAATATTGCAATGAAATTGAACCAGTGGAACCAGTAAAAGCAGATGAATAATACTATATATGATCTATAAAAGGATGTATTGGGATCATTTCTTGATGTTTTATTCTTTGAGAACCATATTTTAGTAATTTATCTATTTTTCCAATTTTTGATAAGGGTTCTGGATGATAATTCCCTTTTGTATCAAATGTAATCTCTTATGTTTCAATCCTAAATATAAAGTTTCATCCTATGGTTAAAGACTAAGTTAAAACTATATTATTCTTAGTGTTCTATTGATTGAGTGTTTTCTTTCATTTCATTGATATTTGGAAGGAATTCTATGGTGTGATTTTGATTTAGTATGGTGACCAAAGTGCATGGTAGTTTATGTTCCATAATGTCATCTCATGTGTTGTTCCATTCAATGAATTTTAAAACCTTATTATATATTAGATATTTTAGATTGATTATTATTTTTTGTAGGATCTAACATGAAAACGGGGTATCATAGCTATTTTCAAGCCTCTATTGAGCGGTATTACCCAGTCAAAAATATTTTATCTTATTAATATATGGGGGAGGGTGATGGGAAGAGAAATGGGAAGAGAGAACAAGATTAAGGATGACTAAATAATTTGAGGCCAAGGGAGTCCCCGATAACATGGACCATCCTAGAAGGAGAAAATGAGCCTACGAAACAAAATTACAACTAAGGGGAATCCGAGAAAGCCAAAGAATCCATGAAATCAGCAATAAAATTTCCTTTATGCCATGTGTACTGAACCACCATACCATCAGATAAGAAGGTACTGCAATCATGGATCAGTTATGTTATGTTCCACAGAGGGGAAGATCCACAAGTGAGGGAATCAGAAATTATCTAGGAATATGTCTCAACCATCGACAGGGCCATGTTATTTGATCTACAGATATACAGATCGCTAAGCATAGCCAAATCCTCTACTCCAAGAGAGTTGTTGGGGCCATAGAAGGAAATGAAACCATAAATCATCGTGCCAAAGATATCTTGAACCACATCACCTCTCCATATATCACCATGGGTGTAAGAACCGTAGACATTGTTCTTGATTATGCTTGTGGGAGGAAGCCAACGCAACCAATTACTAGACAAGCTAGTCCTAGGCATGGCTGAGGGAGGTCTCCCCAGCAGAAACTGCCTTATGAAAGGTGTATCCTCGGCCCCCTCCCCACCCCTAATCAAAATCCATAACAATTTCATCACTATACACATTTCCCTCACCACCAAAGCTAAGGATGAGATCTTGGATCCATAGAGAACCTAATTTCGAGCCTGTCACAAACACCAAAACCCCACTCTCAGTAGCATCACTTGGCCATTAACCTCCATCTTTTTACCGAGACATCCATAAAAACAGATGTGAATAAAGGAGAAAAATGAGATATCCACATTCCCGATAATTAAGAACTCACCAAGACTACATCAAATGATTACTGCCTAGCTAATTTGGAAGAACATATATACTGTAGACTCCTCAACTAGAGATAAATATAAAGATAACTTAGAGGCTAAAAGAATTACTTTACCTTTCACTTCAAGATCATAAGGAATGGCCTAGTTCTAGATTCTCCTCACTAAGAATGTGAACTTGGAAGGAATCTCCATGCACCATAGCAGAGGACCCCAGAGATCTCTACCAGTTTGAGAGTTAGAAGACAACCTATAATCCTTAGATAAGAACCTCCCTAATGTGGAACCCAAAAAAACAAAGTGATCTGGGGACTCCTCAAGATGAACACTATCAAACACTACTAATTGGAAAGGATTTAGGACAACCTGAGTGAAGTAGGGGTGACACATGGCCTCTTTGAAGGATATTTGTGGGGTAGGAAATCCAAAGGAGTCCATAATCCCCCCCCCCCCAACACATTGCCAGACATTAACCTCTCCATGACCTAGAATTCATTGAGAGTGATTAAGGAGGACCGGAATATGGGAATGAAAATACTTAAATAGTTGATAATGAAGTATTACTTTCTAATTAGTTCCAAAACCATAATTCTCCCTAATAAAATGACCCCATAGAGATTGACTCTGTGTAACCTCCCAAGCTAGCTTTCCCTGAAGAAAATGCAGTTCCTATTCCATATCTGTAGTTCTAATTCCCCCTTGATCAACAATTTTGGAAAACCTACTCCAAGAAGACCACCAATATTTACCCTCTCCATGATCATCGCAGATAAATCCAATCATTATGATCTCTATAAGACAAATGGTGGATTTGGGAACCTTGAGGTTGGAAATAATATGCATCGAGATTGAGGACAAGACACAGTTTACAAGGGTGATCCTACCACCAAACACTAAAAATATATTTTTCCAATTGTTGATGAGACTGATGATCTTACCACCATACCCTAAAATTTTAAAATATTGATCCTCCTCAGGGAAATAGAATCACCCAGGTAGGTCATAGGAAACTTTTGGCACCCAAGATACAATATAGAAATAATGGCATCCTTTCGCCTATCCAGGAAAGAGGATGGAAAGAAGACCCCACTCTTCCCTCTATTAGCAGACCACCCACTCCTATAGGTATACTCATCCATGATATAGTTAAATCCTTTGATCTAAAAGTTTCTTCCGTTCATAAATAATATAAGGTCATCAGAAAATATGATGTGCAGAAAGATAGGGGCATGGGCTCCGTAATGATATAGAAAAAAACCAACCCTGTTGAAGAGAGACTGTAACATACCTACTGAGAACATCTTGGGCCATAATAAAGATGTTGGGAGAAATGGGATCACCCTACCTGATCCCTATGATCAGCTTCACGAAAGTGTACAACCTACCCATAAAAGACACACCAAACCAGGGGTACTGTAGTAGTGAAACAACAAATTAATGTCCCATTCAGAGAAGCCTATAAACCTCATGATGCAGATAATAAAGAATAATTCAAGTCTATCATATTATTTATCCATGTCCACCTTGAATAAAATATTATACACTCGAACCTTATTATTGATGTATCCAATTATCTCCTGATTCAACCCCATTTCCACTTCTATGTACCTCTCTTAAATGAAATATTATTTCTCTTCAAACATCCCGCTATGAAAGAACTAAGATAGCCTCATATTGATAATATTGAACAACACTTTGTATGAAAAATTGTGTAAACTGGCAGGCTGTTGTAGGGATATAGAAGTTGAATCATGGAATTTTGAAATCAAAATTAAAGAAGTGGTGTTCGTTGCATGATGGAGCCCACCCCTTCTAATAAATTCTTGAATTTCACTGATGAGGTCTCCTTTGATCGCTCTCCAAGCACTAACAAAGAAATAACTAGGGAATCCATTGTGCCCTAGGTCGCTATCCGATTTTAATGAATTGATAGAATCAAACACCTCCTCCTCCTCCAGAATAGCCTGTAGGGTAGTGTTAGAGAAGTCCGAAACGACCCTCGGAATAGAGTCAAAAAATTCATCTCTGTCCTAAGGATACCCTGACTACCAGCCGGAGTTAGGGGAGGAAAACAAGAAGTTAAAGAGAGAGATAACCATATCTCTAATAATGACCACATCACTGGTGGATTATAAATCCTACAACTGAATATTTAGAACCCCCACCACTTCCTATCTTTGAAGAACGCATGGAAAAAAGTCGTGTCATGATCCCCAGTCTTCAACCAACTGTGTAATGTCTTGGAAATTCCTGGTAATTTTTTAAAAAAAATTATGGGATAATTTCAATACCAATAACTGAGACGGCGCGTGATTATGAGGCCTGGGGAGCCCAAAATAAATCTTTGACCTTTTATTAAGATTATTTAAAATAGTGCATATGCAGAGTTTTGAAAACATCTAAACGGGTGCCCGAATCAAAAAATGAAGGGCACTATTGCCTATCGAATGATGACATTACCTAAGAATGGACCTAAATTCAACTTGTGACGGTCAATGGAAAAATTTATTTTTCATAATTTTTAAGAAAAATATAATAAAAATTTCATAAGCAAAAATAAAATAAACTTTTTGTTTATTTTATTCTAATTTCAACTTTCATTTCAACGTAACGACATTGAAACACAAGTTTAACAAAAACGATGTTCCATAGATGAAATAGATTAAATGAAATGCTAAAAGTTTTTTCACCATTTAATGGGTTAACCAAATATGGGATCATTGTCACAATCTGGTATTATACTGAACCCTTGGATATTCAGAATTGATGAGTGATGATCGACAAATAACCCATGACGAGGAGTACCTTTATCCCCCCATTCTTCCATACTTTGAAGGATTTCCAACAACAACAGTGGGCTTCAGATCAAGGAATGACGAATAACGTCGTGTGACCTCGTTCTTCATTTATGAAGGATCCAATCCTAGGTATGGGTTGTTTTTTCAAATTTTTCCCCCATTCGTTAATTCTTAACAATGAAATTTGATAAACCCCTTACCAGGTTGACCAGTGGATTGATATTTCTTGTGGGAGGTTTTGACTATGGGATGTTTTGGGGGAAAATGAGTTTTTTGTTTTGTTTTCGTTATCTTGATCCTTATAATGGAGCAGATCAATGCTGGAACAAAAAAACATAGAAGTTTCGACCCTCAGGTTGCATTTCATACTCCTCTCCCTCACATTCTTCATCTTCTTCAGGGGATAATGAATGGTCAATCATTGCACAACATTTTCCCGGTTCAACGATTCGACATCATGGATCCGAGTTAGAAATGTCACAATGGAAGTGTGATGACGATAGTGACAATAGGATAGAGGTGGTGTAGGAGATATCTCATGCAAATGGATTCACATCAGAATGGTATTGTGGCATGGTTTTGAATATTGGAGATTAAGAGAGAGACCATAGGACTCTGAAATGTATTACAGATCAAAGAATGGACCACTAGAGCACGTCCGGTGGCCCATGAAAGGGTCTGTCGGTGCACCGGCACTGGTGTCAGTGGTCGTGTGCCAGACAGAGGAGGTGTTTCATCACAGCGGTGTTCCATGGTAGCGGTAGTAACAGTGTCTATGCAGCTACCCATGAGGAGGAGGTCGTGGTAGGGTCAGTTGGACTCGTGGATCATGTCGTGGGCGGGATCTATTGCTGGATACGCTTGTCGCATGGTGTGGAGTGGATGAAGTAGACCACCTCATCTAGGAGGTTCAACCGTACCACCTCTGAGTAGGTTGGGCTGGATCAGATGGGCCATCCCCATGCCAGGCCCAACACCACGGGCCTCCATAGCATGTCTGGCTGGTGCAGCAGGTCGGGCCAGACATAGTCAGTCCGGGTCGGGCTCAACGACCCAGGGTGACCCGGAGGGTCGGGTCGGACCTAGTGGACTGGGTTGGGTCGGCAGCATACCGGGGTGGGTTGGGTTGACCTGGTCCGACTGGTTTGGACCATACCTGGCCGGCCCCTTTTCACTGAAACACCCATATCTTCCAAACTATAAGTCGTATTGGCGATCTGTTTACGGCATTAGGACCCTCATAATGAGAATTTCATTTTTACATACTCTAAGTGAGTTTTGTGGAATTTTGTATACAAACAATTTCTTGAGTAGTAGATTCTCCCAGAATCAAGCATGATGTGAGTGGGAATCCTATGATTGGTTCTGACGAGAATGAATTAACGGGCGGACCATAGTAGCCCAGCAGACGAGTGGACCTCAATGGCCTAGAAGAAGTGTGGACCTGAGTGGCCCAAGAGATGAGTGGACCTGAGTGCCCCAGTAGAGGAGCAAAAATTAGTTTCCAATCAGAAGAGCAGACCTCAGTGGCCCAACAGATGAGGATCGTAGTGGCCTAGCAGACGAGTGGACCTCAGTGGCCCAGTAGTCCATGGTGACTCATAGGGGATGAGTCCCTCTGTTGTAAAAATATGTTTATCATTACAACTGATTATCTTGATTTCTATACTTTAGTTTATCCCTATATGAGATAACTCTAATGACCCTCTCTCTATAATACACTTATTAGAGGTTACACTTCATGTACAACTTTGGTAGTCTAGTTTGTGCATACTTTCCATTGTGGTATTACCTTTGTGGTTTTGGGGTCTTTATTGAGTATTGTGTTACTCACCCCTTCATAGGATTTTCCTACACATGTTGTCTCTTGTGCATATGACATATGCTTTGATAGAGACCTTGGTCGTCCAGCACCAGGCAGTTCCCAGGGAGATCCGATAGATGAGGCGTACTTATTCAACTTTAGGTGGAACCCCCATCACCTACCCTTCAGGTAGGGTTTACCACATATGGAATTAAGGAGCTTGTACTCATATTTTTGGTTGGGACTATATCTTATCCCCTTTACCAACCGTTTTTTACTTTTTCTCTCAGTGTTCGTCTTAGTGGAATGCTTGTTTACTTTTCAACATTATTGGTTTGGATGTGTGTGTGTGCATAGAAGTACTTATGAAAATTCCTATCAATTATGGGATAATGCCTTCAAATATATTTTCCATCCCCTGGCCATTGGGAGGCAGGCTTGGGGTAGTCAAGTCATGGGCCCCGGGGGATGGGTCTGGAAAAAATGGTATCAAAGGGTTTGGTTATACCTTAAAGACTGGGAGTCTGGGGTTTTGTTTTGGGGTAATAGTGATAAATGTTTCAAGGTTGACTTTAATACATGGGGTGTCTAGTGTTGGTATAGTGGCTGACATATCCATACACTAAGACCCTAAATCATGCTTTTAAAATCAGTGCATGAAAACATTGGTTGCATGCTTCATATAGGAATTGAGGGTGCTCTCATGTCCTTCTTGAGTCAGAGTCTACTCACCATGTATTATCTATTGAATGTTGTTAATCTTGGTCTATTTTAAGATGCCACTATGCTTGAATCCATCTAGGATATAGATGTGCAACCACGAGGATAGTATGCCTAACGATGAGTCGTTAGTTCAGGGACCAGTAATGGAGGTAGCCCTATCAGGTGGTGCACTAGTGCTTCCACTACCCATTAACTAGTATCTCCTACTATCCTTTATGATAGAGGAAGTGCATAGGTTCAGTTCCTTACACAATTCTAGAGGTTGAGGCCTCCCAGGTACAGGGGTGATACTGACCCCCAGGTGGTCGAGGATGGGATTGAGGCAGGTATGTGATTCTTCTGTCTAGGGAGGACGCCTCTCGACCAAATGGAAGTCAGAGCCATGACCCTTCTTCAATTCTCAGTGGAGAGATGGTGGAGCTTGATTATCCAGATGTATGATGAGGAAACCCTCACCTAGACATACATTAAGAACCTCTTCTGGGAGGATTTATTTCCAAAGAATCAATGATCAGTATGTATCCAAGAGTTACTGCACCTAGAGCAGGGTGGCATAATAGTAGGAAGGTACTCAACGAGATTCACCGAGTTTTCTGACCACATTGTCATGGAACATCAATTTTATTATGTTTATAAATTTTATTTATAGAATAGGGAAAATCCTTGATCTTCTCTCCAAGAGTGTTTATAGGTTTAGAGTTTTCATTATCAATAAAATGTAATAAAAATGGGGGTGATTTAAAAACGGTTTAAATAAAATAACTTAACTTAAAGAGTTTAATAGTTGATAAAACAACTGTATTTTGAAAAATATGAGACAAAGGGGTTATTGTGATTTCACTACACACATTTCATGTTTATTTTTATAAGTGTTTAATTTAGGTCTGGAGTACTTCATTGGTTTAAATTAAATGGAATCCCGATTAATTCCTAAGCATGTATTGCATTGCTTGAAGAACCAAACCTTGACATAACAATCATGTTATCAAGGTCAAGAACCATATGCATGTAATAAAAGCTTAAAAATCAGATTTAAATCCCAAGAATGTGGTCAATAAAAGGATTATTTTGTTTTCTAATTTGAATAACACAATTCCTACACTCAAAACCTCACACACATCAGATAGAAATTAATAGAAAATCAAGCACATGCATCAAAACAAGCATTGAAATAAGAAATAATTTAATATACATGAAAAAAAATATTTTAACACCCAAATAACTCCAAACCAGTAGCAAATATATGAATCGAAACTCCATTGACATGTGTGTATCTCCCTCACAATGAATGCCAACTGTTTAGCTCGACATCGAGCGGAGGAGGAAGATCAGGTGGAACTCATTCTTCAATATTGACCCCCCTATGAGGATAGGGGCCTCTATAACTTCTAGGATGAAGATTAGACTACTCTAGGACTCCAAAATCGAATATATTTTCTTTTGGTTAGAACATTCAAATGTGTTTCCCAAGGTATCATTTTATCGGAAAAGTGGAAGGTGGTTTTTGGGAACACTGATTGTGTAAAACCAATTGGCCCATTATTTTTGGTGGGTATAAAGACTTATATCCCTTAAGTAAAAACTAAATAATTGTTTCCACACCTCTTTAATATCTTCACATAAATTTTTGATTCATTGGGACACCTACAACTTGAGATATGGATAGATCACAGCAAACCACTTTTGACTTCATACAGATTCAGTGTGCTGGACAAATCAGGTCTATTGGGACAATAGATGGAAGAATGGGGCTTTGGTTCCTTCATATGAAATATATCACAATAAATTTTGGACTAGTACAAAAAAATTCATCCAATTTATATTCAAGTTTCAATATCAGTATGTGTTTTATTCCACTGGTATGCATGGATTCTGCATAGTTTGACCCATTTTTCTTGGACTTCATCATGGGCCCTCAAAATCACCTCCACCTACAATGTAACTATCAAAGAAAGTAACATTTACCTTTTTAACAGTGTTAAACACAAATTAATTGAATCAAAAATGATTTTCAATTTGTTATTATATTATAATTTTCCATATAAATCTAGTTTAGCACAACTGTGTAAGGGTGAAAATGAAATAGTGAATCATGGTGTGATCACACCCCTACACCTAAACAATTTCACTCCATTGAAAATTAAAATTTCCAAAAATTATTCATGTAGATATTTCCAACCAAATAAAGATTTAACATTCAATGAAAATTTAATTCTAGATATAAATGCGATCAAAGAAAAAATCACACTCAGGAGTTATTCTCAATGATCAAGGAAAAAGGCGTCTCAAAAATTGTATCCAAATGAAATTCCAAGAGATTCATGATACCAATCAAGGAAAATAATTCAAAATATGATCATTTCACTAATTCTCCACATGTGTGTGTGAATAATATTTCATGATATTCTTTCCACTCTATATCAAGGAAATATAAGTTATTTTAAAAATTGTCTACTTACATGATCATTTCCACCAAACCTTCCCTACATCTGTTTCAATAAAATTTCAATACCCACTCACTTATTCTTTCCCAGAAGTCAAACCATAAGCTACAGACCTAGATAAACCATATATTTTACATTTCATCACTCCCCTCATTTATTATATTTTTTTCAAAAGTTTCACTTGGAACAAATCTGAAACTCTTCTCTCAACCCTTGTTTAATATCCTCAAGAAAATAATTGTAATAGTTATAATAAGTTAAAAAGTCAAGGAAGGGTGGTTTTTGAAATACCAATATATAACCCCTTTTTTAGGGAGTACAACAGTGGGATAACTTGTACACACACTATAACGACCCATACTTTACATACATTGTTAATAATTCAAAATTGAAGCACACTTATTACAACATATGACAAAACCACAAAGGACCGTATAGGTATAGTGTCTTTAGAAACTGGGAAACATAAACAACTGGTTCATAAATCTTCTACAGTGTCTCCCATTTATTTCATCATATCTAGGGTCCCTTTTAGCATATTCTACTTAATATCCATCTTCCTGACCTGGGGAAAAGAAAACATAAAAGGGTGAGCTAAAATGCTCAGCAAGGGCAAATAAAGGAAATAAAAATCATATCATATCTTTTTGAAAATCATAACCTGCAAAAGAGATCATAATATCTTAACATGGAATAAATCATAGAAGTGAAAATGAGATCCCCATAATCATAACATAAGACTTGAAACTTTGTGGCATGCACACATAATCATGGAAAATCATTTCTTGTTAGTCATGACTCATTGCCAAGACTATCTTAGTGGACAAAGTCCCTTTCTGAACCGAGTTCACTCCTCGTTTCAGTCCTGTAACACTGAACCGAAATAACCTTCCGTTCCAGCCATGTCTATCTCATGAGATATAAAATCTTTACCCAATTAATTGGAGGGAGATATAGGTCCCACCCATCTTATAATGAATCCTTTCTTATGTGTGCCACATAATCATAAAACATACATCATCGCATAACACATGTAACAAAAATGGGATTCTTGAAACATCATGACATCATAAATCAATTCATATAAGATAAAGGAATTCATAAAAATAATTCCATCACAACATGATCAAATCAATTTAATAATAGGGATAAAAACAGAACCCTTTATTATCTTAGATGGAAAATAATTTTGATAAAACACTTGAACTCCATTCTTGAGGAAAATATCCTTTCTTCTCCAAAAAACATTTTTCTATCATAACATGTCATACGACTTTAAAATAAAAGAAGTTGATTAAAAATAAACTTGAAAACTTGTAAAGGAAGCTTCTTGGAAATAATGTTTTAAAAATCCATTCATTCCGTATAAGTTAAAAAAACATTCTTCGTACTTTTGTCGGAAAAGTCAAAAAGTACCTCGTATGAAAAACGACAAAAGATTCCTTTCATATCCTTTACTAAAAACTCATCGAAGGGTAAAATTGGATTTAAAAAATTTTAGGTGGATGGAAATAATATTATATATTGAGGAAACATGGATGTGGATGATAAAATACACCCCAGTAAATGCCAAAGTATAAACAATCTCGAATAAAAATGAGATTGTGATATTTCCCTTACCTTAGGTCCGATTTGCTTTGTATGTGTCCGAAGCTCCTGTATAATGGTTTAAATAATGTTATTGACTTATTCCAGAATCATACATATTGATATGATATCATATATGGTCATATTCTTAGCTTCTTATTAGTAATATTTCATTGTTACTTGTTACTCGGGTCTTTATTGCCTTTTGTTCTTATGTGTGTTTTGCCGAATACATTCTTATTCTTCTTTTAAGGTTATAGATACCTTATATCCAGAATGGTATTAGTGTAACATATATCATATTTATTCATTCAATTCATTTATATAATTACTATGTAATGATGATCATGTAGAACGAGTCGCATCACATCGTGGAGACGGTATTCCGTACGTACGCACGAGTGATGATATCGTTCCTATGATCGTGGAACTGTATTGGAGTATATATATTATTTCAGTATCAATATTACTTTATAATAATCATAAATAGTTCTCATTACACCATTATACCCATCCTTGTAAAGTGATGGTGGAAAATTAGATTACACCACGGCGTGGAGACGGTATTCCGTACGTACGCACGCGCGGTGATTTCATTTTTCCGTAGGATGGATAGAAGGTGAATTAGGGTTGTTTCATATTTATAATAACATATCAGTATGTAAGTAATACTGATGTTATTACTTTATCATGAAACAACTAATGAAGAAGAAGTTGAAGAAGAAAGAAATTGAAAAGATCGGTAATGGATATTACCTCTTCTTTGGAACGCCTCTTTGAATTCTCCACTTAGGGAACTAAGATTGGTCTTTGAAGAAGACCAGGACCTCTAGGATTATTCTAGGGAAGTGTAGATGAGAAAATGGCAGGGGTAGGCCGAGCTTGAGTGCTCAAATTGGTGTGAGGAGGAGGGGGAGGAGGTGCCCTTTTATAAGGGAGGAGAGGGGCACCTTAGGAATATCTCAAAATATTATTTTATATTAAAGTCAAAATCGGTTTATAATGGTTCCAAAGGGTCTTATTTCGAAGCTAAAGTGGGGATGGGTCTAAATCCTATAAACCAATAGGATTTAGACAAGTTTAGGGTATTATTTTAACCTTATCAATTAGATTTAACTCTAAGTTAAATAATTTAACTTTTACCATGTCTTTTTGTTTTCTTTCACTATATGGTTAATACACTTACTATAACATGCCAAAAGAACCCCAAATTGTTTATTATTAATATATATATCCTTATCTAAGTCATTTGGCCGAACCTTAGATTTTTAGGAATACAATAACAATTAATAATATAATATTTGATTTAAAAACTATTTTGTGTAAATTTTGACACTATTTGATATATGATTTTTTTGAAAGTCATAACATAATTTTATGTTCGAACCAAGTTGATTAAATCAACATTAATATATCATAGTAACCTAGAAAATTAGTAGAATTCATAAAAAGTCTTAAATTACATTTATTTTGGTGTTTATAACATCAATTATGTCAATATTCCATTAATAAGATAATTACTGCATCATCATTGTGTCATAAATAAATTAAATTATTTAATGTCTAAAAATTACAAATAAAATACCATCATGTATGAAATATTTTTATCTTTCTAATGAATATTTATAGTCGAATTTATCTTATGTATAACCCCATATTAAAAATGATTTACTTATTAAACCTTGATTTTAACTATTTTAACCCTTCTTTAAATAAATTAATAATAAATGTCCTAATCTAATCCAAGTGGGCCTAAATGGTCATATTGTATTCATAAGGATGTTTTTGGTCGAATTACACTTATCCAATAGAATTAGGACATGTGTTAGGGTAATAATAATATCATATTTACCCTTAGTTACCCTATTTACTATTAACCGCGGTAAAAATAGTAAAAAGTTATTATTCACCAAAAAATTATTTTTATCTCATTGAACCACATTTTACTTACTGATATCAACCGTGTCTGTCGGATTTTTGAAATTCCATTCACAGAAGCGGTAAAATTACGTTTTATGCAAAATTCAGTTTTTTAACCTACCACTTAGTGGTTTCACTATTCATCAAAAATTGAAAGTTTTCAGAAAAATACCAAAATTT
Source organism: Viscum album (assembly GCA_963277665.1). NCBI lineage: Eukaryota > Viridiplantae > Streptophyta > Magnoliopsida > Santalales > Viscaceae > Viscum > Viscum album. Next base: position 1,975,416,378 of record OY728120.1, on the reverse strand, counting down.
CACCCTAGGCTAATTTCGATATTCTGAGTCCAAAAATGAAGTCCATTTTGAAAAATAAAATTTATAAAATTTCAAAAAGTGGTTATTACTATTCATAACGGCTAGTTTTAATAGCATATTGTTGTTTAGTGAAACTCGGTATTGTGTACGACGCAAGCTATCGAGGAAGGTCGCGATTGCGTGTAAAGCAAGCCAAGAAAGTGTTGTGTAGAAAAAGATTCCTTTTATGGTTAATATAACATAAAAGTCTCGGGTGTTACATTCTACCCCCCTTAAAAAGAATTTCGCCCTCGAAATTCGTCACTTTGTAACAAACAAATGAGGATACTTCTCCCTCATCATATCCTCAAGCTCCCATGTAGCTTCTTCAAGTTGGTGGTTCCTCCATAAAACTTTCACCAAGCGAGTGGTCTTGTTTCGTAGGACTTTTTCGCTACGATCCAGAATCTCTATCGGTTGTTCTTCATAAGAAAGATCTTGCTCCAGCGGTACAACTTCTGAGCTGAGTACATGTGAAGGATCTGGTATGTACTTTCTCAGGAGAGATACGTGGAACACATCGTGAACTTGAGAGAGATTCGGTGGAAGCACCAATCGGTAAGCTACCTTCCCAACACGATCCAGTATTTCGAAAGGACCGATATATCTAGGGCTCAACTTCCCCTTCTTTCCAAATCTCATAACCCTCTTCCAGGGAGATATTCGTAAGAACACTTTATCACCCACTTCAAACTCTAGGTCTTTTCTTCGGTTGTCGGCATAACTTTTCTGTCGACTCTGAGCTGCTCTTATGTGTTGTTGAATAGATCTAACCTTTTCTGCCATTTCATCAACGAGATCAGGTCCTAATAGCTTTCTTTCCCCAACTTCATCCCAGCAAGTTGGAGTCCTGCATTTCTTTCCATAGAGAGCTTCCTAAGGAGCCATCTGAATACAGGAGTGAAAGCTATTATTATAAGAAAATTCCACCAAAGGTAGGTGTTGATCCCAACCTCCTTTTAAATCCATAGAGCAAGCTCTCAACATATCTTCTAGGGTTTGAATTGTTCTCTCAGACTGACCGTCTGTCTGGGGATGATAAGCAGTGCTGAAACTCAACTCTGTATCCAGAGTATGCTGAAGACTTCGCCAGAACTTCGAGGTAAATCTCGGATCCCGATCAGATATAATAGAAAGTGGTACTCCATGAAATCTTACCACTTCCTTTACATATATCCTGGCAAGCTGATCTAGAGAGAAATCCTCTCTAATAGGAATGAAGTGTGCAGACTTTGTAAGACGATCAACTATGACCCAGATAGCATTATTGCCTTTGGATGTTTTAGGAAGTCCTGTGACAAAGTCCATAGTGATGTTTTCCCATTTCCATTCGGGTATGGGTAATGGTTGTAACATCCCCTTAGACTTTTGTCTCTCAGCTTTAACTTGTTGACAAACCAAGCATCGAGAGACATATTCAGCAACATCTCTTTTCATGCCATCCCACCAGAAGTACTCTTTCAGGTCTCTATACATCTTCGTGCTTCCAGGATGAATAGAGAATGAAGAACTATGAGCCTCATCCAGAAGCTCCTTCTTTAATTCAAGGATGGAAGGAACACAAACCCGATTCCTGAACTTTATTATCCCATCACAATCGAGGTTGAATTCAGGAACATTTCTCACCTTCTTTTGTAACTCGACATCTTCTTTCTGTGCCTCTTTAATCTTCACATGTATAGATGGTTGAACATTCATTTGAGAAAGATAAGATTTTTCCCCTTCCATTATAATTCCAAGATCCATCCTTTGTAAATCCATAAATATTGGATCTTTTGTGATCCTCATCATGGATAAACTAGCATGGTCTTGTCGACTTAATGCATCTTCCACCTTGTTTGCTTTCCCAGGGTGGTAATGGATTGAGCAGTCATAATCCTTAATCAGCTCCAACCATCTTCTTTGACGCATATTCAACTCCTTTTGTGTGAAAATATACTTTAACCTTTTATGATCAGTATAAATATCACACCTTTCACCATAAAGGTAATGCCTCCAAATATTTAATGCAAAGATTACCGCAGCCAACTCCAAATCATGTGTTGGGTAATTTTGCTCATGGATTTTCAACTGTCGTGAGGCATAAGCTATCACCATATCATTTTGCATAAGAACACACCCCAATCCCTTCTTGGATGCATCACTGTAGATCACAAACCTTTCTCCACTACAAGGCAGTGTGAGCACAGGTGCACTGGATAACCTTCTTTTCAACTCCTTGAAATTCTCTTCACATTCCTCTGTCCAGACAAACTTAACTCCTTTCCGAGTCAACTTGGTGAGTGGATTAGATAATCGTGAAAAATCTTTTACAAAACGTCGATAATATCCAGCCAAACCAAGAAAACTTCGGATCTCAGTTACTGTGGTTGGTCTCAACCATCTTTCGATAACTTCTGTTTTTGCTGGATCCACAGATATCCCCTCTTTTGAGATTATGTGACCCAAAAATGAAACTTTTTGAAGCCAAAATTCCCACTTGGTAAATTTGGCATAAAGATTCTCCTTTCTCAGGGTCTTTAATATAATTCTCAAGTGATCTTCATTCTCTTCCTTTCTCTTTGAATAGACAATAATATCGTCTATAAAGACTACCACAAATTGATCAAGATAGTCTCTAAAGACTCTATTCATTAGATCCATGAAGATAGCAGGGGCATTAGTAAGACCAAATGGCATCACTATAAATTCATAGTGTCCATACCTTGTACGGAAAGCCGTCTTTGGTATATCCTCCCTTTTGACCCTTAATTGATGATACCCTGAACGAAGATCAATCTTGGAAAAGTATTGAGCTCTGCGTAGTTGGTCAAATAAGTCATCAATGCGTGGGAGAGGATATTTGTTCTTGATAGTGATCTTGTTAAGTTCTTGATAATCAATGCAGAGTCTCATTGATCCATCTTTCTTCTTAACAAATAGAACAGGTGCTCCCCACGGTGATGCACTAGGGCGTATGAATCCCTTATCAAGATTCTATTGGAGTTGCTTCTTCAATTCCTGCAACTCAGTTGGGGCCATTCTATATGGTGTCTTTGAAATAGTTAAATCACCCGGTATGAGTTCTATTGAAAACTCAACTTCACGATTTGGTGGAAGACCCGGTAATTCCTCCGGAAAGACATCATCAAACTCCCGTACAATGGGCATATTCTTAATCGTGAGTTTCTCACCAACCATTTGAGATAAATAACCTTCATTTAGTGGAATCAATACCCATAAGATGGAAGAAATTTCCACTGGAAGGTTATGTTCATCCTTGCATTGATAGACGATCGTAGATTGATCTGGAATATGAAATGTGACTTCCCTTATTTGGCAATTGATATGAGCTCCATGTAGAGAAAGCCAATCCATGCCAAGAATCACATAAAATTCCACTAAAGGAAGGATCACAAGATTTGCAGGAAGCACTTTCCCACAAACTTCGATTGGAGAAGAATTATAAACTTTTGATGTGACTGTTGTGCCATTAGGTGTTGTCACAGCTAACTCAACATCTAATTGTTGAGGTAATACGGTGATACCCTTAGAAAATTTTTCAGAAATAAAAGAGTGGGTGGATCCAGAATCAAATAAAACATTTCCTACTTTAGAGTGGATGGTAAGTGTACCTTTCACCACTTCGTTATCGTACTCCACATCGCTGATAGAAATTGCATGTGACTTTCCTTTGTATTTAGCCTTAAGATTTTGTTGACGTCGACCATCATCATCAACCCTTGGATTTGGGCATTGATTGGCATAATGCCCCATCTCCTTGCACTTGAAACATTGAAGTGTAGTAGGTTCATTCTGTGTATCCCTTCCTTTGTTTGCATCATTAGACATCTTCTTCCCATTATCGCGGCATTCAAATGCCCGATGACCTTCCTTTCCACATTTAAAACATTTACTTGTCCCTTTAAGACAACTCCCTCCATGATTCTTTCCACACTTTGAGCATAAGGGAAAGTTCATCTTCTTTTCCGTGTGCTCTTTAGATTTTTCTTTGAATTCCATCTTCCTCTTCTTATCAAACCCATGTGACTGATGGGTTACTCCAATCTCCATCTCGACTTTGAGAGCACATCGAATGATTTCCTCGTAGCTATTGAAGTCCCTTATGGCTAACGCCCTTCGAAGACTTGGTTTTAAGCCACTAAAGAATCGATCGATCTTACTCTCAGGTTGGATAATAATACCAGAAGCGTACCTTGCAAGTCTTGTAAAATTTGCTTCATAGGTACTAACAGATTCATCATCCCTTTGCTTCAGTTCAAGGAACTCTTTCTCCATCTTTGTTCGGAGAATACGAGGGAAGTACTTATTGAAAAATAAGTTCTTGAACTCGTCCCATTCCATAGACTCAATTTCATCCCTTTGCCTCGTATTCTTAATAAGATTCCACCATTGATCAGCATCTCCTTCCAAACGATACACTGCTAGGATGACTTTATCATGTTCAGAACATTGAAGAACTGAAAATATCTTTTCAGTAGTACTAATCCATTGTTCAGCAACTAATGGATCAGTAGACCCACTGAAAGAAGGTGGACGCTGCCTCATGAAGGATTCAATAGAATGTTGCTCCTTCCTTTGCTCGTTTGGAAGTCATGCATGATTCATAGCTTGAGAAAGTTGTGTGAGCATGGCTACAAGATTTTGTATTCCAGCTCCCATATCGTTTGGTTGCTCAGGGGGACAATCATTGCATTTCCCATCGCATTCTGCATTAACACGGTTCCTTCGGGTTCCAGCCATTGACTAAAACCAAGAAGAATAGTGTGAGCAACACTAATTATAATAGGAAAAACACATAATTCAATAATAAAATTTTCATTCTTAAGGTCTTATCCTAGGTTATTCAAGGCCATTTCTAAAACACTAAGATTGTGTTCTATGCTTAGACTTATCCTTAGGGTTCTTACTAAGGCTTTCACATCCTAGTTTCCAAAGGTTGACTATACCTTTCCTTTGATACCAACTATAACGACCCATACTTTACATATATTGTTAATACTTCAAAATTGAAGCACACTTATTACAACATATGACAAAACCACAAAGGACTGTATAGGTATAGTGTCTTTAGAAACTGGGAAACATAAACAACTGGTTCATAAATCTTCTACAGTGTCTCCCATTTATTTCATCATATCTAGGGTCCCTTTTAGCATATTCTACTTAATATCCATCTTCCTGACCTGGGGAAAAGAAAACATAAAAGGGTGAGCTCAAATGCTCAGCAAGGGCAAATAAAGGAAATAAAAATCATATCATATCTTTTTGAAAATCATAACCTGCAAAAGAGATCATAATATCTTAACATGGAATAAATCATAGAAGTGAAAATGAGATCCCCATAATCATAACATAAAACTTGAAACTTTGTGGCATGCACACATAATCATGGAAAATCATTTCTTGTTAGTCATGACTCATTGCCAAGACTATCTTAGTGGACAAAGTCCCATTCTGAACTGAGTTCACTCCTCGTTTCAGTCCTGTATCACTGAACCGAAATAACCTTCCGTTCCAGCCATGTCTATCTCATGAGATATAAAATCTTTACCCAATTCATTGGAGGGAGATATAGGTCCCACCCATCTTATAATGAATCCTTTCTTATGTGTGCCACATAATCATAAAACATACATCATCGCATAACACATGTAACAAAAATGGGATTCTTGAAACATCATGACATCATAAATAAATTCATATAAGATAAAGGAATTCATAAAAATAATTCCATCACAACATGATCAAATCAATTTAATAATAGGGATAAAAACAGAACCCTTTATTATCTTAGATGGAAAATAATTTTGATAAAACACTTGAACTCCATTCCTGAAGAAAATATCCTTTCTTCTTCAAAAAACATTTTTCCTTTCATAACATGTCATACGACTTTAAAATAAAAGAAGTTGATTAAAAATAAACTTGAAAACTTGTAAAGGAAGCTTCTTGGAAATAATGTTTTAAAAATCCATTCATTCCGTATAAGTTAAAAAAACATTCTTCGTACTTTTGTCGGAAAAGTCAAAAAGTACCTCGTATGAAAAACGACAAAAGATTCCTTTCATATCCTTTAATAAAAACTCATTGAAGGGTAAAATTGGATTTAAAAAATTGTAGGTGGATGGAAATAATATTATATATTGAGGAAACATGGATGTGGATGATAAAATACACCCCAGTAAATGCCAAAGTATAAACAATCTCGAATAAAAATGAGATTGTGATATTTCCCTTACCTTAGGTCCGATTTGCTTTGTATGTGTCCGAAGCTCCTGTATAATGGTTTAAATAATGTTATTGACTTATTAAATAATCATAAATATTGATATGATATCATATATGGTCATATTTTTAGCTTCTTATTAGTAATATTTCATTGTTACTTGTTACTCGGGTCTTTATTGCCTTTTGTTCTTATGTGTGTTTTGCCGAATACATTCTTATTCTTCTTTTAAGGTTATAGATACCTTATATCCAGAATGGTATTAGTGTAACATATATCATATTTATTCATTCAATTCATTTATATAATTACTATGTAATGATGATCATGTAGAACGAGTCGCATCACATCGTGGAGACGGTATTCCGTACGTACGCACGAGTGATGATATCGTTCCTATGATCGTGGAACTGTATTGGAGTATATATATTATTTCAGTATCAATATTAATTTATAATAATCATAAATAGTTACTCATTACACCATTATACCCATCCTTGTAAAGTGATGGTGGAAAAATAGATTACACCACGGCGTGGAGACGGTATTCCGTACGTACGCACGCACGGTGATTTCATTTTTCCGTAGGATGGATAGAAGGTGAATTAGGGTTGTTTCATATTTATAATAACAAATCAGTATGTAAGTAATACTGATGTTATTACATTATCATGAAACAACTAAAGAAGAAGAAGTTGAAGAAGAAAGAAATTGAAAACATCGGTAATGGATATTACCTCTTCTTTGGAACGCCTCTTTGAATTCTCCACTTAGGGAACTAAGATTGGTCTTTGAAGAAGACCAGGACCTCTAGGATTATTCTAGGGAAGTGGAGAGGAGAAAATGGCAGGGGTTGGCCGAGAATGAGTGTTCAAATTGGTGTGAGGAGGAGGGGGAGGAGGTGCCCTTTTATAAGGGAGGAGAGGGGCACCTTAGGAATATCTCAAAATATTATTTTATATTAAAGTCAAAATCGGTTTATAATGGTTCCAAAGGGTCTTATTTCGAATCTAAAGTGGGGATGGGTCGAAATCCTATCAACCAATAGGATTTAGACAAGTTTAGGGTATTATTTTAACCTTATCAATTAGATTTAACTCTAAGTTAAATAATTTAACTTTTACCATTCTTTTTGTTTTATTTCACTATATGGTTAATACACTTACTATAACATGCCAAACGAACCCCAAATTGTTTATTATTAATATATATATCCTTATCTAAGTCATCTGGCCGAACCTTAGATTTTTAGGAATACAATAACAATTAATAATATAATATTTGATTTAAAAACTATTTTGTGTAAATTTTGACACTATTTGATATATGATTTTTGTGAAAGTCATAACAGAATTATATGTTCGAACCATGTTGATTAAATCAACATTAATATATCATAGTAACCTAGAAAATTAGTATAATTCATAAAAAGTCTTAAATTACATTTATTTTTGTGTTTATAACATCAATTATGTCAATATTCCATTAATAAGATAATTACTGCATCATCATTGTGTCATAAATAAATTAAATTATTTAATGTCTAAAAATTAAAAATAAAATACCATCATGTAGGAAATCTTTTTAGCTTTCTAATTAATATTTATAGTCGAATTTATCTTATGTATAACCCCATATTAAAAATGATTTACTTATTAAACCTTGATTTTAACTATTTTAACCCTTCTATAAATAAATTAATAATAAATGTCCTAATCTAATCCAAGTGGTCCTAAATGGTCATATTTTATTCATAAGGTTTTTTTTGGTCGAATTAAACTTATCCAATAGAATTATGACATGTTTTAGGGTAATAATAATATCATATTTACCCTTACTTACCCTATTTACTATTAACCGCGGTAAAAATAGTAAAAAGTTACTATTCACCAAAAAATTATTTTTATCTCATTGAACCACATTTTACTTACTGATATCAACCGTGTCTGTCGGATTTTTGAAATTCCATTCACAGAAGCGGTAAAATTAAGTTTTATGCAAAATTCAGTTTTTTAACCTACCACTTAGTGGTTTCACTATTCATCAAAAATTGAAAGTTTTCAGAAAAATACCAAAATTTCACCCTAGGCTAATTTCGATATTCTGAGTCCAAAAATGAAGTCCATTTTGAAAAATAAAATTTATAAAATTTCAAAAAGTGGTTATTACTATTCATAACGGCTAGTTTTAATAGCATATTGTTGTTTAGTGAAACTCGGTATTGCGTACGACGCAATCTATCGAGGAAGGTCGCGATTGCGTGTAAAGAAATCCAAGCAAGTGTTGTGTAGAAAAAGATTCCTTTTATGGTTTATATAACATAAAAGTCTCAGGTGTTACACACACATAGTTCAATCTAGTATAGTAATAAAATAGATCAGATAAGGAATGAACATATGGAATATTCATTTTGGATAGTAGAGAAAAATCAACCTAACTTATATTTCCCTTCCATTAAGTGATAAATTTTCACAACTCATGGTTGGGTGAAAATTTGTGTGGAGAGCTTAGGTGAAAAAAATTTCCCTTAAACTATTCACAAAAGGGTTTCTTTCTTCTCAAAGGTTTCAAAATGATACAACCATTTATATCATCGAAAAAGAACCAAATTTCAAGAGGAAGTCGCACCATAGTATTTAATTCATACTGAAATAGATATTTCATCAGAGTTTTTTTGGAATTTTAAAACAACATGAAATACATAAATTCTCTAGGAATTTTCAACAACTTAAATGATTATATGGTCATTATTTTCCATAATAAAGAGGGAATAAAAAAGTAAAATTCCAGCATAAAAGTAAGAGGGTAAAGGGGTAAAAGTAAAAATACTATTCAAAAATATAAAAAGAAAAAATAAAAGAAAGATAATGAAAATTACTAACTAGCCCAGAAATGTACCCATCCCCCCCACACCTAAAGTATATAGTGTAATCATTGTAATAAAAGATAATGTGGGAGGGAAAGTTGATACCTGGTGGGTGTAATTCATAGGCTTCATCTTGGAATTGGAGTTCCTACATCAAGGACTCAAGAATGGATTCATGGAAGTTCTTCAGACGCTTCCCATTGACAGTGAAGGTTTGCTTGATTTCTTCACTTTGAACCTATACAGCACCAAATGGAGAGACATTAGTAATAGTGTATGTTCCGAACCAGTGGGAACGAAGCTTACCTAGATAAAACTTTAGCCTTTAATTATAGATTAAGACCTTTTTTCCCAATGTAGAATTGATGATGGAGGGTGAGATGGTCGTGGTAAGCCTTTGTTCGCTATTTATAAATCTTAGAGTTCTCATATGCATATCTTATCATTTCGTCCAGCTCCTGAATCTACAACTTCAATTGAGAACCTCCACCATAATGATTATAATTTCATTATTTTATGGCCTAGTAGGCTTGGTGATAAATCTCAATAGGGAGGTGACAATTCGTTCCAAACACAAGTTGAGAGGGTGACATTTCAATGGGAGTTTTAAAGTCAGTATGGTAAGACCGTAATTAATCATCGAGTCTAAGACTCAAATATTTCCTATTAGGTTGAATCATTTTTTAATTAGTTTTTGTTTACTCCCTATTTGACATCATAGATTGACCATTAGTTTGTGGGTGATATGTTGTAGACACTCTATTCACAACCCCATACCGACACAAAAGTGATTTCATTGTTCAGTTGCAGAAATGAGAACTCTGTCCATAGATGATAAACCTAGTTAATCTAAACCTATAGAATATTTGGGTTCTCAAAAATTCAAAAACTTGCATATAATGATCAATACTTGTAACTCGTGCCTCTACCCATTTTGAAACATAATCAAATTCAAGAAGAATGTAAAGGATCCCAAATTAATTGTGGAACGGTCCCATAAATTCAATGCCCAAAACATCGAAAATCTCATGGAAGAGAAAGGTTTGTTGTGGAATTTCATTTCTTTTAGATAAATTCTACATTATTTGATATAGAGGAAAAGATTTATAGGAATATTGGGCATCCCAAAAAATTGTTGGACAAAAGATACCCGACTCAAGGAACTTATGAGCAGTCCATTGGGGACCAAATAGGCCCCCACAAGAAAGAATGTGGAAGAATCTAGGGACATACTGAAACTCACTATTAGGAATACAACACCAATGTACCTGATCACTACATGTTCTATAAAGGTAGGGGTCATCACAAATGTACCAACTAGACTCATTTTTCATACATTCATATTGTTTTTTGTTGAAATTAGTAGTAATGCAAGATGATACCAAATAATTTACAATTTCAACATACTGAGGAATAGCATCTTGCACTCAGTACAATTACTCATCTGGAAACATGTCATTTATGGGAATACAATGGGGTGATTCAATGTCCGAGGATGGGTGGATCCTACTGATATGGTCATCCACCACATTCTCTACTCCTTTTTTATCTCTAATTTATAAATTGAATTCCTAATGGAGGAGCATCTAACGAATGAGACATGATTTGCATTCCAGTTTCGTAAAGAGAAGTAAGAGGTATTGTTGGTTTGCGAACACAAAAAATTTGGACCCTAAAAGATACGAACTAAATTTATCCAAGTAAAACACAATGTTAAGAAAAAAAAATTTAGTTGTGGTGTAGTTTTCTTGGGTAGGGTCCAAAGTACATGATGCATAGGCATGACATGTGGAACTCAATTGACCCTTTTTGATAAGACATCCCCAACTGCATAGTTAGAGGTGTCACACATGAGATAAAATGGTAAATACGACCAAGTTGGTTGGATTACTAGGGGTGATATGTGACTCAATTTTAACTCATTAAAATCTTCCTCATATTCATTATAAAAAAAATTCCTTTTTTTGATAAATTGGGGAGGGGAGTGCAATTTTACTAGTCACAAATGAAAATATTATAAAATCCATCATGGCCTATGAAAAATTGAACATCCCATACATTTTTGGGGAATGTTTGGGAATACATGACATCCAATTTTGTTTATCTTCTTGGATACCATCCCCGGAAATGTAAAGTCCCAAAAATATACCTTGTCACACCATGAAATGGAATTTCTCATAATTTAATATGAGATTATTTTCAATATAGTTATATAGGACTAAACCAAGACTACTTAAAAATTCATCAAAAGATAATCCATAAACAGGGAAATCATCCATGAATACTTATACGCAATTCTCCAGGTAATATGAGAACAAATTAACCATGCAACTCTATAAAGTAACCAGAGCATTTTCAAAGACCAAATGGCATCCTACTATATGAAAATGTGCTAATGGGGAAAGTGAAGGTCATATTTTTCAGATCCTCTATGGTAACATGGATCTGAAAATATCTAGAATACCCATAAATAAAATAGTAATGGTAATTCCCTACTATCCTCTCTAACATCTAGTCAATGAATAGAAATGGACCTTCCTAGTGTGTTGGTTTAATCGGTGATAGTCTATAGAGACATTCAAGCTATTCTCCACACAAGTTGGAACCAATTCATTATTTTCATTTTTAATTACAGTAATACTCTTTTTTTAGGAACCACTTATACTGAACGGACAAATTGTCTATCGGAGATGGGGTAAATGATTCCAGTAGCCAATAATTTTGTTAATTCCTTTTTAACAACATCTAGGAGGTTTGGGTTCAATTGGAGTTGTTCATGCCTCACTGGTTTAGCCACATAATTTAATAGTATATGATGTTTACAAACTGATGGGATAATTCATGTAATTTCAATAAGTTTCCATCCCAAATCTTGTCTATACTCCCTCAAATGTTCATACAGCCACAATTCATGATAAAGAGGGATTGAACTAGTAGTGATGATAGGAAACATGTTTCCATTCTCAATATATGAATATTTTAAATCGTGAGGATGTTGTTTTAGTTCTAGTTCAGGTGGATTTTGGATTGATGTTAGTGTGTGTGAAAGTGGAAGGTCACTAATATCATCTAACTTCTCAACAGTATCATCCTCAAATGAGGAATGAGCTTTTACAAGCTTAGTAGTATCATCGATGGTCATGTGATCCTCTTTATATAAGAAATTATAAATTAGGAAACACATCTGACATTTTTCTAAACTGGTACAACCTTATTTGCATGATTCGTTTCCTATAATTTCAATCAATTATGAAAATTAATAAAGGGGGTAAGTGGGATGAAAATAAGTGTTTTTAGGGGAAGGGAGTACATCTATTGAGTTAGAAGAGAGAGAGTAATGTTCTCCTGATCATGGCCTCAAGGATGTTTAAGTGGACAATGTCACCCCAAAATCCATATATAATGTAACATTGTGGACATTAATTATGGTTTTGGTGGTTTTTAAGAACTTTCGTCCCAATATAATTGGGGCATGTCCATTCATCCATTCATATTCTATTTTTAGCACATAAAAATCAGCAGGAAATATTAAAATTTTCACCCTCACAAGAGCATCCTCTAACACACCATAGGGGTTTACAGTAATCCGATTTGAATGTCAAAAAATAATTCATATGGGTTCCAATTACCCAACCTGCTATGAAGAGTAAATATAGTGAGGCATCGCATTTATAGAGGCACCTAAATTAAGCATAGAATTGAAAAGGAATAATCCCCTATAGTGAGAAGAATTGTGAATGTTCTCGGATCATTGAATTTGGTTGGAAATTATGGCTCTATCAATACTGAGATGTTCCTCCACAATTTTACCTTATCATCACCTTGAATATTCCTTTAGTGTGTACACATGTCCTTCAGAAACATGGAATATTTTGGAATTTTCTTCACGACATCAATCAAATGACAGTTAACCTCCACTTTTTTATAGTTTCTAATATTTCATTCTCAAATTCAGTTTCATTTTTTACTAGGTTTCGTATACCTTTGGGGAAATGGGAGAGTAACTGTTTGGATAGGTAACTCATCAATTGACACACTCTTTCCTTCATAAGGGCTTTCTCAGGACATGTTTTTTCATCATTTGATCTAATTTCAATAGCTGGGAGGGTGTTTTTCTTAGGAGGGGAGACTATAATGGAGGATTAATTTTTATTTTTATTTTTTTTTTCAATCCAAAGGGTGATGGAACTAACATTTACCTTATCCATATAGTTAACTACTAGTTTAGAGGGTAGTTTACCCAACCCAAGACTTTGAATTTCCCCCACAGAGTTAGCGAGTTGGTCTACTTCGGTGTTTAGGTAATTTATGGATTCTTGGAATGTTTTTTTTGGAATTAAATTATTGGAATCCATTTTTTCATCATGTATTCAAGGATAGGCCCAGCTTTTGGAGGGTGTTGTCAAAAATTCCTTTTGGTGGTTGGGAATTTCAGGGTGGTGGTGGTGGATGACTACTCTACCTCGGTTGGTTCCATTGATGTTGAGGTTGGTTTGAATACCCCCCCCCCCTTCCTATAATATTGGTTTTCTTTACACCCAAGGTTGGATGTATAGTATGGTTCTTTCTTAAAGGCTTGATTATAGGGGTTTCCTTGAAAGAATACCTCACAAATCTCAGTGGTTTATCTCAATTGGGGGCATTGGTTATAGTAGTGGGTTTCAGAAGAACATATACCTCAATGTATGGGAGGATAATATTGGGATTTCCCTTGGGAAAGAGAAATTTATCTAAGAATGGTACTTAACTCTTCGAATTTCATGTCCACCTTCTTCTCGAATTTAGTTCTTTTCAACTCATGGACACCTCAAATGGGTACACAAGACCTTTAACCAAATCATTGAGTGTTTTGTGACATGTTCTCAATTAGTTTTCTTTCAATAATTGGTGTCTTATCAACTAGCACATCACCTATAAAAAATAAATCATATTTCAATCAATAGAAATTAAACATTCATAAAAATACAGAATTAAAAGTTGATCACTTATTTGGTGGTGCGGACAACTTGAAAAAACCCTTTTAAATATTTTCCAATATTCATGAAGTGTTTCCCATAATGATTTCCTTATTCCACATATTTATTTTCTTATTGTTTCAATTGGAGTGGTTGGGAATTATTTTTCAAAAAAAGGAATTTCATGTCTGCCCAACCACTTATTAATGAATTAGAATAGTAGAGACAATCTATTGTAGTGTCTTCTAATGAAAAAGGAAACGCCCTAATATTTACTTCATATTTATCCACATTTTAAGGTTTTAATGTAGAACATGTATAATGAAATTAGTTTAATTTATTATTATTATTGTCTTCTACCGTGAGTCCATGGAATCTTAGTAATAAGTGAATTAAACTAGATTTTAGCTCAAAATTGGGTTCCTACCCTTGTATTTGAATGTATGTGGGTTCGATATAAACATCAAGTGAGGTTAGTTATTTTATTTTTGAGTTGTTTTCAGCCATATTATACTTGTTAATTTTATGTTCTAATTTGGTTCCAAAAGAAGAGGGGTTTAGAAAAGTCTCAAGTTGTGGTGTGTCCCCCTTTAAAGGGTTGCCTTGTGCATCTCGGTGTCCCTGACATAAGATCCTCTCTAGTTCGAGTTCAAATGGTAGTAAGTCTCCCAGTGTAGAATGCGTCATGCACAGAACCTAAAAAATAATTAAATTATAACACAAAAATATTGGTAAAGTTATAAGACAAAACAAATAAATATTCACAAAATTTACAAAAAAAAAACCTTTAAAAACACGCACTAAAAACCAAAGCTCTCCCCAGAAAGAGCACCAAAATTTGACTGTTTTGTCATGAAACATAAAATTGGATTATTTTGTATATGGTATTTATAGTATAGGGTAGACCCTAGGTCGTCACTCAAGGAGTTTTGATAGGTTTTGAGTGTTCATTTTTAATTACAAGTACTAAAAAGGGGGTGATTTTGAAAACAGTTTAAAGAAACTAACATAACATAAAGTGTTTATTAGTTTACAAAACAAGTAGATTTTGAAAAATATGAGACAAAGGGGTCATTTTTATTTTACAACACACATTTCAAGTTCATTTTTATAATATATTCATTGAGTTTTGTATTAATTATTTGTTTGAGATTAATTGGAATCTCTTTTAATTCCTAAGCCTTTATTTCAATGCTTGAAGAACCAATCCTTGACATAACAATCATATTGTCAAGGTCCATAACTAAAGCATGGAATAAGATCATCCAAATCATATTTAAATCTCAAGAAATTTGGTGAGAAAAGGATTCTTAGATTGAGCAATTGGAACAACACAAGCCACACACTCAAAACCTCACATCGATCGGTTAGAAATTAATAGAAAATCAATCACATGCATCAAAAATAGAATTGAAATAATAAAAAAATTTAGATACATGGAAAGAAATTGTTTAACACATAAATAACTTCAATAAAGTATCTAATATAGGCATTATAACTCCCTTGGCATGTATGTAGCTCCCTCACAATGAACTCCCACCGTTTAGCTCGACATTGGGAGGAGGAGGAATCTCTAGTGGAACTCCTTATTCATTTTGGATACCTCTATGAAGATATGGGCCTCCATAAATTCTATGATGAAGCATATAATCATATAGGACTCCAAAATGGAAGAGATTTTATTCTATTTCAAACATGAAAATGTGTTCCCCAATGTATCATTTTATAGGAAAATTGGAAGGTGGTTTTGGACACATATATTGTGTAAAATCAATGGACCCTTTGTTTTTGGTGGGTAGACAGCCTTATCCTGCTTTAGGAAAAACTAAAATGTTCTTTAACCACCTATTAACTATCTTCATCGAATTTTTGTCTTCATTTAGATACCTACAGTATGTGATATGGACAGATCATAGCATACCAATTTTGTTATTGTGCAGATTTGGTGTGCTGGACTGATCCGGTCGGTTGGAACACCAAATAGAAGAATTAGGCTTGGGTTCCTTCATATAAAATGTATCCCAATTATTTTTAGAGTAGTAAAAAAATTCACCCCATTTGGATTCATGGTTTATTATAAGTATGAAATTAAGTCAACTAGTATGCATGGATCCTGCGCAGTTTGGCCCATTTTTCATAGATTCTTCATGGGCCCTCCAAATCACCTCCACCTACAATGTAACTATAAAAACATGTAAAATTTCCCTTTTTAAAAGTGTTAAACACAAAATAATTTAATCAAACGTGAAGTTAAATTTGTTATTATTTTTATAATTTTCAATACAAAACTAGTTTAGCATAGTGGTGTAAGGGTGAAAATGAAACGGTGAATAGTGGTGCAATCACATTCTCTGTAATCTACAAACATGGTGCAAGACCCATTCTTCCAGGACTGGGATTTTGATCATGGAATAAGATAAGAGATTAGGTCATACATGGTATCTCCTAGCATCCCTACCTAGGCTGGGTTTCTAGAGAGAGCTCTACTCATAGAGACCTTCTTGGCTGAGCAGGCGCCAGCACCATGAGCTACTCATAGACTCCAAGCGGTGGAGCTTTCATAAGGGGGTAGCAGGAAGCTGACACGAAGACCTAATCGAATGAACCCTTTCAGGAGATGACCCCAGAACATAAGATCATTGGTTTGAGGACCTAGGTCATACAGAGTCAGCAGAGGAACAAGTTGTGCTACTCATGTGGTAGTCTGGGACACATGGATCGTGATGGTCTGACTCGTCATACAGAAAATCAATAGACAATCGAGGGACCACTGAGGAAAAGTTATAGGGTCGAGTAGGGTGTTCAGTAGGGAGGTTTATGTGGCAGGGGAGCAGGACGATCGGTAGACTATGGACAAAGGTTTGAGGTGCTACCAACATCACCCCCAGGTGGTCCACCACAAGCTCTCGGAGCTGGTGGATAGGGGAAATTCCAGCTTTAAGTGATGGAGGATTACAACCCCAGTGCTCTAGAGATGATTATATTTATGATCAGTTTCTACTCCATCTATGATTTAGTTATTATAGACACATATTCGAGTCACTCTTTCCATTCCACAAAACTTGTTTCGGGCTTGGAGATTCAAGTGGAGTTGTTGGCTTGATCTGTATGATTATAGACTCCTACTGAAGGGTATTCAATTATCACACTCTAGTTCAAGTAGTGTGAGATTTCTATTGCAAGTTATAGCTTCAGATGGGATCTCCTAGTATTAATGTTAAGGCCTTATGATTTCATTCTGGGTATGGATCGGTTATCCATAGTCCATGCTCATATTGACTATTTTAGGTGTATAGTGTAGTGTGTCTGTGGAGATGGAACTATGTTCTCCTTTACGGGAAAAAAATAAACTCTTGTATCACATGATGAACATACTCAGAAGAGCGTGTAGTCGATCACTCATCAGTTGTCTAGCCTTACCCTCGGTGTGTTGGATGAGAGGAGTCCTCAATTTCATGCAACTATTGATGGGTACGAAGACATATTCCCTGAGGATGTTCTGCGATTAACTCATTGCATAGAAGATGATTTCTGTATTGAGTTGTACCCTGGAATGGCACCAATATCCAAATAGAATATCAGATGGCACCGGCGTAGCATCGTGAGTTAAGGGTACATCTAGAGGACCTACAGAGGAAGGGCTTCGTTAGGCCCAATAATTCACCTTGGGCGGCCCCAATTTTGTTTTCCAAAAAGGAAGATGGGATTTTGAGGCTGTGTGTGGAAAATCAGTGCCTGAAATAGGTGACTGTAAAGAGAAAATATCCACTTCTTAGAATTGAAGTCCTCTTCGACCAGCTGAAGGGATCGAATTGGTTCTCATTGATAGACCTCAAGTCCGATTATCATTAGCTTCATTTATGTGATAAGGATGTACCAAATATAGACATTAGATTTTAGTATGAACAGTATTAGTTCTTGGTGATTCCATTTTAAGTGAACAATGCCTCATTAGTGTTCATGGGACTCATGAACAGGATCTTATAGCCCTACCTTGACCGATTCATCTTGTTCTTCATTGATGACAACCTGATGTACTCAGTGTCCGAGGAGGAGCACATGACACACCTGCAGATAGTCCTAGTTACACTCCAAGAACACCATCTTTTTTGGAATCTCTCAAAGTGTCATTTCTATATTCAGTAGGTATACTTTATGGGAAACATCATTTCGAAGGATGGATTTGTAGTGGATCTGGAAAAGATAGAGGTGGTGCTTACTTAGGAGCAACCCAGGAGCACGACTGAGGTGCGAAGTTTCTTCGATTTGGATAGATACTACAAGAGGTTTGTGACTAACTTTTCTATAGTATAAGAACCATTATCATCTTTGACACAGAAGGTAAAACCCTTCATGTGGATAGATAAGTGCCAGCAAAGCTTGCAGGAGCTGAGGTATAGGGAGACAAGTGCCCCCATCTTGAGACTACGAGAGGGAATTGGGTATGTAGTATTTTATGATGCATGAATGACCGGACTGGGTTGTGTCCTGATGTAGGAGCATGTATTGATCACCTATGGTTCATGTTATTTGAGGCAGTATGAGAAGAATTACACAACCCATGACCTATTGCTAGCAGCAGTGCTATTTTCGTTGAATATGTGGCGGCACTAGTTGATGGGAGAGCAGTTTTCCAAGCTACTCTGACCACAAAATTCTCAGGTATATATTATCCCAGAAGCACCTGAAAATGAGGTGGCAGAGGTGCCTATAGCTCCTCCAATACTATTACTTTAACATAGTCTATACTCCTTGGAAGGTAAACGTGGTGGTGGATGCGCTCAGAAGAAGATCTGGGTTTCAGTTTCTGAGTGAAGCATCAGAGTAGTTATCCACGATGTTGATATCCTTCATAGGTAGTGATGGAGAATCTTATCATTAGTTGATGGATATAAATCCCCCAATATTATAGTTATTTATCGAGACACAACTTGGGGATTTATACTGTGAGACCTGACATTCTTATTTATCCATAAGGGAAGCCCCTAATGGATATTCGATAGGTGGGGAACACATCATCCTTTTTTTAGGGCACATAATTTTACCAGTGTCATTTTGAGATGAGATTATAAGGGAGATCCACACATCCCCCTTGGTGGTGCATCCATAAGTGTAAAATATCTTCCAAGATCTATGACATCAGTACTAGTGTCTGTATATGAAGAAGGTGGTAGCAGATTTCGTTTCTTTATGCCTCACTTGTTAACAAGTGAAGGCAGAGCATTAGGTTTCAGCAGGCTTGGCTTAGCCACTTGAGGTGCTAGAGTGGAAGTGGGATGGTATCTCTATGGACTTCCTAACAGGTTTACCACACACTTATAGGGTAAAAATACCATTTAGGTGATCATGAACTGACTCACCATGTTGGACCACATACAACCCAACTAGTGGAAGGGTTTAGTAGAGGGATTGGGATGCCTCTATGTGCATAAGACAGTTATACTCCGTGGAGGCCCATTTGATGATTGTCTCGGATCGAGATGCACGCTTTACATCACGGTTTTGGAAGGGATTTTAGGAAGTTTTTAGGACTCAACTATACTTGAGCACGGCTTCTCATCCCCAAAAAGATGGTCAGATTGAGATGACTATCCAGTTTTTAGAGGAAATGGTTTGTGCCTGTATATTGGACTTCAGTCGTAGTTGGAAGAATAATCTACCTCTGGTGGAGTTCTCATACAACAATATCTACCGCTCCACCATTGGTATGGCACCATTCGAGGCACTATATGGGAAACCAAGAAGATCCCCGTTATGTTGGACAGACCTAGGGGAGTCAGCACTTATGGGTCCAGAATTGGTACGGGTTACCATCGAGAAGGTGCAGGTCATCGGGGAGTGGATGAGGACTACACAGAGTAGGTTGAAATCTTATGTTAGTAGTAAATAGAGTCCCTTGGAGTTCTAGGTGGGATACTATGTATTTCTTTATGTCTCACCTCGAAGGGGATTATAGAGATTTTGACGGGGTGGCAAGTTGTCTCTGAGATTTATCATCCCTTTTCAAGTCCATAGAATAGTTGGTGAGGTGGTGTACTGCCTAGATCTTCCCCCAAAAATGCATTATATGCTTATTTTCTTCCATTTTTCACAACTAAGGAGGTACTTGCACAATCCATCACATGATATCAGATGGGTTGAGATGGACATCAATGATGGGGTGATGTTTACGGGGTTCCCAATGGAGATTGAGGATCGATAGGAGTGTCGCATTCAAGGGTGGTCAATTATTCTTGTGCACATTCGATGGTGATATGAGAATCTCTTAGAAATCACTTGGGATTGGGAGGCTCAGATTTGTGCTCAGTATCCCCATTTGTTTGTATAACCCTTGTATCAGATTTTGATGATGTAAATCCATAAGGTAAGGAAAATGTAATGTCCAGAAAATTCCATTTAAATTTTTTTTTAAAAATTATGGGATTATTTTGGGACCAAGCATTGTGACGACACGTGATTCTGGGGCCTGATGATCTCTGAATAAATGTTTGATATTTTTTTAATATTATTTAAAATAGTGCACGTGTGCAGTTTTGGAAACTCTCAAATGGGTTCCCAGATTAAAGAATTTAGAGTATAATTGTATCTAGAATGATGACATTACCTAATAAGGGACCTAACCTCAACCGACTTAGGTCAAGGGAAAAGTTATTTTTCAGACATTTTAAGAAAAATTTAATAAAGTTTTCTTAAGGAAAAATAAAATAAATATTTTTTTTATAATTTATTAAAATTTAGAATTTTGTTTCAACGAAATGACATTGCAACCCATTCATAACAGAAACACAATTTCATAAATGAAACAGCATAATGATGTTGTGACTTAGTGTAACAGAAATGTTGAACGTGTTTTCTCTCTTTAATGGGTTAACTGAATATAGGATCATTGGCACAATCTAGTATTGCTCTGAACCCTTGGACATTTGGTGTTGACGAGTGACAATCAACGAATCTCCTATAACTATGATTACCCTTCAACCTCTTTTCTTCCATCATTCGAAGGATCACCAACAACAACAGTGGGTTGCAGATCAAGGTACAATGAATGACGGTATGTGACCCCATTCTTCATTGATGAATGATCCAATCCTAGGATGGGCTTGTTATTTCAAATTAAATTCCTTCATTCTTGATTTATAAATTATGAATGTGGATCAACCCATAAATAGGATGACCAAGGGATTGATTGTTTTTCCTCAAGGTTTTGAATATAGTTTGATTTTGGGGAAAATTAGTTTTTGCTTTTATTTTCATTATCTTGATCCTTCTAATGGATCTAATAAAGGCCAAAAAAACAAATGGGAAAAGTTCAATCCTTGGTTTTTTTGTGCTCCTCTCCCTCGCATTCTTCACGTTATTCGTGGCATGAAGAATTGTCAATCATTTTTCAACTGTTTATCAGCACAATGATCTGACATCATGGATCCTAGATAGACATGACATGAGGGAAGTGTGACAATGACAGTTATAATCAGATCGAGGTGGTTCAATACATATCGCACACAAATGGATTCGCATCGAAAAGGGATCATGGCATGGTTTTGAATACCTGGTGATGATGAGTACAACCCAAGGACTCTGAAACGTCTTTTGAATCGAATAATGGACCATTGAAGCATTTCTGGTGGCCCACGGGAGGACCTTTTGGTGCGCCGGTAGTCTCATTTCATATAGTGTAGGCAGCGCAATGCAGCAATGCATCGTGGTGGTGGTAGCCAATGTATCTACATGGATTCCCGCATGGAGGAGGTTGCGAATTCAATCCATGGTTGGGTTAGCTAGACCCACGGCTCATGCTGTGGGTGGGATCTGTGGCCCTCTTAGTCATTTGTGTGGCACATCACAAACACGGAAGACTACCACATCTCGGTGATTAAACTGGCCCACATCTAAGCAGTTCGAGCTAGATTAGATGGTCTAGGCCCAACGCCTCGAGTTGGGCAGGTGCAGCGGGTCAGGCCTGTGCAGCGGGTTGGGTTGGACCCTGCCGGTCTGGCCCAGGTCAACCCGGTGGACTGGGTCAGGTCAGCAGACCATCGGGCCAGGTTGGGTCTGGTTGGACAAACCGGGTTGGACCGGACTCGGACCCGACATACCCATTTTCACTAAAATGCCCATATCTTCCACATCATACGTCTGATTGGTGATTTTTTTGCAGTGTTGGGACCCTCAAGATGATACGGTCCTTTTGTATACTCCATGTCATATTATTTTGGAATTTAGGATATAAATTATGTCTTTTGGAGGATTTTTTTCCGAAATCAAGTGCACTACGATCGGGAATCATGTGGCTTAATATGATGAGAAGGAAGTGATGAGCATACCTTAGCGGCCTAGTAGAAGACTGGACCTCAATGGACAAGTAGACAAGCATACCTCAGTGGCCCATAATATGAGCGGACCTGAGTGGCCCCATAGACGAGTGGACCTCAGTGGCCCAACAGATGAGCGGACCTTATTGGCCTAGGAGACGAGCGGACCTTTGTGGCCTAGCAGACCACGGTGACTCATCAGGGATGAGTCCCTCGATAGTACAAAATGTTCTACATTATGACTGATATTCTTTCTTTATACACTTTAGGTTATGCCTATATGATTTTACTCTAGTGACTTTATCTTTTGACTTTACTTCTTAGAGACTACACATAGTGTACCACTTTGGTTTTCAACTTTGTGAAAAACATCTTTTGTGGTATTAACTTTGTGTTTTTTAGGTACTTATAGAGTATTGAGTTACTCACCATTGCACAAGATCCACCCCACAAGTGTGGTATCTTCTCTATGAGACAAACACTTTGACAGAGAGTTTGGTGGTCTAGCACCAAGCGGTGACGAGTGAGATCCGATAGACGAGGCTTACTTCTATGACTTTAGGAAGCACCCCCTTCACCTACCCTTCAGGTTGGGTTTACAATAGATGGACTTCAGGAGCTTGTACTCATATTTTTTTTGGTATTTTATTCTAGCCCCTTTACTTCTGGTTTTTTACTTTTACTCTCAATGGTTGTCTTAGTGGAATGTTTTTTTACTTTTCAACATTGTGGGTTTAGATGTGTGTGTTCATGTGTAAAGGTACTCATGAAAATTAATCCCACTTATGGAAAAATTCCTTCAGTTCTAGTCGCTATCCCCTGGTAATCGGGAGTCGGGCCTTGGGTAGTCACATCATGGCTCACTAGGGATAGTTCATGAAAATTTTTCTCAGTAACATTCGGAAGCAATCCTTTCATATTTAATCAATTTCTCATTATATAAATTTTTCTTAAGGCTCAAAGTGGAAAAAAAATCACTCATTCCAAGAGAATTCCAGGATATGATCTATACTATCGAGTTCAATTTTAATATCATTCAGTGAAGGCCAAGATGGGGGCAGAAAGATAGACAATATCTAAAGATCACCTATCAAATTCCTCTACTTATTATGAGTACTATCCCATGGTCTTCCTTGACATAGAACATCCTTGGACTGATGAACCGTATTGATAAACTCATGGTGAGTGTCCCAACTCCAGGAGAAGAAGATACACTACTCCTTCTAAAAACCTGATTTTAGGAAAATGAGCAGGGGTGACTGATTTGATAGGTCACACATAAGGTGAATGACCTCTATGTTTGGGAAATAATAAATAGTGTGGATATTCCTAAGTTATCAATCTAGTCTACACCACTTTCGATGATCACCACTTTGGTTGTTCCACCAAGTACATATATCTCCCACAAAACTGAGGTGGCTTAGTTAATGATAATGGGAAGAGAAGAATGAGTCAATGTGATCTACCTCAATCTTTATACACATTTTTTTTATTATATAAGGGATTGAGGATTGGGTTTGGAAGAACTAAAATTTCATTCAGAAAGGTTTTATTCCAAAGGTTTCATCTAGAAATCCTATTTTAGAAGACTTTAAGGACTTTTTATTGGATTTATCTTGTCTATATGAGCCATGGGAATTAGTCTTTGGTAATTTTCACTCTTTTCTTAATAAATAGGATGCTTGGAAATGGTTTGTTTATGTGTTTCGTAAGTGAATCACTTTAAGGATGGTTATTCAATTGATCTCATGGAAGAGTGATGATTCTAAATAGATATCAAAAAACAATTTTATTGGGATTTCAATTGGTAAAACACATAATGGGGTTTTATATGGGCTAGATCTCAATAGAACTATTGAATGTTATAGGATTATATACATAAATTTTATAGATGTTGAATGGGTGTTTACAAGGAGAATTCATGGTTATGTCAAAATGTAAAAGATATATAATTACATATAACTAGGATATATAATAGTGTAATAATTATTAAATAATATTATGGAATTATGGATCTAGGGAATGGGAATAAAAGTTAATTGGGTGAGAATGGTATGAAAATATTTGTTACTAAAGGTCTGTCGGAAATAAAACACATGGAGTAAAAATTTTATATGGAATGAAAGCTTGGAAATAAGTAGAAAGTTTTATTCAATAACCACAAAATCAAAATCATGTGCAAGTTCACATAGTATGGGGGTATCAATCATTTCATTCTCACAAAATTAAGTTTTACCTCTATGACATCATTGGAATTAAGGGACATGAAGTGTGGGTATTTATTTTCTCAAGAAAAATAAAAAAAATTATAACCATTATTGAATGGATAACTATTGTGGAATGGATAATGCTTATTTTGAAATATTTTTGGTATGTTAAAAGATATTTCATAATAAGGGATATCTTCAAAATTTATTGGCAGGAATTCATATGTCTTGAGAAGGCTGGATATGAAAATTCTAGGGATTAGTGTCATGAACAGGTTGTAAGGAATTAGAATGGGAACTCCAAGACTATACAATTTATCTTAGGGATAAAAGTATTTATGTTTTTCATTGGGGTATATTTTTAGAATAAATCTAATCTGGAAGGATGGTTGGTCTGGTATGTTGGTTGGAACCTCTCACTATAATTGTTTTAGAGATATTTTTTATGTCTACATCGATGGAAAAAAAGGGTGGGAATCCCAAATCCCAATACAAGTTTCTTTTATAATATTTGGTGATTAAGATGGTTTTTTAAAATTTGGAGTAGTGAATTATAGATGTTCAATAAAGTTTTGAACATCCTCTATAATAAGGGGATCATGTGATAGATTGGTACTATATGGGAGATGTAGTTGGGAATAAATAACTTATCCTTATCGAGGTTCATATAAGCTATATTTCCAAATGTTTTGAATTCTACATGGATTTTTCCAATTTTAAAGATAACAAACTTACTCTAAGTTTTTTTTGGATTGAGAAATTTTTTTAATGGAATCACCATATTCAGAAATAATGGGTTCCTTTTAGGATTACAAAGCACATGATAGAGTTTCAAAAACATATGATCCATAAGAATCTATTTCCTTTGTTTTTGATGTGTTATACTAGGACTAATTTCAAAGGTAAAGGTTTAAAAAGAAGAACACACTTCTAAATTTTTATAGATGGTGGTGAATCCCAAAGCTCGAAAGTGGTAAAAGTTTGAGTGACATAATATATTAGGATTTATTTATGAAATAAGGATCAAAAATAAATTCTTTATAGGTAAAATATAACATCAAAACAAAGAGTCTCATATTTCATAGAAGATGAAAATGGTAGAGAAATAGTATGAGGATAGGGATTATTGATGTTTCTTAACAATTTGGATAGATACGGTCTTTGGTTTTCATGGAGGAAAATTATTATAGAAATTGATGGAGTTTCATAGAAACATAATGTTGTTCATAATATAGATACATTAGGGTGGTAGGATCCTTAGTGGGCTTGTATGACCAGTAATATGTGGATCCTTTATGTCATTTATTGAAGATAAACCTAAAATTTAGAGTTAAACTATGTGTTTTGGTAGATGAAATGTATGGTGAAACAAATTACACACCATGGTGTTACTCTGAAAAATTAAGGATTATCAAAAGATAGATTATGAGATAAGTTTTTTGAACGTGGCCTAGTGGACTTTGGTAAAGCCTTGATAATAGTTATGAAGTGGGAGATCATTGGGCTTAGCCTATGAAAACTGTTCTTAAGTGGTATATTGTTTGGTTTCAATATGTGAAAAATATTTTCATGATAAGTAAAATTGGTTAATAAAGGTTTATTTTAAAATATTTATTATAGAATAATAATAGAGTAGTGAGAGAAGCCACCATGGAGGTACTGAAGAAGCATGATGGTATGGTGGAAGAAGAAATTATGATTCCTATTTCCAGATGAAGTAAGGGTGCATAAGAAGGAACTTGTCTAGCATAAGAGAAACTCTATAAATGTATAAGATTCTTCAAATTTATATTTGAGTTTAAATTTTCTTCTTGAATTTATCACCAAAAGAATCCACAATATATGGCATCAGAAGTATCATGCTCTGTATATGGAATAAATTATTCAAAAAGGGGAATGGTGGGTGTGTTCCTTATGTGAAATTATAAACCAAAAGTGGTGGTGACATCTATGTTTCTCATCAGGTAGCTAGAGGTTTCCTTAATCAAGTGGAAGTTATCCAAAAATATCAAAAGGTGGTGGAACCATAGGAACTAGCTGACTACTATTGTTTCTCATCTACAAAAGGATGGGTTGTGGCCACTTGTTCAATGTTTTGTTTTGTGAGAGTTTTTGTTTTTTAATTTAACTATTTATTTCCTATTTCATATTAGGGTTTTGGAAGACAGGTCCCTTATAACTCATATTCTTTTTCATGTGATTCTCTACTAAATATAATGTTGCAATGTTCCTCCCAGGGAGTAGAACTATGTCTAAACCACATTATTCTTATTTTTTTCATTTATTATTCTCTTCCAATTAATGTATCCATGGAAAGAATTTTATATCATTATTTTGATTCAATTTGGTGGCTAGGGTGTATAGTATTATCAATTCTAGAATATTTTCTGGGGTTCATTCTTTTCTGGGATTTTTTTGAACTTGTTATATATTAGAGGTTCTATTGGGAATATTTTTGTTTTTTTGTTCTAGAATAACAATTTAATAGGGAATAAATATCAATAATAACATGTTAATAATATTTGGTCATTTATTTCCCCTTACATACTAATGTTCACTCACCCAAATCTACATAGAAGGATAGAAACAAATATTAAGAAAAATATAAGTGAAGGTACCTCACATCCACTTTCTCTACTAAATTGGTCACCATCACTCTAAAATGGATTACATAATATTGTTACTAACCCTTCTGTAAAACACATTAGTGCATATAACATGTCCACATATCCATATAACATTCAAAACTACAAACCACATATCACAACATCATCCATACAATGTCCACAAATATCCTCATGGTATATTGTGTAATCATTTAGGGAACCAAACTCATCTCCTCCTTTTATGTATTCCCCCACCATTCAATCAAATAATAACTATATAAACATAATATATTATAATTCATACCCACCATAGGACCCTATATAATATACTATGTCTTCAACAGAGAGTGGGAAAGTGGAGAAGTCATCCATCCAAATCACCTTCATCTTGAATGTTGTGGAAAATACCTGGAACCCAAACCTCATGTATGATTCAGTTACATTATCCAAATCAAGTAGTGGTTTTTAAGAAATAAAAAACTAAAATGATTATATAATAGAACACACACCCAACCTAATATCCTTATACCTAATACTACAACACTAAAATTATATCCATTATTATGATATATCAATACTTCTCCACCAATAATAACCACACATAACCAGATTCACCAATCATCCTACAACATCCACAGAACAACCAAAAAACTTCTCATTCCTCATATTATATTTGGTTTCATATCATTCAATTACCAATATATTTATATTTCATTTATCACATATCATTTATTAATCCAATATTATTTATCAACATTATCATTAATTAGCCACATTACATTTGTTAGGGAACTTATATTTCCAACCACTATATTTTTGTAGAAAAAATTATATCTTAACATTATTATTTATTAAATTTTCCAAATATCCTATATCTAAGAATTTATTTATTAAAAATCTTCACTGTTACACTATATTTAATTATACATTTAATTAATAATTTAACCCATTTTACTATTACAACATCATTTCAAATTACCACAACCCATCCCCATTAATAAATTTATTTATTCATTAATATCCCATATTATTGGGAATCTAAGAAATAACCACATCAACCTATAAATATTATCATATCTCCAATAAAATAAACCACCAAAAAATCACCATTTCCCCATTATAATATAAAAAACACACTATTTCATTCCTACAGCCTTAAAATCAATTTCACCACCTTTATAATTGTATTATTACTTTCCACATCAAACAACCAAAAAAAACATACTTCTTCCCATTCTCAACCATAAAAACCAACCATTCAAATACTTTTATAGCTATAAAAATTTTAAAAATCATAACAGTAAACAACATCAATTAACTATAGAAATGCATGCTTCAATTGTCATTAAAAAATCTATGAATAATCAATAACATATATAAATTATTGATTTCTATATCAACTTCCTTTTCATTATTTAAATTAATATTTAATTAAGAATTTTATTAAGTATGAAAATAATAATGATAATAATATCAAAAAATATATAATAATAAATCAACCTAACAATTAACATACAATCAATGTCATGGAAATCATATAAAGAACATGAATGTCACATATACCATTTTTCATTTTTCTTATTTCAAATATTATCTTCATTAGGTAAATTCAAACCATTTATAAAAGGAAAAAAAGAATGATAATTCCACATTTAAAAGAAAATTTAATAATATAGATATTCAAGTCACTAACTCAAATGAATATCTACAAATAACTGCACAAAAATAATGAAGAATTTATGATCAAACACCATCCAATACAAAAGTATTACCTATCAAACCTATACACATCTATCTAACATCAATACCTCAATAAAGAACCACCCAAAAATGAATTAAATCACTATGGCATGTATTTTTGAGAATGGATAACCAAATAAAATTAAAGGAAAGAGGAAAATGAATAAATAATAATAAATAAAATAGAATATCAAATCAAGAAAATATCTCTCATGCAAATAAATAAGCTTAAGATCCATTGTTGGTAAGAAAGGTCACCAAAATCATTTTTCTTTCCACCTATGGTTCAAGAGAAAAAAGAGTGAATTTAATAAAATAAGGGGAAGGATTGAATTTATAATAAAACTCATGTGTCATCAATTTGGCATGGGTTATGCAAATACAACATAATATATGAAAATTTGAAATGGAATCATGAAAACTACTTTAACTTTAACCCACTAACTCTCCTAATTCTACCCTTTATTACCAAAGAGTTACATTGGATTCTTTCTTAATGTCACAGGTATTGTAAAACATACTATTTTTGTACAACCTTTAACAAATAATTTCATAATTCCATGCCATTATGGAATAGTCCATGATAGATCCTTATAAAAATGTACATGACTTCATCAAAGTGTCTTAACTTCCTAACTCGAACCTTATGATCCCCTTGAAAAAAATTATTACTCCATTTTTTTGGAATAAAATAAAGAAAATTTAATCTTCCACCTCCAAAACCCTTCTAATATCCTCTAAAACACACCAAAAACTCACAAAACATAATGGGTTACGATGATGAAAATTTGGACTTCTTTATTTGATACCTCTCAAAGTATTATCATATTTTAGAATCCAAACCAAACCTAAAATGAATAAATACAACAGTAAAATCAACACCCCAAAAGATAAAATGTAAGTATGAATATCTCCATCACCAAAAGAACAACCAAATAAAAACACCCCAAACACATATGTATAATATTAAAATCATTATATTAATATTAATGAAACATTGAATAACTCAAGATACAAGGCTCATATATGTGACTCTCACTCTCACATACACTCTTTTAAACCACCATGTCTTTATAATACATAAAACAAGGGAATAATTCACCCAAAAAACACTTTATTCTAGTGATCTAGAATATTTACTAGATTCTCGATGAATTCCACATCATCCTTAACTTCCAACTCCCCATAGTTAATTATTAGAGATTTATCATGATGACACTGACAAAGTAGTTTCACAAAAAATAAATCATTTTATTTTCCTTGATTTTTCTATTTAAAACATTAGAATATTTTAAATTTTATTTGTGAGGTTGGTTTCTAGGAATGATCTTCAATTTTTTTTCCATGATACTTTGAAAATAATATTTTAAAAATAATATATTATTTTTATTGAATATACTCATTCATGGGAATAATTATTTTCCTTTAAATAGAAGCCTCAAATAGGGAATGAAAGGCTATATGTGTGATTGTGATTAGTTTTTCCACTAGGTTTGGTACTCTATATAATAATATTAAACCTTTATCACTAAGTTTATTCACTAAAACCGCTATCTTGAGATAGTTAGATAAAATACATGGATTTGTTTAAGAGAATCATGACCTAGAGGATCTGATGAATGCATGCATCAACGAAACTCTAATAATACCCTATGGAAGACATGATCTTCACTAATGAATGATAAAAATGTTATGTAGGGATATTTTATTTATATATTTCGATGTTATTCAAAAAAATTATCATGGAAAACGTATTAATAAATTTTTATTCCAAAATAATGTCTCTATTATTTACCTTGTTTGATTTTTGGTCTGATATTCTTAATTCTAAGTTATTTGTCTGCTATTTTTCACCATTGGAACCCTGTGCACAATGAAAAATGATTAGGACATCATTTTGGGGGTTCTATTCCATTTCTCCTATATTTTATTCCATTTTTCTCCATGCTTTCATTTTCAATCATCCCCATAGATGACTCTTTGATAGGCCATGACCTTGATCGATGAATGAGAGGAATCCCGGAATCAAGTATTTGATTTGAGAGATGGAAAATCATTGGAGGTGTCATGTTGTGTTATCCTAAAGGGTATTAAGTATCAAGGAATAAAGTCTACAAGATTCATGGTGTCAAACACCAATTTATATTTTAGGGTATCCAAAAATCGATACTTGGAGGAACGACATCCTTAGATGGGGAATTTAGTGAATCTTCAGTCTTGAGAAGAGGTATGATCAATAATAATAATGAATTTCAAACCATTATATAGAGTCTAGGATCAAATAAATGGACACACCATGAAGGATTTTATGCCAAATTTTCAATATGTCATGTTATTGGGATTAAGTCATGCGAATTAGGTCTCATACTACCTCATGAAGAAAATAAAGTCATTACATGGTGGAGGGGTGTCAAGGTTTGATAGTGTCGAGTAGTGAAAATGGATAAGTCAAAAATCATATAAAATATTCATACTATATAAGTATTTATACTATATATATCATAGTAATAGAGAAGGGTTCCATAATTTTAGGGTTGGGTGGAGTTTGAGAGGCCATGACAAGGAGGAGGGTGACGCATAGTAATATCCTGGAAAAAATAGGCTAATGGGAAGTGGGTAAAGGGGTTGTAAAATGAGATACCCCATCATCCAAAGTAATTTTGGAATTACTAAAATGGTCACACCATGATAGTGACATTTTTTTTAAATGAAGTTGTTTTCTTTCTAATTGGAACATGATGGTACACTTTGTTATAGTATAATAGAAAATATATGTGGAGATACAACTATTTTAGTATTATTTGATATGTAGGGACAAAGGGGGTTTATCTGTGTGAATTATAGTGTTCTGGTGTTGGTACCCCCTGGGCGGTGAGTTTATATCAAGGTATGGTTCCCTCATATCATATATAGGTTTCAATACTTCTCTATATACTTGGATTATGGAACCTCTACCAATATAATCATCACCCCCATTTAAGTTCTCTTATAGGGTGTGGGTCCATCACATGGGTTGGTTTCCCTCTTGACTGATACTTATTCTTTATGGAGGCATGGTTACCTCACTATAGTTCCAGATATGTGGAATATGTTTCTTTTTTTTGGGTTGTTATAATTCTTGGGGATTATTTTTGGTTATCATATAGTTGTACTATGAAGAGGGGGAATTTATCATATGTTCAGGGTTCTCTTATTTAAATAATATATGGATTTTTTGATGTGTTATTATATATTTATAGTCTTGTGATTTTGAGCTATCTAGTTTTCGTATTATTCCTCTTTTGTTTTCAAGTCATTCTACTAGGTATCTGTATACTCACATATGAATGTGTCTTATCATTTATAGATTATGGATAGTTTGGTTGTGACCTATGTGGAAATGGTATTGGTGGATCCTAGTGGTGTTAGGAGTTAATATTAGTTGGTTTCATTCATATATGGGTCCATATTATTATAAACTCCCCTTCATTTACTTTTTAGGATGGTTTTTCTCATTTCCTTGTTTGGTGTGTAACTTACCCCACTTTTTTCTGGTTATATATTTTTTTCTCTTTTATGGGTCTTGACATTTTTCATATATATTCTATATAGTATAGTTAGTTTTATTTACATATTCTATATTTTTATATCCTTTATAGATATGTGTGTTTTATAAAAGTGAATTATGCTACGGTATCCCATTGTATGTAATATTCCAAGTTGGAATTAATCACCAGCCCTTGGCCTATAAAAAGTTGGAATGGGTGGCACACTTGGATTACTATTGTCCAAGAGTGGCCTTAGTCGGGTGGGTTATGTGAGATTGGTATCAGAGAAAGGATTTCCATAGGAATAAATTTTGGATCTATATATCTAGTGATGATTTAGGGTGATGGTGTTAAAGGGTATGAAATTTGGATTTTGGGATAGGGAACCCAGTATCGGTAGGGTGGTCAATATATACATTCATCATGACTCTGATAATCTTCTCATCAACTTTGTATAATAAGGAATTAGTTATAGGGATTAATAAATTGTGCATGCATCAGATAGAAATGAAATATTTATTTCTATTTATTTCTTGACTCCAATCCAAATATTTTCCTTAAGGACCATAGTCCATCTTGTTAATTGTAATATACAACCAAAAAAACTAGAATCCTGAAGAAATGTTGTGACATGCCTATGCTAGTGATTTATTTTCATGTCAAAGAATAACTAAGAGATAAGGCTTATATCTAGGGACAAGATCATGAGTTAATCCCCTTAGGCATGTGATGGGGAATACATCTTCCCATAGTGTTGTGATCTAGTCCACCTCTCTTGGTGTACACCAATATTTTACCACCTTTTGTGTGTATAATTACTATTATGGGATAGGTTGAGTATTCATGTAGGTTGAGTGGACTACCTATGTTCTAACTAAAAATACCTCCCACATTCAAAGGTGATATTGGACCTCATTTGATCAAGGACTGTTTAGAGATAGTGGTTTGAGTATTCTACCTTGTTTGAATTCTTAACGACTAGATGGTAGTATATTCTACTAGTATTCTATATCGTGAGGTGATTGGTTGGTAGACCATTATCATCCAATCACATGATGATGATATTATTACTTGGTAAAAGTTAGGGAATGTTTTTTGGGAGTGGTATTAACCCACAACAATGAGGCTTTTTCATATCCATAATTTTTTGGAATTGGATTCATGAAATAGATATAATCTACATGAAAAGACTCGGACATAAGGATTAATATCATAGGAGTCATTTAGAAGATTCAGTCAGTCAATAGAAGACATTGTTATTCTAGTGAAGGATGAGGTCATCTGGAATGTGACTCTCTAACTCATCATACAGTAGAGGGAAATTATAAAACTGATAAACAATCTTGTTAGATATAATTTCATGACTATTTTCCTTCCAGAGTTAGTCAAGGTGGTCATCAGGGAAGTATCTTTAGTATAGGATCTTATGATACTCCATTAGGAGAAACTATATGAGGAGGATTTTTTGAACTGATTCCACTAGAACTGTCCCTAAGTGGTCCATGCTAGGCTTAGAGGGCTAGAGGTCAGGGGCATAATCAGATGTAGATTATAGATGGTTATAACAAGTAATAACTTGATATTTTCTGAGGTATAATATTATTATACTCTAATAATTCCCTCATGATCGTAGAAAAAAATTCAAATCATTCCTTTATGGTTGCCTCTATAGTTTTAGAGCTAGATATTTTTGTGGTTCCCCTAGCTTGATTTATGTCTCTAGAGACTTCTATTAGAAGAAATCAAATTCTCACCCAAATATGTCAATGATACAAGTTTGTGCTAGTATATAGAGGTTTTTGTTGGACCTTATAGTGGTTGTGATGAAGCCCTATGACATCATCCTTTTGGGGGACTAGTTATCAACAATAAATTCCCATATATACTACTATCATTAAAGACTGATGTTATTCTGATCGGATGGATAATTATTTTTTTGGGTGAGTGGGACCTTCAGTCAATATGAGTAGGGCTTGTGTGATAGATGTCTCAAATAATCATCCAAAATTTGGTGATTTGGATTTATATATGATGGAAACCATGAATGGTCAGCTTCTTATGATGGTATATGAGTAAATAGATGTTTTTCTTCAATATGTGGTTTCCCCCCTCATTGGAAGGTCAAATTCAACATCGATATGTGCCTCAATACCCCTATAATATCTTCTAGAACACATCAAATGGATATTGTTTAGATAAATTATCTTAAGTTAAAGTAAGAGGAACTTATAGAGAAAGGTTTTATTGGTACCAATGTGTCCACCTGGGAAACTTAGGTGTTGGTAATCGAGAAGTTGGATTGGAATTTGAGGGTCAATGTGGACAATTATCACCTGAATCAGGTGAAAGCTAAGAATAATTTCCCACTATAGAGGATCAGTGACATCTTTTTACTAGATAAATTGATATAAGTGGATCTCAAATATTGATATTAAGTTTTTCTATCCCCGAATTTAGGTTTTTTGGGAGGATATTTTAAATATAGATTTTAATTTTGTTATATTGATTATGATTTTATCGTGAACCCCTTTGGCATGAAGAATTTCATAGTTATGTTCATGGGAATGATAAATAAGATCTTTTAAAATTTCTTAGATATATTCATGGTTATCTTAATCAATGGAAGCCTTGTATATTCGACATCATAAGATGATTGTTCTGGGTATCTAAGGATTTTTACAGACTTCCTTCAGTAGAATTAGGTGTATAACAAGCTCTTGAAGTGGAACTATTTGATTTGGGATCTCCACTTCCTAGGGAACATAATATTAAATAGAGGGGTAGTTTTTGACCCAATTAAGATCAAGAAGATAACATCTTGGGAACCACCCAAAATCATGTTCAAGGTGGGGAGTTTTCTTGAGTTGGTAAGGTACTACTAGAGTTTTTTCGAAGACTTTCCAAGGATTGCAGGCCTCGTGACTACCCTTACCCAATGGGGTAATCCAATGTTTTCTTCTAATAAATATAATTGACCATTTTTGGAGTTTAAAATGATATTAATGAGTTTTATTATCATGAGGTTTACAGAGGAGTGATTCAAGAACATGGTGTTTGACAATTCCTATGGTGATGTGGTTGGTTTTGGGTTGATGCATAGGTAATAGTATTCACTTATGGGACTATATAGTTTATACCTCATGAGAAAAACTACGTGATCAATGATCTATAGTTGAAATTTATAGTGTTAACCTTGAATACATGGAGAAACGACTTACTTGGTGAGAAATTAATAGTCTATATGGACTGTAATATTCTTGGGAATATATTTATATAGAGAGATTTTAACCTAAGTTAGAGGAATTGGATAAAGCTCCTACAATACTATGACTTTGATATTATCTATACATTGGTAAATGGAAATGTGGAGTATGATGACCTTGGCAGGAAGTGCCATTCACTATAATGGGGGGAGGGGTATAAGTAGTTGGCCACATTGTAGTAGTCCTTAGTAGATGAAAAAAAATTGTATTATCTTTGATCAATGGTGGTGGCCCCACCACTTCATCAATGCATGAGGGTGGCCCAATTGGGAGACATCAATTGTGAAATTTTCATGAACAAATGTCCATATAAAATATACCATAAAGATATTATGAAGGTGTGGAGCATGTCATTTTCTTTCGAGGATAGAAAATGGTTCCATTAATTCTGTGTGAGGAGGTTTTTTGGGAGTTCCATATTACACCCTTATCGGTACATCCTGGAGTGATAAAGATATACAAAGACCTTATGCATCATTTTTTTTGGAAGGTTTGAAATAAAATATTGTTGATTTTATCTCATAATGCATCACCAGTCATTTGATGAAGGCAGAGAACTAGGCTCTAATATATTTGTCTCAACCACTTGAGGTTCCTAAAATATGGATGGAATATCAATTTAGTTAATGATAGGAATTCCAGGATCAAAAACATGCCATAATTTTTTCTAGATGATCATCAAAAAAATGAAAATTTTAACAGAATCCCTTGTTATTTGAGAAAAATTTCATTATATATCTTGGGATTATTGTATGTGGAAGAGATTTTTTGGCTATATGGTATTTCCTTGATGATCATTTTCAGCCAAAAATATCAATTTAAATATTGACTATTGAGGTGATTATAGGAGGAATATAGGACTCATTTTTGAATGATTATAGTATTCCACCCAAATACAGATAGATAGACTGATTGAACCATTCAGGTTCTTGAGGATATGTTAAGGATTTATGAGAAGTATTTCAGTTATAGAAGGTTGGATCACATTTATTTAGTAGATTTCACAAATAATAACAGAAACCATCCTTCCATTTTCATGAAACTTTCAAGAACATACATGGGAAACA
This sequence comes from Viscum album, assembly GCA_963277665.1. Lineage (NCBI taxonomy): Eukaryota > Viridiplantae > Streptophyta > Magnoliopsida > Santalales > Viscaceae > Viscum > Viscum album. The sequence continues at coordinate 1,975,379,567 of OY728120.1, read as the reverse complement.
TTGAAATCAACTTAGGTGTTGGAAGGTAGAAAAAGTAATCACTAATGGGGCTAGGATTGGGGCAGTTGATAATAGAGAAGGTGTAAAAGATCTAAGAGTGAATGAGAACCGCTAATAACTATCATAATTCTTATAAAAACTGAATATAAAAGAATTTTTAGTCTAAGGAGGGACACCATGTGTCCTTTAAGGTCACATTGTGGTTTGTTCTACAAATATTTGGTTGGGGAGGAAAACTATCCCAAAGGATCATTAATCTATTCCAAGTCTTGCATCATGTGGGTGAGGTTTCTTAATGTCTAGTTATACACCCATATTTATACCATGTTCATAAAATCTTACATGTGTCATAGATGAGGGGATGTGTTCATGACCCATCACACATCATTGACTAGGATTAGTTATACATCAAGGATAGTACCACCTTATCAAAGTGTCCATTGGAAATCGAGGAATGTAAGGAGAGGAATCTTCATGAAAAATTAATTCAACTTTTGTGAATTATTTGTTAGTATTGGAACTTTTATGTTAGTTCATGGGAGCATGAAAACCATATGTGAGCTAAATACCATCACCATTTCACGTATTTTTTGCTTTTGGGAAATAATATTTAATGGAGGAGAGGATTTAGTGATCTTATGTTTTATATTTGAATATTTAAAATGTTTTAAATATTATCTTTGAGGTTGGTCCTTGGTTGGGATCTTTAATTTTCGATGTCATGGAGCTTAAAAAATAATTTTAAGAGAATAATTTATTATTTTTAATCCATACACACATGTTCATGAGAATAATGGTTCTCCAAAAAATAAAAACCTATGATAGAAATTATGATACCCCTAGTGCGTCTATAATAGAGTTTTTACCCTATATGTGGTATAATTTTCATTCAATCCAGGTAACTTGATATTGATCCATCATGAGTAAAATTCATCAATAAAATTAATCAATAAATTAATTAATTAATTAATATACTGACCAATAAAACAACTATTTAATAATCTAAAATATATATCTTTATGGTTAGTCATTAAAAACTTTATATTAAAAGAAGGTGAGAGATTAGGAGGTGTTCATTGGGAGAAACAATATCAAGAGGTTCTGATGAATATGATCTATAGGGAATCAAAAACCATAACCTGACTCAAATGTGATTTTTTCCATCAATGAATAAAAACAGAAGGTAGGAATTTTTTATTTCTATGTTTTCCCATTCTTTTTTATTTTGATCATGTAAAATGTATTCTTAAATTGTACTTACAAAATCATGTCCATATGATTTATCTACTTTGATTTTGAGCCTGATATTCCTGATTCTATGATGTTCCTCTCCCGTTTTTAACTATTGGTGTCTTGTGTACAATAAATGGTGATCATATGATTATATTAGTGGTTGATCAATTTTTTCCCTTTATTTTATTTCCCATTTATTTTCACTTTCATAACTGATCAATGAATGAGTGTTACCTGGGATTATTATTACTGTATTTTAGTGATATTGGATCATTATAGGTCTTATAGTGAAATATCCTAAAGGGAATCATTAATTAGGACATCGAGGCTATGTACGAGGTTTATGTGAACCCCATTTCCGGTGGTGTATGACTAGAAATAAATCTTTAGAGTCATGATATAAATGGATAAGGAATTTAACAATACTTTGGTCTCAAGTAGGGGATAAATCAATAATAGTGGTGAAGTTCTGAGTGTTATAATGTGTTCAAGATTGAATTCAAGATCATGTCACAAAGGTTTTGATTTGGAATAGTCATTAGTTCCTATCTTGGGGCATTGGTTAGGGTAATTGGGTCTTTCATATCATTGATGATAAACTAAGGTCATGGTATGGAAGAGGGGTGCTATGTCCTAACAATCTCAAGTGGTGAAAATGGATAAGTCCAATATCATACCTAATAATCATCTTATGTAAATATTTATCCATCTTATGTCCATGAAAAGGATAAGGTAAACACAATGTGAGGGATGGGTGTAGTTATAAAGGTCTGGTCATGGAGGAGGGTGTCACGAAATGATATTCTGGAAGCAGGGACGCTCATGTGAGGTTGGGGGAGAATTGACTCCATGAAACCCACCTTTGGACTGGTCCATCCTTGCCTGACCAACATAGTCATGCTTCAATGGTGACTTACCAATGGGTTGACATGATGGATTTTTTGTTCTATGTGGAATATCATGTTATATTTCCTTTTACCATCTAAGATGATCTATAAGGGTATACGTATAGTTTATCCTTATTAGATCTGTAGGGTTGACAGAGGGGTTTGAGTGTGGTTATAAAAGATTTATCCGGGTTAATACCCCCTAGGGGAGATTTTATGTTATGGAATGGGTCCCCTTCATCATAAATAGGGTTTGGTACTACCCCCCATTATCAGGGTGTGCTTATTTGAACCATAGAGTTGATACTACCCCCGTCCCCCATCTATGATCTCATATGGGGTGCAGTTCTTACACTAGGTTCAACTACACGCTTGACTGGTACTTATCCTCCAAAGAGGCATGGGTACCCCATAATAGTTCTAGAGAAGTGATGCATGTTTCTATTTTTTGTAAGATCAGATTCATGGGGTTCTTACAGGTTATCTTATAGTTAGGATATAAAGAGTGGTACTTTGTACTATATACAATGATATCCTCATTAATGAATATTTCGGTTTTATTAATGGGATATTATCTCATTATGGTCATATTTTTTTGAGTATACTTATATTCTTATTATTCCTTTGTGGTTTTGGGATTTGTTGCTGGGTATGTATATACTCACACCTACACAGACGTATTCTCCCATACATGTCATTCCTTCTATAGACAATGGATAGTTCAGTGGTGACTTGGGTGTACATGATGTCATGAACTGACCTAGGGTACCAGTGATTTAGGCACCTGATCCATCCCTTGACATGACCCAAAGGGTGTTCCTAATACCCACAATCTATAAACTAGTTTTATGTATCAAATATGTTCTGGTTTTAATTTTTTCCCTGATAAATAAATGAATAAAGAATGGAATTACAACCAGAAATCTATCATGACCATTCTATGCATTGGAAGGCCCCACATAAAAAAATTAATAGAATCAAAATAAAAAAAATCAAATGAAAAATAATATATGACACAATTCATAATGATAAACCATGACTATTAAAAAAACCATTATCACAATATCCAATATAATTTAACATAAATACAATAAAGTAAAGAAATAAAAGGAGATTTGGGAAGGTTGGTACACCATGATAAATATACACTAAAAAATAAATAAAATTAGCCCTACCCATATTCATTCATTAGTTAAGTGACATAACATACCGCTACTGAAAAACTCAAACTAGAACCAAGATCAACTATTATGGTCAAGTAAAGCTTGTTAAACCTTTAATGTAATAGAATTGAGAAAAATATACCCAAAAGTTATCCTTCACACACTCTATGAATAATAATTTAAAATAAAACAACCTCATGCACATTTGAAATAAATATAGAAAATAAGACTTACATTACATTCTAAAACAAGTACCAAATCACATTCGTTTGAAACCTGTTTGATTATATTGAAAGAAAAATCATATTCTATAATGGAATCATCATTAAAACTTTTTTTAAAGAAAATGGTACATTTAAAGATGATGTAAAACAATTTCACAAATATATCCTTAAAAATTACCATCTAAAAAATAGATGAAAACACTTTCCTTATAATATAGAATGAAAATTCCATATAACCGTAGAATAATATCACACACACATGTATATAATAAAACCAATCACAATACACATTTCAAACTATGATACTGGAACATTACCTAGAAAAATGATAAAATAAACACTATAGAGAGAAATATTGTCACTTGATATAAACACTACTCTAACTCCAAATTTACCCCTATTTGGGTTGACTGAGGGTAAATCTCCCTACGTAGAGAAACTATTACCTTAGAGACACTAGATTTAGAAATAATCATGCATGAGGGGAATAATTACTCTTATATCTCCAACCTAGCTACCCATGATTTACCATTATAAAAAAATATATGTGATCCAAACAATCATCATATACAAAATAATCATATCAATAAGTAAATAAATCTCAAACTCACTTTTGAACACCCTTCACAGAAATAGTCCCCTTTTCCAAGATTAAGAAACCAATATAACTTACTTATAAGTATATAACATCACATAATCACAACATAATAATTCCTATAACCTTTTTATAATAAAAAGGAGGAATGTTTCAAGTGATACTATATTTAGAAAAACTTTTCAAAAGTGAAAAAATGTATCAAGATTATTCTCAATAAACCCAAGTTATCAAAATAATATTATAAAATTTAAATTTCATAAACAACATTATGAAACATAATGATTCAAATGTATAAAATAGTTATTAAATAATACAAACACACCTATAATTTTTTGGAAGAAAAAAATTATCTAATTTGAGAATTATAACATCACCCTCTTTAATTAATAAAATACCTAAAAAGATCCAAGAATTTATTTTAGAAAACATATTGTGTTCATGAATGGATAAAAACCTTTTATTTCACTTTGAAAGTAAGGAATATTCTTTTGTAATGAATAGAAACTAAGTCAAAACCAAATTTTCTTCATAAAATTTAAATAATTATACTCAATACTACCATGTAATTTTAAAAATGGTGATATAAATTGTAATAATTCATACTTATAAGTTTAATGAATTGTATATGGAGAAAATCTACCTTAGATTCAACTATTTAACTATTTCTGGTGTCAATCCATTATAACTAGAATATAAAAACCATCCAAGAACTCACATTTACCCGGAATCACAAAAAAATCCCCATAAATTCCAAGTAAACAAGAACCATAGTTTTCCAAGACCTTATTAGTGGAAGGAGATAATAAAATAAGGATAAGAGAGGGAGTGGAATATCCTCAAATGATATAACCTTGAATAATCATCTTTAAACCCTGAATAAATATAATAAATCTTCAATGAAGGAGAGGGATAATGAGGGAGAGATGATTGGGATCCAAATGGATTGAATGGGGAGAGAAAGGGGGTTGGGGATAAATATTTTATTAGGTTAAAAATAGAAAACACATTTTTACCATCCTAAGAAATTTACATGATTTATCCAAACAATTTAGAAAATTATGTGTCAATCATGCACCCTTTACTAGAGACACATGGGTAACTTTTCATGGTTTGGCCACATAGTTTTCCCAATTTTTCACTAACTATATGGGAGGAATTGAACTCAGTTGGGTGGTCACACATTTTATCAAACAATGTAGAAACCATATGAGAACCTCTATAATTTACCGCAATATTGTCATGGATAATCCACCAGGTTTTCACTAACCATTTGAAAATTGTACAAAATGATGCAAACCCAAAATTTCTGAAAAGAACAAATAAAAGCATCCTTAACTTATGAACATGGATGAAAATCAATCAATAAATAAAATAACATGTAATAAATCAAGGTCATAGTGTGACAATTATCCCCAACATAAATATTTATACATGATAGAATTTCCCTAATGATTTTTTTGATGAGTGTAGAGACATGAGGATTAACTTTCTCTAAAATACATAACTCAAAAGGATTAGTACTATCATGTGAATTAATGTCACCCCCAAAGACCTAATAGATCACCTTCAGATATAAAATTTGGTACATGATGGTACCAAATATTCTGATAAATAAATCACTATAAAATACACTAAACCAACACATATAAGGATATGAAACTTACCAAATCAAAATTACTTAAAGAAGAAGGTTAACTTTTATAAATATAACCTCAAAAATAATGAGAAACCTGACCTAACCACAAATCGATCTATAAGACTCTATTATGGTTTCATTAGAATCCTTAGGAGAATTTATAACATAATATATGATTAAAATACAACCAAGATTCCAGGGAAAGGGTTGGGTAGGTAAAATAAAAAGGACTATCATAATACCTGGATATTATGGATCTGCTCCAGAGTTCATGGAGGCACACACAAGGCTACAGAAAACATAAATTCATCTTATGAAAAAATAAGCTGCACCAACAACATCTAGAAAGAGAGATCCTTTCCTGGTGGGCATCCCTTTATGAGGGTCTCCCCACCATATTAATAACCCTAAAACACCCTCCTTATTTAGAACATTAAATTATTAAATAAATCCCAAAAAACTAAAAAACTCAAATAAAAAGATTCATGGAATAAAACCACTATATACCTTCAACAATGTTCATATTTTCCACAATACATTTCAACTGTTTATAAAATCCCACAAATATGAAAGAACCATCATCCAAAAAACTCATATCAAAAATAAATACTTCCAGAAGAGGCATGATAAAATTAGGAATACCTTATATAGTTATTATATCAACATAAGGTTCATCAGACTGAACTAGGGAAGCCTACAAAAAGGATGAATTGGAACCACTATTATTATTAAAAACTCTTTTACAAAACCTATATATTTATCCTTTAAAGGCACAACTACAATGGGTTTGGGTAGCCTTATAATAAGAATTTTTCAAAGGCTTTGTTTTTCCACACTGATGATACACTATGGGATTACTCCTAGAAGAAGCTAACAAAGAAAAAAAGATGTTCTTTTAATACTACCACCTACCTGATCAGACTTGGCTCACTTCCTATTTCCTTTCCTAGAGATTCATCTATTTCAACTAGGGATTGGAGAAATATCAATTCTCTCGAGAACATGATACAAACTAACTTCTATTATAATATCCTACTTTTCCAACTCTTCATAACAGTCAATTCTAAGAAGAGGAACTATTAAAATAGGATTAATTGAATCCCTATTCTAAAATACCATAATTTCATAGAAACTTACAAGTCCAGATCAATGATATACAACATTAATTCATAAAAATTAATATCATTCTCAAAACATTAAATCCCACCTTTATAGTGGCCATACAATTCCATATGTATCCATACTTTCACTTCTCCCAGGAATTATTATTTAATTATAAACACTTTAAATAATTCCAAGAATATTCCTTTTATGTTTTCTTCTGAATAATTATTTATCACCACTTCCAACTAAAACATTCTTATTAATGGTTGAAAATTTAATCTTAAAAAATCTATGCAGCTCATTTAAAAACAAAATCACAATAATATTATACAAAAATTATTCCACTCACTCAGAGTTTTATTTTCCCGGAAAATAATGAGGGATTAAATTATGAAATTCTAGAACATAATACCTATGTTGAAAAAGAAAAGTAATAACAATAAGCTTCAAAACTAGATAATAGGTAACAACTAAATCATAAAGGGTTTGATAAACCAATGGGAATGCTAGTGTAGAACCACCCATTGATCCCCCATGAGAATCTATAAGACTTAGTGGGGGTGTACTCTAAAAATAAGAAACCTAAATCATAATTAAAACAAAACTCATATCCAAAAACCATAAATCCAAATATAAATCAATAATTAAATCTCAAAATTCAAAAAATAAATCACTACTTAATCCCAAATTATTTTTTAAAAATTATTTCTGAAAAATCAATAATGTTTTCAAAATAACCTATTCTAACACACTTTATCATATAAGTTAAAAAAATATTTAATATTCAAATATTCTAAAATATCCTTTAAAATATTTATAATTTATCACCTTTTAGAAAATTTAAAATAAAATTTCATTAATCTCACAGAATGACATTAAAGAAACCTAAATCAACCTTACCTTCTATACAGGAACAAAAAATATTTCAAATAGAAACCTGATTTGTAAGTCCATAACATTTTTAGAATGTTTCTCAATTTATTATATTAAATCTATTTAAAGAATAGTTAAAATAATTTCACTAAAAATTCATGGCCAATTAAATTAGAAACAACATAAAAAGATAATTGAAAACACCAAAATTCATCAATAATTATTAATGATGAAGAATATAAATAATTCATAGCCTTATAGAATAAAATATATATATATATATATACAATGGTACCTGATTTGTCCAAAATTCATACCAGACCATGTGATAACCATGTAAAGTCCATTAGAATATATCTAGATTGGTTTTCATTATTTTAACAAGGTTTTCCAAACCATTAATTGTAACAATGATACCCTACATCCCTTTCAAATTTCACTTAAAAATAAAAAAAAAGAAACCCAGAAATATTCAATGTAAACATAAAACACTTGAATTGAGACTAAATATATCTAAGAAAACTAAGAATAAATATTTATTCTAAACAAATTTGCATCCTAAAAACCCCCGATAAATCAAGTTTCATTAGTAGAATGTTTTAATGAGGAACCAACCCATGATTTACCTTTAGAGATTTGAAGATACTATCTATGTACTACCTAACTTCCCAAATAAAAATCAAGCACTTTGGTTCTATTTTTTCTGAAACCAACCTAGTATACCCTATATCTAGGCACCTAATATAGCCTATAACATGGCCTAGATGGAATTACCAAACCCCATAGGCTGGAAACTACTCTCAAGTATGAAATATAATATATTGGGAATGATTTTTTCTGATAAATAAATAAATAAATGGAACTACATCCAAAAATCTTCCATGACTATTACATATGTTGGAAGTCCATGTGGAATAGAAAACAAAAATCTCAAACAAAAATAGAAATCTTATAAGGAATAAGAGATAACAAAATTTTTAATTATCAACCAAGACTACTGAATATAAACAATAATTGTAATACAAAATACATAGCAATAGAAACAATACATGTTATATAAACAAATGGAAATACTAAAATCTCAATACACCAAGAAAACTATACACTATATTAGATATAAAATTTTTATTATCTATATTAATGCATAATTGAAGTACCTTCACTTTCCATCATCAAAAAACACAAACTAGAACCAAGATAACTTGTTATGGTCAAGAAAATCAAACTAAAGCTATAATGTAATAGGAGTGAGTAAGATATTCCTAACAGGTATCTTCCATACAGCATATGAATGATATTTGAAAGTAAAATGACTTCATTCTAGTATGAAAAACATGTTGAAAATAAAATTTACACTTTATTTTAAAACAAGTAGAAAATCACTTTCATTAGAAGAAAAAATGATCGTTCTAAAGGAATAATTATCTTCTAAACTAGAAAAATAATTCGAAATTTTTTTATGGAAAATTATAAATTTAAATAGAAATTTTAACTATTTTAAAAAATTATCCTTAAAAATAATAAAATAATATGAATGTATGAAAGAACTTTTGTAGAGCCCTGACCCTAGTTACCCAAAGTTGGTGCATTATTACATAACATTGGCATGATCACAAGTGAAAGTCTAGAAAGACCAATTAGTTTAGTAGCCTTAGAAGTATTAGATACATACATAAGTTCTAAATTAGATTATGAAATGAAGAACAAAAACATAGGGTCTCCTTTTAACATTCTCATATCCCTTACCTTATCCCTGTAAGTTTTTCATAATATACTTCTTCACATCCTGGGAAAAATAAAACATAGAAATGGGTGAGCTCAGATGCTCAGTAAGGATAAAAATATAGTGGGAAATTTTATAAATAAGAATAAACATTTAAAGAAATGTATAAGACAAAAACAAAATCCTTTAAAACTTAAATTTTAGTATAATATGGAAAATATAAATCAAATAATTCCATTTACTTATTCACATGGATATTCTACTAGTCTAATAATCACATGTAATATTAATATCTAATTTCATAACGATGGAATGCATAATGCCAGACATCATAACCATATAGTCAAGGCCTCGTTCCAAGCCTAAAAATAAGATTTTTTCAAGGCCTTTTTCCAAGATACTAGTTTTTCTCACGATACCTACTGATTCATTGAGGATCTATAGTGGGCTCCACCTGTCACTTATTAAGTCCAATGCATTCCTCATATGAAAAGTTTGAAACATAACGTAAACATTCATATTAAAACTAACATACGAAATATTAATACTTTAACCCTAAACCATGAATGCTATAAAAATAAAACATCCCCCATAAATCATATCACAAAACCTTCAATATAATATGGAAGATTTTATCATAATAAATCAACTTCAAACAAGTGTAAAATCCATTAAAGGATGTTGACATAGATGAAATCAAAACTATTTGAGAGAAATATATCTTTCTATTTTCAAATCATTTAAAAGTCACTTAATTATAAAATAAAACATTTATTTTTAAAATACTCTTATAATATTTTAAGGGAAGCTTCAAAGGTGTTATAATGGCGAAAAGTAGCCACACCCTCCATATAAGTTAAAAAACATTCTTACCTTAATTTGTCAGAAATGTCATAAAGTACCTTATTTGAAAAAAGAAGAACATATTGCCTTAAAAAAATTATAAATAGTCAAAAAAAGGTATAAATAACTTTAACCCATATTCTAGGAAATAGTAAAAATGTTTTGAAATACATTTTTAAGAAACATGGATGAGGATGTTAAATAATTCCCAGTAGATGCTTACGTATAAACAACCTCGGATAACAAAGAGATTTTAAAATTAACCCTTACCTTGTACATTGTATTAGTTGAGGGTACATTAACCTACTTTATAATAATTAAATAATTTTTATTAAATTATACAATAACCACATATATAAATATGACATCATATATGATCTTCTAATAATGTTTTGTTAATAATATTTTAGTAGTATCATTGTTTCAGGTGTTAACTGATTCGTTTTACATTATATGTTTTATTAAGAAAGTCATGTTTGATATGTATATAATGTATTTTATTCATATCACGAATTATATTAAGTTCATAAACATTATTTTTAATCATAAATTGAAAATTATTCTTGAATGGTTATGATGGGGAATGAATCTCATCGCGTTCATGGAGACGGTAATCTGTATGTACGCACGAGTGACAATATCATTCTATTGATGGTGAAATAATATGTAATTGGATGGTATATTATATATACAGAATCATTAACATGTTATATTTATTATTTACATAAATTATACTCATTATTATACTCATCCAAATAATAAAGTGTTAAATAACAAACTACTCCATGACGTGGAGACGGTAAGCCGTACGTACGCACGTATGGTGACTTTTTCATTCATAGGATGTATATAATAATGAATATGGTTGTACCATATTTATAATAACATCATAGTATGTATAAGTTACTGGAGTATTATTTTGGTATGGAAACAAAAAATAAAGAGGAAGTGGAAGAATAAAAGAACTTTGAAAGATGTGATGAAATTGTTACCTTTTCTTCGGGTTCTTCCTTTTTTATTTGATAAAAAAGTGATCCTTAGGTTGGATTTATGATAGAAAATAAGGCCACTAGGTTGAATTGAGCGTACTTTGGAGGATATTTAATCAGGTTTTGTCCAAGAAAAATGGATTTGGAGGTGTTAAATTAAGAGAATGGTAAGTACCCTTTTATAAGAGATGTGAGGGTCACTTAGTGAAAAGCATGAAATATTATTTTATTATAACATCATTTTTGGTTTTTAATGAATCCAAATGGATTTTTTTTTATAATAATGTGGGTATGGGTCGAAATACTCTCAACAAATAGGTTTTAGACAATTTTTGGTCACCATATTAACCTTATCTTTTATTTTTAACTCTTAGTAAAATAGTTTATCTTTTACCATGTCTTCTTAAATTATTATAATAAATAGTTAATAAACATTTAATAAAAATCCAAGATAACCCCAAGTGGTTAATCATTGACATATATAAACTTATATAAGTCTTTTGGTCAAACCTTATATTTTTAATAATATTATATCATTTAATAAAATTGTATTTTTTTTACAATAAATTATGTCAATTTTGACACTATTTAGTATTTGGTTTTTCTGAAAGTATTAAAAAATTTATCACTTCAAAAAACATTTATTTAATCAACCCTAAAATGTCATATTAACCTATAAAATTATTTTAATCCACCAAAAGTCTCAATTTATATTTATTTTCATATTTATAATATCAATTATGTTAATATTTCATTAATAAGGTAATTATTGCACCATCATTGTGTCATAAATAAATTTAATTCTTTAACGTCTAAAAATTATAAATAAAATACCATGATTTAGGAAATATTTTTAGATTTATAATTAATATTTATATTATAATTTATCATATCTATAACTCAATATTAAAAATGGATTAGTTATTAAAATTTTAATTTTACACTTTTAACTCTTCTTTAAATAAAATAATAATAAATGTCCTAATCTAATCCAAGTGGATAAAAAAGGGTCATATTTTATTCCTAAGGTTGAATTAGGACTAAATAAACTTATACAATATAATTTGGACTAGTGTTAGGGTAATTATAATATCATTTGAACCTTTAATTACCCTATTTACTTTTAACCATTGTAAATAAAATTCAAAAGTTACTATTCACCAAAAAAATATTTCCATCCAATTGAACCAAATTTTACATACTTATTTAAAATGTGTCTCTCAGAGTTTTGAACATCAATTCACAGAAGTGGTAAAATTTGGTTTAATGCAAATTTTGAAATGTGCGTAGAAGGTGGGTAAAAGATGTTAAAAAGTTCAATAAAATTTTATATATCTAATATTATTAACAAATGACCCCAATGAATTAAATTGTACTAATATAGTTATTATGTATCTATTTTGATAGTGAACTAAATTTAAATAAAAATAATAATTATTTAAATAAAATTCTTGTTTTAAACAATAACATAGTGTTTTTCACTATTCATCAAAAATTAAAAGTTTTCAGAAAAATACCAAAAATTCACCCTAAGATAATTTTGATATTATGAATCCAAAAATGAAGTCCATTTGGAAAAATAAAAATTATAAAGTTTAAAAAATTGAGTATTAATATTAATAACTAATTTTTAAAATGGCTAGTTTGATTGGTCGTGGTGTTCTAGAACTCAAAGTTACGTACGGTGCAAGCTATTTAATTATTCAAAGAGAAGTGTATTGTAGAAGCTTAGGGTGTTAAAACTTTCCTCATAACATTTAATGAAAATTAAATATAACCAAATCATAATATCAAACATAAAAACAAACAATAAAATAAATCCAAAGGATTATTGTAATCTAGGATCAATGGAGATAACCATGAACAATGATAAAATGAACATTATATAGAGAAATACCAACATTGAATATCCAACCATCCCGAACACCCAATTCTACCCTAACTTACCTAACAGAGGTATAAAATCCCTATGTAAAAAACCCTCAACATTGGACCAGTATCTAGAGAAATTATCATACACTAGTGAAGAATGTTTTTCTAGATCTCCCATCAAGATGCTCATGGATTTTCATGATAAAAAACTAGAGATGATCCAAATAATTACCATATAAAAACTAATCATATAAAAAACTCAAAATCACCTCTGAACTTCCTTTATAGAAACAACCCCTTTCTAAGAATAATTATTCAAAATAACTTCCCCCAATGATTAAAACATAATATAATCCTAATAAAACATTTCCCATTGTCTTTTTATAACAACACAATGGGATTGTTTCAATGGATATTATTTTTAGAAAACCATTTCAAATGTTCCAAATTAGATTTAATCAATTTTATGATAAGTTATCCAAATAGTTTTTATAAATTAAAATCACATAATTATAATCACACAAAATTAATCTCCAAAATTATAAAATAGTCCTTAAATAATTTAAACACACCCTTAATTTGGTTATAAGAAAAAAATTTAAAACAACTTGAGAATTATAAAATCACCCTGTTTAATTATTAAAATCCTTTAAAATATTCAACCAAGAGTTTTATCAACCTTATGGTGTGAATTATTGGATAAAAATATATTTTTCACTATAAAAGTAATGTATATCTTTTTGTAATGAATGGAATCATAGGGAAACCCCAATTTACATTATAAAAGTTCAATAACCACACATAATAATACTATAGAATATACAAATAGTGATTTAAAATAAATATAAATCATAGTTATAAGTATGAGGACTTATAAAAGGAGAAAAACTAAATAATATTTATCACCTTAACTATTTTGGATGTTAATCCACTATAAGATAAAATAAAATCCCTTAAACAACACACATGAATATTAAATTAAAAAAAATCCCTAAATAATTTTGAGTCAACATGAACCATATGCCACCATGACCTTATAAGATAAATAAGAAAAATAAAGAAGGAGAAGAAGAAGAATAAGAATATAGGGTGAGTAATATATTAGGAGAATATTAACATAAATAATCATCATCAAATTTTGAATAAATCTAATAAATCAACAAGGAATGAGGGAGAGAATGAGGGTGGGATTCCTTGGATATGAAGGGGTCTAATGGGTAGGGAAAAGAGAGGTTAGTGATTAAAATTAGAAAAAGGGAAATGGAAAAACAATTTTTAATATCCTGTTAATTATAATGGTTTGTCTACATGGTATTAAACTATACACCAACTATGTACCCCTCACTAGACACACCTTGGTAACTCTTCCAGTTTTCATTGAATGGTTTTCCCAACTATATAGATAACATTGAACTCGCATGGGTGGCCACATGGTTTGGGATGAATGGTTTATCAAAATTATATATAAAACTAAAATAAAATATATAATTTAATCTAGTGTGTAAATAGTTAATTTATATGGCTTTCACTAACCATATGCAAACTGTGTAATAGGTTCCAAACCCCTAATTTCTTCAAAATTTAAATAAACATGACCCTAAATGCAAGGACATTGAAAAAAGTTATTTAATAAATATAATAACAGTGAAATATAATGGTTAGGGTGTGAAAAAAAATTTTATGGATACTAGTGGTTCTAGGAGGTGATAGCACTTTACATCGTTCATGTCTGGAGGCAACCTATTGTAGAGACCTCTTTATTTTAGTTTTTTAGGTTGATTTTTTCTATTGGTTTCTTGAGCATGTATCTTTCCCAATTTTATTTTTTATTATATATGATACATAAATATTAATTATAATATTTAATCAACATGATTTATTATTAACATTCAAAAATATATTTTATGGATTCAAATATAATATAATTATTTTACATGATTTTTCATTCTGAAAAAAAAATGGTTTTTTATAACCAAAATGTTTTCTATGAAATATATAGTTTCATTTTAAATATTATAATTATAAATTATAGAGTTTTAATTTTATAATTTGGAATTAATTTTTGGATTTATTATATCTAAATTATCTTACGGTGGATTTTTTAAATTTTTCTGAAAAGATTGATTTTTGGGAGAATGGTGAAAAAAATATATTTTTGTTAAAATTTTCATTTATTTTTATATATTTTAGAAAAATATATTATATTTGGATTGGATTTAAATATAAATTACTAGTATTTTACTAAAATTACAATTAATAATTCCATAGGAATTATTATTATTTTAGATTTTCGTGTAACTTCATTTTTATGCTTAAAACACATTTTTGGAAAAGTGGGGTTTCATTTTATATTATGTTTTTATAATATGAGAAATTCCATCTAATACTGTATATTTAATATTAAAAAATTAATTTCATATATTTAATTAGGACATTTGAATTTTTTTAATGAGTTCAATTTCATTTTTGATCTTTCTGAATAGTAACCTTGGTAAAAATGTTGTCAACACGGATAAAATTGGAAAAATGAGTTAATTATGTTTAAAACTATGTAATACGTTAAAAAATTATCTTAATTATAATTTGATGAGATTATTTCAACTATTATAACCTTATATTTAAATTATAATTATTTAAGTTCCAATTTCCAATTAATAAGCCTACGTATTATTTTAAAACTTTGAATAATTATAAGAGTTACTCTACCCTTACTTATAAAAGTGAGCATTATCTACTCTCTTATTTAAACCACATGAGCCTTTAATAATGACCAATATCTACCCAAATACCTTCCAAACATCCCTCCCCACATCCTAATGGTCCTGATATTCTCAAAAGACCAATCATGGAAGGCATAATGTGTCATCCAATAGAAGATATATGAAAAGAAGGTATAAGTCCTAACCAACATATTTCAAGTTAATTTCTTCTTATACCTCCTTTAACATTTTATAAAAATATAAATTAATCAAATAAATATATTATTTATACTGAAATTTTATTATTTTGATGAATCAACTATTTTATATCTCTTTTACATCCTTTGGGAAATGAAAACATCACTCGTGCATATGTTTGGACTGCCACCTTCATGAAGTAATGTGTTTATTTTTCCATAACCACCTCAAAAAAATGGTTATAAATATTGAATTAATTAATATAAATCTTTTTATGAATATTTATTATAGATATATTTTTATGCTTCCCAAATTTTAGGTGACAATTGCCCAATTCTTGTAATGATTCGGTTATTCTATCATTACATGCTTTCACATAATGTACACCATTTCGTTTACTTAATAAGAGGTAGAATATCTAATGATTGATTTTGGGGGGTAAATTATGTTTGAGAAATCATTAAAATTGGTTTTAACATTTTTATCAATCATAGGAACTCCCAATAGATCTCGCATCATAAACAAGATACAGGCCTTCTTTTCAAAGGTAGGTGGTCTTTTGGGGTTTCCAGAACAATGATACTTAAGAAATCACTTTGGTTGAGAGGATGGATTGTTAGGCTCATCACAAACTTTTGGGGGATTATTTCTAATTACAGAACTCTCTTTTAGATTTAAGATATGATTATGAATCTCTTCAAAATCCTAATATGGGTTTGGCTAACCTAATAAAATGACCAAGTGTTGAATCCTTTTTCATGTAAAGGTGGTTCTTTTGATGAGACCATATGTATGCATCCAAGGATTGCCATTGTTTCACATTATTTCTCAGAAATGGGTAGGTAATTATATTTTAGAGACATATAACAAGGTGATATTGATTTTTCATCCATCACATGAGGTGATTGGTGGTTTGAGGATGGAATTAAACATTCATGGGGTTTCCTAAATATTATATTTATAATAGGAATCAAATTCATGTAGTTTATTTAATTCCAAGACATGAAGTTTAACATCATGAAGAAATGAAATGTATGAGGTCACTTAGTCAGCTAGTGTGGAGATTGAGCCTTAGGAATGTGTCTCACATATCATACTTATAACATGAATCAAATTCATCATAGTTTGACATAACCTCAACATACTAATGGGTGATTATAGATAAATAATTTCTATAAGGATTATTATACTAGGGTTTTCTAATATGGGAATGCCTTCCGGGAATACACTGAGGTGGATTCCCTTATGTGGGGAAAATCATATCATGTCACTGAATGAGTCTTACACATTGAGGTGGTCCTAACTTGGGTAATTAATGATATGGGTGATATAATCATTCAAAATCCATAATCCAATGTGATTCATGATCAGTGTGAAAAAAAAGGATATAAAGTGATTAAACCCACCACATATGGATAAAGGACTTATAAACTGGGGAATCTATTATGGTTTATTTGATATGGATATCATTCCATAGGAAGGAGACCTATGAATTCTACTTATAGCATGAATTAGAGTTCTCGTAGTTAGATTCGCTTCTCAATCTGCTGATGGATGAGGCAAAATTATAAAACCATAGGAGAATTTGGGTCTCATGGGTTAGAGTGTCTAATAAATATAGATATTTACACTAAGGTGGGTTCCCATTGAAGCTTTGTCCATAATAAGGTGTCTTAAATATCATGTTTGGAAAGGAATCAGAGTTTTGGTAGTATAATTATTCTCAAAGCACTGATGGGTTGAGATGGGTGATTACACACAAAGGTATTAATATTATCCCTAAGGTCCTAGGAATTTAGGGGATTATACCAGGATATAATCCCATTAGAATATAACCAACCCTTAACCTCTGATGGATAAAGAGAAGAAAACAAACAATAGAAATTTCCACTTGCATGTTTCATTTTTTATTTGTTTGTTAATATATTGTAACTTATAATTTAAGTTTAAATTAAAACTAAAATATTAATATAAAAATTATCATATCAAGTTTCCAAAATATTTTTCCAGTGAAAATTCCCATTATTAATTTATTTATTAATCTATTTTCACTTTTAATTTATGTGTAAATTGATATTTAAATTTTTTTAATAACAATTTTCATTGAAAATTTTAAGTATTTATTTTTGTATACTTGAACTAGAAAATTAAACAAGTGATTGATGTGAATGAAGGGGTGATAATACAATATTAGGAGGTGAAATGAAACCCAAATACATTCCAAATATATCCCTGATAGAATCAACATGAAATAAATAATGAAGAACACCAAGAATAGATCATATCCGGAATTCACTTGTAGCAACAGATGTTGATATTACTAATAAGTATAAAATTTCACAATGAATTTTCAATGAAAATATTAAATATAGTTATGTGAATTTACTATGAAAATTTTCTCTATAAAATTATATTTTTATCTCTTTGGCATCTAAATGTCTTTGTTGTATTGCTTCCAAGGAGGAATCGGTCGATCATCTGTTCTTTGACAGTGACTGGGCGACTATAGTCTGGAGTTACCTGGGTGAGGCTTTCGGGTGGGGAAGTCGGGTAGCCACACTTGCTACATTTCTTCAACTTTGGTTCTTGGGTTCTGAAGATAACTCTTCAGAGAAGAAGGCGCGGACAGTGTTTCTTGTTGCGGGCTGTTGGAGCATTTGGAATACCCAAAACCAAAGCCATCACGGGGGCACGTCTTGCTCGCGCCTAGCCATGATAGTTAGAACCAGGTGAATCGTGGTCGAATTGGTTTCTCTAATCAAAGGATGGAATAACATTCCTATACTAAGAGTTTTTATGGCAGGTAATTCTTCTGCTCTCACCTTACAGGATGCTAACAGGCGAGGAAGATGGGTGAAGTGGAATCCTCCGAGCAGTGGGTTGAAGCTGAACGTGGACGGGTCATGTGTGTCTAGTTTTATGAGGGGTGGTGGAGTGGTTCGTGATCCCCATGGGGCAGTGATTCTAGCATTCAGTGATGGATTTGGAGTGGGTTATTCCCTCATGGTGGATGCTTCTTCGATTTTGAAAGGTATTGAGCTTTGTCACTCGCACAACATTAAGTTAGAATCGATCGAGACCGATTTGGCTATCCTCCATGGTTCGCTGCAGGGTAAGTTCCAAATCCCTTGGACCATTGTCTACATCATTCGTAAGTGCAAACATCTATTGCATCCATAGGTGATTAGTAGTCACACATAGCGTGAGGGGAACATGGTGGCTAACTTCCTCACCTCAGGAATTACTAATGGTGATCGTAATTTTTTGTTTTACAGATTGGGGTCTCTTCAACATGCATGTGGTAACTTTGTTAGGTCAGATGCATTGGGTCTCCAATACTTGAGACCTCCTTAGGTTTGTTCTTTGTAGGGATTTTCCCATCTTGAAATAATAATAAAAAGTTAATGTTTGATGGATAGTGTAAATAAAAAATTTAGAATTCTAATGAAAATTTAAACAGATGTTTTTATATACATATTGAAAATTTCCACTAAAATTGTAATTTCAAACTTATAATTTAATATTACCATATATATTTTTATTTGTATGTGTGCCTTCATGTTTTTCTTGTTTTAACTACAAATTTACATCATACACTAAAACTTTATAAGAAATTCCTAGTGAAAATTTTTGCTGTGAATTTTAAATAAAAATTTCAAGTGTAAAATATACATTTAAAATTTACACTTGAAATTGGAATGTAAATTTTCACTAAAAGTTTTCATTTTATATTTTTTATAAAGTTTCCAAGTTTAAATTCTCATTGAAAGTTTTCAGTGAAAATTTACATTTTTTATTTATGTATTAATATTTATTCATTTTAATTTAAACTGTAACTTTAAACATTAATTTTCCCTTAAAAGTTTTCACTATAAATTTATAGTGAATGTTTTCACTAGAAATTTTAAGGGGAATTTTTCACTAAAAATTTCAAGGGGATGTTTACATTGATAATTTTTAGTGCAAGTTTCTACTAGAAATTTTTATTTCAAGTTTTATATTCAAAATTAAATTATTAATTAACATATTTCTATATTTAAACTAAAAATTTAGTGAATCATTCATTTTATAATTATTATATTCAATTTTTTAGTTTTATTATATTTAAAATTAAGTTGATATTTTAATTCAAAATCTATGTGTAAATTTGAACTAAAATTTCTCATTGAAAATATGGATCAAAAGTTTATAACATAATTTTTAAAAGAAATTCTATGGAAATTTTATAAATTATATTTATTTATTGGAATATTTTTATTATATTTTTTATTTTTTTATTTTTACACTCTAAATTTTCTACGGAAATTTTTTCAGGATATTTTTATTTGAAATTTTCATTATAAATGTTTATTTCAAAATTAAATTTTTTATCTATATATGAATATATTTTTTTACTAAAAATTTAAACATATATCTATTTTATAATTTTGGTAATCAAATTTATTATTTAAGTTTTTAGTATAAAATTTAATTTCAAATATTGGGTAAATATTTCCACTAAAAATTATACAATTCCTATAAATATTTATAATTTTCGTTTGTATATATGCATATAATTATTCTAATATATATATATATACATATTTTAATTCAGAACATTATTTTCTATTGATGAATATAATTCATCATTGTAAAATTTAATTGAAATTTTTTATTAGAAATTTATATTGTAATTTTTGTCTTTTCTATTTGAAAATAAATATCGTGTAATTTTTCACATAAATTATTGGAAAATTATAGTGAAAATTTGCACTAAAATTTTCACTATAAATTTTGCAATCCAAATTTTTAGTGAAAATTTTCATATTTTATTTATGTGTTAATATATTTTCTCTCAAAATTTAAACAAGAATTTATTTTAAAATTTTGATAATCATATTTTTAGTATAATCAAAATAAAAATTAAGTGGAAATTTGTTATAAATTTTTCTGGTGGAAAACATCAAAAATAGTTTTTAGTGCAAATTTATATTGTCGATTTTCATTTTTTTATCTTTTTACATGTTTTTTATTATAATTTTATATAGAAATTTGAAATCAAAATCCATGTTTAAATTTACACTGTAAATTAACCATTGAAATTTTTAGTGTAAATTCCCTATAAATTTTCAGTCATAATCAAATTTACAATAAATTTAGATGTTTGAATATATATTTTCTCTGAAAATTTTTAATGTATGTATACAATAGAAATTTCTAGTATAAATTTTGAACATAAATTTGAAATTAAAATTTTCAATTAAAATTCATAAAATGAAATCTCTATTAGTGTTGATTTTCATTAAAAATTTATAATATAAATTATTGATGTAATTTTATATAATATGTTGGTGTAGTTTATGTATATATGTATATAAAAAATTAATTATTAGAATTTATAAATTATATATATAATTATTTTTCATGCATATATAACAAAAAATATATAAAAATTTCATTATAATAAACAGTATTATATACAAAATAATTTCAATATATTTATATATATTATGTATATTTAAAGTATTAAAAAAGATCATATAATAAATATTATATTATATATATATATCATTATTTTTAAAAATATATAGATATATGGTATCAGTTATGCATCATAAAAAAACTATAAAATTAAGTAATGGGTGTAGGGGGTATGCAGGGAACTTTCTATAAATAATTGATTTTGGACTCTTAGGTTGGATGTCCTAACCTGATATAGTATTAATCTCATTGGTACATGTTCATTCGTACACAAATCTACCTAGTTGTTTTTAAAATATAAAAAACATTACTCTAATCTATCAATCAAGGATCAATAAAAGGAGTATCACATGCTAGTGTCTCAATTGGGGGTCTCTTTTATATGTGTTGTTGGTGTGGTGGGTGGGTAATTTGAAGTTTTTTTCATTGAATTTTTTTTATTTGCACCCACTGCATTTCTTAACTTCCAACTACATAATTGGTTACACATTTTTTAGAGTGTAGGTATTTTAATTCCAATATTTTTACTACATACATAGGAATATAATTTAAATAATATTTATTATAACACAAAAAAATTAATAAATAAGTTCACAGATTGTCTGGTATTTGCTTGAGTTTACCCACTCAAGTTAACTATCCATGAGGGCTGTGCATGGATGACTATTTTAGATATAGTTTTTATTAAAAATCTACCATTTCCAAAACTCATTTAGCCTATAGAATTTATAACTTTTTAAATTACTTATGAAAACTCCATAATTAGGAATTCTTAGTCAAGAATAGTGTCGAGAATGGCGACTTTATGGGAAGTTTCCAAGGTTGTAAGTGAGTGAGGAAAAAACACAATAAATGAACCTATGTTATATTTTGGGGAAAATAATAAGTATAATAATCCATTTTTTAGCTATATAAGAAGTGTGATATATGGGGTAAAATTTGTCATTAAGGCAAATAACAGTGACTAGTATTCCAGGACCAAAGGTCCGTATTAGAGGGTGGGGGTGTTTATGCTAGTTGATGGTGTAACATCCTATTATTGGTTTTCAGAAATACCTAAACCCTTATTTTGATCATTCTTTGGAAGTTTCTTATTTGGGGGTGCTTTGGGTGAAATTTGGAAAACATTGGAGGTTTCTGGGATGTGTATAGTTGGTTCATTGTTTTCCCAAATCGTGCGCCCTCCTAGTGAAAACTGTGAAACCCTGAGTATTGGGGTTTTTCATGGTTGGTGTATGTTTTGAAAAAAAATTCACCCACCAAGTGGAAATCGTGTACCCCAGTGTAGGGGTGCATGGTTAGGGTGTAAAGTGTTTCTAACCATGATTCTCTTCCTTTCTAATTTTTCACGTAGAATTTTATTAGTTTTTAAAATTGTTGAAAAAAATAAATAAACCCCTATTTAAGCCCATGTTGAACCTAATTTTACCTAAGTCAATTTCATAGTCTTTAGAGACTCTCAAGAACCCATTTTGGATCCTCTAAACATGTTCCTTGGTAAATAGAGGCATAGAGGATCTTTTTTATCTCTTTTGGTTGAGTGAATCTCTTCACATGTGTTTGATATCGCTCTCTTTTTGTATCCTCCATAGCAATTGTTTGATAGTCTTGTTTTTTAAGGATCCAAACTCTGTTAAATTGAATATTTAATCTAGGTTTTATTACTTGATCTCCATCACCTTATTACTTCATTGGTGTTCCCCATTGAGGGCATTATACATTTTTATTCCTTAATTAATGGTAGGTGGTTCTATTTTAGATTGTATCATATAACAAAACCTTAATTTCCTTAATTTTTTAAAAATTTCGTTCAAATAATTTATAAAAACCCAAATTTATTTTATTTGGGATTGGAAATTGATTTTTTCCAAATTTTTGGAAACCCCCCCCCCCCCAAATTCTAATGGAATTGAAATTTGAAGCATATTTTTAAATTGAGGGAATTGATGCATTAATTTGAGAAAAGTTTTGAAAAAAATTGATTAAAATTAATTGATAAAAACCTTGGATTGGTTTTATTTTGAAAATGCTTGAAATGATGAAAACCCCATGTTATGGTTTTGAAATTTAATTGGCATATTGAAATTATAAAATGGGATTTTGAATTGTATATTATGTTTCTATTTGAAATGAGATGATGTTCCCATTATTGATTGATTGATTGAGCACATGCGATCATAGGTAGTCTGTGGGTTGTTTAGGACAAGCACACTAGGATTATTATTCCCTAGGAAAGGATTGACATTGAAAACTCTAACAAAACCCTACTTAGAAATCTTATCCCAGATGGGATGTTGATGTTTTATATTTGTATTGAGCCTGAGGGACATGTGTACACATATTTCCATGATCACTAATATGAGATGTTTGAGGATTATATAATTATAATCTATTATACTACAAGTCAGAGGAACATGTTTTTTGGCACGATTGTTTTAATATATATTCCACTAATTATAGAACTATTTTTGTCATTCCTGATGTTATATAAACTGTTCTTTATAAGATTGTTATCAAAAAATTGTTTGAAATATTATCCATATTTTTAAATGAAGGAATTATTTTTAAAATATATAATTGTATCACAAGGAAATTTTTATTTAAAATTGAAATCATTATTTGGTTCATTACTATGGAATATTTTTATGGAACACCTGGTGAGACCCTACGAATCTTTATAGATCTCACTCTACCTTTTCCTTCAGGTGTTAGTAGATTTTCTTATGCCAGGTTTGAGAAAAGGGAAAGCTCCACTTGTAGTTGGTCTATGTTCTTGATCCTTTAAGATTGGAGTGATGTGTAATCTTTGTATTTTTACCTTTTTCCTGAGAAAAGTGATGAATTTATATTTTGGTTTTTCTTTTACTTGTTTGATTTCTGTACTTTCTCTATAACACCTCAAAATGATAAAGGGTTAAATGGCTTAATGATAAGGTTCATGTCAACAAGGTGCGCCTTCCTTTTTGGGAGCCTGTCTGATTAGAACTTCACAGTTAAGCGTGCTTGGCCTGGAGTAGTGATCAGGATGGGTGACCTCCTGGGAAGTTTCCCTGGGTGTGTGTGAGTGAGGACAAAGCACACTGGAAAGGACATGTGTTGGCCTGTGGGGATAATCATTAGTCAAATGACCAGTTCGGGCACGTGGGTGGACCCTGGGGTGGGCCCCACGTGTCTGTGGGGCAAATGGTGGTACCTGGTGGCCTAGGACCCGACGGCCTTGTTAAAGCGGGGTGGTTGTGCTGTCACCGGGACCCGGTTGTCACATTTGGTATCAAAGGTGGAACCCAGCCTTAAGTGCGGTGCACTACCTAGGTTGAGATGTAGGGCCCACAATGAGGGCGTTGTGCTCTAAAGGGGGGGTGATTGTAACACCTAAAAATGATAAAGGGTTAAATGGCTTAATGATAAGGCTCATGTCAAAAAGGTGCACTTTCCTTTTCGGGAGCCTGTCTGATTAGAACTTCACAGTTAAGCGTGCTTGGCCTGGAGTAGTGATCAGGATGGGTGACCTACTGGGAAGTTTCCCAGGGTGTGTGTGAGTGAGGACAAAGCACACTGGAAAGGACATGTGTTGGCCTGTGGGGATAATCATTAGTCAAATGACCCGTTCGGGCACGTGTGACAACCGGGTCCCAGTGACAGCACAACCACCCCGCTTTAACAAGGTCGTCGGGTCCTGGGCCACCAGGTACCACCATTTGCCCCGCAGACATGTGGGACCCACCCCAGGGTCCACCCACATGCCCGAACGGGTCATTTGACTAATGATTATCCTCACAGTCCAACACATGTCCTTTCCAGTGTGCTTTGTCCTCACTCACACATACCATGGGAAACTTCCGAGGAGGTCACCCATCCTGATCACTACTCCAGGACAAGCACGCTTAACTGTGAAGTTCTAATCAGACAAGCTCTCGAAAAGGAAGGTGCACCTTGTTGACATGAGCCTTGTTATTAAGTCATTTAACCCTTTATCATTTTTAGGTGTTACAATCACCCCCCCCTCCCCCTTTAGAGCACAACGCCCTCGTTGTGGGCCCTACATCTCAACCCAGGCAGTGCACCGCACTTAAGGCTGGGTTCCTCCTCTGATACCAAATGTGAAAACCGGGTCCCGGTGACAGCACAACCACCCCGCTTTAAGTGGCTTCAAGTGGCTTCCAAGTGGCTTAGGTGAAATAAAATAAAGTTTGTCATACAATTATTTTATTTCTTAACTTTAAGCCCGAAAATTAAAAACCACACCCGAGCAAACGCAAATCCTGAAGAGGCGTTTCTAAGCATATACCGGCACTGCGATTCCATCGGTACCCTCAGAATTCGATTTCGGGCACCAGTTCAAAAGTTAGAAAAACCCGCTCGTTCGTTCACTGAACGTACCTGAGAGAAACTTCAAAACATGATTCCGGGCACATCGGGCCTCGGAATCAGGTGCCGTCAGAAACTGCGCTCTTGTAAAATTTCAAAGCAAATTAAGAGAAAAAAAATTTCCTTGAAATTTCCGGGTCTTTACATTACTCCCACCACAGGGATTTACGTCCCTGTAAAGCTTCAACACAAACTAGGGATACAAAGGCGGTACTGAGCACGCATCTGAGCCTCCCGCTCCAAAGTTCTCTCTTGGAGGCTCCCGTGATGCCATCAGATGCGCCCAAAAGGAACTGATCGTCCACGTAGGACTCGCTTCTGTCGATCCTCGATCTCCACTGGGACCTCCGAAAAAGTCTCCACATGGTCAAAGGTGTGCGTCGGTTCGTGCACGTATCTCCTCAGCTGAGATACGTGGAAGACGTCGTGCACCCGTAGCAACTGAGGTGGTAGGGCCAGGTGATAAGCCACCTCGCCAATCCTGCTGAGGACCTATAAGGGTCCGATGAAGCGTGGAGACAACTTGTCGCCTCGACCAAATCTCTGTAATCCACGTCGAGTTGAGACACGCAAGAAGACATGATCGCCATCCTCGAACTCAAGTGGCCTCCGCCTCCTGTCAGCAGAAGACTTCTGCCAGCTCTGAGCTGTCCTCGTCTGCTCCTGGATGACCTGGACCTTCTCTATCGTGGCCTGGACCATCTCCGGTCCCACAAGAGCTGCTAAGATTTCTTCTTTGCCGATAAGATAAATTTGGTCTCTTCCCATAGATGAACCACATTCCTTACCTAATACAGTCAATCCTGACATGGATGATACTAACCCATACCAAGGATGACGTCGTAAGGCCTCGACGCTACTACCAAGAGATCCAACCGTTACTCTCGCCTCCAAGGGTTGAGTCACACTGTCGGCATCAGTGTGTGGTAACTGGGTCTCCTCCAGTAGGTACCTCTCATATGAGGGTCAAGTCAATAGTCTAAACCGGAACCTCTTAGTAACAACACAAGGGAGGACAGGGAATTAAATGCCACAAGAAAAGGTGTATTTTATTACTACAGCTCAAGTACAAAGACACAAAGCATCTACAAACATACATCAACAAAACTAGAAGCGACATGAACAAAAGTCTCCAGGTCTGGAGCTAGTCCCACTTCTGTCCATCTGCTCCAAGATCTCCATGATCGTAGGCCTCAGTTGCCTGAAGCTGAGCTCTCCCATGTCCTCATGTCCCATGCGGTCAGGGTGGACCTCCTGGTGGTGGTGGTGGCAACACCCCGAAGCGTCGTCCACCTCCAGCTGCATGGACAGCTCCCCTGCCATGGCCGCCTGCTCCTTGCGGCCCGCCCTGATCGAAACTCTGCCTCTGCCTGGGGGGCCCTTCGTCCATCTACTGGTCATCCGTATGGCGGGTCGGACAGTCACGAGCCATGTGACCAATCCCGCCGCAGGAGTAACACTGCCCTCTCATGGCAAGTCGTTGTCCACCCCGAGTGCCTCGCACAAACGATCCAGAGTCATGCTGTTGACCACCTGTAGGTCTATTCCTCTTGGACCCATGCGTCATCTATCTACTGCCCACTGCAGAAGACTCTTCCGCATGCCGGCAAGTGGTGGGTCCTGCTGCTGGAGACTGCTCAGCAAGAAAACTCTCCACTAAGAGGGCTCGCTCCAACACCCCTGCCTGAGTCGGAATGTTGAGGGAGATCATCGAAGGCCTGATCTCGTGCCTCGGGCCCTGCTCGAAGGTCCGGGCCTGGAAGAACAAGTCTCGTACCATATTTGTGGAGTAGCGCGAGAGATCAGTAAATCTCGCCGAGTACTGGGCCACTGTCATGCAGCCCTGCCGCAACTGTAGCAGCTCCTGGATGCGCACCGCTCGGAGGGTGGTTGGGACGAACTCGGAGTGGAAGATGCTCTCAAAGTCCGTCCAGAGGAGAGATGTCTCGTCGTGCACCTGGAGCATCAAGATCCACCATCTTCCTGCTGTCGCGTGCAGGAGGCTCGCTGTGAGGATCACCATGAGGTCTGTTGGTGTCCTCACTAATCTGAAAACCTGTACAACTGCCTCCAGCCAGTCCTCAGCGGCCTGAGGGTCTGTCTCCCCACGGAACCTGGGCGGTCGCTGGCGCTGGAACTCATGCAGTGCACTAAGGCGACGTGCATCATCTGCGGCTGGGGCTGGTAGCATCGGTGGCTCGGCGGGTATAGGTACCACCGGTGCCTCAGCTGTCAAAGGGCCCTGTACCGAGTCCTCGACGCTCAGTGGGCTCTCGCCACACACATCGCTCGGAACCCTAGATGGCTGCCATCGTGGGGCCATCCTGAAAAGGAAACAGGTGCACCACAGTCAGAACAGTATACCTGATGAGCTGACATAAAGCAATCACAAAGAAAACTTGAAACACACATGCAATCAATGTTTTTGTGCATTAAGTCGGAAATCAGAAGTCATGGTCCGGGTGTACGGATACGTCGGCCGCCGCACCAACACTGGACTCCCTGGACGGATAACCACACCCAATACGCTAAACACTATTGCTTCACATAGAAGAAAGATTAGAGTCTGCAGTAGAACCGACCACCTCTGATACCAAATGTGACAACCGGGTCCTGGTGATAGCACAACCACCCCGCTTTAACAAGGTAGTCGGGTCTTGGGCCACTAGGTACCACCATTTTCCCCGCAGACACATGGGGCCCACCCCAGGGTCCACCCACGTGCCCGAACGGGTCATTTGACTAATGATTATCCCCACAAGCCAACACATGTCCTTTCCAGTGTGCATTGTCCTCACTCACACACACCCTGCACCTGGAGCATCAAGCTCCACCATCTGCCTCCTGCCGCGTGCAGGAGGCTCGCTGCGAGGATCACCATGAGGTCTGCTGGTGTCCTCACTAATCTGAAAACCTGTACAACTGCCTCCAGCCAGTCCTCGGCGGCCTGAGGGTCCGTCTCCCCGCGGAACCTGGGCGGTCGCTGGTGCTGGAACTCATGCACTGCACTAAGGCGACGTGCATCGTCAGCGGATGGGGCTGGTAGCATCGGTGGCTCGGCGGGTATAGGTACCGCCGGTGCCTCAGCTGTCAAAGGGATCTGTACCGAGTCCTCGACGCTCAGTGGGCTCTCTCCACACACATCGCTCGGAACCCTAGCTGGCTGCCATTGTGGGGCCGTCCTGAAAAGGAAACAGGTGCGCCACAGTCAGAACAATATACCTGGTGAGCTGACATAAAGCAATCACAAAGAAAACTTGAAACACACATGCAATCAATGTTTTTGTGCATTAAGTCGGAAATCAGAAGTCAGGGTCCTGGTGTACGGATATGTCGGCCACCGCACCAACACTGGACTCCCTAGACAGATAACCACACCCAATACGCTAAACACTATTGCTTCACATAGAAGAAAGATCAGAGTCTGTGGTAGAACCGACCACCTCTGATACCAAATGTGACAACCGGGTCCCGGTGATAGCACAACCACCCCGCTTTAACAAGGTCGTCAGGTCCTGGGCCACCAGGTACCACCATTTGCCCCGCAGACACGTGGGGCCCACCCCAGGGTCCACCCACGTGCCCGAATGGGTCATTTGACTAATGATTATCCCCACAAGCCAACACATGTCCTTTCCAGTGTGCTTTTTCCTCACTCACACACACCCTGGGAAACTTCCCAGGAGGTCACCCATCATGATCACTACTCCAGGCCAAGCACGCTTAACTGTGAAGTTCTAATCAGACAAGCTCCCGAAAAGGAAGGTGCACCTTGTTGACATGAGCCTTATCATTAATACATTTAACCCTTTATCATTTTGAGGTGTTACAATCGCCCCCCCCCCCCCCCCCCCCCTTAGAGCACAACGCCCTCGTTGTGGGCCCTACATCTCAACCCAGGCAGTGCACCGCACTTAAGGGTGGGTTCCTCCTCTGATACCAATTTGTCACAACCCATCCTCAGGGCCCGTGTCGTGACTACCCCAAGCCCGCCTTCCATAGGCCAGAGGCTGGCGACTAGCACCAAGGCGTAAATCCCGGAAAAAGGGAAGGCATTGCCTTTGTAAAGTAAACAAGCACCACAGAGTAAGAAAGCGGAAAAGTAAACACTAAGTAAAAACTATAACCAGCTGTGCTGAAAGTAAAAGGGGCCGGAAATACAAGCCCAACTGCAAAGTACAACTGAAAGGGAAATACAGCAACTGAAAAGAAAAGCCACAGCGTCGAGCCGTCCTCTAGAAGTCTCACCTGAAGCGTGGGTACAGATAGCCTCTACTGCTCCTCGGGTCCACCTGACCGCTCCGAGTATGTCCCGCCCAGTGGTCCACCTCTAGGTACTGTCCTGCTCTACAAGCCTCCACCACAATCAGCATTGTCCGTCGTCTGCAACCAACACAACGTAGTGCGGGCATAGCCCGTGCAGGGGTGAGTATAAGCTACTCAGTAGGGACCCCGAGACCCCCGAAGGTCTCCCGAAATCCACCAAGGATAAACCACAAAGGAAAGATACAATCACGAAGTAACAACCGACACTGCTTAGGTATATGCCCATACATATACCTAAGTCAACAATTCCAATACGCTCCAACCTCCGAGCCCAAGTACAACTCAGTCCACACAGGAAAGTATACGTATTCCACATTGGAAAGCAAAACGTAATCCACACAGGATAGCACAACACAATTCAGCTCACACAGGTTTGATCATGAAGTTCAACCCAAAGCTATTGGGGAACTCCTTCTCCATCAAGTGCAGTGGTTTTGACGCTACAACCAAGCACTTCCCTCTTACCTTGGACTGCTGTAGTTCTCCACCTATCGGGTACTGCGGGCCTGCTGCTACCACCAAGCGCTCCCCCATGCAATTACAACCAAGTGCTCCTCCGTCGTGGGTCCGCTGCTACAACCAAGCGCTCCTCCGTCGTGGGTCTTCCGCTACAACCAAGTGCTCCCCTGTACCGCTACAACCAAGCGCACCTCTGTCGTGGGTCTGCCGCTACAACCAAGCGCTCTCCTGTGCTGCTACAACCAAGCGCACCTCTGTCGTGGCTCTGCTGCTACAACCAAGTGCTCCCCTGTGCTGCTACAACCAAGCGCATCTCTGTCGTGGGTCTTCCGCTACAACCAAGCGCTCCCCTGTGCTGCTACAACCAAACGTACCTCTATCGTGGGTCTACCGCTACAACCAAGCACTCCCCTGTGCTGCTACAACCAAACGCACCTCTCTCATGGGTCTGCCGCTACAACCAAGCGCTCCTCTGTGCTGCTACAACCAAGCGCACCTCTGTCGTGGGTCTGCCGCTACAACCAAGCGCTCCCCTGTGTTGCTACAACCAAGCGCACCTCCGCCGGGCTATCCGTAACACACCGAGTCGTTCGATCAGCAGTCGTCAAGTCTCAACCGGCTCTAGGGTTTCCGCACATAGCATGCTCGTTTCGGGAGAGTCCACTCCACGAGCTAAGAGGTCGACGCATCAACTGACATGTAGTCCAGAGTTGATGTATCCCAAGATGTACCGTAGTAGTCACTGCCGAAAACACGGAGGATCCACGTACGGTTTTCATCCTCGTCGTAGTCGAATCCACTGAGGATATTTGTACAGTCATCGTCATCACAGCAGCAGTAGCAGTCAGCTCTAAGGTTCCCGCACACAGCAAGCTCGTTCGGGAGGGTCCACTCTGCGAACCGAGAGGCTGATACATCAACTGATTCAAAGTCCATAGTTGATGTATCCAAAAGTTCCGTATCGTCAACAGGAACTCAACGTCACAGACGGCGCGTCAATCGGACGCCCGGTCTGAGAGTTATTGGCTTTTTCGTCCCAGGGGCCCGGTTGGTTTTTAAGGCAAAACCAACCCGACTGTACTCCACCTATGTCCAAACCTCGGGCGGGGTATTCCAAAAGATCTGTCTCACTTAGAGGAAAGCAACAAAGTCGACGGCACGTCGATCGGACGTCCGAAGCACAAGATATGAGCGTTTCCGCTCCGAGGGCCCGGTTGGTTTCGTGTACGAACCAACCCGGCCGAACTCAAAGTATTCCGAAACCTTGAGTGCAATATACCTAAATGACCGTCTCGATCCAAGGATTGTGTTTCCGCTGACAGCGAGTCGTTTGGAGGCCCGTCGCTCAAGTTACGGTCAAAAGACCAAAAATGGTCCGAAGACGGGGGGTCTGGGCCCGGGCCAACCCCGCCCGACCCCCCCTGGGTCGGCCGAACCGGGTCGACCCGACCCGGTCCGACCCCGATGGACCCGGTCCGGTCCGGCCAGTGTGCGGCCCGGCCGGTCGGACCGGCCCGGCTCGGCTCGGTCGCGCGGCCGACCGAGGCAGCCGCGGGGCGCTGCCCCCGCGGCTCTTCCAACCCGCGGGGGCAGCGCCCCGCGGCTGCCTCGGTCGGCCGCGCGACCGAGCCGGGCCGGTCCGACCGGCCGGGCCGCACACTGGCCGGACCGGACCGGGTCCATCCGGGTCGGACCGGGTCGGGTCGACCCGGTTCGGCCGACCCAGGGGGGTCGGCCCGGGCCCAGACCCCCCGTCTTCGAACCGTTTTTGGTCTTTTGCCCGTAACATAATCCACGAGCCTCCAAACGACTCACCGTCAGCGGAAACGTGATCCTTGGATCGAGACGGTCATTTCGGTATATCGAACTCAAGGTTTCAAAATACTTTGAGTTCGGCCGGGTTGGTTCGTACACGAAACCAACCGGGCCCTCGGAGCAGAAACGCTCATATCTTGAGCTTCGGACGTCCGATCGACGTGCCGTCGACTTTGTTGCTTTACTCTAAGTGAGACGGATCTTTTGGAATACCCCGCCTGAGGTTTGGACGCAGGTGGAGTACAGTCGGGTTGGTTTTTCCTTAAAAACCAACCGGGCCCCTGGGACGAAAAAGCCAATAACTCTCAGATCGGGCGTCCGATTGACGCGCCATCTGCGACATTGAGTTCCTGTTGACGATATGGAACTTTTGGATACATCAACTCTGTACTTTGAATCAGTTGATGTATCAGCCTCTCGGCTCGCGGAGTGGACCCTCCCGAACGAGCTTGCTGTGTGCGGGAACCTTAGAGCTGACTGCTACTGCTGCTGTGACGACGATGACTGTACAGAGATCCTCAGTGGATTCGACTGCGACGATGATGAAAACCGTACGGGAATCCTCCGTGTTTTCGGCAGTGACCACTACGGTACATCTTGGGATACATCAACTCCGAACTACATGTCAGTTGATGTGTCGACCTCTTAGCTCGTGGAGTGGACCCTCCCGAGACGAGCATGTTGTGTGCGGAAACCCTAGAGTCGGTTGAGACTTGACGACTGCTGATCGAACGACTCGGTGTGTTACGGATAGCCCGGCAGAGGTGCGCTTGGTTGTAGCAGCACAGGGGAGCGCTTGGTTGTAGCGGCAGACCCATGACAGAGGTGCGCTTGGTTGTAGCAGCACAGGGGAGCGCTTGGTTGTAGCGGCAGACCCACGACAGAGGTGCGCTTGGTTGTAGCAGCACAGGGGAGCGCTTAGTTGTAGCGGCAGACCCACGACAGAGGTGCGCTTGGTTGTAGCAGCACAGGGGAGCGCTTGGTTGTAGCGGCAGACCCACGACAGAGGTGCGCTTGGTTGTAGCAGCATAGGGGAGCGCTTGGTTGTAGCGGCAGACCCACGACAGAGGTGCACTTGGTTGTAGCAACACAGGGGAGCGCTTGGTTGTAGCGGCAGACCCACGACAGAGGTGCGCTTGGTTGTAGTGGCACAGAGGAGCGCTTGGTTGTAGCGGCAGACCCACGACGGAGGAGCGCTTGGTTGTAGCGGCGGACCCACGACGGAGGAGCACTTGGTTGTAATGGCACGGGCGAGCTCTTGGTGGTAGCAGCAGGCCCGCAGTACCCGATAGGTGGAGAACTACAGCAGTCCAAGGTAAGAGGGAAGCGCTTGGTTGTAGCGGCATAACCACTGCACTTGATGGAGAAGGAGTTCCCCAATAGCTTTGGGTTCAACTTCATGATCGAACCTGTGTGATCCGAATTGTGTTGTGCTATCCTGTGTGGATTACGTTTTTCTTTCCTATGTGGAATACGTATACTTTCCTGTGTGGACTGAGTTGTACTTGGGCTCGGAGGTTGGAGCGTATTGGAATTGTTGACTTAGGTATATGTATGGGCATATACCTAAGCAGTGTCAGCTGTTACTTCATGATTGTATCTTTCCTTTGTGGTTTATCCTTGGTGGATTTCGGGAGACCTTCGGGGGTCTCAGGGTCCCTACTGAGTAGCTTATACTCACCCATGCACGGGCTATGCCCGCACTACGTTGTGTTGGTTTCAGATGACGGACAGCACTGATTGTGGTGGAGGCTTGCGGAGCAGGACGGTACCTGGAGGTGGACCACTGGGCGGGACGTACCCGGAGCGGTTAGGTGGACCCGAGGAGCAGTGGAGGCTATCTATACCCACCCTTCAGGTGGGACTTCCAGAGGACGGCTCGACGCTGCGGCTTTTCTTTTTAGTTGCTGAATTTCCCTTTCAGTTGTACTTTACAGTTGGGCTTGTACTTCTGGCCCCTTTTACTTTCAGTACAGCTTGATACAGTTTTTACTTAGTGTTTACTTTTCCGCTTTCTTACTCTGTGGTGCTTGTTTACTTTACAAAGGAAATGCCTTCCCTTTTTCTGGGATTTACGCCTTGGTGCTAGTCGCCAGCCCCTGGCCTATGGAAGGCGGGCTTGGGGTAGTCACGGCACAGGCCCCAAGGACGTGTCATGACATTCTCCCTTTGGAGTACTGAGAATACAGACTTTTTTCTTTATCATTCATTGTTTTGTGGAAACAATTGTCCCATTTTCGTCTTTTATGATGTCATGTTCTAGTTTCTAGCCTATGGGATCATGAACTCCCATTAGGACATGTCAGAATTGGCCTGTTTATCTAGGTACCAAGGTATCTGGTCTAGTTCATGAAAAAGTAGTAACAAAGGTATGAGTTATGTATCTTTCCTTGATTCCAATATATAGTTTGGAGTATCTCCTCAGGGCATAGGAGGTTGTTGTGAGTGAGTTTTTGGAAAACTCTCATCAAAACAGTCCATAAGTCACTATGCGGGGTTTGGGAGAATATTATTGAGTAAAATTTTTATATAATTATATTTTTTTCTTTAATTTTGTTTTGAATTTGTTGAAATACAAATCTTGATATATTATTTTATGGGATTAATTTCTTTGTTGATATTTTTTGAGTTGTTGATCTGAAAAACCTTTGAATGTATTCAATGTTGTGTTCTAATATTTTATAGCATTATACCTATGAGAGGTCATGTGAATTGGATCTAGGATGAAT
Organism: Viscum album; assembly: GCA_963277665.1. Classification (NCBI taxonomy): domain Eukaryota; kingdom Viridiplantae; phylum Streptophyta; class Magnoliopsida; order Santalales; family Viscaceae; genus Viscum; species Viscum album. The sequence continues at coordinate 1,975,344,368 of OY728120.1, read as the reverse complement.
CCAATAGTGAACCACAGTGAGAAAATCCTCCTATGGACTAGAATATCATTGATATTATTTTGTGTCTTGTTCAAGCTCTAGGACATGCACTTTCACTTACTCATATTTAAGAACCAGATGTAGAACCTTATATGGATGAATCCTAGAATAATTCTTAGGAGTTCCTTCCCCAAAATCCACCAGTGTTTCAAGTCTCGATTGATCCTCGATAAGATGAGGATTGGTTGGTAAACATAGAGCTCCTTTTGAGTTCATAGAAACTCTAGATGAAATTAAGGTTAAATGTTGTCCCTTCAAGCTAGAGGGGCTGAATAGAAGACGGTGGGACTTAATAGTGATGGTGAATAAGAATGAGTTTTTATAGTGGAAGTATGTTAATTTTATCTTAACTGATCAATTATATCTATATTATATAGAGATAGATAAGGCAATAGAGATTTTGAATCTTGAGAAGACCAACAGGACTGTGATAGAGTATGAAAACCTATTTTCTGAGATTTCTCAATTTTCACATAATATTTATCTAATGAGAATATTATTACATGGTTTATTGATATGGGTATTCTATATGATATTAATTATTATGATTTCATGATAAATATTATTTCTTATGTTGATGTTCTGGATTGGGTGTTGATGGTTGAGCTTGATCTGGCTGGTAAATCAGGGTTGGCTGGAGTTCTTTTTTCTTCCAATGGAAATTCTATGTGTTCCATTAAATAAAAGAGAATTAATGATGAGTCTCATAGTGGATATCAATAGTAAAGTTCTTCTATATCTCCATAAGTTCCTAGAAGAGACCATTTGATTTGATTTCAGTAAGGGATGCTTGGCATTTGAAACGGATTTACACTGACGCACCCAATATCAACAGTTGTTGTGGTCATTCATGAAATGTATGGAAATTATTTTATATCCTTTATTCCCCAAAAAAGATTCTTGGGATCATCAAAACCTAAAATTATTTTTGTGAAATCAAATTCCATAGTAATTAAGGGGTTCTGGACATAGGCATCTAGAATAGAGCTTCTTCACATAGAGGAAGAGTCTCAGGAGCAAGCTGATATAGGTATAGTAAATCTGAGAGGTGCCATCACTATAGATTCCACTTTTTTGACATATTTATTTGATATTGGTGCATATTATTTATTTAAATCAACTCATAATGTGAACCTTCTAAATCTTCCGATAGAGATTTTTTCTTATGTTATGGAAACTACTACACCCCTCAGAATGAAAATACAGTAGGATCTCTATTTTCCATCTTGTTTTTTCTCTTCATCAGAGTTTGATCTTACTTGTGATTTTCTAGTTATCAATATAAAACCTCTTTGATATATTTTTTTGGATGGATTTGATTATTGTAAATAATTCATGAACAAAATATTATCTTCAACAGACTTCCTTTACTATGCCTGATGGGGTGTTCCATATATTTTAGGGAGAATAAGACCCGAGGTCGAGTAGAGACTAACCTTATTATCCAGAGTTGGGTAAATTAATATTAGTGTTTCCTTTTTATAAAGAGAGAGAATCATTTAGTAATGGTCTACCTTTTTTCATAGAGTTTGTTTATTTTTTCCTTCAGAATTATCTAGTTTTACACAAGTAAGAGAGGTAGAGTTCTCTATTGATTTAGTTCCTAGTGATCAGTCGATATCTATTTATTTTTACCACATGGAACTAGATAAAATGTATTATTTTAATTATTAGTTGGATTAACTATTATGGAAAGGATTTATAATCCTAAGTGGTTCACCTTGGGCGGTGCCTATTCTCATTTCTAATTAATTTGATGGAACACTTAACCAATGCGCAGATTATCAAAAACTCAATTGAGTTACAATAAATAAAAAGTATTTGTTGTCACAAATTGATTATCTATTTGACTAGTGTTAAGGGTAAATGTGGTTCTTAAAGATTTATCTTTCATCTAGTTATCACCAATTACGAATAAAATAATATGGCATCCATAAAATATCCTTCCAGAGTAGGTATGAACATTATGAGTATCTTTTCATTCCATTTCTTCTAACCAATTCTCCTATAATCATTAGTGATTTGATGAACACTATCTTTTATGAGTATCTTCATACTTTCATGGTGGTCGTTGTGGATATCATCATGGATTACTCTAATTCAAAAGAGGATCACGTGCATCATCTGATATTAGTGCCAAAATTATTGTTAAATTACTGACTTTATTCCAAGATATCTAAATGTGATTTTTGGATTTGGGTAGTGAAGTTTATGGGACATGCGGTGTCATAACATTGTATTTTAGTTGATCCTAATAAGGTGAAAGTTGTTATGACATGGGTGAAATCCCATAATATTTTAAATATTCCTAGATTCTTGGATTTTTAAGGGTATTATCACTAGTTCATAAAGGATTTCTCAAAGATGGCTTCTTTGATGATTTCAATCACTAAAAAGGGTTGAATTTTTCTTATGATGATAAATGTAAGAGTTATTTTGTGGAGTTAAAACATCTTATAACTTTTGCACCAATTTTGAATCTTCTATAGGCTGGGCAGAGCTATGTGGTCTTATTTGAGGCATCGGGTTCTGGTTTTGGCTATGTTCTTATGAAGAGTTGTCACATCATTACCTATGGATCTTGAAATCTAAGTCCACATGAGAAAAATTACCAAACTCATGACCTTGAACTCACAGTCATGACACATGCATTTAAGAGTTGATGATATTACATTATTGGGGAATGGATTATTGTGTATTCCCAAAATAAGAGATTAAGTTATATATTCTCTCAAAAAGATTTTAATCACCATAAGAGGAATTGGGTGGAGTACCTATATACTTTTGATTTCTACATTTCCTATTCCCTAAGAAAAGGGCATGTCTTTGCCGATGGTTTGAGTGGGAATCATCCAAGGGATAAAAAATTATGGGACTATAATTGTATAAATTTTAAAATAACGAATTATAAGGAATAAATAAATAAATAGGTAGATTATATATAATATATTTTATTATATACTTATTTTCAAAGAGTTTGTATTCTTATTTTATTTTTTTCCTTTAAAATCAATCCAAAACCCCTTACATGTAAACTATTTCAATTAATTTCTTTTTCTTTTATTCCAATATTTAATGACAGTTTAATATACTTCTTCCTCAATATAATTTTCTAGTTTATCTATTGAGATGCACATAAAAACATAAAGTTATTTAAGAAAATGTGTGATAATACTCATTAGTAACCACATTTAGTTATTAAATGTAATTCATACATCCTCAGTTTCCCTCACCTAAGTTTGAGAATATAGTTATAAATAATGATGTTCATATATTGAGATAGTTCAAGGATAGAACTAATGTGAAACCAAATAATGAAATATTCCATGGTAAATGAGGACACTAAAACATGACATGGATCATGGTCCAATGTGTTCCTCTAAGCTATTGGTTGGTTTATCATTCACTTGATAAATAAAAAATTAGTTTAAATATCACAATCAATCCATTAAAAAATTATCTTTTCATGGTTAATTATTTGATTTTATAGATGATTCTGATCACATAGGATTTTTAACTAGCATGCTAATATAAAAATGGATAATTATGCAACGGGGTATCCTATTTATGCAAAATTTATCTATATTAAATTGATCACATAGTTTTAAGTAGGTCATGTGATTAAATATAATCACGTTTATTAACAATGTAAATAATGTAAATAAATCACTCAAAGAAATATTTTTTGATAAACACATTATATCACATAATATTTGATAAAACCATTTTTTTGGTGGTCATCATCAATAACGGAGGGTACCTATATATTTTAGATAATTTTAATGAGATTGGTGTCTTTACCAAACTATAATTTTCCTCAAATAATTATTCATAAAAATAATGGTTTAATGTTTTACTCAAGTGATAGCTAAATCCAAGATTATGATTTGGAGGGTCTAGGATTCCTCTCAACATATACCTGAGTTGTGAGTTGATAAAATTGGTTATCCAAAAATCTACCTTAAAATATTTATGTATTGAAAAATCCATAACATGGACTTAAGTAAGGTTTAAATATTTTTTCATATTAGAATATCCTAATGACATGATACTATAAATGTAATGGTTTAGAGCTATTGTGATATCAAGAAAATATTTGGAAACATTAATGAATAATAAATCAGTAAATCACTAACTAATCAGTAATTTGGATTGAATAAATGTAATAATTTTCTAATGTTTTTCTCAGTAAAATATAAAGTAATTAAATAAAAATAATATTTGTAATTGAGACATATCCTTTATAAGGAAATTTTTTTAGAAATATTTTATTTTATTGGTATTATAAAATTGTTATGTTCTCTAAAGAGAAGTGTTATTAGCATTTAGAATTTTATTTTCTATAGATATAGATCACCATCTTTATAATGAAGAAAATGAATACAACATGGTAGTAGAGAAATATTATTTATATCTACTTAGTAGATATATTCAGAAATAGTATACTTTAAATTTTAGTTTTTTATAAATATAAATATTATTTCGATTTATTTTTTAGAAAGAAGTTATTTTCTTTTGTGTTTAAGAATAATAGTTGTTTTTCATAATTGAATGAAACATTTTATGGAATTGGACTGATGAATAATAATTTTAATATTAAAGACCATTAAAATATAGTTTATAATATATAAATTAATAAATTAATGGTAGTTTATTGTAATCCCACTAAATTTCCTTTTGGGGAAAAGACAAAAGGAAATAGTGAGTTATTAAAAGCAAATACATATTAATGTATTTTCATTAATGAGAACATGAGAAAGTGGTAATAATATATGGAAATATTTTACATTTTCATACTATTGAAACTATGATATAGTTTAAATTTGGTAAGGTATTAAGAAATTTTTATTATATTGAGGTGTAGAATAATCATGACAATACAATGGAATAGTTTCATACTTTGATCAGTAAAACGTTTTTATACATACACACTAAATGGAATTATGTCTAAAAAAACATAAAAGGAAAAATATGAGATATGGAATATAAGGGTATTGTTTTATATTTTATGAGTCTTTTTATCTTTAAATATAATATAAGACATTCATCTTGAAGTAAATACGATAAATAATTATTTTCTAGATAGAAAAAGGTAATAATGAGTTATTTTTAAAATATTTTCGTATAAAAAGTGAGAGTGTCATGATTTAGGTGGTTCTATGATAATTAATATGGTTTTATAGAAACTAGTGAGCATAATTTGCAAAAATAAAGTTTGATGCTAATAAATATGAATTTAATTAATACAAGGGATTATTTGGATTTATAAGATATTTTGAAAATTAAATTGAGTCATGTTTTACAAGAGGTTTCATATATAAATGGGTTAGGGTGAGTGTAATAGAATTTATGGTATAATATATAGAGAATATATTTCCATTCAATAATAGAATGGGTAAATTATTAGGGAATAATGACATAGTGAACTATATATATGACATAAAGATCAATAAAGATATATCTAAAAAGTTTAATTTGTTTTATATCAAATATATATTAGAAAAGTGATAATAATATTTAGTATATATACCTCTATGAATGGGTCATTTATGGTGTTTAAAGATAACATTTTTACAAAGGTTCAAAAACTAATTAGTTTCTAATAAAACTCACTTGGTCAAAATCAATGATATTCCTACATGTGTGAGACAAATCAAGGATATATTCTTAAAGTGAATAAGTGATCATAGTAAAAATTAAAAATGATTTTAAATCATATTTTTTTGACTTTTAATATGAAACAAAATGATTTAATGGTTATAATTTATTTTTGTTTTTGTATTAAAAATAAAATTTATTATAACATCAAATGTGATTAAGAAAATTTAGACTTATAAGGTTTTAAATTATCTTTTTCACTTATGTAGGAAAAAAGCATACACTAGCCATAAAATATAATTATGAAATTAAAAAAAATATATCATTAAAAATTATTGTAATAGGGTTGATTAAAGGATTTTTCGATCATCTACATATTTTTATAGAAATTTAAAGATCGCTAATAAATAATAATTCAAAAATATATGAGAAAATTGAAGAAATTGAAATAATAAGAAGAGGAAAATTGAAGGATTAATGTGGATTATGAAGATTTTTTACTTCAATATAGAGTTAAAACAAATTCACTATTTTTTATAGAATAATTATTGGAAAAAAACACTTTACTCAAAACCCATACCTAGAAAACGAGTTCATAAGGAAATGAGGTTCTATAGTAACCCATATTACTATAGTTTCCATAATTATTCCCCATTACAACCCATCCTATTTCAGAAGTGAAGTGGAGTATAACTCTTGAAACCTACATCAAATAGATTGTGGTTTAGATACTAACACCAAGGGTATAAGAACAAACATATGAGAGACACTACCTTCAAAAACCCCAAGAATAAAAAAATAACCACCAATAAACTTCATAATATAATAAATAAATAAATAGAATAATGCATGTAATTCAATACATAAACTAAAATATAAAAATTAAATATTATGGGGAATCTTGTATCGAAGAAACTCCATGAATACCTATTATCACCAACTACAATGACCTGGGATTTTCATACATGGATATTACATATTTTTAGACGAATATTCATTAAACTACACAAAAAAATTCCTGATGACCGTAATAGTTTAGTGCATTTGAAAAAATGGAAGAAATTATTTTGATTTGTTGAAATATATTTATTATCTCCTATAAAGATCTTTCCCTTATTAATCCTACTTAAAATCTTTATTTATAACTCAGGTAAAAGATAATATATGAAAGGGTGAGCTCAGATGCTCTATAAGGGTAAAAAAGGAGACATGTAAGAATAACATAAACTTAATGGTATGAGAATATAATAATAACATTTTAATATCATACCCTACATATAGAATATAATATACATGAGTTGTGGATTAAATATTGTTAGTTCATATGCGATGAATCACAAGGGAGTTAAAGGCATATACCATGAAAGCATAACATAAAATAAGGCATGAAATTGTGGAAGATACATAACCATGTAATATTATTCCCTATAATACAAGTATCATTAACAAAACTTATCAACGAACTTCAAGGGGGTTTTACCTTCTAGGCGACACACACCATCACCCTCAGTTGCAACGCTTTCCTTATAGTGGATCGGGTTTCCCCTTCTTCCCATAGTGGATTAAACCCATCGACTTATTTCCCATAATTGTATCATGAGATATAAATATTTAACCAATGTATTGGATGAAGATATAGGTCCCAAATATCACATAGTTAAATCCATACATATTTGTTCCATAAAAACGTAAATCATTCATCATATTAGAACCTATGGAATTAAATGGGTTTCATAAACATAATCCAATCATAAAAAAACCTATAGAAAAGAAATATATTTCGTAAATATCATTTGGTCATAAAAATTAACCAACCATATAAATAATAGGGATTATGCCCTCAAAAAATATCCCTAATAAATCATAATTAACATCAAAAAATTTAATAATCAATGGAAAATTAATTTTAGAGATCACTTGAAAATAATTTTTGAGTAAAATATCCTTTCTGCTTTGAAAACATTTTATTTTCTTAAAATTGCACAGAATTTTAAGATAAAAAATTTTATTTAAAAAATATTATAATATTTTTAGGTAATATTCAATTAATTAAGTCATTATGAAAGTGGAAACATCTATTCAGGCCAAATAAATTAAAAAAAATTTCTTTTATACTTTTTCCTAAATAGTCACAAAGTACCTCGTTTGAAAATGAAAAACGATTACATTAAAGTTGTTCAGTAAAAATTAACACATGGGTAAAAATGAATTTATAAAATTATATAAAAATATGAAAAAATTGGAAAAAACATTTATGAAACATTTATATGGAATATAAATATTCCCCAGAAGATACTTATGCATAAACAATCTTGAATAATAATGAGATTGTGAAACTAAACCTTACCACTTTATAATTAGTAAAATCATACGCCCCATGAAATAAATAAAATTATATGGGTATTAAAATAACATAATATTAAAAATAATACTCATTATGTACATTCATGGGAAGTATATACACCACACAAAAGAAACAAGTAGTGTATAAGGCATGTGTCCCACAAAAATATAAGTGAGACAAAATCCCCTTACCTTATGTCTTAACTCTCATCGTACACATGAAAACCCGATATATAATAAATATAAGTCTATTATAAATATATTAAAGAACATTATTCAATTATATCATACCATATATGATTTAATTATGGACTTCTATTACCCATTTATTAACAATCTAATGTTAAAGTTGCGCTTTGGATAATAACCGCATTGTTTTTCACATGTGTTTTGATCAGTTATATTTTTGATCCTCTTGCTTATATCATGATTTAATCATATCATTAATGATAACCATGATATAAATTTCATATGTATTCATTATATATTTATTTATAATAATATATAAAATATTGAATTAGAAAATGAAAAACAACGTTCTTAAAGACGGTAGGTCATACGTATGCATGAATGTTGTTTCCATTTTCTTATCATATTAAAAATAAAAGGTAAATTTCATATAAATAATATAATTATAGTATAATTATTATTTCATATATATCATATAATTTCACTAAACCCATCTTTAATACATTCCATGTAAATTTTGAATAGATCACATCGCTTGAAGGAGGCGGTAGTCCACATGTCCAAAAGAGAAGTTATCATATTTACACAAAATGGAAATAATAAAATTATTTGTTATATAATAATTAATGAATAATATATAAATCATATATATCATATATATCATATAAAACAGAAATTACATCATTTTTCTCAACCTTCAATGGTGGAAATGGAAGAATGAATGACATCGGTTCACGAGGTCGTAGTCCACCGTACACACAAACAATGATTTTGTATCCCATTTGTTGGAAGTGTTTCTGAATGTAGGTAAAACCCTTAATATAAAAACATATTAGTATATTTAGTATTTTTGAGGTTATTATATAAAAATTAAATAAGAAAATTTTAATTTTTTTAACCAATCAATAATTAAAAATATTTGTTGATGAATATTACCTCTTCTTTCGGTATCACCTTTTCATTTTCACAAAAGGACTCCTTTTGTTGGACTTATGCCAAAATTATGGCTTATAATATGAATTTAGGGAAATTTTAGGATATTTAGATAGATTTTGTCCAATACAAATAGGTTCTTAAGTATGAATAAAAGATAAGAAGAGGTTCCCTTTTATAATATAGGGGAGGGTAACTTTTGGAATTTCTCAAACAATTAATTTATAATAAATTAAATATCAAACCAAATACTTATAAATGGAATGAGATTAAAATATAATTTAGTATATGGTGATAATACCCTCAAATAGTATATTTTGAATAGGTTTTGGTGTAATTTTAAAACTAGTCTTTTTGAATACCCCTTAATTAACGTATTTTAATTTTACATAGGGTAATAAAATATTCAATATTAAAAGGTTGAGAGTTTTAATTATATGATATAAATTGAAATATATATGGTACATTTATGATATTTTATAAAATAAATGATCCCATTTGTCCTTATATATTATTTTTATGATTTTGAAATAATTTAATAAAATATTATTTTCATAAAATATCATTAGTGTCAATTTTGACACTATTTAAAACATTGAATTTAACAAAATCAATAAAAAACGATAAATTAAAAAAAATCTTCTAATACACCCCTAACATGACATATTAACTTATTAAATTAGTTAATAAACTTAATTTACCCAAATTATATTTCTTTAATATTTTTAATATTATTTAATTGATTGATTCATTAATTAAATAATTAGCGTGTCATCATTGTGTAATTATTTATGAAAATTATTTATTCAATAAAATTTCAAAGTAAATTTCAATGATATAGATAAAAATATTATATTTCATAATAATATTTATAGTTGTTAATAATTTCTATTTAACTCCGTATTAAAAATATTATACATATTAAAAGTAAGAGTGAAATTTTATCACTCCCTTTTATTTTATTAATATCTAAGTAATTTTCATGGAAATGTGTCCATTAAATAATAAAATTAATAACCTTAGGTGTTAATGGTCTGATTAAATTCACACACTAACATTTGTTCAAGGTTTACGGTAGTTTTATATTATTTATAATATTATTTTTACCCTTTATTATTCGATTTAGGTTTAACCGTGTTAATAAAAATCACTAAGGTTACTATTCATAATTTCAAAAAATAAAAGGGACCTATTTACTAAATTTTAACATTATAATTAAAAATATGGAATCCATTTTTTAAAATTCAAAATCCATAATTGGATAAAATTAATTTAAAATTAATCTCATCCATGGAATGAGAAAATAGGTTTTTAAAGTAAAAACATTCAAAAGATCAAAATGTTTTTATATACAAATACAATGTGAAATTAATTTAAATGAACAAAATTGGACTAAATTATATTAAACTATTCTAATTATAATTTAAACAAAATCAAAATTATAATTTAACAATATAAATTATTTAGATGAAAAAGTTTTTTTAAATTAAAATTCAGTATTTTTTCATTGTTCGTTAAAACATGAAACTTATCAAAAAAATAACAAAAATTCAACCAAAGTAAATTTTGATACTGATATTTTAAAAATGAAGTTTATTTTTTAAAATATAATTTATAAATGTCCCAATATTTAGTTTTAAAATTGGTTCTACATTAAAAGGTGAAAAAATTTCCTTTACAAAAATATAGATTTTATACGTAAAATTGGAATTATTCTTATCTTATATATATATAAAAAATTGTGAATGTCAAAACAATTATTGAATATATATCATGGTGTTTGTTAAATTGTTCATTCCGACTAATTTAATAGCTAGGTTATAATTGTAATGTCTAAATAATTAGAATAATAAAATATTATTTCATAAAAACTCATTATTGGGTACAATGCATGCTAAGTGAGTGTTGAATTTAATTCAAGATTAACATGGTGTAGTGTATAACCTGATACATCAAAAAAGTAATAATTTATTTGGAAAAAAATGTTTATAAAAACTTTTGTTGTTACATTCTACCCCCCTTAAAATGAATTTCACCCTCTAAATTCATCACTCTAATACAAAAAAATGAGAAAGCATCTACCTCATTATATCCTCAAGTTCCATTGTATATTTTTACAAATTATGGTTTCTTCACAAAACATTAACCAGCTTAGTGGTCTTGTTTTTGTATAACTTTATATAAATGTTCCAAAATTTCTAGTGGTATCTCTTTATAAGAAACATCTTACTCCAGAAGTAAGACCTCTGAGTTTAGTACATATGAAGGTTTAGGTATGTACTTCTTCAAAACAATATGTGGAATTCATCATAAAATTCAGTGATATTTTGGGGTAGGTCCAATCGATATTTTACCTTTTTGATACAATTAATAATTTAAAAAGTAAATCTCATCCTTGTAATTTGAAATTGCACTTTGAAAATAAATGGTGGTTGTTTGAAAATTTATTTCTGGTAAACCTACATAGTAAAAATGTATACTAAAAATCCCTTTAAAATGGAATGTTAGAAAGATAATGGTTACCCAAAGTAACTTATAATTGGGTTTCTATATAGTAGTACATGGGTGGAAAATGAAAACACTAACATGGAATAGATATCTAACTATCAAGTTCTGATTGATAGTGATAGTGAAAATGTTCAAGATAATTTAATTACCAACATACAATAGACCAAATGGGTCTAAAAAGGTTATTTTTGTCATCATAAATGATGATAAAGTATAAGATTTTATTTAAATAAAATCATTTGATAAGATATTCTTACTTGATGTCATCTCATAAGTAAAATCTCATTCCATGGTTGTGCCTTGATCAATTTCCACTTCATATCTTACTCCAATAAAAGATGATGTTGAAATTTTAATTCATGAAGAACTAGTGGATCATAACATCCATAATGGGAAGACAAGTCATTCCTTTTATCTCTAGTAATCATCACAATAAATGGTTATCATATGTTACCCAATAGGAATAAATATTTATATTACAAAACATTAATCTCTAAAACCACATTCAAAATAACAAGTAAACAAATCCATAAATGGTTACCCTTGTAATCCTTCAAAAAGATTAATATCCAAAACCATAAAAATAAGGTAACTAACTTTCAAAAACAAAATCATCATTAATCTCGTAAACAACATGATGTGGTTATTAATTTTTACACACCGAACATGTGAATACCATTATCATATATTCTCTTGAAACATGGTAATTTCCAGAATTTCCATAAAACCTTAGTGAAAACATGAATGCTTTAAAAAAATAACTCTTTACTCATACCATAAATCCAAAAATTCTATAAACTCCATCAATTGTATCATAAACCACATTTTCATCTTATCATTACCAAGGCCATCAATATTATCCAATCACAATAAAACATGTTTTTATTTCAATTTCCCAATTTTATGCACATATTAAGGGTTATCCTTACCTTAATCATGTGTTTTCTAAACATATCACCTTACCACCACAATCACTTTTCATGGTTACCAGTACCATTCTTCATATGATTTTAAATATTTATGGAAAAAGTATAGTGGAACAATACTTAGATATTTCATTATTCCATAATATCATGAAAATACTTCTACAACATTATTCTTTAATTCCATTACATAAACAGTCAATAATTACACCATTTCATTTCCATACTCTATATCAACAATAGTGATCTGATGTTATTTTACTTTTTCTTTATCCTTAAGATGTTTTTTAGGACGATCATTATCAATAACCCTCTGATTTGGGTATTGATTAGAAATATTCACATTTTCTTTCATTTGAAACATTGATATGTGTGAGGTGCATTTTGTGTAGCCTTTTCTCTATTCAGATCATTAAATAAATTTTTCCCATAACTACAATAGTCATATTCCTGATAACCTTCTTTCCTAAACATAAAACAATTTATATTCCCCTTAAGATAATTTCTAACATATTTCATTTTACACTTTGACCATAAAGGAAATCTCTTATTCTTTTCACCATGGTTTTTATATTTTACTTTAATCTCCAACTTTCTTTTCTTGTCAAAACCATGAGATTTGTATGTAACTCCAATATCAATTTCCACCTTGATAGCATAAATCACAATCTCTTTATTCCTATTGAAGTATCTTATGTATAATTCAATTTTAAAACTTGGTATTTATCCACTATTGAATTTATCAACCAAACTTTCATGTCAGATGATAAAACAAGATTTGAAGCTTGAAATTATTTTAAAAATAGCCTTATTGGTACTAAATGATTCATAATCCATTTTCTTCAACTCAAGAAACCATTTCTCCATATTTTTACAAAGAACATGATAAAATTACTTATTGAAGAATAATTTCTTGAACTCATACCAATCTAAGGATTCAATTTCATATTACTTATCCTATTTCTTATTAGAGTCCCCCACTTTTCCACTTCGCCTTATAAATAATAAAAAAAGAAAATGTCTATTTCTTGTTTATAATAATTAGGGATGGAAAATATATTTTCAGTGGTACTAACCTATTGTTCAGCAACAAGTGGATTAGAGGCCCCAGTGAAATAAGGTGGATGTTTAATCATGAAGAACTCAATAGAAATACGGGGGGGGGAGCGGTCTGTGATTGGTACGGGAGTGTGATGCTGGCGTTTACGGTGTACCTTGGGTGGGGTACCTTGATTCAGGAAGAGGCAAATGCACTCTCCTCTGGTATGCAGCTTTGTCTCTAGAAGAGTATTGTTATCTCCCAAGTGGATATGAATTATTGAGCTCTGATTGGTACAGTCCAGGTTCTTTGGTCAATTGAGTACATGGTTAGGAGGTGTCGTGCCCTCCTGGATGGTGTTAGTGTGTTTCACACCTGGTGTGAGGGGAATCAAGTTGTGGATCACCTTTCCTCTATGGCGCAACCGGGTTCCAGCATCACTTGTCTTATATCCATTAGTTTCTTGAAGACTGAATGTGTTAATATTATCAGAGGAGATGCGCTCGGTTTACATTATTTTAGGCCCCCCTAGGCCCGGGTGGTCTTCTGGCTCTTGGTGTCTTCCTGCAGTTTCCTTTATTTGTGTGTTTTCCTTCCTTGTTTTCTAGCTTCCTGGACACTCTATTTTGTTTATTTTTTCTTTAATAAAAAGTTTATGTTGGATGGATTTGGAATTACATAATGATTCGTTGATTTTCTAATTATAGGGATAATATTTTCTATTCCATCTCCCATAACATTTGGTTATTTAGGTGGAAAATCATTACATTTCCCATTACATTAATTATTAACATAGTTCCTTTGGGATCAATACATTAACTAAAACTAGAAATCATTGTGTGGGAAACACTAATAATAGTGGTATAACCACATAATCAAGGGAAATTACTTATATTATTTCAATCTATGAAGTCTTAGGTTCAATCCTAGGTTATTCAAGATTATTATGATAATTTTAGGGTTATAACCTATACTTATATTTATCCTTATAGATGTCCCTAGAAATATACTTAAAAATATCTCTTAGGATATCACAAAATTTTTCTCATCCTAGTTTCCAAAATTTGACTAAACCTTTTCTTTAATACAAACTATAACAACCCAAGATTTTAATACCTGGATATTACATATTTTTAGAAGAATATTCATTACAATACATATACATGTTCCTGAGTACCGTAATAGTTTAATGCCTTTGGAAACATGAAACACAGTCTTATAATTTGGTGACAGATCTTAAACGCCTCCCATAAATATCACCCCCATAGTACTCATACTTAAAACCTTTCTTTATAACCTGGGGAAAATATAACACAAGAAAGGGTCATCTTAGATTCTCAGTAACTGTAAAAAGAGCAGATATGTAAGAATAACATAAACATAAGGTTATGAGAATATAACCATAAAATTTGAAGATCATACCCTACATATCAAAGATCATATACATGAATCCTGGAATAAATATTGCTAGTTCATAAGTCATGAATCAAAAGAGATTCAAAAGCATAAAAATGAAATCATAAAATAGAAATAATACATGGAATTGTAAAAGACACATAAACATGTAATATCATTTCCTATAAGTCAAGTCATATTTCTAAAACTTATCATGCCACTTCATGTGGGTTGCACCTACTGTGTGGGACAAACCACCATCCCCAGTCATAGTCCTTTCCTTATAATGGATAAGGATTCCCCATCTTCCCATAGTGGATCAAGCTCGTCGACTTGTTTACCATCATTATCTCATGAGATATAAATCTTTACCATTTCATTAGAGGGAGATATAGGTCCCACTCATCACATAATGAAAACCATTCATATGTGTTCTATAAGAACATAAATCATTCATCATATTAGAACCCATGGAATGAAATGGGGTTCATAAACATCATTCAATCATAACATATCCCATGGAAAATAAATGGGTTTCATAAATATAATTCCATAATAAATATAAACAAAAAAATAAAGAATAATGATATTATACATGAAAAATATCCTTAATAAAGCATAAGTAACATCAAATAATGATATTGTAAATGGAACATAATTTAGAGAGATCACTTGAAAATAACTCTTGAGGAAAATGTCATTTCTTCTTTGAAAACGTTTTGTTTTCTTAAAATGCCTCAAAATTTTAAAATAAAAAATTTTATTAGAAAATAACCTTTTATAATTTTAAGGTAAGATTGAATTCATTAATGCATCATGAAAGCTGATAAATTCAATCATTTCATATAAGTTAAAAACATTCCTTTTGTACTTTTTCTAGAAAAGACACAAAGTACCTCCTTTGAAAATGACAAAAAGATTCATTTCAAACCACTTAGTAAAAATTCACATATGGGTAAAAATTAATTTAAAAAATTGTATAAAAATAGTAAAAAAATTAGAAAACATTTTTAAGAAATATGGACATTGAAAATAAATATTTCATTGTAGATACGTTTGTATAAACATTCTTGAATAATAATGAGATTGTGAAATTAACACAAACCACATTATAATTAGTAGAATATTATTTCATATAAAAGAAATAAAATTATATGGATATTAAAATACCATAATATTCTATTAATAATCCTTAAATAAATTCATGGTTAGTATGTACACCACACAAAATAAACAAGTAGTGTATAAGGCATGTGTCCCACAGATATAAATATCAGACAAAAATCTTGTACTTTATGTCTGGACTCTCATTATACTCATGAAAACATCCTGTATAATAAATATAATTTTATTATAAATCTATTAAATAACATTATTCAATTATATAATACCATATATTATATACTTATGATATTATATTACTAATTTATTAACAATTTCATGTCAAATTTATGTTTCTGTTAATAACCGCTTTGATTTTAACATGTGTTTTGAAGTTTTATATTTTTGATACTCTAACTTATATCATGATTTCATAATGTCTATAATGATAAAAATGATATAAATATCATTTATATTCAGTATATATTTTTTAAAAATAATCTTTAAAATATAGAGTTAAAAAAGGGAAATATTATGTTCATGGAGGTCGTAGGTTGTATATAAGCATGAACATTGTTTCCATTTACTTGTCGTATTGAATGAAATAATGTAAATTTCATATATATAAAATTATTTTATAATAATTATTATGTCATATATATAATATAAATTTGATAAAACAAAACTTAATACATTCAATGTAAATTTAGAATGAAACACGTCACTTTAAAGAGGCGGTAGTCCATACGTCCACAAATGAAGTTATAATATTTACACAAAATGGAAATAATTATATTATTTATTATATAATAATTAATAAATCCTAAATACCTCAAAAATAACAT
The DNA here is from genome assembly GCA_963277665.1 of Viscum album. Lineage (NCBI taxonomy): Eukaryota > Viridiplantae > Streptophyta > Magnoliopsida > Santalales > Viscaceae > Viscum > Viscum album. The sequence continues at coordinate 1,975,327,455 of OY728120.1, read as the reverse complement.
ATATTTCATATAAAAAATAAATTAAACCATTATTTCCAACCATTAAAGGATTCAATGGAAGAACAAATGACATTGGTTCAAGAGATGGTAGTCTACAGTACACACAAACAATGATTTTGTATCCCATTTGATGGAAGTGTGTGTGAGTGTAGTTCAAACTATTAATATAACAACACATTTGTATTTTTTATATTTTTTTTAGTATATAACCACGAAATTAAAATAATTAAAAGGTTTTTAGAAATGAAATAAAACCAAAAAAGTTCATTAATGAACGTTACCTATTTTTGGGTATCTCTTTTTGATTTACAGAAAATCACTCCTTTGGTTGGATTTCTTCCCAAAATAAGGATTATAGGATAAATTTATGTAAGTTGGGATGAAATTTGTACATATTTGGGCTAAAAAATAGGTTTTTAACTGTGAAGAAACTAAAAGAAGAGGTTCACTTTTATGAGATATGGGAGTGGAATTTTGGAATTTATCAAAAGAATAATTTATAATAAATTAAAAATCAATCAAAATACCTGGAAATAGTAATTTATTTGAAGATAATGTGTGACAGTGTGATAATACCATAAAACAATAGATTCTATATAGGTTTTTATGAAATTTTATATCTTATCTTTTTGAATAACCATTAATTAACCTATTATCATTTTAACTATGGTAACAACATTTTCAATATTAAATGGTTGATTGTTTTACTTATAAGGTGAAAATAGAACCATACATGGTAAATTTATGATATTTTAGAACAAAATTTATCCCCTTTTACTTATTTTGTATTTTATGATTTTTAAATAATTTGATAAAATATTATTTTCATAAAATATCATTAGTATCAATTTTGACACTATTCATTACATTTACTTTAAGAAAATCAATACATAAACATAACTACAAAAAAATTAATATGCCCCAAACATTTTATATTCACCTATAAAATTTTTCTATCACCTTAATTAAGTGAAATTATATTTATTTCAATATTTATAATATCATTTAATTGATTGTTTCATTAATTGAATAATTATTGTATCATCATTGTGTAGTTATTTATAAAAATTATTTCTTCACTAAAATTTAAAAATAAAATACCATTATGTATATAAACCATTTATGATTCTTAATAATATAAACAGTCAATAATATATTCTATTTTAATCTATACTAAAAATATTATATTATTAAAAGTAAGAGTGTGACATTTTGTCACTCCCCTTGATTTTAAAAATATATAAGTCATTTTCATGAAAAATTATCCATTAAAAAATTCAATTTCAAATATTAGTTGTTAAGGGTAGAATTAAGTTCATCTAATAACATTTATTCCAGTGTGATGGTAGTTTTATAATACTTATAATATTATGTTTACCCTTAATTACTTGATTTACCATTAGTTGTGGTAATAAAAAATACTAATGTTACTATTCATATTGTCCAAAAATAAAAGGGAACTATTTACTAAATTTGGTACTTCTGATTCCAAATATGAAATCTATTTTTTAAAAATTCAAAACACATAATTAGATGAAATTCAGTTAAAATTAATTGCATTGACGGAACCAGAAAACAAGTTTTTAAAGTAAAAATGTTCAAAAGATCGAAATTTTTTTATATCAAAATCTAATGTGTAATTTATTTCAATGACACAAATTAGATAAAATTATTTTAAATTGATCTTACTATACTTTAAAAACAAATAAAAAATAAAATTTTATGTTAAAAATTATTTATACAAAAATCTTTTTTCAATTGAAATTTAGTATTTTTTCACTATTCATCAAAACATGAAACTTATCAAAAAAACCAAAAATTCATTCAAATTGAATTTTGATATTACTATTTAAAAATGATGTTTATTTTGACAAATATAATTTATAAATTTTTTAAATTTTAGTTTTAAAATAGGTTCTCCTTTAAAAGGTGATAAAACTACCTTTAGATAAATAAAGATTTTTATGTGTAAAGTTAGATTTATTCTCATCTTATATCAATAAAATCTATTATATTAATCTCAAAAAAATATTTAATATATATATAAATTTCATGGGGTGCTTAATATTATTAATTCCAACCAATTTAAGTACTATTTTATAATTATTTTGTTTAAATAGTTAGAATAATAAAATGTTGTTTCGTAAACACATCGTGTCATGTGAAATAGAAGCTAAGGTTATGTTGTTTGCAACATAAGATTAAAATGTTGTATCATATAAAAGAATACATTAAATTAATTTAATTTATTCATAAAAAAGGTTCAGAATGACTCAGTGTGTTACAGTAACAACCACCATAAGCTAGTAATGTATATCTCGTTCATTAACCTCTTCTTGCAGAACTAATATATATATATATATATATATATATATATATGGTTGAGAAATAAAGTATACTCAGTAATATCCTCCCCAAAACCTTTCATTTAAATGTGCGAAAAGCATACTAAATCCTATTGGGGTTTTCTATGTGAAAATTTATTTCTAAGTAAACATGTTTTCTTTAAGGTGTATTTCATGTGGTAGTTTATCGAACTAGAATGGATAAGTAGAAGAATCCACCCTGGATGTTTGAAATTATTATGATGATGAATTGAACTTAGAAAATATGATGCATGATTGTAGATAATTCAATTGTGTGGAAGAAGTAACTTGTCTAGAGATAGAGTAACTTTCTCGATGTTTAGGATTCCTTAGAGTGCTAGGTAAGTTTTAGTGATTGGATTGCACTGATCACCTGAAGAGTAAAAAATAGTTTATATGTTGAAGAATTATGTTTTATAAGTTGGTGAAAAAATTATATAAGTTCCCAAAATTACATGTTTAAAATGTGAGGTTGTTTACTAAAAGTTATGGTAAATTCGGTGTTTATAAGTGGGAAGTTGGTGTTTTCCTTAATCAAGAGGTTTTCATCCCCAAAGATCGAATGGAGATGGAACCAATTTAACCAAGTGAATACTACTAGATATCATCTATAAAATGATGTATTGGGATTATTTTTTGTGGTTTTATTCTATGAGAACAACAATTTAGTAATTTAACTATTTTTTCATATTTTTTTATAAGGGTTATGGATGATAATTACCTTGTATATCAAAAGTTATCTCTTATGTTTCCCTCATAAATAAAAAAGATTAATCCTATAGTGTAGGACTTATTCAAAACCACATTATTCCTATTGTTCTATGCATTGAGTGTGTTCTTTCATTTCATTGATATTAGTAAGTTATTTTATGGTGTGATTGTGATTTAGTATGGTGACCAAAGTGCAAGGTATTATATGTTTAAGAACATCATCTCATGTGTTTTTCCATTCCATGAAGTTTAAGACCTTTTTCTAGATTATGGGATTCAATAGTAATCTTTGTTTTTTGAGTTTCTAGCACAAAAATATGTATCATAGATTTGTTCAAGCCTCTAGGGAGTGCTATTGAGTTTCTGAAATAATGCTTAGTTGAGATTGTTGTTAGACCTTTGGAAGGTGTTTCAAAACTCATTGATGGGAATAATTATAATTTTATCCTTGTATCATACTTTTATTAAGATCGTTCCAACATTTACACATACCAGTTTCAATGGTAGACCTATTTCTATTGGATGTAATTTGATAATGTAGGTTCTGGTTTGATAAGATTCAAACTAGATGGAAGTTAAAAGAATAAATGGAAACGCTAAACCAAAAGGAACTTGGAGATGGTTATGATGGTTATCCTATAATTTTTCCTTCATAATACATGGGTATTTTCAGTTAATAATATAATTTTAGCACAAGGTGACATGGTTAAAGATAATGTAAAGATAATAATGAGTCATTGTGATCTACCTAGATCTTATTCCACAAATTATCCTTATTGAAGGGATGGAGGAGAAGTTTTGGAAGAACTAAAATTTCATTCATAATTATTTTATTCCATAGGATTCATCTATAAAACCAATTTTATAAGATTTAAACAACTTTTTACTGGGGTTTTCTATTATATTTGAGTCATGGGCATTAGAAATTGCTTCTTTTCACTCTACGCTTAAGAGAGAGGATGCATGGATATTGTGTTTGTATGTTTTTCAGTAGTAAATCACATTAAGGATGGTGATTATTTTTAGATCATGGATGAGTGATGTTTCCATATAAATCTGAAAACAAAATCTCATTAGGATTTCAAGGGGTGAAAGACATAAAGGGGTTTTAGAAGGTGTAGATCTCGATAGATCAGTTGAAAATTATAGGTTAATATACATAAATTTTATAGATATTATTTGGGTGTTTACATAGGAGGTCCATGGATATATCAAAGTTTAAAATAAACAGCATTACATCTAACATGGATTTTAGAAGGTGTAATACATGTTAGAAAATCTTCTAGAATTATGGATCCATGGAATGGGCATGACAGTTAATTGGGTGAGAAGGGTATAATAATATTGGTTACTAAAGTAATGTTGGGACTCCAAAGCATAGAGTACAAAACTTTTGTGGAATGTTACCTTGGAAATAAGTATAATGTGTTGTCCAAGAACTAAAAAATTAAAATCATGTGCTATTTTATATGCAAGTATGGTGCTAGCAACCAATTCATTATCACAAATTTCCATTTTACCATTATAACTTCATTGGAATTATGGGACATCAATTGTGGGTGTTTACCCTCTCAAGAATAAATACAAAGTTCTTACAACCTTTATTAAATTGAAAACCATTTTGGAAAAGAGAATTATTTTTCTAAAATAATATTATTGTATTAATGGATATTTGAAAAGAAGGGAGTTATGTATATTTTATTGGAAGGGAGTCATACAGATTGAAAAGGCTAGATATGGAAGCTAAGAGATTAGTGTCATAAAGTTGGTGCTGGTGAATTTGAATGATAAGTCCAATACTATACAATTTATCTTATGGATAAAAGTATTTATATTTTTTATTGGGGTATATTTTTAGAATGACTCTGATCTGGAAGGATGGGTGGTCTGGTAGGATTGTTGGAACCTCTAACTATAAGTTTTTTATAGATATTTCTTATATATGCATTAATGAAAAAAATGGTGGGAATCCCAAATCCCCATACATGTTTACTTTATAGTACTTGGTGATTAAGAATTTTTTCAATTTTGGAATAGTGAATTATAGAAGTTCATTAGAGTTTATAATATCTTCTATAAAAAGGGGATCCTGTTGTGGATTGGAACAAGGTGTGAGATGTTGATGGGAATAAATAACTGATCCTTATCAAGGTTTATCTATGCTCTATTTCCCAATATTCTTAATTCTCCAAGTATTTTTCCAATTTTAAAGATACCAGACTTATTTTGATGGTTTTCTAGATGGATATCCCTTTTCAATTGTATCACCAAATTCATAAGTACTAGGTTATCTATAGGATTACAAAACTCGTGAATGAGTTTTAGAAACACATGATCTATAAGGATATATTTCCTTGGGATTTTATGTGTTATAATTTGGATTTTTACAATGGTAAGGGTTTCAGAATAAGAAAAAACATCTCATTTCTTGTAGATGGTGGTGAATCCTGAAGCTCAGAAGTGGTAGAAGTTTGAGTGTCTAGATATTGGGATTTATTTCTAAAATATGGAGATAAAATAAATTCTTTCTAGGTAAAATATAACATCAAAATAAAGAGCCTCCCAGTTCATGGAAGAATAAAATGTTAGAGAAACAGTATGAGGATAGGGATTACTGATTTTTTTCTAAATAATTTGGATAGATCTCAGTATTCTTTTTCATGGAGTAAAATTCATAGATAATTTAATGGAGTTTCATGAGAACAAAAATTTTGATCGTAGTATATAAGAAATGGTGAAATATGATCCTTATTGGGCCATGGATGACTTGTAATATATGGATCCTTTGTGTCATATATTGAAAATCCTCTTAAAATTAGGAATCAAACTATGTGTTTTAGTGGATCAAATAAATGGGGCAAGACATTCCAAACCATGGTGTTATATTGAAATATTGGGGAAGAACAAAATATATAGTATGAGATATGTTTTTATAATGTTTCCTAGTGGACTCAGGTAAATCCTTGATAATAGTTATCAAGTGGAAGATCATTAGTCTTAGACTATGAATACTATTCTAAATAAGTAGGTTGTTTGGTTATAGAATGTGAAAAATAGTTTTTGGATAAGTAAACTTAATTTCTGATGTTTTATTTTAAAATTAGTTTATATAATAAAAATGGAGTAGTTAGAGATTCCACCCTAGTGGTCCTAAAGAAGAATGATGATATGGTGGAAGAAGAAATGGTAATGCCTAATTCTAGATGGAGGAAGTATGCATAAGAAGAAACTTGGCCTAAAAATGAGAAAATCTATCAATTCATAATATAATTAAAAGTTATCTACATGATTAAATGTTATTCAAGCACTGGTCACTAAAAGCGACAACAATAAATGGAATACAGAAGTAGCATGTTGTGGAAGGGGAATAAATTATTCCAAAAGTATCGTGGAGGATGTGTTCTAGATGTGAAATTGTTCATCAAAAGCGGTGGTGACATCGATGTTTCATAGAAGTTAGTTATAGCTTTCCTTGATAATTTGGAGGTCATCCAAAAATATCAAAAGTTGGTGGAACCAAAGGAACTAGCTGACTACTATTAGTTATCATCTATAAAAGGATGGATTGGGGAAATTGTAAATGTTTTGTTATATTAAAATTATTGTTTGGTAATGTAAATATTCAGTTTCTATTTCATGGTAGGTTTTTGAAATATAGTTCCCTTATAACTCATATTCTATTTCATGTGATTCTCTGTTGAATACAATGTTGTGGTGTTCCTCCCAAATTGTATAACTATGTCTAAACCAAATTTTGCCTCTTGTTTTCTTCATTGATTGTGTTCTTCCAATTCATTGAGTTGTGGAATTTATTTTCTAGAATGATTTTGATTCGATGTCATGGATAGGGTTTTTAGTATTATAAATTCTTGAATATCATCTTATGTTTCATTCTTTTCTGGGATGTTCTGGACCTTTTTCAATATTATAGGTTTCAATGGGAACATTCTAGTTTGGTGGTTTTGGAATAACAATCCCATAGATAAATAATAGAAAGAACACATTACCAATATTAGGTAATATATTTCCCCTTCCTAACTAATGTTCACTCACTCGAATCTATATATAATTATAGTAACAAATATTAATAAAAATATAACTTAAGTTACCTCACATCCAATTCCCCCATTGAATTGGTCACCCTCACTCTATAATAGATTATGTACTAGTGCTATCATCCCTTCCATAAATCATATTACCATATATCATAAGAACAAATATACATATAACATACACAACCACATACCACATATCACAACCACATAACTACAATATCAAAATATATCATCATGGTATAGTATGTAATCATATAGGAAATCAACCTCATTCCCTCTTCCTTCTATGTATTCCTCCACCATTCAACCAAATATTAACTATATAAACTTAACATATTATAAATCATACCCACCATAGGATAATATATCCTATACTATATGTGAAAGAGAGAGTGGGAAAGGGAGAACAGCCAGCCATCCAAATCACCTTCATCTTGAATGTTGCTAAAAAAACTGGGAACCCAAAACTCATATAGGATTCAGTCACATTATTCAAATCTGATAGTGGTTTGTAAGAAATAAAAAACTAAAATTATTATATAATAGAACAAATACCCTACCTAAGAGCCTTCTACCTAATACTAAAACAGTAAAATTATATTTGTTATTATCATATATCAATTTTTCTCCACCACTAATCAACACACATAACTAGATTCACCAATCATTATAAAACATCCACACAATAACCAAACAAATTATCATTCCTCATATCATATTCAGTTTCATATCTTTCAATTACCAATATATTTATATTTTATTTATCATGTATCATTTATTAACCACATATTAATTGTCAACATTAACATTTACCATCCATATTACATTTACTAGGCCACATATATTTCCATACACTACATGTTCATGGAAAAAAATCTATCTTAACATTATTATTAATTCAATTTTCCACATATCATATATCTAAGACATTATATATTAAAACTATTCATTATTACACTATATTCCATTCTGCATTTAATTAATAATTTAACCCATTTTATTATTACAACATCATTTCAAATTACTACAACCCATCCCCATTAATCAACTTATTTATTTGTTAACATCCCATGTTGTTGGGATACTGAGACATGACCACATCAAACTCTAAATATTATCATATGAATAATCAAACCAACCACCAAAAAATCGTCATCTCCACATTATAATAGAAAAAACACACTATTTAATTCCAATGGACTTAACATCAATTTCACCACCTTCATGACTTTATTATTACTTTCCACATCAAACAACTGCCAATAAAACATACTACCTCCCATTCTCAACCCTAACAAACAACCATTATAGGACATCTATATCTAAAAAAATAGTAACAATCATAGTAGAAAATGACATTAATTAACTACATCAATTCATGATTTAATTCTCAATAAACAATGACTACATAATCAATAACACATATTAATTATGGATTTCCATATCCACTTCCTTTACCATATTTAAATTATTATTTAATTATGAATTTTATTAAGTATGAAAATAATATTGAAAATAATATCCAAAAAATACTAACCAATAAACCTAAACATTAACAGACAATCAATATCATGTAAATCATATAAAGCAGATAAATATCACATCTACCCCTTTTCAGTTTCCTTATTCCTAATATTTTCTTCATTATGTTAATTACAAGAATTTATAAAAGGGAAAAAATAAATATAATTACACATTTAAAAACAATTTAAGAAGAGGGATCTCAAATTCACTAACTCAGATGAAGACTTAATAAAAAATGTACAAAAATAAGGAATAATCGATGATAAAAAACCCAATACACGAGGATTCCCTGAGAAACCTATACATATAGATCTAACATCAATACCTCAATAAAGAACCATCAAAACCTACTGAAATCCCTCTAAAATGTATTTTTGAGAAGGGAGGGTGAAATAATATTAATGAAAAGAGTAAAATGAATAAATTAAATAAATGAAAGAGAATATCTAATCAAGAAAAGATCCCCCATTCCAAGTGATAAGTAAAAGATCCTCCATTAGTAAGAAAGATCACTAAAATCATGCCTCTTTCCACCTATGGTTCAAGAGAGTAATGAATGAATTTAATGAAATAAGGGGACAGATTGAATTATAATAAAACATGAGTGTCATCATTTTAGAATGGGTTATGAGAATTAAACTCAATTTTTGAAAATTTGACATTCAATAATGAATCTTAATATAACTTTAACCAACTAACTCTCCTCATTCTTCCATTTATTAGTAGAGAGATACATGGGATTCCTTCAGAATGTCATAGGTGTGGTAAAACTTATTGTTCTTCCACACCCTTTAATAGATAATTTCACAATTCCATTCCATTATGGAATAGGACATACCATATCCTTATAGAAATAGATATTAATACATAAAAGTGTCTTAATTTCCTAACACAAACCTTTGGATACCCATGAAAAAATGTATTTCACCATTGTTTTGGAATAAAATAACCAAAAAATAATCTTTCACCTCCAAAACCCTTCCAAGATCCTTCTCAACACTCCAAACACTCACAAAACATTAAAGAGAGGGTTGAGGAAAATTTATACTTTTAAATTAGATACCTATAAAATGATTCTCATCTTTTATAATCAAAACCAAACGAAAAATTAATAAATATTCCAATAATATAGACACCCCAAAAGATACCTCTTAATTAGAAGTATCTACATCCCCAAAATCACAACCAAATAAAAACACCCTAAATATATTAGTGTAAGATCAAACTCATTATATTAATAAGAATAAAACATTGAATAACTCAATATAATAGGCTTAGATGTGTAATTATTGCTCTCATATACACTCTTCTAAACCACCATGTATCCACAAGACATAAACCAAGGGAACAATTCACCCACAAAGCACTTTATCCTAGAAATCTAGAATATCGATAGGATTATCTATGAATGTCACACCATCCTCATCTTCCAACTTATACTAGTTAAAGATTCTAGATTCATCATGATGATATTGATGAAGTTCTTTCAAGAGGAATAAACCATTTTAGTTTCCATGATTCTTCTATTTAAAACCTTTGAATAATTTAATTATTATTTTTTATGCTCATTGATGGGAATGATCTTCAATTTATTATTCCATGGGAATTTGATAATAATATAATAAAAATAATATTTTATATTTAGTTTACATTCCCATTCATGGTAATAATAATTTTCCTTCCAATAGAAGCCTCAAATAAGGAATCCAAGACTACGGGTATGCGAGGAATTAGTTTTTTTACCAAGGGTGGTATAACGTTCATTCACACAATAGTCCTCGAGATCAAGTCATCGTGGGTGGAATTGATTAATTAAATTATTTGAATTAATTAATTAATCTCTTGAACTATAAATCCTATATTTAATAATATTAAACCTATATCGTTAAGGTTATTCACAAAAAGCCCTATCTTGAGAGACTGAGAAAAGAGACGAAATGATTTCTGGGCGAATCATGACATGGAGGATCCGATTAATTTTCTTTTCAAGAAAAATCCAACTACACCCTAATGCAGACTTGATATTCTCTAATGAATGGTCCAAATGTGAAGTAGGTTTTTTTAATCATATATTTATATGTTCTTCATGATTTTTATCATGGAAAATGAATTCATAAATTTTTATTCCAAAATCATGTCTCTATTATTTTAATTCCTTGATTTTGGGTATGTGATTCTTAATTATATGTTATTTATCTTCTATTTTGTTCCATTGGAACCTTGTTCATAATGAAATATGAACCAGAGTTCATGTTTGGGGGTCTATCCCCTTTACTCATCTATTTTATTTCACTATTTTTCATGCATTCATTTTTAATCATCACTATGGATGAATCTTTGATAGGTAATGAACTTGATTGATTAAAGAAAGTAATCCAAGAATGAGATATTTTATTTTTTGTGATAGAAAATCATTGTAGGTGTCTTAGTTTGGTATCCTAAATAGTAGTAAGTATCAATGAATCGGGGCTACATGAGACATGGTTTCAAACCCTATTTCTATTATAGGATATCCATAAATTGATACAAGGTGGAACGACATCCTTGGATAGGGAATTTGGTGAATATTTAGGCTTGAGAAGAGTTATGATCAACAATAATGGTGAATTTTAAACGATTATATAGATTAAAAGATCAAATACATGGTCTCACCATGAATTATTTTATATAGAATGTTCTGTATGTCATGGAATGGGGAATATTTTATTAGACATAGGTCCCATACTGCCTTAAAGATAAAATAAGGTCATGATGTGGTGGTAGGGTTACAAGGTGTGACAGTCTTGAGTGGTGAAAATAGAGAGTTTTCTATGTGCTTTTAGATTTTTTTAAATATGTGTATGTAAAAAAATTAAAATTTGTGTGAAAGTCTCAAGGGGCCTGCCACCTTTCAATACCCCACATTTTCTCTAGATCAGTGACATGTAAAAGGCAGCTGTGGGTGGCCGCATTTCTCTTAAAGATAAAGAAAAATCCCCCCCCCCATCGCCTTTCGCTTAACTCCCTATAAAAGGTCACCCTCCCCATCCTTGTCACTTGAAAATCTACCCTTCTCTCTACATTGTAGCCACTATCTCTAAAGAAGAAGTCTTTTTCATGCTCAGTGGATCTAGTGGCCTAAAATAAGTCTTGGATTTTTGTGAATCTCATTTTGAGGTATTTTTTCTGATTTAATTTAATGTTATTTATTTATTTATTTGATTTTTTGTAGTTATTTTTAAATATGGTATTTTTTATGTAGTTTAGTTAGTTATATATAGTTTATAAATAATATTTATTATTAGTAATATTTAAGTATATATTAACAAATAAATAAATTAATATTAAAAAATGATTACATATAATTATTAGATAATTATGATTAACTAATGAATGTCATGTGATTAACTTTTTTATTAAGGTATAGTTAATTAATAATTAATTAATCTTTAACTAATGATTATATAATATTTAATAATGATTTTTTAATAATTAGATAATGATTAATTATTGATTAAATTTCGATAATTTTGTGGTTAATGATTGATTAGGAAATTAATAAAAAAGTAATGATTAGTTATTGACTAAGAAATGATTAACTATTAATTAATAAATAAATAAAGAAAAAATAAATAATGGTTAAATAATAATTAATTGATGATTAAATATTAATAATGTAATGATTAAAGAATAATTAAGGGATAATTGAATAATTATTAACTAAATATTAATAAATTATTAAGGGATGTTTAAGGAATTATTAAGAAATGATTAATGAATGGTTAAGGAAAGATTAAGGAATTATTAACTAGGGTTTAACTAGTGGTAATGAAATTATTACATATTTGTTAACTAATGATTAACTAATGGTTAAGTAATGATTAGTGTCATATTTTAGGATATAATAAAATGTTATAAAATTTTGGTAGAATAAATATTATGTGGTTATATGAGAAATCAAATCCATGTCTGGATACAAACAAGTGGATGTGGCTCTTGAAAAAATGTACCTTGGAGTAACAACTCTGACAAGGTGTCCCGGTCCGGACTTGGGTAACCTATTACACAAAAATGGGCCTTATTGCACACCTGGTTTGACACTCCTGGGGGATAAGCCTTAGATGATTCATAATTTTTTTATAAACTACTGAAATACCATTAGGATGATTAAAAACTGTAATAAGAAACATTAGTATCCTATTTTAGGATATAATAAGATGTTCTAAAATTTTATTATTATAAAGATTATATGTTCAACCCTCATTTTCAATAGTATTCATCGATTTTTTGGGAAACTTAGGTAAAAAAGAAGAGAAAACACCAAATCAGTTTATTTATCATTGATAAAATGACAATTATGATCCTATAAAGATAGATGGATAAGAAAAAACACATAGAATAACACATTAATTATTTACAATATAAAATAAATATCATGAAATTTTCAATATAACATGGTTTGGATGAGATGAACCTCACTTTGTAATTGATATAAAATCCATTGTTTTCAATTAGTAGCTTAATGAAATCCTCTAATAGTATTTACTTAACATATGAATTTTCAAAAATTCTCATCTTTCTTATGAAATATAAGACAAAATCTAAGATATGTCATCATAATTTTGAGATATTTTGAAAATTCATAAGTTATGTAAATCCCTTTGGAAGATGTTATTAAGATACCAATTGAAAATAAGTTGGATTTTACCTCACTTCTGAAGCCAATATCATCTCATCCAAACCATGTTTTATTGAAAACAAATTAGGTATTTATTTTATGTTGTAAAGCATTCATTTTTTATTTAATATGTTTATTCTTCTCCATTTCACTTTATATGATCATAATTTTGATTTTATCAATGATAAATAAACTGATTTGGTGTTTTCTCTTCTTTTTACCGCAGTTACCAAAACATTTTGTGACTTATATTCTAATAATATTTTATATAAAGAAACATTAGTATCATATTTTAGGCTATAAAAAGATGTTCTAAAATTTTAGTATAGTAAATATTATATGGTCAACCATCATTTTCAATATTAGTTACACTATCATAATCTTGATCAAAAACACTTTTGACGTAGAGATTCATGTTTTCCAATGTATACTTCTATAAGGAGGTTATTCAAAATAAGAGAGGAGCTTCTTATAGTAAACAACAAATAAAAGGGGTTTGTATAGATGATTACATAACTCTAAGTGAACTTCAAGATAGAATTCGTGGTTCCTTAAATCATTAACCATATCAAGATATCAAGTCCATGACATATATACATTTTCAATTCCTGGATACATTGTAGCATCTATCTTATCCATTGGTTATTGATGCGCAGCATTCCAAGCAACAAATTTATTTTCCCAGCAGTCATATGGCACTATGACGAAGTGATATCTTTATTTTTCTATTGTACAAAAACAAAATATAACCGTAAAAATATGTATACCTACAATAACGGATGAAGAACATCCACACTAATAAATTGAGGTTATTCCATATGATTTTAAGTAGGAAAACCTAGTTGATATCCCAGATATACATGTAAATCCAACATCTGATGAGTATTTATGTAATGTGGAACAGACGGTGAAATAGTTTTGATGAGGAGGGAGTATTGAAAGTTGGGGAGGAAGTTTATAGAAATACACTAGTTTTACAGTAGCCTCGACCCACAATAAATCATACACCACTCTTTGTATCTTTTTCGGAAGCAATGACACATGTGTCTAAATTGGACTGCAATGTTATCACACCTACAACTTGGTTTCCCATAGTTTTATTGGATAGGTTTAGGGTGTTGAACAAAACCTTATATGTGGGAAGGGATTTTCCATATAAAGAATCATTAAAAAACAAGATAAAGAGATTTCACATTGAGAGGCACTATAACTATGTAGTTTAGAAATATAGCCATAACAATACCACATATGGTGTGACATGTATATGTATGATTGTATATTACTCTTGAGGGTGATTCGAGACATTATATCTAGAGGTTGGACAATCTTGATGATTGAGGAATCTCATAGTTGCATTTAGCCAAACCTAACATATGCTCATACCTCATTGGATGATGAATTTGTGTCATCTATTATCGTAAATATTATTAGGACATGCTAAGAAGTTCCTATATCCCTTGTGAAAGAGAGGATACAAAAAACAATCAGTTATAATATTTCCTCAAATAAGGAAAGAATGGTGAAACAGAAGGTAATTGTGAAGGTCTATGGTGATTGGTAAGACTCGTATTAGGTGTTACCTTGATTTATATCTATACTAAAGTACAAAAACCAATATGTTTTACATCTTCATATGAACAAAAATATATCTCAAGAGAACTGACTTGATCTATCTCATGTTCAATTTCATCAGCTGTTCTGGGAATTCCTTCTATTTATCTCCACATTTCATTTTAGAAAATAGTTCATGAAAATTGATGGAATGTTTATATATTAAAAATAAAAGGTAATATTGTTTATTTTGGAAACCCAAGATGGATACCATTCACCTCTTCTGCTTTCCTCTTCCCTTATGGAGAAGGAAAACTATGAAACATTGAGTTAGTTTTAGCATGTATCATCAATCATTTCACCATAATTTGGGGTGTCTGTTTGATATCAGATCATCATCGGGTAATCAATGAGGAAATCAATGTGGACCCCAATACATGGATACCCCCAAATGTAAATAATTGGTACTTCATCAGAAACATTACTATAAATGTGAGGAAAACATTCCATAACGAACCTCTAAAGAAGGAAATCACGAGGCTTGGTATGCGATGTCAGTTATTTTTTACTATTTCAATGTAAACACAAAATCAATTTATGTGAAATATGATCACTTTTGTGTATAATATGAGCTAGATCAATGGAGTTTTGAATAATGTTTCAAACAAATCCACAAATCTAATCATGAAGTGTATCATTATATGATGTATATTCTAAAAGAAAAATAGACATTGGTATATGAAGGGGGAAGATGTATGGAAACATGACCATAAACATTTTACAGTTCCTCAATGGTGTATTCAAGGGGTTTCTCATGTTACTTATAAATACCCTAGTTCTACATAAATTTTATTGGTGTTTGAAGTACTTAATTCATAGACAAAAACTAGCCTCAGACATGATTCAGTAGGGGCTAAGGTACATAAGGCACTTTTAATGAGAGATTTAAAATAACATTAAAGAAGATTATGGTCATAATGTCTTCCTTTTCTATTTATAAGGCTCTTAATTTGAAGTTCAAGAGTGTTCAGACCCCATCACAAATAACATCAGTGAAAAAATGGAAGTATTACTGGAAGCAATGCAATATCAGTGGGGAAACTATCAGGCCTTATGGTTTCCATTCACAAATTCCATCATAGCATGTGAATTTGTTAATATATCATGTGAAGAATATGTTGATCCATTGAACTTGAAGTACACCATTTCTAACTGTTATGATGCACTATGGACACTTTTAGGGAATTATTGATATTTCCTAATGCCTGAAGGCTAGTCGGTAGTGATACCTGACATCAACAAGTTTTATAAATGGGGGAGACTTAAGTCCAGTAGGATGTGGAATGAGAAGGACTAGCCTCAATAATAAGGGAAATATTTGAGATGCGTTATATGTCATCAAGAAGGTCATAACCAGAAATGATTCCCTGCCATTATTGGATTCAGTTCACACTCAAAGATACAATGTTTTATTATATCATTTGTGATCTTCAAATATTTTTAATTATATGATGTTGATATAATATACATCATTTTTCAGAATTTTTTGACATCACCAAATACATTAGCTATCAAATAAAAATAATCTTTTCATATTCACATTAAAATGAATATGGAAAGTGCATTTGAGGTGACATTAATGCATAATAAATCTATCCATGGCTAAACCATAAATCTAGCATGTGATCCAATAATCACGAAACACGCCTTCATGTGGGAAATCATAAATAAATTAAAAATCACACCACATTCAAATAAATTTTAGATAACAAAAACAAAATTTATATATATATAAATATATAAAACCTTATCTTACAAAACACCCTTTTCTAGGTAAAGACATATCTAAAAAAACTTTTGAAATATTCTTTGATAAACATAAATACATTACCTTTTCTTTTGGTAAAAACTAACTTCATAAAATAGTTTGAATAAACATGTAATTTCTTACATTCTATAATTCATAACATTATTCTGACCATA
Source organism: Viscum album (assembly GCA_963277665.1). Taxonomy (NCBI): domain Eukaryota; kingdom Viridiplantae; phylum Streptophyta; class Magnoliopsida; order Santalales; family Viscaceae; genus Viscum; species Viscum album. Next base: position 1,975,310,608 of record OY728120.1, on the reverse strand, counting down.
AAATTATATTTACATTTTACACTTACGAATTATTTCATTTTTTACATACAGATGGAGGATAATGGACTACTCACTAAGAAGGCTATGCATGTTTTCTTAGGATATGTTATAGGGTCGTTAGGTTCAATGAATCAGGGTGTGTTGATCACACCATTTTTATCACATGTTTCCTCCACCCACCATTATACTATACATGTACTGTGTTGGATTCTATGGAATTGCAGTATCTAATTTCATATTTTTTTATCATGAAATAATTTCTTCCCTCCTAGAGAGGTAGTGACCAAAGAAACACACATTCCACCTGCCTGAGGGATATATGACCATCACCCTTTAAGATGTGGTATTCCTTATTGGTCTTCCTATATTGGGGGAATCCATTATTGGTACCACCTGTGCATACTATCCTGACCTTGTTCAGATATTTCTAGGCGTCAACATTTTTCCCAATGCTAGGGCTATAGATGACAGGTCGATATATATGGGTTGTCTTGAGAGGCACTTTCGACATTTACTCGATGACGTTGATGAGTAGACTATCATGGGTCATGCCCGTGCATATATATTAAGGATCATTAGAGGTACCATGTTCATTGATCACTCAGATATGTATGTGCACATGATTTATCTAGGTCCATTGGAGGACTTTGACTGGGAAGGGACATACAACTATAGATCTACCTTCTTGTCTTAAACATACATATAATTATGCACAACATGTCGCACAGACCATGCGGATCTCTGGGGATGCATCATCCTTCTTTAGATGTGGGAATGAGATCATATCCTCTCACTCTTCCCTCATCTTGTTGGTCAGTCGCTACATATAGAGGTGTTTCATGTCACTCTGCATGGACACTGGTATGATCACTCATCTATATTGGTTTCTTGTGCTTGTATGAGTTATTGAATTTAATTTTTTATTATTTATCACTTTTGATATTTTATTATACAGGTATACTCAGAAAAAAAACGTCATCATAATTTTAACACACCATTTGGGTGTATATCATCTCAAGTTGGGCAGTTTTCTACCCAACGAGTAAAGTATATACAATCTATCACTGTCTAAAAAAATTAATAATAGCATTAATTTTGGTTTTTATTAAGGAATATTTTTTACCAATCTCACATGTCATTTCAGATTTAATGGATTCTATATTGGGATTTATTGGACCAGTTTTCATCATACTGTAATTTTGGACTTCATGATTTTATAGATACAGTTTCAATCATTCACTTTCATATTATTTAGTGGTAGCAACCTAATAGAGTCATGTTCCTGTTTGGTTGTGTTCATTCGATTCCATTTCTTCCAAGATAGACACAAGATCTTCATTACTTGTAGCTGATAGGGAGGTACGGAATGGCATCGATGACATGTTGATTATCTCGACCTCTGGGTTAGATGAGAAGTGATTTATATCCAATGTGTACCTATGATGTGATTTCATCTTTCAAAGAAGGTCGAGTATGATCCATGGTATAGACTTAAGTCTATATTATATCTTACCTGACATAGAAGAGGGATTCATGATATGTTAAGTCAATAAATTTCCATTAGTTTTCTTATTAATCTATTTTATAATTCATTTAAAATCTCTTTATAACATACTCAATCAGTGCATCGTATTCCCATGAGTGATATAGAGGAAGAGGGGGTCATATCCTAGGAGTGATCCATGTAGTATCACTGGCACTAAGTCCAAATTATCATGTGATTCACAAGAGAATATTCGATAATCCTCCCAATATAGTGGAGGTTCCTACCTAGGGAGTGGAGTTTCCTACTCATGTCCCTCCTCTAGAAGCTACTGGTGATGAGGGTCCACGAAGATGATGTAGACTGTGTTTGTAACACCCGAGACTTTTATGTTATATAAACCATAAAAGGAATCTTTTTCTACACAACACTTGCTTGGCTTGCTTTACACGCAATCGCGACCTTCCTCGATAGCTTGTGTCGTACGCAATACCGAGCTTCACTAAACAACAATATGCTACTAAAACTAGCCGTTATGAATAGTAATAACCACTTTTTGAAATTTTATAAATTTTATTTTTCAAAATAGACTTCATTTTTGGACTCAGAATATCGAAATTAGCCTAGGGTGAAATTTTGGTATTTTTCTGAAAACTTTCAATTTTTGATGAATAGTGAAACCACTAAGTGGTAGGTTAAAAAACTGAATTTTGCATAAAACTTAATTTTACCGCTTCTGTGAATGGAATTTCAAAAATCCGACAGACACGGTTGATATCAGTAAGTAAAATGTTGTTCAATGAGATAAAAATAATTTTTTGGTGAATAGTAACTTTTTACTATTTTTACCGCGGTTAATAGTAAATAGGGTAACTAAGGGTAAATATGATATTATTATTACCCTAACACATGTCCTAATTCTATTGGATAAGTGTAATTCGACCAAAAACAACCTTATGAATAAAATATGACCATTTAGGCCCACTTGGATTAGATTAGGACATTTATTATTAATTTATTTAAAGAAGGGTTAAAATAGTTAAAATCAAGGTTTAATAAGTAAATCATTTTTAATATGGGGTTATACATAAGATAAATTCGACTATAAATATTCATTAGAAAGATAAAAAGATTTCCTACATGATGGTATTTTATTTGTAATTTTTATACATTAAATAATTTAATTTATTTATGACACAATGATGATGCAGTAATTATCTTATTAATGGAATATTGACATAATTGATGTTACAAACACCAAAATAAATGTAATTTAAGACTTTTTATGAATTCTACTAATTTTCTAGGTTACTATGATATATTAATGTTGATTTAATAAACTTGTTTCGAACATATAATTCTGTTATGACTTTCACAAAAATCATATATCAAATAGTGTCAAAATTTACACAAAATAGTTTTTAAATAAAATATTATATTATTAATTGTTATTGTATTCATAAAAATCTAAGGTTAGGCCAAATGACTTAGATAAGGATATATATATTAATAATAAACAATTTTGGGTTCGTTTGGCATGTTATAGTAAGTGTATTAACCATATAGTGAAAGAAAACAAAAAGACATGGTAAAAGTTAAATTATTTAACTTAGAGTTAAATCTAATTGATAAGGTTAAAATAATACCCTAAACTTGTCTAAATCCTATTGGTTGATAGTATTTCGACCCATCCCCACTTTAGCTTCGAAATAAGACCCTTTGGAACCATTATAAACCGATTTTGACTTTAATATAAAATAATATTTTGAGATATTCTTAAGGTGCCCCTCTCCTCCCTTATAAAAGGGCACCTCCTCCCCCTCCTCCTCACACCAATTTGAGCACTCAAGCTCGGCCAACCCCTGACATTTTCTCCTCTCCACTTCCCTAGAATAATCCTAGAGGTCCTGGTCTTCTTCAAAGACCAATCTTAGTTCCCTAAGTGGAGAATTCAAAGAGGCGTTCCAAAGAAGAGGTAATATCCATTACCGATCTTTTCAATTTCTTTATTCTTCAACTTCTTCTTCTTTAGTTGTTTCATGATAAAGTAATAACATCAGTATTACTTACATACTGATATGTTATTATAAATATGAAACAACCCTAATTCACCTTCTATCCATCCTACGGAAAAATGAAATCACCGCGCGTGCGTACGTACGGAATACCGTCTCCACGCCGTGGTGTAATCTATTTTTCCACCATCACTTTACAAGGATGGGTATAATGGTGTAATGAGTAACTATTTATGATTATTATAAAGTAATATTGATACTGAAATAATATATATACTTCAATATAGTTCCACGATCATAGGAACGATATCATCACTCGTGCGTACGTACGGAATACTGTCTCCACGATGTGATGCGACTCGTTCTACATGATCATCATTACATAGTAATTATATAAATGAATTGAATGAATAAATATGATATATGTTACACTAATACCATTCTGGATATAAGGTATCTATAACCTTAAAAGAAGAATAAGAATGTATTCGGCAAAACACACATAAGAACAAAAGGCAATAAAGACCCGAGTAACAAGTAACAATGAAATATTACTAATAAGAAGCTAAGAATATGACCATATATGATATCATATCAATATTTATGATTCTGGAATAAGTCAATAACATTATTTAAACCATTATACAGGATCTTCGGACACATACAAAGCAAATCGGACCTAAGGTAAGGGAAATATCACAATCTCATTTTTATTCGAGATTGTTTATACTTTGGCATTTACTGGGGTGTATTTTATCATCCACATCCATGTTTCCTCAATATATAATATTATTTCCATCCACCTACAATTGTTTAAATCCAATTTTACCCTTCGATGAGGTTTTAGTAAAGGATATGAAAGGAATCTTTTGTCGTTTTTCATACGAGGTACTTTTTGACTTTTCCGACAAAAGTACGAAGAATGTTTTTTTTAACTTATACGGAATGAATGGATTTTTAAAACATTATTTCCAAGAAGCTTCCTTTACAAGTTTTCAAGTTTATTTTTAATCAACTTCTTTTATTTTAATGTCTTATGACATGTTATGAAAGGAAAAATGTTTTTTGAAGAAGAAAGGATATTTTCCTCAAGAATGGAGTTCAAGTGTTTTATCAAAATTATTTTCCATCTAAGATAATAAAGGGTTCTGTTTTTATCCCTATTATTAAATTGATTTGATCATGTTGTGATGGAATTATTTTTATGAATTCCTTTATCTTATATGAATTGATTTATGATGTCATGATGTTTCAAGAATCCCATTTTTGTTACATGTGTTATGCGATGATGTATGTTTTATGATTATGTGGCACACATAAGAAAGGATTCATTATAAGATGGGTGGGGCCTATATCTCCCTCCAATGAATTGGGTAAAGATTTTATATCTCATGAGATAGACATGGCTGGAACGGAAGGTTATTTTGGTTCAGTGATACAGGACTGAAACGAGGAGTGAACTCGGTTCAGAAAGGGACTTTGTCCACTAAGATAGTCTTGGCAATGAGTCATGACTAACAAGAAATGATTTTCCATGATTATGTGTGCATGCCACAAAGTTTAAAGTTTTATGTTATGATTATGGGGATCTCATTTTCACTTCTATGATTTATTCCATGTTAAGATATTATGATCTCTTTTGCAGGTTATGATTTTCAAAAAGATATGATATGATTTTTATTTCCTTTATTTGCCCTTGCTGAGAATTTGAGCTCACCCTTTTATGTTTTCTTTTCGCCGGGTCAGGAAGATGGATATTAAGTAGAATATGCTAAAAGGGACCCTAGATATGATGAAATAAATGGGAGACACTGTAGAAGATTTATGAACCAGTTGTTTATGTTTCCCAGTTTTTGAAGACACTATACCTATACGGTCCTTTGTGGTTTTGTCATATGTTGTAATAAGTGTGCTTCAATTTTGAAGTATTAACAATGTATGTAAAGTATGGGTCGTTATAGTTGGTATCAGAGGAAAGGTATAGTCAACCTTTGGAAACTAGGATGTGAAAGCCTTAGTAAGAACCCTAAGGATAATTCTAAGCATAGAACACAATCTTTGTGTTTTAGAAATGGCCTTGAATAACCTAGGATAAGACCTTAAGCATGAAAATTTTATTCTTGAATTATGTGTTTTTCCTATTATAATTAGTGTTGCTCACACTATTCTTCTTGGTTTTAGTCAATGGATGGAACCCGAAGGAACCGTGTTAATGCAGAATGCGATGGGCAATGCAATGATTGTCCCCCTGAGCAACCAAACGATATGGGAGCTGGAATACAAAATCTTGTATCCATGCTCACACAACTTTCTCAAGCTATGAATCATGCAGGACTTCCAAACGAGCAAAGGAATGAGCAACATTCTGTTGAATCCTTCATGAGGCAGCGTCCACCTTCTTTCAGTGGGTCTACTGATCCATTAGTTGCTGAACAATGGATTAGTACTACTGAAAAGATATTTTCAGTTCTTCAATGTTCTGAACATGATAAAGTCATCCTAGCAGTGTATCGTTTGGAAGGAGATGTTGATCAATGGTTGAATCTTATTAAGAATACGAGGCAAAGGGATGAAATTGAGTCTATGGAATGGGACGAGTTCAAGAACTTATTTTTCAATAAGTACTTCCCTCGTATTCTCCGAACAAAGATGGAGAAAGAGTTCCTTGAACTGAAGCAAAGGGATGATGAATCTGTTAGTACCTATGAAGAAAATTTTACAAGACTTGCAAGGTACGCTTCTGGTATTATTATCCAACCTGAGAGTAAGATCGATCGATTCTTTAGTGGCTTAAAACCAAGTCTTCGAAGGGCGTTAGCCATAAGGGACTTCAATAGCTACGAGGAAATCGTTCGATGTGCTCTCAAAGTCGAGATGGAGATTGGAGTAACCCATCAGTCACATGGGTTTGATAAGAAGAGGAAGATGGAATTCAAAGAAAAATCTAAAGAGCACACGGAAAAGAAGATGAACTTTCCCTTATGCTCAAAGTGTGGAAAGAAACATGGAGGGAGTTGTCTTAAAGGGACAAGTAAATGTTTTAAATGTGGAAAGGAAGGCCATCGGGCATTTGAATGCCGCGATAATGGGAAGAAGATGTCTAATGATGCAAACAAAGGAAGGGATACACAGAATGAACCTACTACACTTAAATGTTTCAAGTGCAAGGAGATGGGGCATTATGCCAATCAATGCCCAAATCCAAGGGTTGATGATGATGGTCGACGTCAACAAAATATTAAGGCTAAAGACAAAGGAATGTCACATGCAATTTCTATCAGCGATGTGGAGTACGATAACGAAGTGGTGAAAGGTACACTTACCATCCACTCTAAAGTAGAAAATGTTTTATTTGATTCTGGATCCACCCACTCTTTTATTTCTGAAAAATTTTCTAAGGGTATCACCGTATTACCTCAACAATTAGATGTTGAGTTAGCTGTGACAACACCTAATGGCACAATAGTCACATCAAAAGTTTATAATTCTTCTCCGATCGAAGTTTGTGGGAAAGTGCTTCCTGCAAATCTTGTGATCCTTCCTTTAGTGGAATTTGATGTGATTCTTGGCATGGATTGGCTTTCTCTACATGGAGCTCATATCAATTGCCAAAGAAGGGAAGTCACATTTCATATTCCAGATCAATCTACGATCGTCTATCAATGCAAGGATGAACATAACCTTCCAGTGGAAATTTCTTCCATCTTATGGGTATTGATTCCACTAAATGAAGGTTATTTATCTCAAATGGTTGGTGAGAAACTCACGATTAAGAATATGCCCATTGTATGGGAGTTTGATGATGTCTTTATGGAGGAATTACCGGGTCTTCCACCAAATCGTGAAGTTGAGTTTTCAATAGAACTCGTACCGGGTGCTTTACCTATTTCAAAGACACCATATAGAATGGCCCCAACTGAGTTGCAGGAATTGAAGAAGCAACTCCAAGAGAATCTTGATAAGGGATTCATACGCCCTAGTGCATCACCGTGGGGAGCACATGTTCTATTTGTTAAGAAGAAAGATGGATCAATGAGACTCTGCATTGATTATCGAGAACTTAACAAGATCACTATCAAGAACAAATATCCTCTCCCACGCATTGATGACTTATTTGACCAACTACGCGGAGCTCAATACTTTTCCAAGATTGATCTTCGTTAAGGGTATCATCAATTAAGGGTCAAAAGGGAGGATATACCAAAGACGGCTTTCCGTACAAGGTATGGACACTATGAATTTATAGTGATGCCATTTGGTCTTACTAATGCCCCTGCTATCTTCATGGATCTAATGAATAGATTCTTTAGAGACTATCTTGATCAATTTTTGGTAGTCTTTATAGACGATATTCTTGTCTATTCAAAGAGAAAGGAAGAGCATGAAGATCACTTGAGAATTATATTAAAGACCCTGAGAAAGGAGAAGCTTTATGCCAAATTTACCAAGTGTGAATTTTGGATTCAAAAAGTTGCATTTTTGGGTCACATAATCTCAATAGAGGGGATATCTGTGGATCCAGCAAAAATAGAAGTTATCGAAAGATGGTCGAGACCAACCATAGTAACTGAGATCCGAAGTTTTCTTGGTTTGGCTGGATATTATCGACGTTTTGTAAAATATTTTTCACGATTATCTAATCCACTCACCAAGTTGACTCGGAAAGGAGTTAAGTTTGTCTGGACAGAGGAATGTGAAGAGAATTTCAAGGAGTTGAAAAGAAGTTTATCCAGTGCACCTGTGCTCACACTGCCTTGTAGTGGAGAAAGGTTTGTGATCTACAGTGATGCATCCAAGAAGGGATTGGGGTGTGTTCTTATGCAAAAGGATATGGTGATAGCTTATGCCTCACGACAGTTGAAAATCCATGAGCAAAATTACCCAACACATGATTTGGAGTTGGCTGCGGTAATCTTTGCATTAAAGATTTGGAGGCATTACCTTTATGGTGAAAGGTGTGATATTTATACTGATCATAAAAGTTTAAAGTATATTTTCACACAAAAGGAGTTGAATATGCGTCAAAGAAGATGGTTGGAGCTGATTAAGGATTATGACTGCTCAATCCATTACCACCCTGGGAAAGCAAACAAGGTGGCAGATGCATTAAGTCGACAAGACCATGCTAGTTTATCCATGATGAGGATCACAAAAGATCCAATATTTATGAATTTACAAAGGATGGATCTTGGAATTATAATGGAAGGGGAAAATCTTATCTTTCTCAAATGAATGTTCAACCATCTATACATGTGAAGATTAAAGAGGCACAGAAAGAAGATGTCGAGTTACAAAAGAAGGTGAGAAATGTTCCTGAATTCAACCTTGATTATGATGGGATAATAAAGTTCAGGAATCGGGTTTGTGTTCCTTCCATCCTCGAATTAAAGAAGGAGCTTCTGGATGAGGCTCATAGTTCTTCATTCTCTATTCATCCTGGAAGCACGAAGATGTATAGAGACCTGAAATAGTACTTCTGGTGGGATGGCATGAAAAGAGATGTTGCTGAATATGTCTCTCGATTCTTGGTTTGTCAACAAGTTAAAGCTGAGAGACAAAAGTCTAAGGGGATGTTACAACCATTACCCATACCCGAATGGAAATGGGAAAACATCACTATGGACTTTGTCACAGGACTTCCTAAAACATCCAAAGGAAATAATGCTATCTGGGTCATAGTTGATCGTCTTACAAAGTCTGCACACTTCATTCCTATTAGAGAGGATTTCTCTCTAGATCAGTTTGTCAGGATATATGTAAAGGAAGTGGTAAGATTGCATGGAGTACCACTTTCTATTATATCTGATCGGGATCTGAGATTTACCTCAAAGTTCTGGCGAAGTCTTCAGCATACTCTGGATACAGAGTTGAGTTTCAGCACTGCTTATCATCCCCAGACAGACGGTCAGTCTGAGAGAACAATTCAAACCCTAGAAGATATGTTGAGAGCTTGCTCTATGGATTTCAAAGGAGGTTGGGATCAACACCTACCTTTGGTGGAATTTTCTTATAATAATAGCTTTCACTCCAGTATTCAGATGGCTCCTTATGAAGCTCTCTATGGAAAGAAATGCAGGACTCCAACTTGCTGGGATGAAGTTGGGGAAAGAAAGCTATTAGGACCTGATCTCGTTGATGAAATGGCAGAAAAGGTTAGATCTATTCAACAACACATAAGAGCAGCTCAGAGTCGACAGAAAATTTATGCCGACAACCGAAGAAAAGACCTAGAGTTTGAAGTGGGTGATAAAGTGTTCTTACGAATATCTCCCTGGAAGAGGGTTATGAGATTTGGAAAGAAGGGGAAGTTGAGCCCTAGATATATCGGTCCTTTCGAAATACTGGATCGTGTTGGGAAGGTAGCTTATCGATTGGCGCTTCCACCGAATCTCTCTCAAGTTCACGATGTGTTCCACGTATCTCTCCTGAGAAAGTACATACCAGATCCTTCACATGTACTCACCTCAGAAGTTCTACCGCTGGAGCAAGATCTTTCTTATGAAGAACAGCCGATAGAGATTCTGGATCGTAGCGAAAAAGTCATACGAAACAAGACCACTCGCTTGGTGAAAGTTTTATGGAGGAACCACCAACTTGAAGAAGATACATGGGAGCTTGAGGATATGATGAGGGAGAAGTATCCTCATTTGTTTGTTACAAAGTGACGAATTTCGAGGGCGAAATTCTTTTTAAGGGGGGTAGAATGTAACACCCGAGACTTTTATGTTATATAAACCATAAAAGGAATCTTTTTCTACACAACACTTGCTTGGCTTGCTTTACACGCAATCGCGACCTTCCTCGATAGCTTGCGTCGTACGCAATACCGAGTTTCACTAAACAACAATATGCTATTAAAACTAGCCGTTATGAATAGTAATAACCACTTTTTGAAATTTTATAAATTTTATTTTTCAAAATGGACTTCATTTTTGGACTCAGAATATCGAAATTAGCCTAGGGTGAAATTTTGGTATTTTTCTGAAAACTTTCAATTTTTGATGAATAGTGAAACCACTAAGTGGTAGGTTAAAAAACTGAATTTTGCATAAAACTTAATTTTACCGCTTCTTTGAATGGAATTTCAAAAATCCGACAGACACAGTTGATATCTGTAAGTAAAATGTGGTTCAATGAGATAAAAATAATTTTTTGGTGAATAGTAACTTTTTACTATTTTTACCGCGGTTAATAGTAAATAGGGTAACTAAGGGTAAATATGATATTATTATTACCCTAACACATGTCCTAATTCTATTGGATAAGTGTAATTCGACCAAAAACAACCTTATGAATAAAATATGACCATTTAGGCCCACTTGGATTAGATTAGGACATTTATTATTAATTTATTTAAAGAAGGGTTAAAATAGTTAAAATCAAGGTTTAATAAGTAAATAATTTTTAATATGGGGTTATACATAAGATGAATTCGACTATAAATACTCATTAGAAAGATAAAAAGATTTCCTACATGATGGTATTTTATTTGTAATTTTTAGACATTAAATAATTTAATTTATTTATGACACAATGATGATGCAGTAATTATCTTATTAATGGAATATTGACATAATTGATGTTATAAACACAAAAATAAATGTAATTTAAGACTTTTTATGAATTATACTAATTTTCTAGGTTACTATGATATATTAATGTTGATTTAATCAACTTGGTTCGAACATATAATTCTGTTATAAATTTCACAAAAATCATATATCAAATAGTGTCAAAATTTACACAAAATAGTTTTTAAATCAAATATTATATTATTAATTGTTATTGTATTCCTAAAAATCTAAGGTTCGGCCAAATGACTTAGATAAGGATATATATATTAATAATAAACAATTTGGGGTTCTTTTGGCATGTTATAGTAAGTGTATTAACCATATAGTGAAAGAAAACAAAAAGACATGGTAAAAGTTAAATTATTTAACTTAGAGTTAAATCTAATTGATAAGGTTAAAATAATACCCTAAACTTGTCTAAATCCTATTGGTTGATAGGATTTCGACCCATCCCCACTTTAGCTTCGAAATAAGACCCTTTGTAACCATTATAAACCGATTTTGACTTTAATATAAAATAATATTTTGAGATATTCCTAAGGTGCCCCTCTCCTCCCTTATAAAAGGGCGCCTCCTCCCCCTCCTCCTCACACCAATTTGAGCACTCAAGCTCGGCCAAACCCTGCCATTTTCTCCTCTCCACTTCCCTAGAATAATCCTAGAGGTCCTGGTCTTCTTCAAAGACCAATCTTAGTTCCCTAAGTGGAGAATTCAAAGAGGCGTTCCAAAGAAGAGGTAATATCCATTACCGATCTTTTCAATTTCTTTCTTCTTCAACTTCTTCTTCTTTAGTTGTTTCATGATAAAGTAATAACATAAGTATTACTTACATACTGATATGTTATTATAAATATGAAAAAACCCTAATTCACCTTCTATCCATCCTACGGAAAAATGAAATCACCGCGCGTGCGTACGTACGGAATACCGTCTCCACGCCGTGGTGTAATCTATTTTTCCACCATCACTTTACAAGGATGGGTATAATGGTGTAATGAGTAACTATTTATGATTATTATAAAGTAATATTGATACTGAAATAATATATATACTCCAATACAGTTCCACGATCATAGGAACGATATCATCACTCGTGCGTACGTACGGAATACCGTCTCCACGATGTGATGCGACTCGTTCTACATGATCATCATTACATAGTAATTATATAAATGAATTGAATGAATAAATATGATATATGTTACACTAATACCATTCTGGATATAAGGTATATATAACCTTAAAAGAAGAATAAGAATGTATTCGGCAAAACACACATAAGAACAAAAGGCAATAAAGACCCGAGTAACAAGTAACAATGAAATATTACTAATAAGAAGCTAAGAATATGACCATATATGATATCATATCAATATGTATGATTCTGGAATAAGTCAATAACATTATTTAAACCATTATACAGGATCTTCGGACACATACAAAGAAAATCGGACCTAAGTTAAGGGAAATATCACAATCTCATTTTTATTCGAGATTGTTTATACTTTGGCATTTACTGGGGTGTATTTTATCATCCACATCCATGTTTCCTCAATATATAATATTATTTCCATCCACCTACAATTTTTTAAATCCAATTTTACCCTTCGATGAGTTTTTAGTAAAGGATATGAAAGGAATCTTTTGTCGTTTTTCATACGAGTTACTTTTTGACTTTTCCGACAAAAGTACGAAGAATGTTTTTTTAACTTATACAGAATGAATGGATTTTTAAAACATTATTTCCAAGAAGCTTCCTTTACAAGTTTTCAAGTTTATTTTTAATCAAATTCTTTTATTTTAAAGTCGTATGACATGTTATGAAAGGAAAAATGTTTTTTGAAGAAGAAAGGATATTTTCCTCAAGAATGGAGTTCAAGTGTTTTATCAAAATTATTTTCCATCTAAGATAATAAAGGGTTCTGTTTTTATCCCTATTATTAAATTGATTTGATCATGTTGTGATGGAATTATTTTTATGAATTCCTTTATCTTATATGAATTGATTTATGATGTCATGATGTTTCAAGAATCCCATTTTTGTTACATGTGTTATGCGATGATGTATGTTTTATGATTATGTGGCACACATAAGAAAGGATTCATTATAAGATGGGTGGGACCTATATCTCCCTCCAATGAATTGGGTAAAGATTTTATATCTCATTAGATAGACATGGCTGGAACGGAAGGTTATTTCGGTTCAGTGATACAGGACTGAAACGAGGAGTGATCTCGGTTCAGAAAGGGACTTTGTCCACTAAGATAGTCTTGGCAATGAGTCATGACTAACAAGAAATGATTTTCCATGATTATGTGTGCATGCCACAAAGTTTCAAGTTTTATGTTATGATTATGGGGATCTCATTTTCACTTCTATGATTTATTCCATGTTAAGATATTATGATCTCTTTTGCAGGTTATGATTTTCAAAAAGATATGATATGATTTTTATTTCCTTTATTTGCCCTTGCTGAGCATTTGAGCTCACCCTTTTATGTTTTCTTTTCCCCAAGTCAGGAAGATGGATATTAAGTAGAATATGCTAAAAGGGACCCTAGATATGATGAAATAAATGGGAGAAACTGTAGAAGATTTATGAACCAGTTGTTTATGTTTCCCAGTTTCTAAAGACACTATACCTATACGGTCCTTTGTGGTTTTGTCATATGTTGTAATAAGTGTGCTTCAATTTAGAAGTATTAACAATGTATGTAATGTATGGGTCGTTATAGTGTTGTCCTACACATGAGGCATCACCTATTCCAATGTAATATTTTGACCCTCTAGTATTCCAACCTCGACCAATGGTAGATTTACATCAGGCATCATTCATGGTAGGATATCCACGGTTTTCTCCAACATGGGGTCTGGATCCTTCATAACCTATATGGTTTCCCCAGGCGATGATAGTGGGTCCTTCTATGACACTAGTTGGAGAAAGATAAAGTGTGTAATAAGACATCCAAATGACACCTCCTCCCACTAACACACAGTTGGATCATGCAAAAGTTGAAATTCCAATTCCTAAGGATCGGCCCTCTCCAAGTCATTGTACTCCACCCCGGCATAGAGCTCGATGATCTCGATATAGGCATACCACTCTCAGACCACCATGTGGCACAGAATCTCCCATTAGACATTGATTGTACTCATTCATGAATTTTAAATTATTGGTTTAGGTACTTCATAACCTTTATTAATGACTTTATTTGGTATTTTTTATGTTTTTATGATGATTCAAAAGATTTAAACTTATTAAAATTTCATAGATATTTAGAATTAATTAAATAATCAATTGCAAAAAGGTATTGGAATTCACTGATCAAATCAATGATTTGAATACATGATCTATGAATTCACTAATCATATGAGAGATTGTAGATTTTTTCACAACTCACTCCACATAGAAAACCATAGTTTACTAGTGTGTCTAAGATAATTAATCATACATAATTGGACATGGTTCAATCAGTGATGAGTTAGTGTGATCTAATTGTTTTATTTTGGGGGTATACTATGAAAATTGTTTCATTTATGCTTAACTATTTTCTATCTAATGTAGTTGTAAAGAAACTATATGATATATTCACTAATAAATTTCCCAAAATATCTTTTATAAATATTTTGGGTTGTGAATCACTCATATGAAAAAAAAAATCTAATAAACATAACCCTAATTTAGAGAAATTATTATTTTTTGTCTATCTCAAGGAAACTATGGGATATTATTTTTATAATATAATAGAACACAAAGTGTTTTTGGTTGAAACTGGTATATTACTTTAGAATGAATATATTAATTTTGTATCTAGTGGGATGAAATTTGATCTTGGAGAAGTTAAGGACTAAGAGAAATGAAGTTCTCTAGATATGGTAGTTGAGCAGTTCCATAAAGAGTGGTGGAAGAATAACCAACTCAAGTTACACAATAACCTCAATAATCTAGTAGGATTCATTAGGATCCTAAGATATATGAATTTATTATAGAAAATTATGATGGATTAATGTTCATAGATGATAAACGTACTATATATTCAGAGTATATTAAGAGTTATAATTCTTAGAAATAGTTAAAATCCATAGAATCTAAAATGTACTCCATGTAAATAAACCAAGTTTGGAACTTGGTGGATTCACATGAAGGGGTGATACCCAGAGGGATTAAGTGGGGCTTTCACAAGAAAAATAATATGTATATTAGGGTTTCTACCTATAAATAACACTGGGGGAAATGTTACAAAAAAAATTAATTTTATTCACCATGAAGAAACATTTTCATCAGTTTCAATGATAAAGTCTATTCAAATATTTCTTATAATGACCTAGATCTCATATAAATTTTATTACATCATCTTTATCATTATAATATATATAATACTCCAAAAATTATAGAGTTCTAACATCATTGGAAATTGGGCACATGATTAAAAAAAATAACATAGTCCTTTATACACATCTCCATACTTTCTCTTAGACCTCACCTTACTCTTACTAAATTGAATATATTGGATACATAAATAAAATAAAGGGTGATCCATAAATATATTTATGTTTTTCACAAGATAAAATTGAATGATAAATCATGAGATAAAATAATCTTAGAATGGTAAAAAAAGGGAATGATTATAAAGCATCACATAAAAACATGGCATAAGAGACAAATATCATAAAACATGGTAAACATAAGAGATAATAAAGTGTGTAAAAAACATAAGACTTGTAATCATAATTTATATTTTTATAAAGAATAAAAATATTATAGTTTTCTAATAATGAAAAAAAATGTATTTAACTATAAAAAATGATGAATAAAACCCCATATAAGTGATTTATAACAATATAAATATAAATCATAATATATAAACTAATATATTTATAAATATAAAAACATTTATAAATAAATTTTGTTTCTAAAAGGTGGAAGTCCCCCTACATCCTTTTGGTTAAGTCGAAAGGTGGTAGGGGCCTGCTGCATTTTATAAACATTTTTAAAAAAAATGACCTACACATTTTAAAAAAATAGAAAAATCATTAAAAACGTGAAAATGGATAAGTTCAATATCATATGTATGATTAATACTACGTAAGTATTTATACTATATAAATACTGGGAATAGTGAAGGGTTTTGCAATGTGAGGGAGGGGTGGAGTTAGAGAGGACATAATAGGGAGGAGGGTCCCGCGAAGTGACATCCTAGAAGTAAAGAGGCTCACGCGCAGTGGAGAAAGGGGTTTCATAATGAAATCCCCCTTTATCCTAAGCCATTGTGGAATTATTAACATGGTTACACCATGCTAGTGACTTTTTAGTTGTTTTACAAGAAGATGTTTTCCTTATATATGTATCATGATGGAAAACTTCCATATAGTATCATAGGAAATATATGAGTTGATTCATGTAGTTTAGAATTATTAGATATGTAGGGACAAAAGGGGGTTATGCTATGGAAATTAGTATTTTTTTAGGGTTGTTACCCCCTAGAGGTGATCTTATATTGAGGAATAGTTCCCTCATGTCACAAATAGGTTACAATAATCCTCCACAAACTTTGTTATGGGTCCCATATCTATAGAGTGGGTACCCCTCCTTTTTTAAGGACTCTTGTGAGGTGTGGGTCCACTATATGAGTTGTTTTTCCTCTGAACCTATACTTATTATTCAATGAGGCATGGATCCCCCCTATAGATCCAGATATGTGGAAAAAGTTTCTTATTTTGGATTTTATGATTCTTGGGGATTATTATAGGTTCTCTTATAGTTGTACTATGAAGAGTGGGACTTTATCCTATGTTCTAGTTTCTCCTATTTATAGAATATCTCAATTTTTTGATGGTTTATTCTCTCCTTACATTCTTGTGATTTTGAGATATTTGGTATTCTTATTATTCCTCTTTTTTTCAACGAATTCTACTAGGTATTTGTATACTCACCTCAGCATGTGTCATATCTTGTATAGATGATGGATAGTTTGGTTGTGACCAAGTTGGAAATGGAGCCGGTGGAGCCTAGTGGTGTTAGGAGTTAATATCAGTTGGTGTTGTTCATGTCTAGATCCTTCTTGTTATAAGGACCTCTTCATTTCTTCTTTTTTAGGATGGTTTTTCTTATTGGTTTGTTAGTTCTGTATCTTACCCCCATTTTATTGATTAAATATTGTTTTCTCTTTTATGTATCTTATCATTTTTAATATATATTATATATAGTATTGTTAGTTTTATATATATATTATATTTTGTTATATCCTTTGTATTGATGTGTATTTTTTACCTGTTAATTGGTCAAATGTATCCCATTACATGTGATATGACTACTCGGTATTAATCACCAGACTATGGCCTTTTATTAGTAGGCTTGGGGTGGCACACATAGATTATCGTTGTCCAAGAGGGGTCTCAATGGGTTGGGTCATGTCAGTGCAGTATCAGAGCAAGGTTTTCCTTAGGGATAGAGTTTGGATTTATATATATGGTGAGGAATTGTTTGTGAATTAGTGTAATGGTGTTAAAGGGTCTCAAGTTTAAATTTTGGGATATAGAACCCAATATTGGTGCGGTGGTTGATATATCAATTCATAAAGAATCTAATAGCCTTAAAATCAACATGGTACATTAAAGAACGAGTTACAGAGAATAATAAATAGTTTGTGCATCATATAGAAATTAAATATTTATTTATATGTATTTCTTGAGTCCACTCCTAATATATTTTTTAATGACCATTTTCCATCTTGTTAATTGTCGGATACTACCAAAAAAAACTAGGATCCCAAGGCATGGTTGTGACATGACCATGCTAGTGATTGATCCTCGGAGAAATGAATAAATAAGAGATGAGGATTCCATCTAGGGACTAGATCATTAGTTAATCCCATTAGGAATGTGAGGTGGAATACATCTTCCCACAATGAAGTGATCTATTCCACCACTCATCATGTAGGTTGATATTTTCCCACCTATTGGGTGGATAATTATTCTTGTGGGATAGGTTGAAGATTCTTGTAGGCTGAGTGGACTACCTATGTTCTAGAAACAAATACCTACCATATTCAAATGTTATATTGGACCTTAGGT
Source organism: Viscum album (assembly GCA_963277665.1). NCBI lineage: Eukaryota > Viridiplantae > Streptophyta > Magnoliopsida > Santalales > Viscaceae > Viscum > Viscum album. The sequence goes on along the minus strand of OY728120.1, from coordinate 1,975,292,462 downwards.
GGTCGAGGACTAACTAGATATAGTGGTTCATGTATTCTACCTTGTTTAAATTCCAACTGACCAGATGGTAGAACATTCTACCGGTCTTATCCATGGTGAGATGATCTATTGGAAGACCATTATCGACCAATCACATTATGGGGAGATACTTCCTTGATAAAAGTTCTAGACCATTTTCCATGAGTTTTATTGGCCATAAACATTGAGTCTTGTTCACATTCATAAGTTGTTGGAGTTACAATAAGGAAGCATGTTTGTTGTTGAGTATGAATCTTGATTCACTAATTACAGGAGGTGCTCCCTCAACTTGATATGTGATGGATTATTCCTAGTGTTCCACCATAAATGATTTAATCTAGAATTATTAAACTCATTATCTTCGTCTATGGCAAGGTATTATAGTAAGACTTGGCGATATAGATGTTCTTGTAAGAGGGACAACCAGTAGAAGCTTCTAGTGGCAACCATCTAGGTGTAGAGTCACCGGCTTCAATCGATCAATGATAGAAATTAGGGTCATGAAATAGGTGGTATCCACATGCATAGACTCAGACCTGAGGATTAGTATATAATGAGTCATTTAGAGGATTGAGTCAGTCAATGGTGGACATTGTTATGCCAGTGAAGGATGAGGTCTTATGGCGTGTGACTATCTGACCCAAAATACGGTAGAGGGGAGTCATGAAATTGATAAAACATCTAGTTATAGGAAATGGTAAGACTATATACCTTTCATAGGTAGTCAAGGTTGTCCTCGGGGAGGTATATTTAGTAGAGGGTCTAATTATTCTCCCAGATGAGGAATTATAGAAGGAGGATGCTATTATCCACTTACACTAACACTATCCCCAAGTATTCCACACTGGGCTTAGAGGTCTGTAGGTCGTAGGTATAATCATATGTAGATGTTGATGGGTTATAACAAGTAATAAACTGACATTATCTGAGCTATAATATGTTTTTACTCTAATTTTCCAATCATACTCATAGAAACCAATGTAAATCATTCTTTTATTATTTCCTCCCTAGTTTGAGAACTATATATTTTGGTGGTTCCCCAAGATTGGTTCAAGTCACTAGATACTCCTAATGGAAGAAATAAAATACTCACCCAAATAAGTAAATTATATGAGATATATATTAGTAGACAGAGGTTTTTGTGGGAACTCATATTGGTTGGGATAAATCCATGTTACATCATCCTTTGTATGGACTAGTTATCAACAATACATACCTAGATATGCTGCCACCATTAGAGACTAATTTTATTCTAAGTTGATGGTTAAATATTTTCCTTTGTGTGTGAGTGGGACCTTTAGTCAATGTGAGTAGGTCTTGTGTATGGGATGTTTCAACTAATTACTGATTAGTTGGTGAGTTGCCTTTATATGTGATGGACCCCATGAACGGTCCTCTTACTATAATGATATAGAAGTAAATATATTTTTTTCCTAAGGATGTGGGTTCCCCCACATTTGAAGGTTGACATTGACATTGATGTATGTCACGATAGCCCTATGATATCTTCTAAAAATTATCAAATGGATACATTTGAGATCAAGTAGTTGAAGGTGATGTTGGAGGAACTTATGCAGAACCAATGCGTCCACCTAGGAAACTCAAGTGTTGTTCATCAAGAAGTTGGATAGGAAATTGAGGATCTGTGTTGACTATTGTCACCAGAATCAGGTGGAAGATTAGAATATGTACCCACTACTGAGGATCAATGACCTCTTTTTACTAGATAAATGAATCTAAGTGGATCTTAATGATTGATATTAGGTTTTTCTATCACCATGTATAGATTTTTTTTAATGATATTTTAAATATGGATTTTTTTTTCTTTTATAGACATTATGGATTTTTGATGATCCCCTTCTTCATGAAGAATTCCATAGTTGTGTTCATAGGATATATAAATAGGATCCTTAAAACATTCTTAGATAGATTCATGGTTTTCTTAATCAATGAAATCCTTTTATATTAAACATTATAAGATGATGATGTTGGGTATCTGAGGATTTTTATGGACTTTCTTCAGTGGAACTAGGTGTATAACAAGCTCTTAATGTGGTAGTATATGATTCGAGAGGTCCACTTCCTAGGGAATATCATCTCAAAGGGAGGAGTAGTTTTGTACCCAATGAAGAACAATAAAATACCATCTTGGGAGGCACTAAAATTCATGTTCAGTGTGAGGAGTTTTTTTATTTTGGTAGGGTACTACTGGAGTTTTTAGAATACTTATCAAGGATTTCAGGCCCAGTGAGTACCCTTGCCCAATGGGATAATCCAATATTTTAGTCTAATATATATAATTGAACACATTAAGAGATGAAAATGTGGTTAATGAGTTTTAATATCATGTGATTTATAGAGGTGGGATTCAATAATATGGTGTTCTACAATTCTTATGGATATTTGATTGGTTTTGGGTTGATGCAGAGGTAACAATGATCACTTATGGGTCCATATAGTTGATATCTCATGATAAAAACTATGTGATCGATGATCTAAAGTTGTAAGTGTTAGTGATAACCATGAATACTTGGACACAATACCTACTTAACGAGAAATTCATGGTCTATTTGGACCACAAGAGTCTCGAGTATATCTTTACTTAGAGAGATCTTAACCTGAGTTAGAGGCATTGGTTCAAGTTCCTACAAGGCTATGACTTTGAGATTATCCATACTTTTAAAGACCCGGAAATTTCAAGGAATGTTTTTTCTTAAATACTTTGTAATTTTACAAGTCTATGGCTTCTGACGGAACTTGATTCTGAGGCCCAGTGTGCCCGGAATCAATTTCCGAAGTTAAGCTTGGGTACGTTCAGTAAACGAACGAGCGGGATTTTATAACTTTTGAACCAGTGATCGGAATTGAAATCTGAGGGTGCCAATGAACTCGCAATGCCGGTAATTGCTTAAGGGGACCTTTACCGCATTTATGTTTGCACGGGATGAGAAGTTTAAATTTGTGGATTAAATAAGAAGTAAATAAAAATTGTGGAATAATTATTATTTTCTATCAAGGGTGGTTATATCCTACATGGGGGAGTTGGGGTGGAACCCACAAGCACCTAACTACCCATGTAAGGATATTACTGAGGTGGGTCCCACATGATCCCCAACCTTTCATTTTCCCTAAACTTCTTAAACCCCCCTCTTAAATTTGTAAACTCTTCATAACTTGTGAAACCTTTCCACTTCCTCTCTCTCTCTCTCTGTTAACTCTTGCCAGCACACTTTAATCATTTAATTGAACCACTTCACTTAATTATTTTAGTGTTTGGAAATTAAATTTTGAATGCTTTTCAAGATTAAATAAAATAAGGATAAGCCTTATTTTTTTTTGGCTTGGCAATTGTTGTGTGGGGAAGAAATTGGAGAGAGCTCTTGAGTTTCGAAGAACGGTTCATCTCATTTGTTGAAGAACGCCAACTCTCCAACGAAGAACATCGACTTGGAAAACCCAATTTCTCTGTCCTATTCTTCCTCCGCGACAAGGGAGGAGACCCCGACGTGGGAACTCGCTAATGAAGACTCGCCTTTAATTATTCTCTCTGCGATAAAAGAGGAGACGTCACTTCCTCAGGGTGCACACCGACGACGACGGAAACGACGTCGTCATCCACGGTCCTTGACAACCACAAACTTCTTTTCGAGGTAGGGTGAGTTGTTCCAATTTTATTTGAATAAATTTGTTCGTTTTTCTTTGTGAAACCTTGTTCACCTTTGGCCGATTGTTACCGCCTAATGCGGAGGGCGCGGGCTGAACAAACACGACCCAACAACCCTCCGTCTTTTCTTGATCTTTTTGGAATTGGAAACCAGAGGCGAAGAATGAACGGTGTCGTCGCGCCGTGCCAGAAGCATGGGGAAGAAATCCGGCACCATCGCGTCGGTTGTGCGGGAAGAACCGCGTCCCGCATCATGGGCCTATTCAGTGGAAGAACCGGTCGGCCTGTCGGCCGGCTGAGCGGAGGTAAACCGCGGCGCCAGGAGGGCGCCGTGCTGAGGAACCATCCAGCCCGTCGGCCGGCCGGGCAGAGGTGAATCGCGGTTCCAGGAGGGAGCCGCGCTGAGGAACCATCCGGCCCGTCGGCTGGCCGGGCGGAGCCGGTCCGCGGCGCCAGGAGGGCGCCGCGCTGGAAGACCGGTGGCCCGCCCATGCGGGTCGCGTGCGTAGAAGACCGGCCAGTTTGGGAAAGTGTGGCGCCGCAATTGCGGACAACAGCCCCCCCCCCCCCCCCGGAACCCGCTCGGCCTCCGGCCGGCCGGCCGAGCCCGACGGGCCGCGCCGGGTAGGGCCGAGCCGAGCCGCGTCGAGCCGCACTGCGCTGTTCCGCGCCGTGCCAGGTCGGGCCGCCGCGGGCCGGGCCGCGCCGGGCAGGTCCGGGCTGGGCCGAGCCAAGTCGGGCCGAGCCGGGACACGCCGGACCTCGCTGAGCCGGGCCGGGTCGAGCCGGGTCGGGCCGCGCCGCGCCGCGCCGGGTCGAGCCTGGCCGCGCCGGGTCGGGCCGAGCCGGGCCACCCTGGTCCGAGCCGAGCAGGGCCGCGTCGGGCCGAGCCGAGTAGGGCCGCACCGGGCTGGGCCTAGCCGGGCTGAGCAGGGCTGCGCCGGGCCGGGCCGGGCCGAGCCGGGCCATGCCGGGCCGGGCCGCGGCTGAGCCGGGCCGCGCCGGGCCGGGCCGCGCTTCGCCAGGCCGGGCCGCGCCCCGCCGGGCCGAGCCGCGCCACTTCGGTTCGGGTCACGCCCCTTCAGGCCGAGTTATGTATTCCTTCGAACCAGTCTGACACCCCTGCTGGGTCAGACCCGTCAAACTGGGTTAACCCGACCCGTCGGCCCACTGGCCTAAACGGGTCGGGCCTATTAATCACTTACACGGGAATAACTTAAAGACCGCACGTCTGATCGACGCGCCGTCTGCGGCACTAGGACCCTTTCGAAGAGACAGTTCTTTTGAAATAATCTATGTGAGTTTTGGAAAGCTTTGTATATCGGCTGGGTTAGAAATGAGCATATTTCTAACCGGGCCCCTAGAACGAAAGAGCCAATATCTCTCAGACCGGGAATCTGATTGACACGCCGTCTGTCGCATTGAGTTCCTATTGATGAGACGAAACTTTGGGATACATCAATTCTGGACTTTGTGATAGTTTATGTATCGACCCTCTTGGCTCGTGGAGCGGAACCTCTCGGAATCGAGCGTGCTGTGTGCGGGAACCCTAGAGTTGGCTGCAACTACGACGGCGATGAAGACTCTACTTGGATCCTACGTGGTTTCGGCAGTGAGGATGACAGTATTTTGATCCTACATGGGTTCGGAACTGAAGATAACTGTACTTGGATCCTCCGTGGGTTCGGCAGAGATGAAGACTATACTTGGATCCTACGTGGGTTCGACAACGATGGTTACTGTACTTGGATCCTACGTGGGTTCGGTAGCGATGACTTCTATACTTGGATCCTATGTGGGTTCGGTAGAAGAGATGATTCAGAGGCTACATCTAATCATCTCCACCCCTCTTCATGAGAAGTATACCTGTGTGAGCTGAGTCTTGATCTTCAATCATTATCATCGATGTGATTGACTTCTTTCCTGTGTGGACTGGGTTCTGCTTTCCTGTGTGGATTGTGTTGTGCTTGGGCTTGAGAGTTGGAGCCGAATAGTAATTGATGACTTAGGTATATTTATGGGAATATACCTAAGTAGAGTCGGTTGATACTTTGTGATTGTATCCTTCCTTTGTGGTTTATCCTTCGTGGATTCTGGGAGACCTTCGGGGGTATCGGGGTCCCTACTGAGTATCGTATACTCACCCCTGCACGGGATATGCCCGCACTACGTTGTGTTGGTTTCAGATGAAAAACAGCACTGATCGTGGTTCAGGCTTGTGGAGCGGGACGGTATCCAGAGGTAGACTATCAGGCGGGACATACACAGAGCGGACAGACGGACTCGAGGATCTGAGGAGACCATCTGTACCAACCCTTTATGTGGGGTTTCTGGAGGATGACTCGGTGGTTTCTGCTTTACTTTTCAGCAGTTGTACTTTACTTTTCTCAGTTGTACTATACTTTCAGTTGGGTTTGTATACTGGCCCATTTACTTTCCAGCAATTACTTTTGTACTCGGTTTTACTTAGTGCTTACTTAACTTGCGTACTATGATGTGTTTGTTTACTTATATAAAGGCAATGCCTTCCCTTTTATCAGGATTTATGCCTTTGGTGCTATTCGCCAGCCCCTGGCCTATTGAAGGTGGGCTTGGGGTAGTCACGGAACAGGCCCCGAGGACGAGTCGTTACAAATTGGTATCAGAGGAGTCAGTTCTACCGTAGAACTCAGGACTCTGATAATTTCATCTATGAAGCAATAGTGTTAAGAGTATTGAGTGTGATTTTCAATCCAGGGAGTCCAGTGTTGGTGCGGCGGCCGACGTATCCATACACCAGGACCTTGACTTCTGATTTCCAACTCAGTGCTTGAAAAAACTGATTGCATGTGTGTTTCAAAAGTTTTCTTTGTGATTACATTGTGTCATCTCACCAGGTATACTGTACTAACTGTGGCGCACCTATTACATTTCAGGATGGCCCCACGAAGGCAGCCAGCTAGGGTTCTGAGCTTTGTGCAAGATGGAAGCCCACCGAGCGATGAGGCCTCGGTGAAGGGCCCCATTATAGCAGAGGCACCAGCAATACCTCTACCCGCTAGGCCACCGATACCACCAACCCCAGCGGCGGAGAGTGCACGTCGCCTGAGTGCGCTGCACGAGTTTCCGCAATAGAGGCCGCCCAGGTTCTGCGGAGAGATGGACCCTCAGGTAGCCAAGGATTGGATAGAAGCTATCGTTTGAGTCTTCATATTGGTAGGGACCCCAGTAGATCTTATGGTGATCCTTTCCACAAGTCTCCTGCACGTAGCAGCAGGTAGATGGTGGAGCCTGATGATTCAGGTGCACGATGAGGCATCTCTACTTTGGACAGACTTCGAGAGCCTCTTACGCTTGGAGTTTGTTCCAGCCACCCTCCATGCGGTGCACATCCAAGAGTTACTACAGCTGCGGCAAGGCAGTATGTCAGTAGCCCAGTACTCGGTTAGATTTACCGACCTCTCGCACTACTCCACAGACATGGTTGGGGACCCATTCTTTAGGGCCCGGACCATCGAGGAGGGACTGAGGCATGAGATCAAGGCTTCAATGATCTCCCTCAGCATTCCGACATAGGAAGGAGTACTGGAGAGAGATCTTCTTGTGTAGAGCTTTCTTGTTGAGCCTACGCCAGCAATGAGGCCTACCACAGGGTGACACGTAGCGGAGTCTTCTGCAGCCGGCAGTAAAAAGATGTCATAGAGGTCCAAGTGGACCAGGCCATCTGGTGGGAAACCACAAGATACTGGTTCAGATGTGTGGGGCACACGCATCAGATCCAGTCATACAAGAGGCAGATAGTGCTATGCATGCGGCGGGTAGGGCCACATGGCTCGTGACTGCCCGACCCGCCATGCAGAGGAGCAGTAGACGGTTGAGGGACCACCCAGGCAGAGGCAGAGGTTCAACCATGGCGGTCCACAGAGAGCAGGCAGACGAGGTAGGAGAGCTGGCCGAGTATCAGGGGATGGACGACGCTTCGAGGCTCTACCACCACCACCACCAGGGGGTCCACCCTGACCGCAGGGAACAGGTGGACAGGGGATAGCACAACTTCAGGCAGTTGAAGCATATGATCTTGGAGCCTTGGAAGCAGGTGGATAGGAGCGGGACTAGCTCCAGGCATGGAGGCCTTTTTCCATAATTCTTCTAGCTTCGTTAACATCGTTTTTTGTGTTGCTTTGTGTCTTTGTACTTTGAGTTGCAGTAATAAAAGTCACTTGAAATAGTGAAGTTTGCTTTCTGGTCTTTTGTATGATAATACTAAGAGGTTCCAGTTAAAAACTGTTGACCTGACCCTCACATACAAGATTCTTACTGGAGGAGACCCAGTGACCACACACTGATAACGACAATGTGACTCAACCCTTGAAGGCGAGAGTAATAGTTGGATATCTTGGTAGCAGTGTCGAGGCCTTGCGACATCATCCATGGCATGAATTAGGACTGTTCATGTCAGGATTGAAAGTATTAGGAAAGGGACATGGCTCATCCAGGGGATGAGACCAGATTTCTCTTTTTCGGCAAAGGAGAAATCTTTGTAGCTTTGCAGAATGTTAACGAAGGAGGGGTAACCCTTCGTATGGTCAGAATAATGCCAGCAGAGCTTTCAGGAGCTGAAGTAGAGGTTAAACAGAGCACCCATCTTGAGGCTACCAGAAGAGGGCATAGGGTACGTAGTTTACTGCGACGAATCAGGGACCGGACTCGGGTGTGTCCTGATACAGGAGCGATAAGTGATCGCTTATGGTTCTCGTCATCTATGACATCACGAGCATAACTACGCTACCCATGACCTAGAGTTAGCAGCAGTAGTCTTCGCCAGGAATATGTGGTGGCACTATCTGATGGGCGAGTGCTTTACAATCTATTCTGACCACCAGAGTCTCAAGTATATCTTCACGCAAAAGGACCTGAACCTGAGACAGCTGCGATGGCTCGAGTTCCTCCAAGACAATAACCTTTAGATAATCTATACTCCTGGGAAGGGGAACGTAGTATTTGGTGCTCTCAGTAAGAGATCGGGCATCCAGATACTAGGAGAGGTGACGTAGATGCTATTCATGTTGGAGATATCCTTTGTGGGTAGAGATGGAGCAGCCTTTCTTCAGTCTCTCACAGTAAATCATCCACTTCTTCAGCGGGTCATAGAGGCACATCATGGGGACATTGACTGTGAGACGCGATGTGCTCAGATTTCCACAGGGCAGGCGCCTGATGGATTTTCTGGAGGAGAGCATGTCATCCTCTTCAGGGGATGTACCATGCTACCAGTTGCACTACAGGAGGAAGTGTTTATGGAGTTTCACACTTCCCCTCTTGCGGTACATCCTGGGGTGGCGAAGATGTACCAGGACCTTAGACGACAGAACTGGTGGCAGGGTATGAAGAAGGTTATAGCAGAGTTCTTTTCACGATGCCTCACTTGCCAGCAAGTGAAAGCGGAGCACCAGGTACTAGCATTATTGGTACAACCCTTAGAGGTTCCGGAGTGGAAGTGGGACGGGATATCCATGGATTTCGTGATGGGATCCCACATACTTCTAGAGGACACGACTCTGTTTGGGTGATCTTAGAATGACTCACCAAGTCGGCCCACTTCCTACTGATCAGAGAGCAGGGCTCAGTAGAGAGCTTGGGATGCCTCTATGTTTAGGAGATCATACAGCTTCATGGTGTGCCATCATATATCATCTCTGATCAAGATGCTCGCTTTACTTCCCGGCTTTGGAAGGGGTTATAGGAGGCTTTTGGAATGCATCTACGCCTGAGAACCACCTTTCATCCTCATACGGATGGCTAGACGGAGAGGACCGTTAAGACACTCGAGGACATGCTTCGTGCATGTGTCCTTGACTTTGGTCACAGCTGGGAGGATCACATACCCTTGGTGGAGTTTTTGTACAACAACAGCTAACACTCCACCATCGGGATGCCACCTTATGAGGCACTGTACTTCCGACCTTGCAGATCACCTCTGTGCTAGACAGACCCTGGGGAGTCAGCACTTGTAGGACCATAGATGGTCCAGGATATGACGGAGAAGGTGTAGATCATCCAGGAGCGGATGAGGACTGCACAGAGCAGACATAAGTCCTATGATGATAGGAGATGAAGACCAATGGAGTTTGAGGATAGCGACCATGTTTTATTACGGGTCTCACCTCGATGTGGATTACGGGGATTTGGCTAGGGCTGCAGGTTATCTCTGTGCATCATCAGACTTTTCCTGGTCCTCAGAAGGGTAGGTGAGGTGGCTTACCACCTGGCCCTTCCACCTCAGTTGCACCGGGTGCATGACGTCTTCCACTTATCTCAGCTGAGGAGATATGTGCACAAACCGACCCACATCATTGATCGTGGGGAGCTGGACATCGATGACGAAGCTACATTCACAGAGGTCCCGGTAGAGATCGAGGATCGACAGAAGAAGGTCCTACGTGGATAGTCTATTCCTCTGGTTCGCGTTTTTTGGCAGCACGGGAACCTCCAGGAGAGCACTTGGGAGCGAGAGGCTCAGATGCGTTCACAGTACCCTCATTTTTTCCCTAGTTTATGTTGTAGCTTTACGGGGACGTAAATCCCTGAGGTGGGAGTAATGTAAAGACCCATAAATTTCAAGAAATTTTTTTTCATAAATAATTTGAAATTTTACGAGTCTATGGCTTCTGACGGCTCTTGATTCTGAGGCCTGGTGTGCCTGGAATAGATTTCCAAAGTTATGCTCGGGTATGTTCAGTAAATGAACGAGCGGGATTTTCTATCTTTTGAACCGGTGCTCAGAATTGAAATCTGAGGGTTCCGATGAACTCGCAACGCCGGTAATTGCTTAAGGGGACCTTTACCGTATTTTTGTTTTCACGGGATGAGAAGTTAAAATTTTTGGATTAAATAAGAAGTGAATAAAAATTGTGGAACAATTTTTATTTTATATCAAGGGTGGTTATATCCTACATGGGGGAGTTTGGGTGGGACCCACAAGCACCTAACTACCCATGTAAGGATATTAGTGAGGTGGGGCCCACACGAGCCCCAACCTTTCATTTTACCTAAACTTCTTAAACCCCCCTCTTAAATTTGTAAACTCTTCATAACTTGGGAAACCTTTCCACTTCCTCTCTCTCTCCCTCTTAACTCTTTCCAACACACTTTAATTAATTAATTGAACCACTTCAATTAATTAATTTAGTGTTTTAAATTTAAATTTTGAATGCTTGGAAAGATTAAATAAAATAAGGATAAGCCTTATTTTATTTGGGTTGGCAATTTTTGTGTGGGGAAAAATTGGAGAGAGCTCTTGTGTTTCAAAGAACGGTTCATCTCCTTTGTTGAAGAACGCCAACTCTGCGAAGAAGAACATCGACTCTGCAAACTTGGTTTCTCCGTCCTCTTCTTCCGCCGTGACAAGGGAGGAGACACCGACGCGGGAACTCGCCAACGATGACTCACCTTTTATTCTTCTCTCTGTGATAAAATAGGAGACGTCACTTCCTCGAGTGCACACCGATGCCGACAGAAACAACGTCTTCATCCACAGCACTTGACAACCACGAACTTCTTTTCGAGGTAGGGTGAATTGTTCCAATTTTATTTGAATAAATTTGTTCATTGTGCTTCGTGAAACCTTGTTCATCTTCGTCCAATAGATACCGCCTAACGTGGAGGGCGTGGCCCGAACAAGCACCGTACAACGACCCTCCATCTTTTCTTGATCTTTTTGGAATTGGAAACTGAAGGGGGAGAATGAACGGTGTCGTCACGCCATTCCGGAAACATGGCGAAGAAGGCCAGTACTGTCACGCCGGCTGTGCAGGAAGAACCGCAGCCCGTATCGTGGGCCGCTTTGGTGGAAGAACTGACCGGCCCGTTAGCCGGTCGGGTGGAGGCGAACTGCGGCGCCAGGAGGCCGCCGCGCTGAGGAACTGTCCGGCCCATTGGCCGGCCGGGCGGAGCTGGTCCGTGGTGCCAGGAGGGCGCTGCACTGGAAGACCGGCGGCCCGCCCATGTGGGCCATGTGCGCAGAAGACTATCCGGTCTAGCTGGCCGGTTTGGGAAAGGGCGGCGCCGCCGGTGTGGACAACTGGGCCCCCTGGAACCGACTTGGCTAGCCGGGCCGCACCGGGCCGGGCCGAGCCGAGCCGCGTCGGGCCGAACCGGGCCGGGCCGCACGCCCATCCAGGTCGGGGCCCTTCGGGCCGAGTTATGTATTCCTTCAAACCGGTCTGACACCCCTACTGGTTCAAACCCGTCAAACTGGGTTAACTAGACCCGTCGACCCACTGGGCTAAACAGACCGGGCCTGTTAGTCACTTAAAAGGGAATAACTTAAAGACTGTGTGTCTGATCGACGCGCCTTCTGCGGCACTAGGACCCTTTCGATGATTCGGTTCTTTTTCAATACTCTAAGTGAGTTTTGGACAACTTTGGATATCATCCGGGTTAGAAATGGGAGTATTTCTAACCGGGCCCCTGAAACGGAAGAGCCAATATCTATTAGACCAGGCATCCGATTGATGCGTCTTCTGTCGCGTTGAGTTCCTATTGAAGAGACAGAACTTTGAGATACATAAACTCTGGACTTTGTGATAGTTGATGTATCGACCCTCTTGGCTCGTGGGGTGGACCCTCCCAGAATCGAGTGTGCTGTGTGCGGGAACCCTAGAGCTGGCTGCGACTGTGGTGATGATGACGACTATACTTGGATCCTACATGGGTTCGGTAGCGAGGACGAATGTACTTGTATCCTACGTGGGTTTGGCAGCAAGGACGACTGTACTTGGATCCTTCGTGGGTTCGGCAGCGATGATGACTGTACTTGAATCCTACATGGGTTCAACAGCGATGGTTATTGTACTTGGATCCTACGTGTGTTCGGCAGCGATGACTTTTATACTTGGATCCTAGGTTGGATCAGTAGAGGAGATGATTCAGAGGCTACATCTAATCATCTCCACCCCTCTTCATGAGAAGTATACCTGTGTGAGCTGAGTCTTGATCTTCAATCATTATCATCGATGTGATTGACTTCTTTCCTGTGTGGACTGGGTTTTGCTTTCTTATATGTACTGTGTTGTGATTGGGCTTTAGAGTTGGAGTCGAATAGTAATTGATGACTTAGGTATATGTATGGGAATATACCTAAGTAGAGTCTGTTGATACTTCGTGATTGTATCCTTCCTTTTTGGATTATCCTTCATTGATTCTGGGAGACCTTTGAGGGTCTCGGTGTCCCTACTGACTATCATATACTCACCCCTTCACGGGATATGCCCACACTACATTGTGTTGGTTGCAGACGATGGACAGCGCTGATCGTGGTTGAGGCTTGTGGAGCGTAACGGTATCCGGAGGTAGACTATCAAGCGGGAAATACACGGAGCGGACAGACGGACTCAAGGAGCTGAGGAGACCATCTGTACCCACCCTTCAGGTGGGATTTCTAGAGGGCGACTCGGTGGTTGCTGCTTTACTTTTCAGCTGTTGTACTTTACTTTTCTTAGTTGTACTGTAATTTCAGTTGGGTTTGTATAATGGCTCATTTACTTTCCAGCAATTACTTTTTACTCAGTTTTACTTAGTGCTTACTTCACTTACATACTCTGATGTGTTTTTTTACTTATATAAAGGCAATGTCTTCCCTTTTATCGGGATTTACGCCTTTGGTGCTAGTCGCCAGCCCCTGGCCTATGGAAGGAGGGCTTGGGGTAGTCACTGCACGGGCCCCGAGGACGGTTCATGACAATACTTTGGGAAATGGAAACATGGTGGTTGATTCCCTTAGAAGGAAGTGTCATTCTCAATAATGGGGTGAGGGGTACAAGTAGTTGGCCTCATTGTATCAGTCCTTAGAGGATGAAGGAAAAGTTTCTTTTCTTTGATTGATGGTGGTGCCCCCTCCACTACATTAGTGTGTGATGGTGGCCTAATTGGGAGACATAAATTGTGATATTTTTCATGAAAAAATATCCTTATACCATATACTATATAGATATTATGAAGGTATGGACCATTTCATCTTCTTCCATAGATAGAAAATGGCTTCATTCATGTTCTGTAAAGAGGCGTGATGGGAGTTCCATATTTCACCCTAATCAGTACATCCTAGAGTGAAGAAGATATACCAAGACCTTATTTATCAATTTTTGTGGGATGTTTTTAAATAAAATGTTGTTGATTTTATCTCAGGGCACCTCACCGGTTAGCTTTTGATGGTGGGGCACTAGGTTCCAATATATTTGGATCAAACCCATGAGGTTCCTATAAGTGGGATGGAATATCAATATTTTTTATTATTTGAATTCCCCGATCCAGGAGAGATCCCAATTTTATCATGGTGGTCATCGAACAAATTACCAAGTTAACCGACTTCCTTATTTTTGAGAAAAAATTCATTAGAGATCTTGGGATGATTTTACATGGAAGATATTGTTTAGCTAAATGGGATTCCCTCAACGATAATTTATGGTCAAAATGGTCAATTTTCATCTTGACTATTGAGGAGCTTGTAGGAGGAATCCATAATTCATTTTTCAATGAGTATAGTGTTCCACCCAAATATTGATAACTAGACTAAGTGAACCATTCATGTTTTGGAAAAAAATCTAAGGGTTTATATGTAGTATTTCAGTTAGAGATGGTTGGATCACTTTAATGGAGTTCACATATAATAATACTGACCACCCTAACATTGGCATGAAACTTTCAAGATCCTACATAGGAGACCTTGTAATCCACTTGGGTGTTAGAATGAGGTAGAAAAGTCATCACTAATGGGGCTAGAGATGATGCAGGTGATAATGCATAAGGTTTATAATATCCAAGAGTGAATGAGTACCACCCATAACCATCATAATTATTATAGAAACTAAAGAATAATTCATTTGTAATTTGAGGAGGGCCATCATGTTTTCATAAAGGTCTCACTATGGTGTGTTATAGAAATATTTGTTTAGAGAGAAAAGATATCCACACGGTTCATTGATTTATTCCAAATCTTTCATCATGTGGGTGAGGTTGCTTAATTCCTAGTGTTGCACCCATACAAAGACCATGTTCACAACATCTTCCATGTTTCATAGATGAGGGGATGCGTTCATGACCCATCACACATCATTGATTGGGATGAGTTATACATCAAGGATGGTTCCACATTATCGAAGTATCTAATGAAAATTGAGTACCAGCAGGAGAGAACTCTTCATGAAAAATTAATTCCACTGGTGTGAATTCTTTAGCAGTATTGGAACTTTTATGATAGTTTATGGGATCATGAAAACCATATGTGAGCTCAACACCATCACCATTTCGAGTTGGTTCTTTTTGGGGGAAAATATTTAATGGTGGGGAGGATTTAGTGATCCAATTTTTTCTATTTGAACGTTTATAGTATTTTAAATAATATCTTTTAGGTTGTTCGTTGGTTGGGATCTTTATTTTTTATTGTAATGGGGATTTGAAAATAATTTTTTAAAAATAATTTACTATTTGTAATCCATACACCCATTTTTATGAGAATAGTGTTTCTCCTTTAAATAAATACCTTAGATAGGAAATAAGATACCCATAGTGCATCCATAATGGGTGTTTACCCTACAGGTGATATAATTATTCTCACCAGGGACCTTGATATCGATTCTTCATGAGTCCAATTAATTAATAAAATTAATTGATTAATTAATTAATGTATTGACCTAGAAATACACTGTTTAATAATCTCAAATCTCTCTCTCTCTATGGTTATTCGTCAAAAATATATATTAATAGAAGGTGAGAGAGGAGGAAGTGATCTTCTAGGAGAAACAATATCAGGAGGATCTAATGAATATTCTCTATGGAGAATCACAAATGATAACCAGAATCAAATGTGATTTTTTTCAATAAAACTATCCAAACATGAGGTATGACTTTTTTATTTCAATTTTTTCACATTATTTATGATTTTGATCATGAAACATTTATTCTTAAATTTTTCTTACAAAATCATGTCCCTATTTTTTATCTACTTTTATTTTGAGCCATATATTCTTGATTCTATAATGTTTCTATAATATTTTTAAATGTTGTTGTATTCTATACAATAGATTACAATTAGATGATTATATCAGTGGTTGATCACTTTTTCCCCTTTATTTTATTTCTCAATTATTTTGAATTACATTTCTGATCATCCCTCTTGATGGATATTCGATGGGGTATGACCCAAATTAATAAATGAGTGGAACCTAGGCTAATAATTACTATATATAGGTGATATTGGATCACTAGAGGTGTGATAGTGAAATATACTAAAGGGAATAATTGATAAGGTCGTTGAGGCTACATGAGAGGTGAATATGAACCCCGTTTTGGTGGTGGATGACTAGAAATAAATCCTTAGAGGCATAATATCCATGTATATGGAATTTAACAATACTTTAGGCTCAAGTGGGGGAGAAATCCATAATGGTGGTGAAGTTATGAGTGTCATATTGGGTTCAAAATTGAATTCAATATCATGGCACAAATGTTTTGATATGGAATAGTATTTGTGTCACATCATGGGGCATAGGTTATGGGAGTTGGGTCTTGCACTTCCTTGAGGAGAAATTAAGGTCACGGTGTGGCAGTGGGGAAATATATCATAAGAGTCTTAAGTGGTGAAAATGGATAAGTACAATATCATACCTAAGAATAATCTTAAGTAAAGATTTATCCTTAATATGGCCATGAAAATTGGAAGGGAACCACAATGTGTGGTTTTGGTGGAGGTCGATAGGCCATGGCATGGAGGAGGGTGTCGTGGCATGAAAGTCTGGAAGTAGGGAGGCTCATTTGAGGTAAGTGAAGAATTGACTCCATGAAACCCCCCTTTGGCTTGGTCCATCATGGAATGACCCACACCATCATGCTACAATGGTGACTTACCAATGGGTTGACATGATTGATTTTTCTTTCTATGTGTAACATGATGGTATACTTCCTTTTAACATCATAGAATATCCATGAGGTGATATGTATGGATTATCCTTATTAGCTCCATAGATTCTACAGAGGGGTTTGAGTGTGGTGATAAGAGATTTCTTAGGTTTGGTACACACTAGGGATGATTTTAGGTTAAGGAATGGTTCCCCTACATCATAGATTGGGTTTGGAACTCCTCCACATTCTCAGGGTGTGGGTCCTCGATCCACGGAGTCAGTACCCCCCCCCCCCCTCTAAGATCTCATATGGGGTGTGGGACATCCACTTGGGTCAATTACACCCTTGACTGATACTTATTCTCTGATTATGCATGGGTACCCGATAATAGTTCCATATAAGGGATGCATGTTTCTATTTATAGGAAGATTAGATTCTTGGGGGTGTTTATGGGTTCTCCTATAGTTAGGTTATAAAGAGTGGAACTTTATACTATATACAGTGATATACTCTTTAAAGAATATTTAGGTTTTATTAATTTGTTATTCTCTCCTTCTGGTCCTGTTTTTTTGAGAAAACTTCTTTTCTTATTATTAATTTTTGTTTTGGGGATGTCCAACTAGGTATGTATATACTCACCCATACACATGTGTCTTCATCCACACCTGTCAATCCTTGTGTAGATAATGGATAGTTTAGTAGGGACCTAGGTGTACATGATGTCTTGAACTGACCAAGGATACCCCTAATCTAGGCACCTGAGACAACCCATGATAGTGTCCAAATGGTTTTTGCAATCCCAACAAGCTAAAAACTAGTTCTAGGTATCAAAAACGCTATAGTGGAAATATTTTTTCCTTATAAATAAATCAATTCAGAGGGGAATCCCATCCAAAAATATAACATGACCATTCTATGCATTGGAAGTCCACACACAATAGAAATCAGTAGTCTCAAAATAAAACTGAAATCAATTGACAAACAAGATATAGGACAATTAATAATGATAAAACATGACTATTAAACATAAACCAATGTCACAATATCCAATATAATGTACCAAAAACAAAATAAGGTAAATAAATAAAGCTAAATCTGAGAGGGATGATACAACAAGATAATTATACACTACAAAAGAAATAAAAGTACCACTACCCATATACACTCATATGTTAAGTGACTTAGCTTTTCGATACTAAAAAACTTGAATCTGAATCAACATCAATTATTATGGTCAAGTGGAGCTTGTTAAAACAATAATGTAATTGTCATGATAATAATATACCCAATATTTATCCCCCCACACCCTATGTATAATCATTGAAAATAAAACAACATCATGCAAGTTTGAAATACATATAGAATGTAAGATGCACATTACATTCTAAAACAAGTACCAAATCACTTTCATTTGAAACCAATTTTTTATACTAAAATAAAATTCTTCTTTTATATTAGAATATCATTCAAATATTCTTTTAAGGAAAATGGTACATTTAAAGATAATTTAAACCAATTTCACTAACATATACTTAAAATGGCCTTCAAATAAAAATAGTTGAAAACTCTTTCCTTTTAATATATAATGAAAAATACATATAACCAAATAATATTATCACACACAAATATATAATAAAATCAATCAAAAGAATTATGGGAACCTAGGATACTTAAGGATTTCTAAGAAAAATGATAACATAAACACTATATAGAGAAATACTAGAACTGGATATAAAACCTTCTCAAACTCCCAATTTAACCCTACTTAGCCGGACTAAGGGGAAAGATCCCAAAGTAGAAGAACAATCGCCTTTGGGAAACTAACTAAATAAATAGTCATGTATGAGGGAAACAATTGCTCCTGGATCTCTAACCAAGCTACCCATTATTTACCACGATAAAAAATACATGTGATCCAAACAATCATCATATAAAAAATAATCATATCAATAAGTAAATAAACCTCAAACCCACCTTTGAACATCTTTCATAGAAAAAGTCCACATTTCCAAGATTAATAAATCTATATAACCTACCTATATGTGTAAAAGATCATATAATCACAATATAATAATTCTTATAGCCTTTTTATAATAAAAAGGTGGAATGTTTCAAGTGATACTATTTAAAAAAAACCATTTCAAAAGAGGAAACAAGGTCTCAAGATTATTCTCAATAAAACCAAGTTATCCAAATCAATTTTTTAAATTCAAATTGAAAAAACATCATTATGATACTTGAAGATTCAAAAATATAAAATATATATTAAGTAATCCAAAAACACCTTTAATTTTTTTAAGAATTTTTTTTAACTAATTTGAGAATTAAAAAATTTCCCACTTTAATTAAGAAAATACCATAGAAGTTAAAACTGTTCATTTTAGAAAAGATATGGTGTGTATGAATGGATAAAAATATACCTTTCACTATGAAAGTAAGAAATATCCTTTTTAAATTAATAGAAACTAAGGAAAAACCTAATTTCATTCATAAATATTCAATAACTACACTTAATACTACCATATAATATCAAAATAGTGATTTAAAATTGTAATCATTTATACTTATATGTTTAAAGAATCATATAGTGAGAAACCATACCTTATATTCATCTCCTTAACTATTTATGGTGTCAATCCACCACAATGAGAATAGAAAAACCCTTAAAGAACTCACATTAACCCTGAATCACAAAAATATCCCAATTAATTTCAAGTAAACAAGAACCCTAGGTTTCTGAGACCTTGTTAGGGACATGAGAGAAGAGAAGAATGAGAGTAGAGGGAGAGGAAGATGCTCAAAATAGATAATATTTAAGAATCATCATCAAACTATGAAGAATCCTAATTAATTACTAAGGAAGGAGAGGGAGAACTAGGGAGAGATTCTTGGGATCTAAAGTGGTTGAATGGGAAGAGAAAAGTGGGTGGGGATAAAAATTTTATCTGGTAAAAAAGTGAAAATATATTTTTACTATCCTAGGAAATTCAAATGGTCTAGACACAAATTTTACCAAACTGTGTGTCAATCAGGCACCCTTCACTATAAATACCTTGGAAACTTTTCATGGTTTTCCCACACAGTTTTCCCAATTTTTCACCAACTATGTGGGAGTAATTGAACTCAGTTGGGTGGTTGAATAGTTTATCGAACTGCATACTGACCATATAAGTACCTCTATAATTCACTACAATATCGGCACGGCTAATCCACCTGGGTTTCACTAACCATTGGAAAATTTTTCATCATGATCCAAACCCACAATTTATCCAAAATTAAAATAAAATCAACCTTAACTTAAGGACATTGATTAAAATCAATCAATCAATAAATTAACAAGGAAAAATCAAGGTCTTGATGTGACAATTATCCCCACCATAAAAATTTATACCCCCCATAATTTCCCAAATGAATTGGTTGGTAAAGATGGAGACATTATCTTTAACTTTATATAAAATACATTACTCAAAATTATCAGGACTATTAAATGAATTAAATTCACCCTCAAAACCCTAATAGAACACCTTTAATAATAAAATTTGGTACATGATGGTACCAAATATTCTGATAAATAAATCATGATAAAATACTCAAAACCAACACATATAACGATTTTAAACTAACCAAATCACAATTACTTAAATAATAAGGTTAACTTTATTATATACAATCTCAAAACCTAGGAGAAACATAAACTGATAAAAAATTGAACTAGAAGAATATATTATGGTTTGATCAACATCTTTATGAGAATTTATAACACAATATATGATTAAAATATAACAAATCTCATAGGGACAAGTTTGGGTGGGTTAAACAAAAAAGACTATCATAATACCTAGATATCATGGATCTAATAATGTGCTTAAGGAGGCACACACAGGGCTAGGAAAACTAAAATTCCTCTTATATCAGCATCAAGATCATTAAACTGAACCATGGAATCCTTCAAAGAGGTTGAATTGGATCCAATATTGTTAAGAGAAACTCCTTTACAAAACCTTTATAGGTATCCAATATGGACAAAACTACAATGAATCTTGGGATTTTTCTGACAAGAATTATTTTTTAGCCTTGTCTTCCCACACTGATGAGACAATTGGGGATTACTCCCAGAAGAATCTAACAATGAAAAGAAATATGGTATTTTAATATTTAGACCTACCTAATTAGACATTCCTCACTTCCTATTTCATTTTCTAGTGATTCCTCTATTTTCCTCTAGTTAATGGGAAAATATAAATTATCTATATCACACCATCCAAAATAAATTATATTATAACATCCTAATTTACCACCTCTTTATAAGAGACAAGTCCAAGAAAAGACACTTCCAAAATGATGTCTAATTGATGCCCTATTCCAAAATACCATGATTTCATTGAATATTACATGTCCGTATCAAGGATATAGGACATGAATTTATAAAAATGACTATAATGCTCCATCCTTGATAAAATACCTTTATGAGGGTAATATAATACCATAGGTCTCCATACTTTCACTTGTCTAATGAAGTATTTTTTTATAAACAACACTTTAAATAATTCCCAAGAATATTCCTTATATATATGGTTTCTTCCAAATAATTGGTTTATGTCACTTAAAAATAAAACCTTCAATCATAAAGATTGAAAATTTAATTTTAATAAACCCATGAAGCTCATATAAAAATATAATCACCATAAAATTCAATAAACATTCTTCCACTCCCTAAGATTTAGATATTCTAGGAAAATGATGAGGGTTTAAGTTATAAAATTCCTAAACATAATACTTGTGTTTAGATAGAAGATAAATACTATAATGACCATACTTTAAAAAATACATAATATTGAATTATGTTAATAATTCACATTGGGGATCTTTTCAGGTTTAGAGTTCTAGAGAATCAGGCCATAACTATTACATTACATCTCAAATATTACAAATAAGGAACTTCTACTCAGTATCCATTTTTTCATAAAATAAAAAAAACTCTTGAATAAAATAGTCATGTCTAGTTATATATTTTAGATATCATGAATTTTCCATGATCTCATCCTTGACTCTATTCATCTTTAAGTCCTGTGAAAAACATTTCAAAAAAAACTTAGGATGAGCATAAAAAGCTCAGTAAGGATTAAAAAAACATTTACCCATCAGTATCTACAAGTCAATAAAATCATACATTCAATATTTAACATACCACACTAGATAATAATATTTATGAATTACAAATTTAAATCATAAATCATAATGGTAACTTGTGGCATCCATAACATACTTACGTTGTAGCTTTCACAGAAATGTAGGGAGTTACATTTGAAATACCCATCATAGTATATTCTCTAAATATCTTAAGGGAAATGTTAAAATTTACCTATGTCATATTACCCAATTCATTGGAGATCTATCTCAGGCTCATCGGCCCTAGTTTTATCACAAAACCACCCATATATGTAAACAATGCCTCAGAACCATAACAAATGCATAACACATAAAAAAATAAAGATAACATTTCAACATTTCAATCATAATATATCATTTAAATATATTGACAAAACCAATAAATTATCAAAACCATTTTCTATACCAAAATATGTAAAAGAGTATATGGTATTTATTTTCCTTTTAAAAACATTACGGCTTGTTAAGGAACCCAAATATCAAATAACGCTCATGAAAGAGGAAAGGTCATTGTCACCACATATGTTAAAAAGAAAAATCCCATTTTTCATTTAGTAAAATGATACATAGAAAAATAATCCCTTTGAATGAAATTAAAATTCATAGGTTTTTATACACCGTATAAAAGAAAGTCGTGTATAAATCAAAATATGACTCAATGAAAGGAGATTGAGACAAATTCCCTTACAAAGATCATATCATTAAATTAAGGATAAATTAATGACATAATTATGTGTGAAAAACATAAATACACCCAATATAAGTGGATATTAAGTGTAAAAAATCATATGTAATTCACACATATTCATGGCACCACATAATCAAGAGGTAGATGTTTAACCCAAATAATGGAAATTAGGTTAAGAAGTTCCCTTACCTCGTATCCAACTTGACTCATTTGTTCAATAATCTCCCAAATAAAAAACTATAGTTAATTTCTACTTGCATGAGAACCTTTTTCAAGTTTATTATTCCTTCTATATTACATATTTCCATGTTATAAATATTACATAATCATATAAGCTAATAATGGTCGTTTTGTCGATATTTGGTACTTGAGTCAAAAATGAACTTCCTATAACTAAATATTGTCCATGTGGTCAAAAGTTAATTATCTCTATAATTATATTCATGAATTATATGTCATCTATATCATATATATATCTAGTATATATATTTATTTATAATACTACATAACATTTGGAGATAAGAAATGAAATGTACCGTTAATGGAGACGGTAAGTCGTATGTACGCATAAACGCTAATTTCATTTCTATTTCGTATTTAATGGAAAGAAAACATAATGATACATAGGTATATTATAATCCTATTATAATATCATATATAATTTCAGTAATTATATCATTTATACATTCCATGTATGGCATGAACGGGTCATATCACTTTGAGGGGGCGGTAGTCCGCACTTCCTTAAATGAAATTATCATATTTACCCATTATGGAAACCATAACGGTATGCTATAAATGAAAAATACAGAATTATATAATCAATATAAATATAATATATATCACACATAAATACAGTTCCATCATAATGGCCACCATGAGAGGAGGTAGGAGATAATAGAACAATCATCATTTTGTGAGGCAGCAGTTCGTCGTACACAGAAACTGTATGTTCTTATCCATTAGATGGAGGTGTGTCTAAGTGTAGTTTTAATACTTCTCATAAAAAACCTATAATATTTAGGATAGTGTTGTTGTTATGTAAATAAATAATAAGAAGATCATAGGGAGTGAAGAAGTAAAATAAAAGAAGAGAACTTTAGGGATGATGTTGCCTTTAAATCGGGTTACTCCCTTTGGTTTGAACAAAAAGCCTTTCTTGAAGTGATTTATTCTTATGGTAAGGCTTCTATGAGTAAGGTAAGGATCATGATAGATTATTTGGGCAGATTTTGAACGATACAAGGGGGATTGAGAGGTGTTAGTAAGGGTTAGAGGTGATGAATTTTTATAAGGGGGAGGAGGGGCTCTTTAGGAAAGTTTGAAAATATTATTTCATTATATAATGATTTTCGGTTTACAAATGTCGAAAACTTATTTTATTATAATATAATCTGTATATAATTCTAAATAAAATCATCCAATAAGAATTTTATAGGTTTTGGATATTTTTTAATCCTTATATTTTTTATTTAACCCTTGGTTAGCATATTTTACTTTTACAATGTCCTATTATATATTCAAACTATATGGCTAATATATTTATTATAAAATTCAAAGAGACCCAAAATGGATCATTAATGACATTTTTAACATCATATATGTCATTTGGATGAATCTTAGATTTTTGGGAATATTTTAGATTTTAATAAATTATTGATTTATTTAAAAACTATTTTATGTCAATTTTAATACTATTCATATCATTACTTTTTTAAAAATACAAAAAAAAATATTATTTCTAAAAACATTCATTAATTAATAGATAAAAAGTCATCCTAATCTTTAAAATTATTTTATGGCATAAAAAAGTTCAAAATAAATTTATTTTAATATTTATAATATCATTTATTTGAATCTTTTATTAATGAAGAAATTACTTCATCACCATTGTGTCATGATTAAATTTGTTTATTTAATTTCTAAAAATTATAAATAAAATACCATGATGTATTAAATCATTTTATCCTTCCAAATAATATTTATAGTCGGAGATATAACTTATATTACCCCATATAAAAAAATTAGTAAAAAGATTAAATGTTTCTGTAATTTTTGCTTTTACTTTAAATTAATTAATATAAAGTGTCATTATCACTCTCAAGTGGCTCCATGGGGTCCTCAAATAGACCCAAGGATTCCCATGTTCGGACATGTATCATCTAATAGGGTTATGACATGTGTAAGGGTAATTTAATATTATTATAATATTATTTTTCACCCTTATTTACCAGATTTACCCTTTAACAATGGTAAATAAAATATTTACTGAAGTAAATATTCACAATGTCTAAAAATAAAAGTTACCTATTTACAAAATTTGGATCTCTTGATTCCAAATATGGAATCCATTTTTCCAAATTCAAAACACAGAAGTAGCAGAAATTAATTTAAAATTAATTCATGTTGTCAAAACAAAATGCGTATTTTTAAGAAATAATAACTATCAAAAGATTTACCTTTGTTTATATCCAAATTAATAGTGAAATCACATAAAATGACCAAAATTGGATTAAATGGTAAAACTATAATCTAATTAAACTTTAAAACCAATTAAAATAATAATCTTACTATATAAATAAAATAGATTAAAAAGAATTTTTGAATTAAAATGCAGTATTTTTTCATTATTCATTAAAAAATGAACATTATCCGAAAAATACAAAAATTTCATCCAAAATAAATTTTTATGTCCTGATTCTAAAAAAGAATATTATTTTGTCAAATAAAACATAAAAAAGTGAAAAAAACAATATTTAAAAGCGTTCTCCATCAAATGGTGGTAAATCGACCTTTTAAAGAATATTAGAGTGTTTATGCTTAAAATTGGATCCATTCACATTTTATGCTTCTAAATTTTATTAGATAAATGTAAAAATATTTAAAAAATATGTATAATAATATTGTAGATAGTATTATTCATTCCTTCCAATACAATGGCTATGATTTAACAACCACTTAAAATGAAAATATTATATTAATATTTTTCAATATAACTCAACGTTGTGTGCAACGTAAAATTTCAAAGAAACTCATTGTTTTGTATCGGGTTCGCCATCGAACATAGAATACCCTTTAAAGTAAAATTAATATTTAATTCAAAAATATTAATAAATATGAAATTTTTATATTCTTTATTTACCTGGGATGTTACATCCTTCCCCCATTTTGGAATTTGTGTCCTCGCAATTTTAAAATTGGGCTTGGAAATTTCATTAAAAGTCTGACATCATAAAAAAAAAGTCAGTAAAAATATCACATTAAATGAAAGAATGAAAAGTACAAAGGTCACCTGAGATGACCCGTAATATGATTTCATGAAAACAAGGATATGGAAGAGAAAACTAACCATCAAGTTATGATGGAGTGTGATAGAAAACATGATTAGGAGAAAGTTAACAACAAGAAAACCACAAACTTTTGAGGAGTTAAACAGTCATTGGTTTCCCATTAGAAAATGTAAACGAACAATGTTTTGGTTTTAAGTTCCATTTCATAAATTTGGAGAATTTATTTATGATATTGAATAAGGATATAATGAAATATAATTACTTTTCAAGTAGAGCTTCATCCGTTAGTAAGTTTCTACCAAAAACTCATCTTTTCTCCAAATAATGAGTTCTCAAGATGACTTGGTCACACCCGAAGTGCTAGAATGAACTTTTAGAGAATCACATAATCCACAAAATATGAACTCTATATTTCCCATGTCTTTAGACATTAACCAAACCCAAAATGGTTAGTACAAGATCAGATAATCCCAAAAAAGTATAATCTTTTATAAAAAAAAATACTACTCTCAATCTCCAAAATTTAATAAAAAAAATCCCAAATCTCAAAAAAGACCATTAAATACAAAAATGTCCTTAAAATTCATTAAAATAATTCAAACTAAGTCTAAAACCAAAAATTCAGAAGTATTTGATCACATAGTCTTCCATATTAAATATTAATATTTATCTCCAAATAACATCGACTACTCTTGAAGTCTCATACTAAAGTGTAATTTACCAAATCACATATTCTATATGATAGGTTAATCATTTACATAAATAACCCAAATCACCATATGTCCATAAAATAGACATAGATTCCTCCAAAATAAAATTCCACCATTACTCCTTAATTTAAATCCCAAAGTATTATATTTTCCTTAGGCATATAGTTTCCAAAAAAAGAAAACATCTTCCAAAAATAACCATTATCACTTAATCCCCAAATCATTTTCCTATAATAAGTATATCTATCTGATAAAACATGAGATCCTAAATCAACTTATTCTTGATCAATAAAATCATTTAACAAAAAGGAATAAGTCATACTAATATGGGACTTCACGTAGTCTAGTAGTAGACGATAAATCTCAATCACACTTTGGTTGTGGGTTCGATTCCTGCAGATTTGTCCAATGCGATGGATTGTCACACGGTCTGCGTGTTGTCCTTTTTAAAAAAAATTAATTTTAAAACATTCCCAAAAATGAGATAAACTCCTCAAAAATAACGACAACTTGATTTAACCTCAATGGTTGTCTTATGCCTCTCATTTTCATCCCAACTCATAATGACCTCAATATCTTAATTCATGAATTCTTATATATATTGACAATTTTTTACCTCCATAAAATAACACTATTTCCAAATAATGAAAATAATACCTTTATCATGGTGTCCACCTGGTTTCATCATCATCCTTTTTACATAGATAGATGGTCCATGCATTGCACAAATGATTTAGATATCCTTAAAAATCATATGATTCCTTTATCTAAATACACCTCATACACCTTGGATCATATGGGTGATCATAGAAAAATAGTTTCGGAAAATAATTATATATGACATATAATTTCAAAATATGTCATAAAAAATGCTTTCTATAAAATATTCTAACCGAGTTTGAGTTGAAACATTCAATCACTGGTCCTTTTAAAATACCATAAGTATGTGTTGAAATACTATAATTTAAAATAAAATATAAATAGGTTGTGCAAGGGTCTCCTTATTCAGTACCTTTTTCAAAATCATAATATTCTTCAAAATCGTGTGATAATGTAAAATATTTGAAAATTCCTTGATAATATTTTCCTTTCTCGAAAATATGAGAATACTGAGTAAATAGGATTTGATTAAATACAACCTAAGATCCACGATTGTATCGAGGTATAGTGGAGGTGTTTGATATCTCAAACAATTTTTTGCAAGTGATTTGTATGTTAGAAAATTTTTTAGAGTCATCTAGACATGACTTTGCAATAATTATTACAAGAATGTCATTAGGAAGAGATAAGAATGTCATTTTATATCATCCTCCTTCCATTTGTAACAAACTTTCTGTGATCTAAAGAAGTTACAAAATAAGGATTTAACTTAAAGAATAGACATAGAGACTAACCATGTGTCTAAAAAAACTACAAATCCATAAAGTTATCTAAACTGACCTCTGATACCAACTGTAAGGACTCATCCTTAAACAATACATAATCTTTAATTAAGTTAATATTTCACATTGGGAATCTTTTCAGGTTTTGAGTTTTAGAGAATTATTCCATAACTATTAAATTACATCTCAAATATTATAAAGTAGACAATTCTACTCAGTATCCATTTTTTAATAAAATAAAAAAACTCTTCAAAAAAAGATTCATGTATTGTTTCATATTTTAGACAGCATGACTTTTCCATGATCCCATCCTTGACCCTATTCATCTTTAAGTCAGGTGAAAAACATTTCAAAAAAACATGGGATGATTATAAAAATATCAGTAATGATTAAACAAAAAATAAAGAAAGAAAAAATTAGTCCAATCAATACATTCATGTCAATGAAATCATACTTTTAAATCTTTAACATACCACACTATATCATAAGATTTATGAATAAAAAATATAAATAAAAAATCATAAAGGTAACTTGTGGCATCTTTAATATACTTACGTTGCAGCTTTCAAAGCTACATAGGGAGTTACATTTGGAATACCCATCACAATATATTCCGTAAATCTCTTATGAGAAACATTAATGTTTACCTCTGTCACGTTACCCAATAAATTTGAGACCTATATCAGACTCACCTACCCTAGGTTTATCACAGAACCACCTGTGTATGTAAACAATGCCCAAGAACCATAACATATTTATAACACATAAAATAAACATAAAGGAAAGATAAAACATTGACATTTCAATCACAATATATCATTTAAATATATTGAAACAACAAATCCATTATCAAAACCATTTTCAATACCAAAATATGTAAAAAATTATATGTTAATTATTTTCCTTTAAAAAACATTACGGCTTGTTAAGGAAGCCAAATATCAAATAACGCTCATGGTGGCGGAAAGGTCATTTTCACTGCATGCGTTAAAAAGAAACATTACATTTGTCGTTTAGTAAAATGATATGTAGAAAAAGATTCCATTTTAATGAAATAAAAAGTCAATGGGGTTTATACACCATATAAAATAAAGTCGTGTATGAATCAAAATATGCCTCAATGAAAGGATATTGAGACGAAGTCCCTTACAAAGATCATATCATTACATTAAGGATAAATTAATGACATAATTATGTGTGAAAAACATAAATAAACCCAGTATAAGTAGATATTAAGTTTAAAACAATCAGAGGTCATTAAAACATATTCATGTCACCACATAATCAATAAGTATAAGTTTAACCCAATGAATTGAAATTGGGTTAAGAAATTCTCTTACCTCGTGTCCGACTTTACTTGTATATTATTTAATCTATTGAATAATAAACTAAAATTAATTTATACTTTCTTAAAAACCTTTTTCAAGTTTATTACTACTTTTATATTACTTATTACAATGTTATAAACATTACATAATAATTTAATCTAATAACGGTCATTTTGTCGATATTTGGTACTTGAGTCAAAAATGAAATTCCTATAATTAAAAGTTGTCCATGTGGTCAAATGTTAATTATATATATAATGATATTCATGAATTTTATATCATATATATAATATATATCTAGTATATATTTGTATTTATAATAGTGCATAACATTTGGAAATAAGAAATGAAATGCACCATTCATTGAGACGGTAAGTTGTGCATACGCATGAACACTACTTTCATTTATATTTCATAATAATTGGAATGAAAATATAAAGATACATAGGTATATTATAATTCTATTATAATATCATATATAATTTCAGTAATTCTATCCTTTATATGTTCCACGTATGGCATGAACAAGTCATATCACTTTGAGGGGGCGGTAGTCCGCACTTCCTCAAATGAAATTATCGTATTTACCCATTATGTAAACCATAAAGGTATTATATAAATGAAAAATAAATAATCATAGAGACAATATAAATATAACATATATCACACATAAATAAAATTCCATCTTAATGGCCACCATGAGTGGCGGTAGGAGATAATCGAACAATCATTGTTTCGTGAGACAACAGTTCACCATACACAGAAATAGTATGTTCGTATCCATTAAACGGAGGTGTGTGTAAGTGTAGTTTGAATACATCTCATAAAAAAACCTAGTATATTTAGTATACTAGTGTTTTTATGTAAACAAATAACAAGAAGATCATAGGGAGTGAAGATGTAAAATAAAAGAAGAGAACTTGTGGGAAGACGTTACCTTTAAATCAGGTAACTCCCTTTGGTTTGAACAAAAAGGCTTTCTTGATGTTATTTATTCCTAAGGTAAGGCTTCTAGAAGGAATGTAGGGATCATGAGAGATTATTTGGGTAGAGTTTGGATGATCCATGGGTGCTTTAGAGGTGTGAGTGAGGGTTAGAGGTTATTGCTTTTTATAAGGGGGAGGAGGGGCTCTTTAGGAAAGTTTGAACAGATTATTTTATTATATAATTATTTTTATTTTATAAATGTCAAAAACTTATTTAATTAGAATATTAGGTGTATATATTTACAAATAAAATCATAAAATAATATTTTTATAGGTTTTTTATATTTTTTATTCCATATATTTTTTATTTTACCCTTTGTTAGCTTATTTAACTTTTACCATGTCCTCTTTTATAATCATAATATAAGGTTAATATATTTAATATAAAATTCCAAGAGACCCAAAATGGATCATTAATGAAATATTTAACATCATATATGTAATTTTAACGAATATTAGATTTTTAGGACTATTTTATCATTTAATAAAATATTGATTGATTTAAAAACTCTTTTATGTCAATTTTAATAATATTTATATCATGACTTTTAAAAAAATAAAACTCCACTTTATTCCTTCGAAAAAAATTCATTAATTAAAATATAACAAGTAATAATAATCTATAAAATTATTGGATGTCATAAAAAGGTTCAAAAAAATTATTTTAATATTTATAATATCATTTATTTGAATCCCTTATTAATGAATCAATTACTGCATCACCATTATGTCATAATTAAATTTATTTATTAAATGTCTAAAATTTATAAATAAAATAGCATGATGTATGAAATCGTTTAAAATTTCCAAATAATATTTATAGTCAAATATATAACTTATATAACCCCATATAAAAATTGTTTTAGTAAAAAGATTTATGTTTATGTTATTTTTGTCCTTACTTTAAATTAATGAATATAAAGTGTCATTATCACTCCCAAGTGGCTCCATGGGCTCCCAAAATCTACCCAAGTATTACCATGGTCTTACATGTATCATAAAATAGTGTTAGTAAAAGGTTAAGGGTAATTTAATATTATTATAATATTATTTTTTACCCTTATTTACCATATTTACCCCTTAACCATGGTAAATAAAATATTTACTGAAGTAAACATTAAGAATGTCTAAAAATAAAAGTTACAAATTTACACAATTTGGAACTAATTATTCCAAATATGGAATAAATTTTTCAAAATTCAAAATACATAAGTTTCAGAAATTAATTTAAAATTAATTCCCATTGTCAAAACAAAATGCGTATTTTTTAGAAATAATAACTATTAGAAGATTTACCTTTGTTTATATCCAAATTAAGAGTGTAATCACATAAAATGACAAAAATTAGATTAAATGGTAAAAATATAATCCAATTAAACTTTAAAACCAATTAAAATAATAATCTTACTATATAAATAAAATTGATTAAAAGGAATTTTTGAATTAAAATGCAGTATTTTTTCACTATTCATTAAAAATGGAACATTATTAGAAAAATAAAAAAAATGTCATCCAAAGTAAATTTTTATGTCCCAATTCTAAAGAAGAATATTATTTTATAAAATAGAACATATAAAAGTGACAAAAACAAGATTTAAAATGGTTCTCCATGAAATGGTGGTAAATTGACCTTTTAAAGAATATTAGAGTGTTTATGCTTAAAATTGGATTCATTCACATTTTAAGCTTCTAAATTTTATTGGATAAATGAAAAAATAATTAACAAATATGTATAATAATATTGTAGTTAGTTCTATTAATTCCTGCCAATACAACGGCTATGAGTTAACAACCACTTAATATAAAAATATTATATTATTATTTTCACTATAACTCAACATTGTGTGCAACGTAAAATTTCAAAGAAACTCATTGTTGTGTATCGGGTATGCCATCAAAAATAGAATACCCTTTAATTTAAAATTAATATTTAATTCACTAATATTAATAAATATAAAATTTTCATATTCTTTATTTACATGGGATGTTACATCCTTCCCCCCTTTTGGAAATTGTGTCCTCACAATTTGAAAATTGGGCTTATAAAATTCATTAAAAGTCCCACATCGAAAAAAGAGTCAATAAAAATATCACTTTAAAATAATGAATGAAAAGTACAAAGGTCACCTTAGATGACCCATACTAGGATTTCATGAAAACAAGGATATGGAAGAGAAAACAAACCGTCAAGTTCTGATGGAGTGTGATAGAAAACATGATTAGGTGAAAGTTAACAACAAGAAAACCACAAACTTTTGATGGGTTAAACAGTAATTGGTTTCTCTTTAGGAAAAGTAAACAGAAAAATTTTTGGTTTTAAGTTCCATTTCATAAAGTTGGAGAATTTATTTATGAATTGAGTAAGGATATAAAGAAATATACTTACTTTTCCTTTGTTTTTGTCCAAATTAAGAGTGGAATTATTTCCAATGACCAACATGGGATTAAATGGTAAAAATATAATCCAATTTAACTTTAAAACCAATTAAAATAATAATCTAACTATATAAATAAAATAGATTAAAAGGCAGTTTTGAATTAAAATGCAGTATTTTTTCACTATTCATTAAAAAATCAACATTATCAGAAAAATACCAAAATTTCATCCAATGTAAATTTTAATGTCCCTATTCTAAATAATAATATTATTTTTTCAAATATAATATATAAAAGTGACAAAAAATATTTAAAATGGTTCTTCATCAAGAGATGGTAAATTGACATTTTAAAGAATATTAGAGTGTTTATGCTAAAAATTGGATTCATTCACATTTTAAGCTTCAAAATTTTATTAGATAAATGTAAAAACATTTAACAAACATTTATAATCATATTTTAGTTAGTTATTTTCATTCCCTCAAATACAATGGTTATGAGTTAACTACCATTTAAAATTATAATATTATATTATTATTTTTCAGTATAACTTAGCATTGTGTGCAATGTAATATTTCAAAGAAACTCGTTGTTGTGTATCGGGTACGCCATAGAACATAGAATCCCATTTAAAGTAAAATTATTATTTAATTCACAAATACTAATTAATATGAAAATTTCATATTCTTTATTTACCTAGGATGTTACACAGACCAATAAGATTCAAAACTAGAGAATAGGTAACAACTAAATCATAAGGGATTTGATAAACCAAAAGGCATCCTAATTTTGAACCATACACTGATCCATCATTAAAATCTATAAGACTTCGTGGGGGTGAACACTAAAAACAAGAAACAAGAAACATAATTAATAAAAAAATTCATATCAAAACTCCATAAATCCAAATATAAATCAATAATTCAATCTCAATATACCAAAATTAAATCACTACTTAATCCCAAATGGTTTTGTAAAAATTATATTTGAAAATTAAACATTATTCTTTAAATAAACTATTCCAACACACATTATCATATATGTTAAAAATACTTTTAATATTAAAAAAACTTAAAATATCCTTTAAAAACATTATAATTTAAAATATTTTTAAAAAATCCAAAAAAACATTCATTAATCTTACACAATTACTTTAAAGACACCTAAATAAACCTTACCGTTTATACAGGAACAAATTTTTACAATATGAAACCTGATTTGAAGTCAAAAAAAATTTTAAAATGCTTCTCAATTTATGATATTCCTTCACTTTCAATAATAATTAAAATAATTTCACTAAAATATTAAATTCAGTTAAATCACAAACAACATCAAATACTCATGGAAAACACCTCAATTCATAAATAATTAATAATGAATAATAATATAAACAATTCATAGCCTCAAATAATTAAAACATAAAATTTAAAAATATTTAAAATTGTGCATGATTTGGCTACACAATCTACCAAACCATGTGATAACCATGTGATGTCCATAAAAATATATCCATATTAGTTTGCACTATTTTCACATGGTTTTACATACCATTCATAGTAACCATGATACCCTATATCCCGTCAAAAGTTCACTTCAAAACTAAAAAAACTGAAAAGTAAAGCAGAAATAATCAATATAAACCAAAAACACTTGAATAGAGACTAAAAACACATAATAAAATTTCGAATAAATCTTGATTTCCAAGACACTTGAATCTTAAACAACACTGTTAAATTATGATTCATCACTAGAATGTGTTTATCAGGAACCAACCAGTGATTTAGTTCTAGAGCTTTGAAGATCATATCTATGTATTACCTGACTTCCCAAAAAATCAATCAGGCTCTTCAGTAATATCTTTTTATGTCTTCATAGGATACCCCTAATCTAGGCACTCGATCTAGGATATGACATGGCCTAGATGGCATTCCCAATCCCTACAGGTTGGAAACTAATTTTTTATTATAAATAAATGAATAAAGGGACTTAAATTTGAAAATATTCCATGACCATTCCATATGTTGGGAGGTCATACAGAATATAAAACAACAATCTCAAACTAAAATAAAAAACAAATAAGTAATAAGAGATAACATAATTTATAATGATAAATCATGAATATTGAATATAAACAAAACTTTTAATAGAAAAAACATAGTAATATAAATAAAACAATTTAAATAAAATATTTTAAATATTAAAATCTCAATACACCAAGGAAACTATACACTATATTATAAATAAAATTATTACTACTTATCTCTATTTATAAGTTAAGTACCTTCACTTACGACCAGAAAAAAACTAAAACTAGAACCAAGATCACTTGTATTGGTTGGGAAAAGCCTACTAACCCTATAATGTAATATTTGTGAGAAAAAATTTCTAGTAGGTATCCTCTATACACCATATAAATGATATTTGAAAATAAAACAACTCCAGGATAGTATGAAATACATGTTGAAAATATCTTTACATTTTCTTTTAAAAAATGTTCCAAATAACTATCATTTGAAGACAATTTGATCATTCTAGAGTTATAATTATCTTCCAAAATAGAAAAATATTCAAAATATTTTTAAGGAAAATGATACATTTAAAGATAAAGTAAAACTATTTTACAAAATTATCCATAAACAATAATAAACTAATAGAAATGGATGAAAAAACATTCCTCATAAAATTTAATTAAAATGAAATATAACAAAAGCATAATATCACACACAAAAACATACAATATATTCAATAAAAATCATCATTGGAACCATGGATCAGAGGTTATGGATAATAAAAATGAAAAAATAAAAAATATATAAAGAAATACTGACACTGAACATCAAACCTTCCCAAACTTCTAGTTTTACCCTACCATTCCTGACTAATGTAAAAAACTATCTATGTAAAAAACCACAACCTTAGGTCCACTATCTAGAGAAATTATCACAAAATAGTATCAAGTGTTAATAAATATCCCACCCAAATACTCATGGATTCCTATGATTAATAGTAGGAGGTGAGCTGAACAATTATAATTTAAAAACTTATCATATCAAAAAAACTCAACCTCACCTCCAATCATCCTTCCTAGAAACAGTATATTTTCTATGAATATTTAATCAATATAACTTCCATCATTGAGGAAAAATCATATAATCATAATATTAAAATTACCATTTACTTTTTATAAAAACAAAAGGGGTATGTTTCAATGCATATTATTTTTATAAAACTATTTTAAATGTTCCGATTGAGCATTAAGATATTTATTGGTAAAACCTATTTATCCAAATAATTTTCTAAATTCAAACCACATAATTATCATCACATAACAAGAATATTCAAAATTAAAAAATAGTTTTTAAATAATCGAAACAAACCCCTCATTATTTATAATAAAACACATTAAACCAACTTGATAATTATAAAATAACCCTCCTTCATTATTAAGATCATATAGAATATTCAACCAAAAGTTTTATCAAATATATAGTTTGTATGGTTAGATAAAACTATATTTTCCACTATGAAATTATGGAATGTCCTTTTATAATGAATGGAATTTGACGAAAAACCTAATTTACTTTATAAAATTTCAATAACCATACTTAATACTACCATATAATATACAAATTTTGAATTAAAATAAAAATCAATCGTATTTATAAGTATGAGGAATTATGAAAGGATAAATCCAAACTAATATTTGTCACCTTAACTATTTTTTTTCTTAATACACTGTAAGATAATATAAATTCCCTTAAAAAAACTCACATGAATATTAAATCCCAAAAATTCCATAAATAATTTTGAGTCTACATGAACCATAGGTCATCATGACCTTATAAGGGAAAGAACATAATATAATAATAATAAGAATAAGTAGAGTGGGAGAGTAATATATTATTAGTATATTAACATAAATAACCATCATAAAATGTTTAATAAATCTAAAAAATCACGAAGGAAGGGGATAAAGAATGAAGGGGATATTTCTATGATATGAAGGGGTCTAATGGGAAGAGAAAATGGGGATGGGGATTAAAATTATACCAAGGGAAAAATGGAAAACATATTTTTAATAGACTAGTAATACTCATGTTTATTCCACATGGTATAAAACTATGCACCAACTATGTACCCATCAGTAGTAACACCTAGGTAACTCTACATGTATTCATTGCATGGTTTTTTCAATTGTGTATGTGACATTGAACTCGCATGGGTGGCCACATGGTTTGGGATGCATGATTTATCAAAATGTGTGCTATACATGAGATAAACTCTACAATTTACTATAGTCTTTGAATATTTTTGTTTTATGGTTTTCACTAACCATACACAAACTATGTGACCGGCTCCAAACCCCTAATTTCTACAAAATTTAAATAAACTTAAACCGAAATGCAAGGACAATGAAAAAAGTTAATAGATAAATAAAATAACAATCAAATATAAAATATTGGGTGTGAAAAAATGTTCGTGGAGCCTAGTAATTCTAGGAGGTGATATAAGTGGACATCATTCATGTCTCGAGACAACCTATTGTGGTGACCTCTTCATTATAGCTATTTTGGTTGGTTCTTTCTGTTGGGATGTTGATCATGAATCTTGCCAATTTTTCATTTTGTATTATCTCTGATACATTACTGGTAATTATAATATTGAATCAATATAATTTATTATTAACATTCAAAAATATATTACATGGATTAAAATATAATATAATAATTTGACATTATTTTTCTATTGGAAAAGAAATGGTTTTGTTCTTCCAGAAATGTTTTCTATGAAATATATAGTTTTATTTAAAATTTATAATTATAAATGTTAGAGTTTTAATTTGATATTTTGAACTTCAATTTTTGATTTATTATATCTAAATTATCTTTGGGTTAATTTTTTTAAATTTTCTGAAAAGATTTATTTTTAGGTGAACGGTGAAAAATATCAATTTTTGTTAAAATTTTCAGTTAGTTTAAAATATTTAAAAAGATAATTATTATATATGGAATGGTTTTAAAGATAAATTATTCATATTTGACTAAAAATAAAATTAATAATTATATATGATTATTATTAATATTATTATTATGGTATAACATCATATTTAAGCTTTAAACACATTTTTCAAAAAAGTGTGTTTTAATTGCATTTTGTTTTATTATGTTAAAAGTAATTCTTTCCAATGTTATTGATTATATATTGAAAATTTAATTTAATATATTGATTTAGGAAAATCAATTTCTTTAATGATTTCAATCTCATTTTTTTTCTTTATGGATAGTAACCTTGGTAAAAATGTTTTCAACACAGATAAAAATGGAAAAATGAGTTAATTAAGTTTAAAACTAAGTAATGTGGTCAAAAAAATATCTTAATTATTATTTTATGAGATTATTTCAACTCTTATCACCTCATATTTAAAGTTGTGTTATTTAAGTGCCACATTCCCATTAATAAGTCTTTATATTATTTTAAAACATTGAATAATTATAAGAGTGCCTCTACACTTACTTATAAATGTGAACCCCCTCTCCACTGTTATTCACAAAAATTGAGCCTTTTATCTAGACCAATATCTACCCAAATAACATCCAAAAATCCCTCTCCATATCCTAAAGGTCTTGATCTTCTCAAAAGACCAATCCTGGAAGGCTTAGGGTGTCATCCAAAGGGAGATATCTAAAGAGAAGGTATAAGTCCTAACCAACCTATTTCAAGTTTACTTCATCTTATACCTCCTTAAAAATGTTATAAAACTATAAAATAATTAAATAAATATATTATTTATACTGAAATTTTATTATTTTCATGAAGAAAGTCTTTTCTATCTCTTTCACATCCTATAAGAAATGAAAACATCGCTCTTGCATACGTGTGGACCTCCACCTCTATGAAGTGATATGTTTAATTTTCCATCACCAACTCCTAGAAATGGTTATAAATATTGAATTAATGAATATAAATTATTTTTATGAATATTTATTTCAGAGAGATGTGGATGGTTCCCCGATTTAGATAACTATATGCCCAATCCCTATATTTATTCTATTAATCTATCCATACATGCTTTCAAAAAGGGTATAACATTTATGTCTCAGATAACCTTCATGATATGATCAATGATATGTATCAAATTTTCCTCAAAGGATGCATCTTCCTACAACTCAATATTTCCAGGGTCAAAATGATGAGATGGGGTTGGATGATAATGTTGAAGTTGTGATACATGGAAGACGTTGTACATGGCATGGTACCTTTTAGTTAATAGAAACCTATAAGATATCAGAATGAATCTCTCAACTATCTCGAAAGTCCCAACATAATGAGGTGATAATTTACCCTATCTCTTAATTCATCTCGTACCCAATATAAGTGATACACACAGAAAGACCTGATGTCCCATCTCAAACTCAAGTGGTCTGTAGTGACGATTGGTATAGGACTTCTTCCCAGACTGAGCTGAAGCCATAAAATTATTAATTAGCTGGATTTTCTCTAAAGTCTCTTGAACAAGATGAGGACCCAATAGAGATTCCTCTCTAGCCTCAATCCCTCATAGAGGTGAGTGGCATGGTATACTATATAGGGCCTCAAACGGAGCCATCTAAATTATTTCCTGAATGATTTTATTGTAGGAAAAATCGACCAAAGGAA
This sequence comes from Viscum album, assembly GCA_963277665.1. Taxonomy (NCBI): domain Eukaryota; kingdom Viridiplantae; phylum Streptophyta; class Magnoliopsida; order Santalales; family Viscaceae; genus Viscum; species Viscum album. The sequence continues at coordinate 1,975,253,318 of OY728120.1, read as the reverse complement.
TATTATTTTCCTAGGAACCTCCAAAATCAAGGATACAAGAATTTATCATATCCTCTAACATCTGTATGGTCTTCTCAGACTATACCCTTTGGTCTGAGGGTGATATGTAGTACTCAAGAGCACTTGTGGACTGAGTGCCTTCTGTAACCCTTTTCTAAACCACGATGTGAACCAGGTGTATCAATCTGAAACAATAGAACAGGGAACATCATGAAGTCTCACTATCTCCTAGATTTAAAGCCTTCCTAACTCATCAATAGAGAAATATTACTAGATAAATATATATTTTGAAACCTTGTTCATCTTTTCAATGATCACCAATACAACATCACTTCCCTAAGGGGGTCTAGACAAGCCTATCATGAAATCCATGGTGACTTAATTCAATTTCCAATAAAAAATGGAGAGAGGCTATAAAATTTCATTAGGTTGTTGGTCCTCTCCCTTCACCTACTAAAAGGTGGAGCACTGAGTAATGAAACCTTCTATCTTCCTCTTCATTCCTGGCCACCAATAATGATGACATATATCACGAAACATCTTGGTGATACCAGAATGAACTACCGAAAAATAGGCTTGAGATTCCCTCATCATCTCTTCCCATATATTTTAAGGCACCCATAAATAGTCCTGGTAGATCGGGGTCTCAATTCCATCAACAAACCAACCCGGAGGTGGGTTCTCTCCTGTGATGATATCCCCCAGAACAAGGCCCTCAGAATCTGATAACTAACACATATGAACCCATTACAAAAGAGATTATGGCACTACCATAGAAGTTAAGACTAGTTCCTCATATTGTTCCTGAACCTCTAGATGTAACTCAATAAACATATCCATCATCTTCCACTCACTACTAGTCACCTTGATATCTTCATTCTAAGATTTTCAGGTCAAGGAATTAGTCATGACGTTACCCTTACTAGGTGTGTAAGAAAGTTCAAAATTAAATTATTACAAGTATTACACCAACTATTGTTGCCTCAAATTCAAGTACCACTAGGTTGATATATATTTGAGACTTTTATGATTTGTTTAGACAATGAATTTCTCTCCCAAAAGATAGTGCCTCCAACAGTGCATAGCATGAACCACAACTACTAATTCGAGGTCGGCATAGAATATTTACTCTCCATAGGCCTCATCTAGTGAGATCCATATGCTACAAACTGATCACCTTACATCATAATTTCACCCATTTCGATCCATGAAGAATTGTAGTAAATTGTATAACCTCTTCCTGGCTCAGGTAGAATCATAATCGGAGCTGAATTGATTCTTCCCTTTAACTCATGAAAATAATTCTCACAATAGTAAAACAATAATAATTTTCACACCCTTATTAGTTAGGGATGAAAGAGGCACTAATAAGTATGATAAGTCATAGATAAATCACCTGTAATCACAATATAGCCCTAATAAGCTGTGTATATCCAAAACATTCTTGGGATGCTCCCATGAAACTATTTCTGTCACCCTATCTAGGTTAACTGATATTCCTACCTTAGATATGATATGACCTAAGAAATGAACATTAATGATCCAAAAGTGGACTTCACTTATCTTTGCATATAGTTGGTTCCCTCACAATGTAATCAGCATGATCTCAAGATGATTGGCACGGTTGTGTCTAGTGAGTGAGTACACCAAGATGTATTCTACAAAAAAATACCACAAATGAATCAAGGTATGGATGGAAAACCCAATTCATCATATCCATAAATACTACTAGTGCATTTGTCATACCAAACGGCATAACCAAGTACTCGTACAAGTTGTACCTTCTCCGAAATGTTGTACGTGGTATATCTGATGGCCTCACATGAAATGGATGATACCAAACTTCAAATAAATCTTGGAGAAAATAGTTTCTCCTCATATCTAGTCTAAGAGGTATTCTATATGATTAAATTGATAAGATTTAGTCACTATGATCTTGTTCAACCATCTATAATCTGCACACAATTGAAGGGTTCCATCCGCCTTCGTGGAAAAATGGACTGGTGAACCCCATTGGGATGTATTCGGTCTGATAAAATTATCATCCTCAATATCTTTAAGTTTATTTTTGAATTATTGTATATATATTGGTTCCATACTGTACAATTAATATACACTAGTTTCTCACATGTCACAAGATCAATAATGAACTCAATCTCCCTCTCAAGAGGCAAGCCAAAGAAATTTCTAGGGAATACGATCCTGGACTGATCCACAACCATAGGTAACTCTACTAAATGCATCCCCTAATTTCTCATAAAGAGACTCTCTAACTAAGTTTTCACTCTACCTATCCTAGTTCTATTGTGTCTAACTTGGTCTACATAGATATCCCATTACCCCATGTGTATATATATATTTCCCTCTAGTGATTTTAAGGACACTAGACAAAGATAGGAATCCACTAGGGAATGATAATACACAAGCTATTCCATACCAAGAATGGTGTCGAAGCTAGTCATCTCAAGAATGAAGAAACCGTAGAAGAAATGGTTCCCACCAATCTCTAGGGAAACTCCTAACACTAACATGTTCCCTCTATTCTAACATCTAACAACATGTAGAGGGACATAATTCTATAGATGTACTCAACAGAAATACTAAGGATTTCCACAACAGTAGCATATATGAAAGAGTTTGATGAACCTATATAAAAAAGGGAAGAAACTAAAGTTGAGGCTACTAGAATTGTACCTCTCATCATAGTTGTCCCAGGTAACTACTCCTCTAGTGTTGGACGCACTTCATACATATGTCCTAAATTGTGGCCCTAAGATATTTCCTGACCATCCTAAGTAAATCCACTCTACTAATGCTAATGATTTGGGGACTGACCGCCTCTTCCATGACCATTACCACCTCAACATAATCAACCAATAGAAGACCAAATCCAAGCCTGACATGGAGTCGTGGTTCATGTACCTAATAGAGGTGGTAGTACAGATCCCCTTCCATTGGATACTGAAGGGAAATAATGGTAGAATCACTAAATATGACTCATCCTGCCGTAAGCTCATAATTTTATCAGTTCACTCATGAACTAAGGATTGATATGGTCTGGCCTACCACACTAGTGACACATGATAGAACTATCAATGTGGGTCACTTGGCTGGCACCACCCCCATGTGCACCCTCAAAGAAGTGCTTTCAACTGTCAAAAGAACCATCACCCTATCTCAGAACTGAGCCACCCTAGCTCATAGGACCAGATTCTCTGATATTTCATTCATGATAAGGTCTTGGATCACTATCTTTGTAATGATCATTAACTGAAATATGTTCACCTATGAGCGGACATCATTCCCAAGCCCATCCACAAAACCTATCACAATCATTAACAATTCACCTTCTAGAGATGGAGAAAAATGATGAAGCCCGGTGAAACTTTTTTAATACTCGAGCACAATCATAGATCCCTGATGAAGATGCATGAACTCTCTAGATCGATCAACTCTCAAGGTATGTGGAATGAAATAGTCATAGAAACCCATCTAGAAGTTTATCTAGACCATACCTTGGTAACTCTCGGACAGAGATATGATGTCCCACCAATTATTGGTGGATTCAAATAACATGCACTTAGTGAACTTGAACCTCCACTCTAGAAGTTTCTCAAGATGGTCATAGATAGATACGGTAGCCACTAACCATGATTCTATAGCATAATGTCCATCATCCCCTGAGAAGGTTGTAGGATGCTTCTAATGAAAGTCCAATGGCATCTCTTCCATAGTCATGGAAAGTCGGCAATCACCCTAAATTGACATCATAAACCATAGAAAACTCTCATAGAATTGAGCAGTAGTTCCCTATGGAAGATTGGTAGGGGGTTCTTCAAGTGTCACTACATGGGGTATCGAATGTGGCTTAGGGCCCACCACGTTTGAAGTGTCCTAATCACCATTCTCCAATATTATCACATGAGGATTTCATGGTGGAATATATTTACAATTTCCAAGTGCACTCCTTTGATAGGATGTATAATAGAGGAAAATATATAAGGGAATCAGATAAATAAGGAGAGGTATAAAGCCTTCCTATATTCATGTCACAAGCCTTATCTTGCTCTAAAATCCATGTCTAGATAGGAAGGAGAAGGTCACAGAATAGGCTCAAGAGATACATCCTACATCCCATTGCCAAGGTTGGGTTAGGGTCATGGTCTAACATTTATTATATATAGTGAATATTTTATTTTAAAGGTGGCATTAATTTTAATTTATTTATATAACTATATACTAATTAAATTATTGTATTATGTGGATCTCCATTCCAATGTTTGAGGGGCCATACACCTTATAAATTGAAATTGGGCATCCACTCAACCCAATTTTTAAAATTCACCGGCAAGGTAAATTGGAACATTTCTATAATTATAATAAAACAGGAACTACAAGGCTTAATAGATCAAGGGACAATAGAAATCACATGAAAATAGAAAATGAATGCTAAATATAGCTATGTCGTGGAGTAATGTATGACTGAAATTAATCTTATAGTTCCTAGTATGATGCACGTAATTAGATTCCCTCATCTCATTGGGATAAGTAATTGAAATCATTATTCCAATCATATCAATATAATAACACTATAAGAATGGTGTGTCACCCAGTGGTGAAGTCATATCAACCATAAATAGCATAATAAATAACTGCAATTTCTAACCCATGTAATTTGGGTTTCCCCTATACATGGTTCGGCTACATCCAAGCATTGTTTTAGTTCCAAAACTCAATTTCTTAGTCTCATATCTAATATCAATAAGTAAGAAAAAAGTAAAATAAACCTCTAATACCACTTTTTAGTGTCCCGCCCTGAGTTCCATTGTACTGTGACCTAAGAATGTGGGCCACAAGGCCTCAGGCACATCTCCTCGAAAGCCAAAGGTTGTCTACTTGCAGCAAGGGCCTAGGGTGTGCCTATGGGGAGAGTATTCCCTCATATATCTGAGTATTCATAGTAGTAAACAATAAATAATAACTAGTGGAAGTATAATATTAAGAAAAAAACATTGAAAGTAATGAAATTTTCCAAGAAGAAAAATAACCAAGTGGTGGAAGATGAATAAATAAATGGGTAAAAAGATGATGTCTATGTCATGATTCTATAAAAAATGGGGAGCTAGGTAAATATGGGAAACAAATCATATACTAAATTATATAAAAAAACTAAAATAAAACCATTACACAACATCTTAAGCATAGACTTGGTCCTCTTCCCCCAAATTGATCCTTATCCGCAAGTAAATCAAGCATCAGAAGTAGCATGCTTCCCTTTATCCATACCTTCACTCATAAAGTATACAAAGGTACCAAATGGAAACCGGGCAGGGTGTGAGATATAATCTTAGTAGGTCAATACCCACAGTGTCTAAGCTGATCAATTTCATGCAGTAAATAATACAGTGTTCCATATATAAATAAAAGCATAGCATTAATTAAATAAAACATGTAAACCTTGGTCTGGGGTCCTAAATGGACACCCATCCCATACCACCTACGTCGGACTAGGCTGAAACTCTGAACGAGGTACTTGTGAATGTTTTGATATATATATATGGTCCATTACAATTCAATAAACCAAGGTAAATAAGAAGACTCCAATTTTGTGATTTATCATAGAGGTCACAATGTAATTTCATCATACAAGCATGCTAATAAAGAAAAAGATAAGCATCACATGTGTATAAGAGAACATTCCATTCATCTATCAAATCCATTGGTGTTGTCCCGAGCCTGTCCAAGGAGATCTAATTAGAATCCCATGGGTCTTCACCAAGGGTTTCTCTGAATAACCCAATAACTTCGACTTATTCCAAGGAAACCCATACATCATCCCTTGTATCACTCAAGGTATGGTGAATCTAAGCATTTACCAAGTATCTCACATAGGGGACTGGGTATCAGCTAAGTCATGGTATATCTATCTTTCCAATAGGTTCATACTCGGTGGTTCCCCTAGGGAACCAGCCTCACTCATGAGTATAAGTAAACTACCCAGAGAGCCTATACATGACTAGCCTATGTTTCACACATGGTGTGTCAAGTAGCTCCAACTAGAAAAGGTGAGTCCATCCATGGAATCCATAATTCGGGATCCATGTTCTCTCCAAGACCATAGCAAGTGATCCATAGTAACCAAGGAACATCACTTGGAATAGAATTTATATGTAATCACATGCCTTCATATAACATTCAATATCATATGCTTACCATGCTATCCCAACTACACAATTTACTCAAAGCACTATGGCACAATTATATGAAAAGGTCACAAGGTACTAAACCTGAGCAAGGCATGAACATGAGTCATAATCTATAAGGAATAGAATGTGAACAATTACATGTCATCATTGTCATTTCAATATCTCAAGCTAACAATCTTGTCGAAGCATACCATTCAATCCAAGGTAATCAATTATTCCATAAACAAATAGTCATAATATGAGGAATAGAGAACAATGATCTTGACATATCTTAAATTTAATAAATGGAATAAATCTTAAAGAAAGGTTTTCACCCAACGTGCAATAAGCAATTAAAATTATTACTTGTGGAATTAAAAGTGAATCATGATGCATGAGTATTTAAATATATGATTAGATTCATGGAGATCAAGGGATAACTCATGGTTCACCATTCATATTAACTAAAATTTATCAATTAAGGTATTTAATTAAAGTGCAACTCATACACATAGGGTGGTTCACAAATTATAGAAATGGGAAAAAACCCATTCAAGAGGGCACACTAAATGGGGTTAAAATTTATAAGGTGAACATCCTATATATTTTTTCACCACAAGGTGAGGTCACAAGACACATAGAAAACAATTTCAATTAATTTAATATGCATGATCAAAGACTCTCTAAAAGGATATAGTGAGTGGAACAATGGTGAATCAATTAAAATGAGACTAAATGATCAGGAATGACCTAGACCACCTACCTCGATGTCGTAGCACTCCACTCATCCATTGTTAAGGTTTTATTCAACCTACAATGGGAGAAATAAAAGTATTTTTCAAACACCCTAAATATAGAGAAAAAACATTTGTACCAAAATAACACAATAGTAGGAAGTGGAACCTTGAAATAGATGAGTGTGGTATAAAGTGCTTACCGATACGGTTTCGTAGCTTCTGACGGTGAAGGATCTATGTTTTGGATATAAGAGATACATTAATACCCCATAGAGAGGGAGTAAGAGCTTCATGCATGAAGGGAAGAGGATAAAATAATTGTAGAAGAAGTAAAAGGAAATGTGGGGTGAAATAAATCATTAAATAGGGTAAAATTTTAATTTTATCATTAGTTACACTACACATGGTTTGGAAACCTAGTTTGGAGAAAACATGCGCCAAATGTGTGTAATTAACTGATATAATGGGAAAATCGCATAGTTTGTTACACGATTTGACCAACCATTGACAAAAAATGAAAAAACACACAGTACCAAAACCTGTAACACTCACACAAATGTGCATCCTTGGTCGCACGGTTTTAAACAATCCATGCGGCTCAATATTCCTCTTCCAATTTTGGCCTATGGACTTCAAATAAGACTTAGTTTCACTTGAGACATCCTTTAACATCCTAATATTAATCACAATGGATGTTTTAAGGAATTAAAAATTAATAAATGGCCTAAAAATTTGGATAAATCTGGGACATTACATCTGTTCTCTTATATGTCTATTCTTTTGTGCTGAGGGGGAGTAATATATAGGAATCACCACCCCAGATCTATGCCACTTCAAAAAATTCATATATCTCAAATATGGGATTACGTCGATGGAGTATTAATAATTTCATATGAACCTATAATGGGTCATCCATGGAATTATCATTGTTTTGTGTAATAAACAATAACTTTGAGATAGATTTGTCATCACCATATCTGTTGGACCAATGGCTTGTCAGTGTGATTTCTCATAATAAAATCTATATGTGAAAGGGCCATCCCAATATTAGGATAATATGTTAGGGAGTCTTCATAATATAATGCCACATGTTGAAGATGATTTCATTTGATGAAGGGAGAATTTTATGGGCACCTTCTTAAGATCAATTTGGCTCATCAGAGGTCCTTCTCATGAAACACAGTGTAACATTATTTCATATAAGAGTACTATATTTTTGAGATTTTATTTTAAAAATATTATGATGATCACCCATATATTTTCTATTAGGTAATCATTTTATCAAATGGATATGTCTGAGATCCGTTTCATGATGGACATGACATGTCTAGTGGCCTTCACATGATGATTCCAACATATCTCTGGGGATTTCACGTGATCCATTGATTGATCATGTGGGAATCATTATCCCATCATATTAAAATCAGTGTAACTACCTTCACATTAGTCTTTAACCTATTCTAGATTATATTTTATAAATCCTACAACATTATCACATCTTTTTGTTAAAACTCTTACATTGTTTTAACTGTTTTGGGTGTTAATTTCCTATTTTTTCTCACGTATATTTTCACTTTTTATTTGTGGTTATTATTAAATATATCATGGTTTAATCATCTCCAGAATGTAATACATGACTAAATTATTGTATATAATCATTAAATATGTTTTTATAATAGTCCATAACATTTGGATATTATAACTGATGTTCACCGTTCATGGAGACAGTAGGTCATACATACGCGTGAATGCTACTTCAATTTCATTGTTGAATTAAAGAAATTAAAACTAAATGATAAATATGTATTTTATAATTTCCAGTATCATATTTATGTTATATATGTTACATAGGTTTATTAAAACTGTCCATTATACATTCCATTTATGGAATGAATGATTCATATCGCGTTGAGGGGGCGGTCGTCCACACTTCCTCAAACGAAATTATCGTATTTACACATGATGGAAGCATAAAGTTATGTAATAAATAAAAAGTAAAAAATAATAAGGATATTATAAAAGAAATATATATTATATATAAATATATTTTCCATAATAATGGCCACCATGAGAGGTGGTAGGGAAAAATTGAAGAATCATCGTTTCGTGAGGTAGTAGTTCGCCATACACAGAAACATTATGTTCATTACCCATTAGATGGTGGGGTGTGTATGTTTAGGTATAATTATCAGAATAAAAACATCCAAGTATATTGTGGGTACTGATATTCTTAAACAATAATGTAATAAAGAGATTTTAGGGGTTGGATAATGCAAATTAAACTAGAGAGATTGAGAAAATACATCATCTTTTAATTGGGTAACTTCTTTTGGTTTAACCAAAAGGATTTCTTTGAAATATTTCATCCCATAGAAATGATTCTAGGTTGAGGGGAGGGATGTTGGGGGACTATTCGGTTAGGTATTGTCTGAAATTAGGTGGTTTTATAGGTGTTAATAATGGGGAAAGGTGGTGTCCTTTTATAGGGAAGGGGTGGGATTTTAGTAAATATCAAATGGTATTCAATAATGGGTGGTCTATCTTACCTAAAGAGCCTCAAAGATGGACTAATAATGGTTTAAAATAGAATCATGGTCGAGAAAAACCTAATACATTAAAAATATGTGCATTTTAATAATTTGGTTCCCTAACTTATAAGATTCCCAAATTTTATTATTGAGGTTTTAATTAAAACATCTAGTTTTATGATCTAATTAATTTAACCATTAAGAATAAATTAAAGTGAGATTTATTATAAAATATATATACACTTAGTTATTAATATTATATCTAATTTATAAAATTAAAATCCCATTTTTTATTAAATTAATTTAAAAACCAGTGCATGTGATGTGCGAAAACGATGCTTAAACCCGGGCCGTGTTAACAACATATTTACATAATATGGGTCAATATGTTAATTAAAAAAGATTAATTATTCTGTTAATAGACCATATTTTATATTTATTAATACTTACATATCACTTGGCAGAATATAGGATTTTCATAATTTTAAATCATTTAATAAGATTCATTTATTATAAATTAACAATAATGTCAATTTTGACATTATTTTTTTAATGTTAATTTTAAAATATAAATATTATATTGGAATTAGAATATATTTGGTTTACAAGTGTTTAACATGATATATTAATATAAATAAAAAATAAAGACATTAATTCAATCAATTAACTTCACTTTTAACATTTATAATGTCCTTTATTTGAGTTAATTATTAACTAAATAATCACGATATTGACGTTTCTTAAGCATTTTAAGTACCTAAAAAATATCTAAAAATTATTGATAATTTATTATGATAAAAATAACCCATATATATTTACAAAAATATATCCATAACCGAAAGTATGGTGTTTTTTACATATATCAATTTTTTATAAATGTTAAAGGTAAGGAAAGTTCCCTTTTTGTCTTTTTCCTTACTTAACATTTTATATAGGGAACATTCAGTTAATAATATCTCAATAACTATATATTTAGAAAGAAGTAGGGACATGGTCAAATTATTTTTATCCAATATATTTCAGGAAAGTTTCCAAGTCATTTTGTTCCTTAATATTAAGGTTTAGTCCCCTATTAAGCTTAATCATACCTTAATCAACATAATTAATCTTAACCACATTCACTAATCATTTTGGTCAAAAAATTAATTTTATCTTATTAGACCACAAATATCATACTAATTACATCCATTTATGTTGGATTTTCAAAATTCTAATCACATAAGTGGGAAAATTAAGATTGACGTTAATCCCATAGATATGGTGAAATAACGAGTTTTTATAGTAGAAAAACTTTCGAAAGTGTGTTAAGTTTATATATTCAATTTGAAAGTAAAATTGATTATAATGAACATAATTTTATAAATATATGTATAACTAATAAAATTTTACTCTGAAACAAATATAAAATATAATTTATCATTAATAATTGTTTAAAAATGGCTATTTTAACTAAATTGCAGTAATTTTCACTTTTCCTCAAACCATTGTTGTTTCTCGAAAAAATCCCAAAATTTTACCATAATATAATTACAACATTATAAATTCAAAAATTATGTTCATTTTTCAAATAAGATTCACAAAAGTGTAAAAATTTATTTTTAAAATAGGTTCTCTATTAAAATGTTGTAAAACTCAGTCTTGTGTCTAACGCATGTTAATTCAGGGTTGTATGTAGCATAATTTTAACATTGTGTATAAATAATGACAAAAAAATATATTTATTATGAAAGGAAAATATTTTAATGTATTGGGGTGTCACATTCTCCCCAACTTAATTAAATTGCATCCTCATAATTTAAACTTGAACTCAATAATCTATGGATTTAAAATAAACTATTTTTGAAAGATCCACATTGTAAAAAGGGTAAATATCATATTTTATTAATAAGAGAGAAAGGAAAGAACAATAGTGATGTATCTAGTTTACCTAATAGGATAGCATATGTAGTAAATGGAAATATGGATATGGAAGAAAAATCTAACCATCAAGTTCTGATGGATATTTCTAGAGAACATGGTTAAGAGAAAGTTAACAACCAAACAACCCTAAATCCATGATGATCTGAGAGGACATTTGATTAATCATAAATAAAGTTACTAAGACAACATTTTTTTTTCAAGATCTTTTTTACTATACTTAAGGAATTATTTCACTCCATTAGAATATAAGAAAATACATGTTTCTATAAACATAATCTTTTCCTTTGATTATGCATTGAACTATTTCTACTTTGTCTCATAGCACATGATTCAACATAAAGTGAAGTAATAAATTAACATATAAAATGTAATACAAAGACAAAATTAAAAAAAATTAGAAATTGTTAACTTTTCAAAATTATAATGATCCAATCACTTCTGAATGAACTTATCAGTATTCTTTAATCAACATGAATCAGCTCTAAATTTTTACATTCCAAACATGTGAATAGTATCATCATGTATCCTATAGAAATAAGGTAATTACTAGAATTACCATAAAACCATTTTTTAATCATGAATTTATCCTTATTCCTTATGTAAGAAACATGTTATTGGATATATTCCTTAAATTCAAAAGTGTTGTAAACTCCATCAATGATATCATAGAACACTTTTCGAAAAGTATTTAATCAGTCCCAAGGTAGTCTGTACTTATCCAAATCAATAATTTACTCATCATTGTCTTAAAATCATAAATATATTAAGGGTTTTCTTTCAAATAGTCATATGTTTTCTGAAAATTGTATCTTTATACTGAATAAGTTTTCTTAGTACCATTCAACATATGATCACAAATCCTTAACAAAAAAGTACTTCATTTCAATACTCAAATATTCCATAATTCATATAACCATTACATTGTGGATAAAATATTCAAATAACATAATTACTGAACAAGAATATTAATCATTCCTCTCCATATAAGGTAGTATCATAATTTCATCACTATCTAGTAGCATCATTTGGGGTATATTTCTTTGACTCTTGGGACATTAATTCGTATAGTGTCCCATCTCCTTGTAGTGGAATCATTGAACACTGGAAACCTTTTTCTTACCCTTACAATCACGAACTTGGGGTTCTTTTCTAAACACTTATAACAAACTCTCATTCCCTTCATGTATTTACCAAGGTGATTCTTTCCACAGTTATCACATGTGGGAAAATCCTTCTTTCCCTTCTTCCCTTTATCAATATTTTTCTATATCATCCCTTATCCCCTATAAATCCATAGTACATGGAGAATTATTTAATTATCTTTTTAACACAAGATACTATTTCTTCATATGATGAGTGTAATTGGGAGACAATATCCCTTCAATATGATAGCTTAAGGCCATGAAAGATATGATCCCTATTACCATTTATATCACATTCCCTGGTGGAGTTGTTATTCCTTATACTAGTCAACATTTTTTAACAATGTAATATACTCGATTATCTTATAAGGTTATGAACATTATATAACTATAAATATGGTATAACACATAAAATAAATTTATGAATCATAAATCCCTAAAACCATAAATGTTTTCTACTTTTGGGAAATCATTACCTCTAAATTCCTCCTAATGATAGGTGAAAAAAATGTGAATCATCCTAAGCATGTCTCCCAGGAGTGTCAAAACAAGTGTGAAGTAAGGCTTATTTTCATGTACCAGGTTACCCTGAGTCAACATTGGAACACCTTTTTAGAGTTGTTACTCCTAGGAACATATATGCCAGAACCACATCTAGTTGTAGTATCTAGATAGGGATGTATTGCTAAGAATACTCACATAATATCTACCTTACCAAAATTCTTGGATGTTTTTGTATTATTATCCTCAATGTCTCTCTTAGGGTTATGCTCCGTAATCTTAGTTTTCTAAATCTAGTTTCCAAGATTGTTTCTAAACCTCCCTCTGGTACCAACTATAATTCCTCGACCCCATAATCCAAGAGCCAATGCATTATTAAATTGCATGGGAATTATTATAGGGAAGAAAATCCCGAAGGACCATTCAATTTAGTAGTCTTGGAAATATAGATTACAAACATCATACCCATAATACAATGGGAAGACAAAATAAAACATGTTACACAATAACTGTAATGAACTGAATCCATAAATTCTTATTCAAATATCTCTTCTTCATAATCTTGGGAAAGAAACATAATAAGTGTGAGCACAAATTCTCATTAAGGTTAAGAAAATGCGGAATAAATAATTAATTAATAGGAATAAATTAACATGAAAAAGTGAATAAATCATAACACATGCCATTAAAATAACTAGATAAGGCAATATCTATTTGTAAATTTAGGAAACTAAAAACATTCCATTTAATCAATGAACTGAAAATGAAATGTATCCATAGATATGTTGATGCAATATCTCAAGGATGAATAATAACTGAATTCTAAAAATGAAATAAATCTGTAGATCTGTAAACACAATATCTCATGGATGAATATTAACTGAATATAAATTAGGGTAATGCTTAATTATTAGACTCCATGTTTCCTAGGTACATGGTACCTTTACCATCAATACCTTTCACAAGATGGATTACAAAATGTATGGTAAAAACCTATCTGATTGGACAAATGATTTGTCTCATGAGACTACTGATACATCGAGGGGGTATATATAACTAGGCCTCATCTATGTCTTACCAGTCCAAATCATTGCTCATATTCATGAATAGTGTTCCTTAAAAATGTGTCCATATTGAATAGAAGATACAGATTTATCAATAATTCCACAATTAATCAAATAAATGTGAATGTGAACACTCCATGAAAATGATATATGGTTTAGGAAATAATAATATCCATTGTGTGATAATATGGATATAAAAGGTAAGTTAAAATAAAAATGGTTATTGTAAAGTTATTATTTCCAAAATAAAGTTAATAATCACAAACAGAAGCGATATTTCAATGATATTTGTTAAGAATGTGTTTTAGGAAATTAATCATTAAACATCCTAAAGTATCACATACCAATTGAAAATTTTAATTCATAATACCCATGAGGTAAATTTTTTCATACCATGAAGAAAATGGATTCATGATATAATGTATAAAAGTTGTACTAGATACACTATAAAAAATAATTATGTGGTGTATATGGCATATACCTTACGAAAAGAAAAAGTAAGACAAAAATCCTTTACCTTATCCTTCCTTTTGGATATGTGATCTTTAGCCTCCTATATAGTGGTTTAGAATATGTTACTAAATAATATGATAACCACCCTCATGTTTATAATATCATATATTAATATTTTATAATATTTTATTACCTTTTTGTTAACACTCTTTCATTATTTTAACTGTTTTGGGTGTTAATTGCCTAGTTTTATCAAATACATGTTGACTTTTTTTTGTGGTTCTTATTAAATATATCATGGTTTAATAATATAAATAATTTTAACTAGGAATAAATTATCATATATATTCAGTACATATTTATTTATAATAGTCCATAACATTTGTAGATTATAAATGTAGTGCACTTTTCATGGAGACGGTAGGTCGTACGTACGCATGAACGCTAATTCCATTTCTTTGTTGAATTAAAAAAATTAAAACTAAATAATAAATATGTACTTTATAATTTCCAGTATCATATTTATGTTATATATGTTACATAGGATTATTAACACCATCCATTATATGTTCCATTTATGGCATGAATGAGTCATATCGTTTTGAGGGGGTAGTAGTCCAGACTTCCTCAAATGAAATTGTCGGATTTACACATGATGGAATCGTAATGGTATGTTATAAATGAAAATTAAATAATCATAAAGACATTATAACTGAAATATATATTATATAAAAATATATCTTCCATTATAATGGCCACCTTGAGATTTAGTAGGGAAAAATTAAACAATCGTCATTTTGTGAGGCAGTAGTTCGCCACACACAGAAACGTTATGTTAATTACCCATTAGATGGTGGTGTGTGTAAGTGTAGGTCTAATTATCAGAAAAAATATATCCTAGTATATTAAGGGTACTGAAGGGTTTACACAATAACATGATAAATATATTTTAGGGGTTGGATAATGGAAATTAAACTAGATTGATTGAGAAAATACATTACCTTTTAATCGGGTAACTTCTTTGGGTTTAACCAAAAGGATTTATTTTAAATATTTACTCCAAAAAGAATGATTCTAGAAAAAATGGGAGGTATTTTGGGAGACTATTTGGTCAGGGATTCTCTAAACATAGTTGGTTTTAGAGGAGTTAATAATGGGGATAGTTGGTGGCCTTTATAGGGAAGGTTGTAATGACCCTATAATTCTCATTGGCATGAGAGTCCAACGATTCATTACTTGGCCTTAAGAGACATCCCCAAGAAACCAATGCCTAGAAACAAATTCCTAAGGGTTTCAAATACAATTGGGGTACTATTTTCCCATTAATAAATAAACCAACAATCCAACCACCAAACCTTTCGCTGATGATGCATGAACAAGAAAGACATCTAAACAACTTCATGTATCTCAAAACCACACCAAAGTGCACAAAAATAGAAGACCAAACAAGTATCAATGTACATATAGGATAATAACTAAAGACCATTAAAATACTACAACACTTCATGCTCCACAATCTCCAAGATCCACAATCATCGAACAACCCAAACATCACGAGGTGGTGCTAAACATGTGTGAAACATTAACCTTTCCCATGTCCTGTAAGATAGCATCTGCAAAAGAACAAAAGTGCCAAAGAAGGGGTAAGTATAATACTTAGTAGGTTTTACCCAATTACTTCCCTACTCATTCCACTAGTATAGAAGAGTTAGAAACATTTACATAAAAAAATTTATACCAAACATTGTTTCAAAACAATTTATAACAAAATATAAACAAGTTTCCAAAACCATTGTAACCAAAAGAATACAAGTGCAATTGAAACCAATTTTTCCAACAAGTTATTTTTTCAGAAAAATAACTAATCAAAAACTTAAAACCATTTCTCAATATCCCTTTTTGCATACCCAACCCTTCCACAAACCCATGCAACCAACCATGCATGCTATGTTATGACAATTCCATACTCATGAGTGGTTTCTCATCGATCTTCCAAGTCGTCACAAGTTAATTGTTTCCCATGTACCATTTACCCCTTTGGCACTGAGAATAAGGTAATATTTCAACCAAGCCCCATATATGCAACTTGATCACACACCACAAATGCCCAACGATCATGCCAAAGCATCCCTTTCAATAAATGCCAAACCATTTCAATGTCAAACTATTTCAATAAAACATCATTTTTATTGAAAAAAATTCTATGGAAAACACAATTTTCATCAAAAATTTAGATATTATAGAAAATCCATAATTTAAAATTATCATTTTAAATTCAAGAAATTAAACCCCTTTTCACAAAAATTCAACAAGATCATTCAATTTCACAAAAACCATAAATCATCACTAATAAAGACTTATTTCATGATTTTCATGATAAATTTCATTCAAATGAACCAATTTGAATCTAAGACGATCAATTTTATCAATAGGAGTTAAGATATAAGCCTCCTACCACAAGGGTTTTGATGAAAACCACAATGATGGAAGAACGCACAATAAAACATTGTCGATTCTCCAAGAATCCTCCTTAGATATCTTCCCCTAGAAAGATCAAGAAAAAATCTCATCATACTTTGAATAAATACACCTAGATATACCCATAATTTCTATAGATCTAAGAAATTGATAAAAGAGGGGAAGAAGATCTAAGTAGATCTAAGAAACCGATCGAGAACGATGAAGAAAGAAAACATACATCAAGAATCCAGCTTCGATTTGCCAAGGAAAGAATTTGGATCGCCTCTGGAATGATGGGAGAACCTTCTTTGGCCTTAGTATATGAAAAATCCCAAGTTATGGAAACTTATGAGAAAAAATGAGTCACTTAGAGGCAAAAACGTGTGACATCCACTTTTTTAGGATCTCACTTAAACCATTTGCACGGTTAGTTCGCACGGTTAGAAAACACGTGCGTTAGCTACTTCCTAGGTAGAACCTCACAAGTATTCCTCATGTAGTCTCCCTAACCATGCTCCAACCATGCTGGAGCCACTACCTTAAGAGGACCAATTACGCATCGTTTGGCCACACGGTTAGACAAATCATGTGATGCCCGTGCAACTTCCATTTTTCCTCAAAACTACATCCAAAGTTCTCCCAAATCTCCCATTCATCACCCTTAAACATTATAACTATGAAAATATTCAATTAAGGCTTACATACCCAAAACCGGGGGTACTAAATTATCCCCACCATATGTCTTTCCATCCTTAGAAAGTAGAAAGCTCTCACCCATCTGAAAGAGTTCTGTCCACTGCTCTTTTATCTCCTTCTCGCATTCCCAAGTCTCTTCTTGAATCCAACCATGCTACCATAAAACCTGAACTAGACGGATACTATTTACATTCAATAATTTCTCTTGCCTATCCAAAATCTGTACTGGAATGTGTATCAACGTAGCATCTGGATCTAGGTCAACGTGATTCCATTTTATCACATGGTCAGAATCAGGCTGATACTTTTTCAACTGAGATACTTGGAACACATTATGCACTAAAATAAATCATGGTGGTAATTCCAACTGATATTCCACCTCTCCAACCCATTCTATTATCTCAAAAGGGCCAATGTATCTATATTATAACTTTCCATGCTTCCCAAAATGATGATGTCCATGTCTTGGATAGATCCTCAAGAACACATGATCACTCACGGAAAATGAAAAATTCCTTCAATGGTGATCCACATAAGATTTATGATGACTATGAGATATCTCCATCCTCATTCTGATCAACTGGATCTTATCTGTTGTTTCTTGGACAAGGCTCGGCCCAACTAGTGAAGTTTCAACTGTTTCCACCCAACCTATTGTAGAATGACAAGGATGCCCATACAATGCCTCAAATAGAGCCATATGTATCGAGACCAGATATATGTTATTGTATGAGACCACCACTAAGGGTATATGTTCCTCCCATGATCCATCTAAATCCATTACACAAGCCCGTAACATGTCTTCCAATGTTTGTATCGTCCGTTCGGATTTCCCATTCGTTTGTGGATGATACGCCGTTCTCATAGTCAACTGAGTCCCAAGGGATTTTTGTAAGGATTTCTAGAAATGATATGTGAACCTTGGATCACTATCTAAGAATATTTAAATTGTTACTCTATGCCTCTTTAACACTTCTCAGATATAGATTTTTGACAGATCCTCTACCATATGAGTTTCGCGAATTGGTATGAAATAGGCCGACTTGGTTAGTCGATCTACTATCACCCAAATGACATCATGGTTTCAAACTATTCTTGGAAGATCTGTAATGAAACCCATTTCTATTTGATCCCATTTTCATACTAGGATAGGTAAAGAATACAACATACCTTCTAGTCTCTAATGCTCTGCTATAACTTGCAGACAAGTTAAGCACTGAGAGACAAACTCGGCCACCTTCCTTTTTATTCCATCCCACCAAAACTGCACCCTTAATGCCTTATACATCTTCTGTGTACCTAGATTTACATCCCATCTCGAGTCGTGGTAATCATGAATTATTTATTACTGATAGTCCATATGTACAACCATATGATCTCTAAAACAAAAAACTGAACTCCCATCAAGTTTCCAGCCCTCAATGGTCTCCTCACCATTGAGTTTTGAACTCACAATCATACACTCTGCATCATATTTTTGTGCTTATTTGACCATTTTTACCAAATCAAGAACAAGCATAGTTTAAAATAAAATTGCAATATCACCTTGATCTTCACATTCCACATGCATGTCGGCTATGACTGACATCAAATGCCATTCCTCTAAAGCTTCTTTCACCAACTGAGTATATGAATTTCTACTCAATGCATCGGCCACCGAATTTCCTTTTCTTAGTGTATACATCAAATCAAATTCAAACATTTGGAGATACTTCATCCATCAACTTTGCCTCAGATTCAAATCTCACTGTGAGAAAATTTGTTTCAAGATTTTGTGATCTGTGAACATAGAAAATTTATCACTAAAGATATAATGTTGCCACGTCTTCAAAGCATGGATGACAGTAGCTAACTCCAAATAGTGTGTTGGGTAATTATTCTCATGCACAGTCAACTGTCTGGACCCATAAGCAACCACATGGTATCTTGCATGATAACACATCCCAACCCCGATCTTGAAGCATCACAGTACACCACATACCCCTATCCAGATTCTGGAAAGATCAAGATAGGTGTCAATGTAAGATGTAATTTTAGTTCCTAGAAATATTTCTTTTATTCTTCCATCCATTGGAATGGATCGTTCTCATTTTTCAAATCTTCCATTGGAGAAGTTAGTCGTGAGAAGTCATGCACAAAGCATCAGTAGTAACCATCTAGAAAAAGAAAAATATATATCTCAAAAACATTTTTTAGTGGTTACCAAGAGATAATGGATTCTATTTTTTCTAGATCAATAGATATTCCCTTCTCAAAAATGACATGGCCAAGGAAACATACTTCTTGTATCCAAAAATAACACTTTAATAATTTGGAATACAAATGGTGAACTCTCAAGATTTGTAACACTGTTTCCAGGTGCTTCTCATGGTCTTCCCTTTCCATTTAATATAGAAAAATTTCTTCCACAAACACCACAACAAAAGAGTCCAGATATTTCAGAAATATATAATTTATCAAATCCATGAAGACTGCTGGTGAATTCGTTAGACCGAAAGGCATGACTATATATTATTAGTGACCATATCTGCTTCTGAAAGCTGTCTTCAGAATATCTTCCTTCCAAACTCGCAATCAGTGATATCCTGATCAAAATTCAATCTTGGAGAACCCCTGAGCTCCCCTTAATTGATCAAACAAATCATCAATTCATGAAAATGGATATCATTTCTTTATCGTAACTTGGTTAAGCTTATAATAATCAACACACAGCCGAAGAGTTCCATATTCTTTCTTCACGAACAAAACCATGGCTACCCACGGAGACGTACTTGCTCGAATGAAACCCTTTCTTTCCAACTCCTCAAAATATACTTTCAAATTCGATAATTCTGTTGGGGCCATCCTATAAGATGGAAGGGAAATAGGACTGGTCCCCATAAGGAGATCAATCGTAAAGCCCACTTCCCTTAATGGTGGTAACCCTGAGAATTTAATGAGAAATACATTTAGAAAGTGATCCACATTTTCTGGGAAACTAATTCCCTAAATCTCATCCATTTATTGCAAAGTCAACACCGCCAACTTGTAAGATGTCATTCCCACCATTGGTACCACCAAGATCTTTTCACGTTTCTTTACCATCCTCAATCCTTTGAAGAGATGCTTGATCTTGTCCTTAATCATGAAACTCGCTATTCTCCTATAACAGTCGATGTGAGCCTTAAACGTTTTTAACCAATCCATATCCAGGATTACATCATAGACATTCATGTCCAACACTGAGAATTCCCATTTCATCTCAACTCTATCAACAGTTATAGAACATGTTCAACACACACAGGCTTGTCATTCTCTTTCACCGAGAGGAGTTTCCATTTTAAAACAGAATGAATCATTTCTAACTTTAAAAATATAAAATCAAAAGCATGGAAAGAAATGAAGGAATGCAATTCACCAGTATCTAAGAGAACTTTCACAAGGGTAGAATTCAAAAGAAATTTACCTCTCACCATAGATGGTCCAGCTTGATCATCAACAATCATCTGCTCAGCTCTATACAATTTCATCATCACTGCATTGTTCTCCTTTTCTCATTGATGTGATTTCCCTAGTAGAGGAGTCATGGTATTTCTAGAATCACTATGGTTATCTCTGCTCTGCTGATGAGACTGATTCTTTTTTCCTTGCCCTGTCAAAGCATACGATGCTTGGGACACTTGAGAAGTGTCTTGAGCACTTGACCTTGGAGCAATGTGACAATAGCGCTGAAGATGTCCCATATTTTTGCTATTATGACATGCTCTAAGTTGTGTCATACACTTGATTTTTGGGTTCAAGTGAACCACATTAAAAACTACCATCTTTACTCTGGGGTTGTGGAGGAAGGTTCACTGATCCAATCATCTGATTCTGATTTCCACTTCCACCTTGGAAATAGGTGTCCCTTTTCTACTTGTTCCAAGTGGTTGAGTTCCCACCATTTCCTATAGGTATCATCATACCTCCTCCCATATATCCCAAGACATTATTTTCATCCACAGTCTCTTTTTTCACCATCTCTATATAATCCAAAATACAAAGCACCACTATCTGTGATCTAATCTCTTATTGTAGCCCCGATTCGAAGATGCATGGCTTCAAAGAGGCACTTTTTGCAACCTATAGTGAAGAACAGACTAAATTCATGAATTTAGCTAAAAATTCGGTGACCGAGAGAATATATTGTTTCTGGTTGAAGAAGTTCATCATTTTCTGGATCTTGAACATGTGAGGATAGAGTAGTTTTTTGAACAATTCCTCAAAATCCTACCATGTAAGGCCTTCATCTAATTTAGCATGCACCGCTAAATCCCACCATTGGCATGAAATGTCGTCGAGAATATATGTTCAAAGCTTGACCTTTAGCTCTAATAGTGTGCCGATGAAGAATAAGATATGATTTACCCTACTCAGCCACACCTCCAACTTCTCAGGTTCAGAATCACCCCAGAGGTTAGGTGGATTCTGCTTCATGAATTAAATGGTATGATCCAAATGCCTTGCCTCATTCCTCTGGTTCCTCATATCCACATCTTGAAAATCTTAGAAAATACTATGAACTAGCTCTTGGTTCACCCATGGTTCAAGTGCAACCACATTATCCACCACTTCTATAGGTTGGTTTCGACGACACCTACTGGGTGCCATTTTCTAAACCAATAAAAAACTACATCAATCTCACTCTCTAGCAACTGATGGCTTAGCATTTCAAATTATATCACATCAACAATCACAACTTTGTTTTCCAAAACAAAATTTTGTCCAGGTTCAACCATTTTTGAAAACATTCAACATTATTTTGAAAATTAAACCATTTTTAAAATACCATAATCGTTCCCTTTTCAAAATCTTTAATTTGAAAAAAAACAATTTCATACTTTTTCAAAAATCAACATTTTTTCACAACATGAACCATTACTCAAAATGATGTATGCACTACTAGTGAAAATTAATTCCTATACAATGCATGTCATTCTCATATCATTGGATAAACCCATGAAAATGAGATTCTTATATCCTAGAAGTGTCTCCAAATACTTAGGTACCCAACTCTCTGGTAACTTTAAGTTCAGCATTAAACGGTTAGCTATATCCTTTTATGTTATACATTTCATGTTCTGAAAAACCTACTCCTATCTAATATTTCATCCCTATGGATAGACAAGAAGGAATTTCAACTCCAAGACCAAGAACTTTGATGACTACTTGTTAATAAAGGATCACACAAGCTGATATCATTTGTACCACCAAGTAAGGTCCCTCTGATACCATTTCTAATGACCCGCTAATTCTCATTAGCTTAAAAGTCCAACGAGTCATTAATTTTCCTTAAGAGACATCCCCAAGACGCAAAATGCTGGTAATAAATACCGCAGGGTTTAAAATATAAGTGGGAGACGATTTACCCTATATTATATAAACCAACAAACCAACACCCAAACCTTTCACTGATGATACCTGAACCAGAAAGACAACTAAACAACTTCATGTATCTCAAAACCACATCAAATTTCACAATAGAGGAAAACCAAACAAGTATAAAAGTACATAACAAATAAAAACTATTCCCCTCAAAAGACTAAAAGAATTAATGCTCCACAAGCTCCATGCTCCACAATCCACAAAAATCCCAAACATCACGAGGTAGTGCTAAACACGTGAGAAAAATTAACTTTTCCCCTGTTCTAGAAGATAGCATCTGAAAAGTCACCAAAGTTCCAAAGAAAGGTGAGAATAAAACTCAGTAGGTTTTCCCTAATGAATTCCCTAATCACTCCACTAGGAGAGAAGAGTTAGAAACATTTATATAAAATATTTTATACCCAACATTTTCTCAAATTGGTTTATAACAAAATATAAACAAGTTTCCAAAACCGTTGTAAACAAAAGAATACAAGTTCAATTGAAACAAATTTTTACAACAAGTTATTTTTCAAGAAAAATAACTAAACAAAACCATAAAACCATTTCTAAATATCCCTTTTTGGCATACCCATCAATTCCAAAAACCCATGAAACCAAAAATGCATGCAACTTTATGACAGTTCCATACTCGTGAGCGGTTTCTCATCGATCTACCAAGTCGTCACAAGGTAATTGTTTCCCATGTGCCATTAAACCCTTTGGCACCGAGAACAAGGTCATATTTCCACCAAACCCTATATATGCAACATGAACACACACCACATATTCCCAATGATCATGCCAAAACATCCTTTTCAAAAAAAATACATTTTATTGAAAACCATTTCCGTCAAAACCATTTCAATTCCAAACCATTTTGATGTCAAACCATTTCAATAAAATACCAATTTTTATTGAAAACTGTTTATATTAAAAACCCCTTTTTCATCAACCATTTAGAAATTCCATAACATCCATAATTTAAAATTATCATTTTAAATTCAAGAAACAAAACCCCTTTGCACAAAAATTCAACAAGATCACGCAATTTCAAAAAACCATAAATCATAACTAAATAAAACGTATTTCACGTTTTTAACAATAAATTTCATTCAAATAAAACAATTTGAATCTAATAAAATCGATTTTAGCTATAAGAGCCCAGAGAGAAGCCTCATACCTAAAAGGTTTTGACGAAAACCACAATGAACGAAGAACGCACAAGAAAAGTGGGTTGATTATCCAAGAATCTTCCATAGATCTCTTCTCCTAGAAAGATCAAGAAAAAATATCATAATAATTGGAATCCACACACCTTGATCTACCCATAATAGTTGTATATCTAAAAAACCAGGGGAAGAGGATATGTAGATCTAAGTATATCTAAGAAACTGATCAAGAATGATGAATAACAATCACATAAATCAAGAATTTGGCTTCGATTCACCAAGGAAATCCATCGGATCACCACTAGAATGATGGGAGAACCTTATTTGGCCTTAGGAGAAGAAAAATACCAAGTTATGGCCACTTAAGAGAAAAACTGAGTCACTTAGAGTCAAAAATGTGTGAGATCCACTTTTTTAGGATCTCACTTAAACCATCTGCACGATTAGTTCTCATGGTTAGAAAAATCATGTTTTAACCATGTGTTAGCTACTACCAAGGAAAACCCTCGCATGGATTCCTCGCATGGTCTCACTAACTGTGCTCCAACCATGTTGGAGCTACTGCCTCAAGAATACCAATTATGCACGGTTTGGCCACACAGTTAGACAAACCGTGTGCCGCCCGTGCGACTTCCATTTTTATTCAAAACTACTTCCAAAGTTCTCCCAAATCTCCTATTCATCACCCTCAAACTTTATAACCATGAAAATAATTAGTTAAGGGTTACATATGAGAAACAAGGGGTACTAAAAAGGGGGAGTGAGACTTTTGTAAATACCAAACAGTATTCAATAATGGGTAGTCAATCATACCGAAAGAGCCTCCAAAATGGACAAATAATGGAGTAAAGGAGAATTATGGTAAATAAAAACCCCATCCATACAAAAAATATGTGAATTTTAATATTTTGGTTCCCTAACTTCTAAGATTCCTAAATTTTATCATTTTTGTTTTTATTAAAGAATCTATTTTTCTAATCTAATTAATTTAACCATTATGACTAAATTAAAGTGAGATTTATAAAAAAAAATATAGAGCCCTAAATTATTAATATTATATCTAATTTATAAAATTAAAATCCAATTTTCTTGTATATTAATTTTAGAACAAGCACATGTGACATACTAAAACTCTTCCTGAACTTGGACAGTGTTAACAACATATTTAAATAATATGGGTCAATATGTTAATTATAAAATACTAATTATTATTTTAATACACCGTATTTAAAATCTATTAACACTTAAAAATATCTTGGCATAATATAGGATTTTTATTAATTCAAAATCATTTAATTAGATTCATTTATTATAAATTAACAATAATGTCAATTTTGACATTATTTATATAAT
The DNA here is from genome assembly GCA_963277665.1 of Viscum album. Classification (NCBI taxonomy): domain Eukaryota; kingdom Viridiplantae; phylum Streptophyta; class Magnoliopsida; order Santalales; family Viscaceae; genus Viscum; species Viscum album. The sequence goes on along the minus strand of OY728120.1, from coordinate 1,975,227,725 downwards.
GCTAATTTTAAAATATAAATTTTATATTGGAATTAAATTATATTAGGTTTCATGTGTTTAACATGATATATTAATATATATAATAAATAAATACAATAATTAAATCAATTAACTTCACTTTTTTCATCTATAATGTCATTTATTTTAGTTAATTATTAACTAAATAATCATTGTATTGAAGTTTCTTAAGCATTTTAAGTACCTAAACCATATATAAAAATTATTGATAATATATTATGATAAAAATAACCTATATATTTTAAAAATATATCCATAACCAAAATTATGATTTTTTTACATATCTTGATGGTTTATAAATGTTAAAGGTAAGGAAAGTTCCCATTTTGTCTTTTTCTTTACTTAACATTTTATATAGGGAAATTTCATTTAATAATATCCCAATAACCATATATTTCAATCCAAGTGGGGATATGGTCAATTTATTGTTTTCCAATGGCTTTTGGACAAGTTTCCAAGTCATTTTGGTCCTTAATATTAAGTTTTAGTCCCTTATTAAGCTTAATCATACCTTAATCTACATAATTAATCTTAATCACATTCACTAATCATTTTGGTCAAAAAAATAAGTTGATATTATTGGACCAAAAATATCATACTAATTACATCTATGTATGTAATATTTTCAAAATTATATTCACAAAAGTGGGAAAATTAAGATTAACGCTAATCTCGTAGATGGGGTGAAATAACGAGTTTTAATAATTGAAAAACATTCAAAAGTGTGTTATGTTTTTATATTAAATTTGAAAGTAAAATTGATTATAATTAACTTAATTTTATAAATATATCTATAATTGATATAAGGTGACTCTAAAAAAAACTAAAATATAATTTATCATTAACAATTATTTAATCAAAAAAGGCTATTTTTAACTAAATTGTAGTAATTTTCACTATTCATCAAAAAATTGATGTTCCTCAGAAAAATCCCAAAAAATTACCATAAGATAACTACAAAATTATGAATTAAAAAATTATTTTTATTTTTAAAAATAAAATTAACAAAATTGAAAAAATTTATTTTTAAAATAGGTTCTCCATTAAATGGTGGTAAAACTCAGTCTTGCGTGTAACGCAAGTCAATTCTGTTTTGAATGTAGCATAAGTTTAACATTGGATATAAAGAATAACAACAAAAAAATTATATTTATCCTAAAAGGAAAATATTTTAAATTATAGGGGTTTCACATTCTCCCCATCTTAATTAAATTGCATCCTTGTAATTTTAAATTGAACTCAGTAATTCTTGGATTGAAAATAAACTGTTTTTGAAAGACCCACATTATAAAAAGGATCAATGTTATATTTTTTAATAATAGTTAATGGAAATAACAATGGTAAAGTATTTAGGTTCCCTAGTAGGAGAACATTGGTAGTAAATGGAAATATGGATTTGGATGGAAAATCTAACCATCAATGTTATCTTTTCCTTTCATTATGCCTTGAACTGTTTCTAATTCGTATCTTAGCACATGATACAACATATAGTGAAGTAATACATTACCATATAAAATATCATAAAATGATAAACTTAAACCATTTAGAAATGTTTAACTTTTTCAAATGATTTTAATTCGGTCACTTCTAATAGAACTTATCATTAGTCTTTATTCAACATGAATCTGCTCTAAATTTTCACATTCCAAACATGTGAATAGCATCATCATGTATCCTCTTGAAATATGGTAATAACTTGAATTACCATAAAACCATATTGGAAACATGAATTCCTCCTTATTCCTTAAGTAAGAAACATGTTATTTTATATATTACTTAAATCCAAAAGTTTTGTAAACTCCATCAATGATATCATATAACACTTATCGAAAAGTCTTTAATCAGTTCCAAGGTAGTCAGTACTTATCCAAATAAATCATTTCTTCATAATTATCTTAACATAATTAATATATTAATGTTTTTCTTTCCCTCAATCATATGTTTTCTGAAAATTGTATCTTTGTACTGAATAACTTTTCTTAGTACCATTCAACATATGATCTCAAATCCTTAACAAAAAAGTACTTCATTATAATACTCATATATTCAATAATTTTTATAACCAGTACATTTCTGATAAAATATTCAAATAAAATATTTATTGGACAAGAATATTAATCATTACTCTTTATCTAAGGTACTATCATAATTCCATCACTATATGATAGCAACATTTGGGGTATATTTCTTTTAGTCTTGGGACATTGATTCACATAGTGTCCTATCTCATTACAGTGGAATCATTAAACACTAGAAACCATTTTCTTACCCATGAAATCATGAAAATGGTTTCCTTTTTTCCACACTTATAACAAAATCTCATTCCCTTCAATCATTTACCAAGGTGATTCTTTCCACATTTATCACATGTGGGAAAATCCTTCTTTCCCTTCTTACTTTTATCCATATTTTTCTATACCATCCCCTACTTCCCTTCAAATTCTTAGGACTTAGAGAATTATTTACTTATATTTTTAACACATTATACTATTTTCCCATATGATGAGAGTACTTGGGAGACTATCTTACTTCTAAATGATGGCTTCATACCATGAAATATATAATCCTTATTACCCTTTACATCACATGCACTAGTGCAGTTCATATTCCTTATACTAGGCATCACTTTTAAATAGTGGAATATATTGGATTAGCTTATATGGTTATGAAAATTTTATGACTATAAATATGGTATAACACATAAAATAAATTTATGCATTATAAACCCCTAAAACCATAAACTTTTTATACTTTGGGGAAATTATTACTTCTAAATACTTCATAATGGTAGGTACAAAACATGTGAATCATCCTTATCATATCTTCAGTAGTGTCAAACCAGGTGTGAAATAAGGCTCGTTGTTATATGTTAGGTTACCCCAAGTCAACCCTAGAACACCTTTTCATAGTTGTTACTCCTAGGTACATCTATTCCAGAACCACATCCACTTGTAGTATCCAGATAGTTATATATTCCTAGGAATACCCACATAATCTCTACCTTACCGAAATTATAGGATGTTCTTGTATACTTATCCTCAATATCAATCTTAGGGTTTTGCTCTATAATCAATGTTTTCTAAATATAATTTCAAAGTTTTTTTCCAAACCTATCTCTGATACCAACTGTAATCCCCTGACCCTAGAATCCTGGAGCTGGTGCATTATTACATTACATTGGCATTATTACAGGGAAGAAAATCCTGAAGGACCATTCAGTTTAGCAGTCTTGGAAATCTAGATTACATACATGATACCCATAATACATTGGGAAAACAAAATAAAAAATGCTACATAATAAATGTAATAAATTGCATCCATAAATTCATATTCAAATATCTCTTCTTCATTTCCTCAGAAAAGAAACATATTTAGTGTGAACACAAATGCTCTGTAAGGGTATGAAAATGCAGAAGCAATAATGAATTGATAGGAATAAATTAACATGGAAAAGTGAATAATTGATAACACATGCCATTAAAATAACTAGATAAGGCAATATCAATATTTCAATTTAGGAAAATAAAAATAATCCATTTAATCAATGAACATAAAATGAAATGTATCCATAGATATGCCAATGAAATATCGCATGGATGAATAATAAATGAATTCTGAAAATGAAATGTATCCATAGATAGGTCGATGCAATATCTCATGGATGAATAATAATTGAATATAAATTAGGGTAATTATTAATTATTTGACACCATGTTTCCTAGGTACATGTTACTTTTACCATCAAGACCTTTCACAAAATGGTTTACAAAATGTAGGGTAAAAACCCATCTGATTGGCCAAATGATTCGTCTCATGAGACTACCAATGCATTGAGGGGATATCTATAACCAGGCCCCACCCATGTCTTACCAGTCCAAATCATTTCTTATATTCATGAATAGTGTGCCTTAACAAAATGTATCCATATTGAATAAAAGATATGGATTTATCAATAATTCCCCAGTTAATCAAATAACTATCAAAGTGAACACTGCCTGAAAATGGTATACGGTTTAGGAAATAATAATATCCATTTTGTGATAATATGAATATAAAAGGTAAGTTAAAATGAAAAATTATTACAATAAAGTGATTATTTCCAAAATAAAGTTAACAATCACAAAGGGATGTGATATTTCAAAGATATTTATTAAGAATATGTTATAGGAAATTAATCATTAAACATCCTAAAGTGTCCCATACAACATAAAACATTTAATTCATAATCCCCATTAGGAAAGTTTTTTATACCATGAAGAAAATGGATTCATGATATAATTTTTAAAAGGTTTATTAGATACAGTATACAAAATAAGTATGTGGTGTATTTGGCGTATGCCTTACGAAAATAAAAATTAAGACAAAAATTTCATTACTTATACTTCCTTTTGGTTATGTGGTCTTTATCCTCCTCTATAGTGGTTTAGAATATGTTAATAACTAATAAAATAACCACACTCAAGCTTATAATATCATATATTAACCTTTTATAAAATTTTATTTCCTATTTGTTAACACTCATTCATTATTTCAACTGTTTTGGGTGTCAATTGCCTAGTTTTCTCAAGTACATTTTGACTTGTTATTTGTGGTTCTTATTAAATATATAATGGTTTCATCATCTATAGAATGGAAAATATGACAAAATTATCATATATATTTAGTACATATGTATTTATAATATTCCATAACATTTTGAGAATATAAATGAAGTGCATTGTTCATGGAGACGGTATGTCATACGTACACATGAACGCTACTTCCATTTCTTTTTGAATTAATAAAATTAAAAATAAATGATAAATATGTATTTTATAATTTCAATTATCATATGTATGTTATATATTTTACATATTTTTACTAACACCATCCATTATATGTTCCATGTAGGCATGAATGATTCATATCGCTTTGAGGGGGTGGTAGTCCACACTTCCTCAAATGAAATTATCATATTTACACATGATAGAAGAATAAAGGTATTATATAAATAAAAATTATAGAATCCTAAAGAAATTATAAATGACATGTGTATTATATATAAATATATTTTCCATCATAATACTCACTATGAGAGGAGATATGGAAAAATTTAACAATCATCGTTTCGTGAGGTAGTAGTTTTATATACACAGAAACATTATGTTCATTACCCATTAGATGGTGGTCTGTGTACTTGTAGGTATAATTCTCAGAATAAAAACATCCTAGAATATTTACGGTACTTATTTTTTTACACAATAACATAATAAGTATATTTTAGGGGTTGGATAATGGAAATTAAAGTAGATATATTGAGAAAATACATTACCTTTTAATCGGGTAACTTCTTTTGGTTTAACCAAAAGGATTTATTTGAAATCTTCCTCCAAAAATGAATGATTCTAGGTCTAGGGGAGGGATATTGGGAGAATATTTTGTCAGGTATTGTCTGATATTAGGATTTTTTATAGGTGTTAATAATGGGGATAGGTGGTGGCCTTTTATAGTGAAGGGGGAGTGGAACTTTTGTAAATACCAAATTGCATTCAATAATAGGTGGTATATCTTACCTAAAGAGCCTCAAAAATGGAAAAATAAGAGATTAAATGAGAATATTGGTTGAAAAAAACCTCATCCATACAAAAATATGTGCATTTTAATAATTTGGATCCCTAACTTCTAAAATTCCCAAATTTTATCATTTAGGTTTTTATTAAAGCATCTAGTTTTCTAATCTATTTAATTTAACAATTAAGACTAAATTAAAGTGAAATTTATTATAAAATATAGGGCCACTAAATTATTAATATTATATCTAATTTATAAAATTATAATCCCATTTTTTTTGTAAATTAATTTTAAAATAAGGTAATATGACGCGGTAAAATGCTACTTGAACCCGAACTATGTTAACAACATATTTACCTAATATGGGTCAATATGTTAATAATAAAATATTAATTATACTCTTAATAGACCATATTTAATATTTGTTAACACTTAAAAATCACTTGTCATAATATTGGATTTTTATTAATTTTAAATCATTTAATAAGATTCATTAATTAAAAATTAATAATAATGTCAATTTTGACATTATTTATTTTATGTTAATTTTAAAATATAAATATTATATTGGAATTAAAATATATTATGTTTAAATGTGTTTAACATGATATATTATTATAAATAAATAAATAAATATAGTAATTTGATCAATTAACTTTTCTTTTAACATTTATAATGTCATTTATTTTAGTTAATTGTTAACTAAATAATCACTATATTGATGTTTCTTAAGCATTTTAAGTACCTAAACCATATATAAAAATTATTGATAATTTATTATGATATAAATAACCCATATATATATAAATATATATCTATAACCTAAATTATGATGATTTTTACATATCTCAATGTTTTATAAATGTTAAGGTAAGGAATGTCCCCTTTTTGTCTTTTTTCCTTACTTAACCTTTTATAAAGGGAAATTTCATTTAATAATATCCTAATAACCATATATTTAGAAAAAAGTGGGGAAATGGTCAAATTATTGTTAGACAATGTCTTTTGGACAAGTTTTCAAGTCATTTTGGTCCTTAATATTAAGGTTTAGTCCCTTATTAAGCTTAATCATACCTTAATCAACGTAATTAATCTTAATCACATTCACTAATAATTTTGGTCAAAAAAATAAGTTGATCTTATTAGACTACAAATATCTTACTAATTACATCTTTTTATGTTGAATTTTCAAAATTCTAATCACATAAGTGGGAAAATTAAGATTAATGCTAATCTCATAGACAGGGTGAAATAACGAGTTTTTATAATAGAAAAACTTACAAAAGTGTGTTAATTTTTTATAATCAATTTGAAAGTAAAATTAATTATAATGAAATTAATTGCATAAATATATGTATAATTGATATAATGTGACTGAAAAAAATATAAAATATAATTTTTCATTAATAATTATTTAAATGAAAATACTATTTTAACTAAATTGCATTAATTTTATCTATTCATCAAAAAATTTATGTTTCTCAGAAAAAACAAACAATTTACCATAAGATAATTTCAACATTCCGAATTCATAAATAATATTTATTTTTTGAAATAAATTTCATAAAAGTTTAAAAATTGAGTTTTAAAATATGTTCTCCATTAAAAGGCTATAAAACTCAGTCTTGCGTGTAACACAAGTAAATTATGTGTTGTATATAGCATAATTTTAACATTGTGTATAAATCATACCAACAAAAAAATTATTCTAAAAGGAGAATATTGTAAAATCTTGGGTTTTCACATCTAGTCTACAGAGATTGTGTCCATGTCGAGATGACAATGGAGTGTATTTATGATCTGTATATTACCCACATATGCTTGATAAGAGAGGTGTTTAGCCTTCAAATTCTATTGAGTTTCCAACATGTTCTAGAATAAGTAAGGTACGAAATCATTATCTAGATCATTTTGGGATCTCATATTTGGAAGTGGTGATGGGCCAGAACATGGTTGGGATTTTGTTTGGATAACACAATCTATATATCCATGTTTTCCTCTTCTTTATTAGAATTATATGCCTCCACCTAGTCATACCATAGAGGTTATAGTGACCCTAGCCTTTTACATATAATATTACATGATTTTAAGCATAATTATACATCATAGTATAATCCCTGGATCATGAATTATAGAATCTTTGAAGACTAAGTACATAAAACATAAAACATGGGGCTAAAAAACATCTTTATTTAATATCCATAAAGAACTCCTAAATTCCTTTTATACCTTACATCTTTATAGGCTACCCTGGGGAACACATGAACAAAGGTATGAGATAAAAATCCTAGTAAGGGAATTAACATAAGAATAAATCTTAAGAACATGAGTTAGGAGGCATGACATAATGATATAAAAAGACAGGTACATATGAAATCATAAAAAATAAACATGGGATAACATAAACATGGAATCATAGAAATGTGGCAGAAACATAAAACATGTCTTTAGTATGAGTCAAGTCTAACCGCCAGTCCCATTTCCTATAGTAGTACGGGTCAAGGCAAACTGCCAATCCCATTTCCTGTAGAAGAAAAGGCCAAGGGTAACCGCCAAGATCGTTGCACATAGAATCTCATGAGACTTAACTTTACCCAATGCATTGGAGTGATATCTGGGCACACCCATATTACATTTCATTAATATGTTTTCTAGATAAAGAATCATACATAATCAATCTTATATAAACATAAGGGTTACCCATGGAAAGAATTGGGTACCACAATCATGACATAAAACATAACCAATGGGAAAATCATTAAAGTGTCCATGAAAGAAATAAATTAGAACATACATGGACTTTCATAAGGTAAAATAGGAATATATATTGGAAATTGTTGAAAAATATAAGTGACAACATGTAGGAAATGTATTCAAAGAATTTTAGCATTAAAACATTTTTTGTGCAGTTTTAAGAAAAATACTATATTGCATTAAAAATAGAAAAGTGGAAAATATTTTATATAAAACCAGAATTCAAAAAAGAATATTTTCAAAATAAAAATAATGATTTTATAAATACAATGGTGGCTTAAAACAGAGGATAGAGTTCAATTGAAATGGGTTAAAAATTTGGGAAGTTCCCTTAAAACAAGGTTTCTTATCGGAAAGTATCGATGAGGGAATCACTTAAAAGCATGTATATTTCGAAAATTTAATTAGGGATGGATCTTTAAAAATGAGTTTAAATTATATAAATATTATTTATAATTTGTTCTTAAAATTAAAATAAAACTTCATTTGGGTAAAAAGAAAGATAGAGAAACCCTCAGGAATAAAGGTGGTTCGGGTAGAATTCCTTACGGATTACCAGTATGCTATCACGTGTCCTTAAGAGGGATTAATGAGAGAGAAAGGGATTTATAATATTTTATAAATCTTGAGGATAGTTTGGGGGAAGTTTGTAATTGTACCCCATCACTAGGAATTACACATAAAAGTCATATAACATTGAGGAAAATCTTGAATAAAAGTGAAATAGAGAGGATCCCATACCTTAAGTCTGGTGGTGTTCTCCACTTGTTATTAATGACCTGAGTAAACAAATTAGGTTTAATAATTAATAATCCCAGAACATATTCTATATTTAATTTATTTATCATGACCTTTTTTATTCATTCAAGACCTTTTTGATAGGTTATAAGGTTCAATTTCATTGTTCAGGTCTGTTTTCTTTCTTGGTTTTTAATGATCGGTTCATGTTTGGATTAACACGTATAATGAAAGTGGTTGTCTAGAATTTAAGTTGTATGTTATTAGTGAAGATCAATGATGTTACATGGTTATAATAATTCACTCGGTTATTGGTATTGAAGACGAGTTATTTTATAAAACCTTAGTGATAACTGTTTTGGTTAATCGGGGGGTTTGATTACAATGGACATGTTTTTCTTTATAACTTAATACCATTTGTACAAAAGGATTATAGAACCTTAAATCAGATATATTACAAATATAATAATCTATTTCAACCATAACACAAATGGTTTAATGACCAGAATTAAAGATGATAATATAAATTGATAAACGGTTGTCCTTGAATGTTCTAAATTAACACATCTCAAACGGTGTTTTCATTTCTTTCAAATAAAATATGGGGAAATGAGAGATGATAATGAAATATCCCCTTAGAATAAAAAAATTCTATTACATATATGTTACTAGAGTTATCATACCATTTGGGTGAAGGTAGGTGATGAAACAAACAAGAAAAGAAAATAACTTAAAAGAAATAAAAGAATTGGAAAGAAAAATTTACCTATTGAGTTTATCTCCTTTGAGAACCTCTTAAGGGGAGAGGTTTTGGTATTTTTAAGAGAATAGGGGTTGTTGGGTGTGGGGGAGGATCTTGGGGAGAGATTTGGGAAGAATATTGGAAAGTAAAAAGGCTTTAGATTAGTGAATAGAAGAGGGAGTGAGGGGGGTTTATAGTGGAGGAGAGGAGGGTTTTCATAATATTATAATCATTAATTTATTGTTTCTTCAAAAGAAAATAAATAGTAAGTATTCCATGACAAGGAATAGTAATAAATGAATGTGATTTCTAACCAATTGTTCTTGCATCAGCATATCATCATCAATGAATCAATAAATTCATTATTTAGCATTTATCTTAAATTATCGTATTTTACTATTCACCAAAAATTGAATTATTTTGGAAAAATCACAAAAATTAACCCTAACCATTTTTCGACATGTATAATTCAAAAATGATATCCATTTTTCAAAAATAAATTTTTAAATATGTTTATTTTATATTTAATTAATATCATAATTTATTATTAAAAAATAGTTTTAAAACATTCAATTACTTATTCTAAAATATAGGTACATCATACTTTCACTTGAATATTAATTTTATAATATCATAGGTAAATTTACTATTCATTAGGGTGTATCTCTATTCATAAGGGTATGGTACTATTCATAAGGGTAGGTTACTATTCACCAAAAAATAATTTTTTCTATCCGACTCCAAATGACTTACTGATCGCAACCGTGTATGTTAGATTTTTGAAATTACAAAAACAAAAGTGAAAAACTTATGTCTAAAGGTCGCATATCACTTAGTAGTTCATTATGTTGTGATTTCATGTGATTATATGAAATATTTATAAGAAATGAATTTTCATTTATAAAACATTGGGTCGTTACATTCTTCCCCCCTTATGAAATTCTACCCTCAAAATTTCATTTTACATTATAAGCCATAAATAGGTGTGGGTAATTTTCCTTCATTTCCACCTCTAGTTACCATGTTTCCTCTTCGTACTTATAGTTCTTCCACATTACATTGACCAGGTGAGTAGTCTTGTTACGTAGAACTTTATCTCTACGATCCAAGATCTTCACTAGATTCTCCTCATAGTAAAGATCATCCTCCAACTCTACCTCCTCTGAAGAGAGTACATGTGCAGGGTATGGTATGTACTTCCTTAAGAGGGATACATGAAATACATCATGTACTTTGGCCATGGTAGGTTGAAGTGCTAGTCGATGGGTCCCAGATCTGACATGATCAAGGATCTCGAAGGGGCCGATGTACCTGGGACTTAACATCCCTTTCATTCCAAACCTCATGGCCTTATTCCATGGAGATATACATAGAAATACCATGTCTCTAACTTTGAACTCAAGGTCTCATCGACGATTTTTTGCATAACTCGACTGCCGACTTTGGGCTATCTTGATATGCTGCTAAATGTTTTTCACCTTCTCCACCATTTCTTCAACCATTTTAGGTCCTAGTAGCATTCTCTCACCGACTTCATCATAACACATCTGTGTTCTGCACCATTTCCCATAAAGTGCTTCATATGGTTCCATTTGGATGATCAGGTGGAAAATGTTGTTGTAAGAGAATTCAACAAGTGGAAGATTTTGGTGCCATCCTCCTTTGAATTCCATAGAACATGCCCTCATCATGTGTTCTAGTGTATGAATATTCCAATCATATTGACCATTAGTTGGAGGATGATAAGCCATATTGAAGTTCATTTCTATGCTTAGAACATGTTGGAGACTTTTCTAGAACTTCTAGGTGAATCTAGGATCATAATCAGATACAATATATAATTATACACCATGAAACCTTACTACTTATTTGATGTAAATCCATGCAAGTTGATCCAATGAGAAGTCCTCCCGAATTGCGATAAAGTGAGTTGTCTTTGTAATATGGTCTACAATGACCCATATAACATTGTTTCCTCTGGATGTCCTTGGAAGTCCAGTGACAAAGTCCATGGTAATATTCTCCCACTTATATATTGGTATGGGTAGTGGTTTAATCATCCCCTTATAGTTTTTCCACACAGCCTTCACTTGCTAACATACTAGGCACTTTGATGTATATTCATCAATCTCCCTTTTCATATTGTCCCACCAAATTTTTTCTCAGAGATCTCGATACATCTTTGTGCTCCCTTGGTGGATAGAGAAGTTTGAACTATGTGCATCATTCAGAATCTCCTTCCTTATCTTTGGATTGGATGGTACAAATAATTGTGTCCCAAATCATACAACTCCATCCTTGTCAACCATGAACTCTGAGTATTTCCCATTTCTGATAGCTTCTACCCTTTTTATAATTTCCACATCCTTTCATTGAGCATCCTTTATTCTCTCCATGAGGGATGGTTGAGCAATCATTTGAAAAATGATTGATGATGTTCCTACCTTAATTATTCCTATGTCCATCCTCTACAAATATAATAATATCGGATCATTTTCAATTCTCATCGTTGATAAAGATATAGGATCCTTTCTACTTAGAGAATCTGCCAGATTATTTTTCCTACCGAGATGGTAGTGGATTGATCAGTCATAATACATGATGAGATCAATCCATCTTCTATGGTGCATATTAATCTCTTTTTATGTGAATATATATTTGAGACTCTTGTGGTCAGTATATATCTCACACTTTCCCCTACTGAGATAATGCCGACATATTTTCAATGCAAAGATCATAGCCACCAACTCCAAATCATGTGTGGGATAGTTTTTCTCATGGATTTTCAGATACCTTGAGGTTTAAGCTATCACTTTATTATTTTTCATCATCACATATCCTAATCCATTATTTGAATCATCATTGTACACCAGAAAGAGTTCTTCACTTGTTGGGAGTGTGAGTGTTAGCATTGTGAAAAACCTCTTTTTCAACTCACTAAAAGAGTCTTCACATTCCTTAGTCCAGACAAACTTTACTCCCTTTTGTGTCAGCATGGTCATTGGGTTTGACAATCATGAAATGTTATTTGAAAATTTTCGATAATACCTGGATAGAACCATAAATTTTCAGATCTTCATTACATAAGTATTTCTGGTACACTCAACAATAGCCTTTTTTCTTGGAAGGGTCCACAGATATCCATTTACTAGTGATAACATGCCCCAAGAATGATACTTCCTCCATCCAAAACTCACATTTTCTGTACTTTGCAAATATCTTCTCCATTTGAAAAGTCTTTAACACATTATTCAAATACTCCTCATGTTCCTACTTTCTTATGGAGTATATCAGAATATCATCAATAAATACTACCACAAATTTGTCGAGGAAATATCTAAAGACTCTATTCATTAAATCCATGACAATTTATGGAGCATTAGTGAGTCCGAAGGGCATCACTATGAACTCATAGTGTACATACCTCATTCTAAAGGTACTCATGGGAATATCTTCCTTTCTCACCTTTAATTGGCGATATCCCAACCGAAGGTTTACCTTAGAGAAATAACTGGCCCCAAAAAGATGATCAAACAAGTTATCTATCCTTGGAAGGGGATAATTTTTCTTTATCATGATTTTATTGATCTCACAATAATCAATTCAGAGGCCCATTGATCCATCCTTCTTCTTGACAATGAGGACTGTCACACCCCACGATGAAGAACTCGGGCGTATAAAACCCTTCTCCAGATTCTCTTGTAATTGCTTCTTCAGCTCTTCCATCTCTATAATGGACATTCTATAAGGTGTCTTTAATATTGGAAGAGATCCAAGAATAAGATCAATTGATAACTCAACCTCTCTATTAGGAGGAAGACCGGGAAACTCTTGAGGGAATACATCAGTGTAATCCCTCATGATGGGCATGTCTTCAAGCATTATTCTCTCCTTTGTCTCAATAATTTGATCTAGATATGATTTCTAATAAGGAAAAAATATACACACTTGAGATGAGTATTCTAAAGGAGATTCATCTTCTTCCTTACACTTGTAATGAATCTAAGGATGCTTTTGGATGTGGAGAGTGATCTCCCTTTCCCAAAAGTTGATGTTGGTCTTGTATAAAGATATCCAATCCATTCCCAATATTGCATAAACTCCACTAAAGGAAGTATGATGAGATTTTCTGGGAGTCTCAGTCCACAAACGTTAATCGGGGAGGATTTATAAACCATGGATTTAATAATTTCCCCCTTAGCTGTTCTCACAGATAACTTCTCCTCAAAATTTTGAGGTGGTGTCTGAATAGTTCTACTAAACTTTCAAGATATTAAAGAATGAATAGAACCAGAATCAAATAGTACATTCTCTATTCTTGAATGAATAACTAGTATACCTATCACCGCATCGTTTTTCAACTACACATTAGTAATAGTGAATGCATAAGCCATGCCTTGTTGCCTTGGAGGTTGTTGTTGACTTTTGCTTCCAACCCTTAGCTTAAGGAAATTGTTTTCAAAATACCCATTCTCCTTGCAGTTGTAACACTACACCACTGGCTGAGCATTGATCTGAACCTTCCTTTCTTCTTCTAAATTAGTGGGATTTTTCATATCCCTTCGGCATTTTTTAACCAGATGACCAAACTTTCCACATTTGAAGCAATTCTTGGTTCCCTTGAGACAGTACCAAGGATTCATCTTCCCACAAATTTTTCACGTGGGATATTCGGGATTCTTTCCATCATGGTATTTGTTTTCTGAACCACCCATGTTTTTCTCCCTTTTTAACTTCTTGTCACCAGGCCCATGAGACCACTGAGGGTATCCAGTCTCCATTTCAAACTTGACGGAACAACGGACAATCTCCTCATAACTTTCGAAGTCATAGATCACCAACACCTTTCATAGACTCGTCTTTAGCTCTATAAATAAGTGATCCACCTTTCTTTCGGTGTTCATGGAAAAGCCAAAGGCGTACCATGAAAGCCTTGTGAAGTTTTATTCATACACCTAGATGGACTCATCTTCCTTCTACTTGAGTCCGAGGAACTCTCTTTCTATCTTGATATAGAGGGTTCGAGGAAAATATTTATTGAAAAATATCCTCTTGAATTCCTCCCAATCCATGGAATAAATTTCCTTTTTTGACATTGTATTCTTGATCAGTGTCCACCACTAATCATCTTCCCCATCAAAACTATAGACCACCAGTACAACTTTCTCTTCTTTCGAGCACTGGAGGACAAAGAATATCTTTTCAATGGAGTTAATCGATTGTTCATCAAGGAGTGGATCAGAAGATCTGTGAAACATGGTATGCCTTTGTCGCATGATGGATTCTATGGAAACATGCTCTTTCCTTAGAGGAGGAGGGACTTCCACATGATTCAAGTTATTATTCATAACTTGATCCAACTGAGTAAGTACTATCATGATATTTTTGAGAACCCTCTCCTATCATATCAGGCATATCATTAGGGAAATATTTACATTCCCTAACACATTGGTTGTTGGAACTTGTTCTTCTATTTCCCACCATTAACTAAGAAAAATGACAAACAATTATAGGGATTTAATACTTAGTTAATGAACATAAAAATAAATGTGTTTAACATAAAAGGATAAACTTGTAGAGTAGAAGTATATCCTAGATTTTGATTCATAAGGTTTAAATATAAGTTATCCTTGATCTATTTATTATCTTATATTGATATGGGACATTTTTTATTCCCTTAATAATGTTTTTTACTAAGATTATAAATTTAAAAAAGCATATCCCCTGGGAGTTTCAATACCAAGAGTGTAGCAAGACCCTTTGTCATCTACCAGGATACCCCAGGTCAAGCCCAAAACTCCTTGTCAGAGTTCTCACTCCTAGGTACATCTGTTCCAGAGACGCCTCTATCTATTTTTATCCAAACAGGGACGTGTTTTCTTGATAAACCATTTAATCTATACTTACCAAAACTTAGGGGTGTTTTCTTATACTTTTTATGATCCTTAAGGTTCTCAATAAGGTGATCCATTCCTAATCTCCAAAAATAACTAGATCATTCTCTGATAACAACTATAGATACCATATCCTTTTATATATAACATTACATGATTTTAATCATAACTATACATCAGAGTACAAGCCAAGGATCTTGAAGTCTAGCGTCTTTGAAGACTAAGTACATAAAACATAAAACATAGGGCTAAAAAACATCTTTATTTAATATCCATAAAGAGATCCTAACTTCATTTGAGCCCTTAAATATTCCTAGGGTACCCAGGGGAACACATGAACAAAGGGGTGAGCTAAAAATCCTAGTCTTGAAATGAACATAAGAATAAAGCTTAAGCACAAGAGTTAGGATCCATGACATAATGATATAAAAAGAATGGTACATATAGAATCATAACAAATAAACATGGGATCATATAATCATGGAATCATAGAAATTTTGTAGAAACATAAAACATGTATTTATTATGATTCAAGGCTAATCACCAATCCATTTTCCCATAGTATTATGGGTTAAGGCTAACCGCCAATACTATTTCCCATAGTAGCACAAGACAAGGCTAACTGCCAAGACCATTGCACAAAGCATCTCATGAGACTTAACTTTACCCAATTAATTAGAGAACTATCTAGTTTTACCCATATTATATTTCATTAATTTGTTTTCCACATAAATAATCATACATAATCAATCTTACATAAACATAAGGGTTACCCATGGAAATAATTGTGTGCCACAATCATGACATAAAACATAACCAATGGGTGTATCATGAAAGTGTCAATGAAATAAAGGAATTAGAACATAAATGTATAATAATAAGTTAAAATAGGCATATATCATGTCAATTTATTTAAAATATAAGTCACAACATGTAGTAAATCTATTTGATAAATTTTAGCATTAAAACATTTTGGGTGCGGTTTTAGGGAAAATACTATAGAGCTTCAAAAATAGAAAAGAGGAAAATATTTTATATAAAACTATAATTGGACCAAAATAGTTTTAATAATAAAAATACTTATTTCATAATGTAAATTTTTTCTTAAAACATAGGATAGATTGCACTTGAAATTGGGTAAAAATTTGGGAAGTTCCCTTAAAAAAAGATTTCTTATCAGAAAGTATCGAGGAGGGAATAACTTAAAAGCATGTATATCCCTAAAAAATAATGATGGATGGATCTTGAAACATGGGTTTGAATCATATAAATAGTATGTGTATGTTTGACATAAAAATAAAATACATCTTCATTTGGTAAAAAGAAAGATAGAGAAACTTGAAGGAATAAAGGCAGTTCGGGTAGAATTCCTTACGGATTACCAGCATGATATTGAGTGTAATTAAGAGGGATTAATAAGAGATAAATGGATTTATCATATTTTATATATCAGGAGGATGGTATGGTGGGAGGTGTTTAATTGTATCCCATCACTAGGAATTACACATAAAAGGGCATAACATAGAGGACAATCTTGAATAAAAGTGAAATAGAGAGGATCCCTTACCATAAGTTCGGTGGTGTTCTCCACTTGTTATTAATGAATTGAATTAAAAAATAGGTTTATTAATTAATAATTCCATAAAATTTTATATATGTAATTTATTTATTATAACATTTTTTAGTTCATTAAAGAGATTTTTGAATGGTTATAAGGTTCAATTTCATTATTCGGGTTCGTTTGCTTGCTTGGTTTTTAATGATCGGTTCATGTTTGGATAAACACATATAGTGAAAGTTGTTGTCCAGAATTTAAGTTTTATTTTATTAATGAACATATAGGAGGTTACATGTTTAAAATAATTCACTCATTTATTTGGATTGAAGATGAGTTATTATATAAAACCTTAGTGATAACTATTTTGATTAATTGGGGGATTTGATTACAATGAACATGTTTTTATTTATAAATTAATACCATTATTAAAAAAGGGTTATAGAACCTTAACTAGTATATATTAAGTATATAATAATATATTTAAACCATAACCCAAATGTTTTTGTGACCTTAATTAATGATGATAATAGAAATTGATAAATTGTTGTCCTTGAATGTGCTAAATTAACACATCTCAAACGGTGTTTTCATTTCTTTCAAATAAAATATGGTTAAAGGAGAGATGATAATGAAATATCTCATTATCATAACAAAATTACAGTAAATTTATGTTTCTAGAGTTATCATACAATTTGGGTGAAGGGATTTGAGGAAAGAAACAGGAAAAGAAAATAACTTAAAAGAAATAAAAGAATTGGAAAGAGGAATTTACCTCTTGAGTTTATCTCCTTTGAGAACCTCTTAAGGGGAGAGGTTTTGATATTTTTAAGAGAATAGGGGCTGTTGGAAGTGGGGTAGGATCTTGGGGAGAGATTTGGGCAGAATATTGGAAAGGCATAAGGCTTGCGAGGAGTGGAGAGAAGAGGGAATGAGGGGGGTGGGTTATAGTGGAGGAGAGGAGGGTTTTCATAATATTATAATCATTAATTTATTATTTCTTCACAAGACAATAAATAGTAAGTATTCCATGAACAAGTACCGTAATAAATGCATGTTATTTCTAGCCAATTGGTCTTACATCATTAGATCATCATCAATTACTCAATAAATCCATTATTTAGCATTTATCTTATATTATCATATTTCACTATTCACCAAAAATTCATGTATTTTGGAAAAATCCCAAAAATTCACCCTAAACATTTTTCAACATTTAGAATCCAAAAATGAAATCCAATTTTCAAAAATATTTTTCTAAATATTTTATTTTAATATTTAATTAAAATCCTAATTTATTATTAAAAAACTATTTTAAAACATTCATTTACTTATTCTAAAATATAGGTACATCATACTTTCACTTGAATATTATTTTTATAATATCAAAGGTAAAGTTACTATTCATTAGGTTATATCACTATTCATAGGGTTATGTCACTATTCATTATGGTAGGTTACTATTTACAAAAAAAATATGTTTTTCCTATCGGACTCTAAATAACTTACTGATCACACAGTGTATGTTAGATTTTTGAAATTCCAAAAAAATAAGTGACAAACTTATGTTTAAAGGTCGCATAGAACTTAGTAGTTCATTATGTTGTGATTTCATGTTATTATATGAAATATATATATGAATGGAATTTCCATTTATAAAACATTGGGTCGTTACATTATTCCCCCCTTATGAAATTTTTCCCTCGAAATTTCGTTTTACATTATATGTCGTAAATAGGTGTCAGTACTTTTCCTTCATTGCCTCCTCCAGTTCCCATGTTACATCTTCATGCTTATGGTTCGGGCACAGTACTTTGACCATGTGAGTAGTCTTGTCACATAGAACTTTATCTCTATGATCCAAGATCTACACTAGCTGTTCCTCATTGGAAAGATCATCCTCTAACTGTACCACCTCTGAAGAGAGTACATGTGAAGGGTCTGGTATGTACTTCCTTAATAGGTATACATGAAATACATCATGTACTTTGGCCATTATAGGTGGAAGTGCTAGTAGATAGGCAATAGCTCCGACTCAATAAAGGATCCATAAGGGGCCGATCTACCTGGGACTTAACTTCCCTTTATTTCTAAACCTCGTGACCTTCTTCCATAGAGATATATAGTGAAATACCATGTATATAACATTGAACTCAAGGTATTGTCGATGATTGTCTGCATAACTCTTCTGTCGGATTTATGATTCCTTAACATGTTGTTGAATGGTTTTAACCTTCTCCACCATTTCTTTGACCATTTTTGGTCCTAGTAGCTTATGCTCACTGAATTCATCCCAAAATGTCGGTCTTCTGCACCATTTCACATAAAGGGCATCATTTGGTGCAATTCAGATTCTCGAGTGGAAACTGTTGTTGTAGGAGAATTAAACCAGTGGAATATTTTGGTCCCATTCTCCATTGAATTACATATAACAAGCTCTCAACATGTATTCTAGTGTCTGAATAGTCCTCTCATATTGGAAATCAGTTTGAGGATGATAGGCCATCATAAAGTTCAATTATATTCTTAGATCATGTTGGAGACTTTTCGAGAACTTCAAGGTGAATCTATGATCCTGATAGGATACAATAGATAGTGGTAATCCATGAAACCATAACACTTCTTTGATGTAAATCCATTCAAGTTCATCCAATGAGAAGTCCACTCAAATTTCAATAAAGTGAGTTGTCTTTATAATACGGTCCACAATAACCCATATAGCATTGCTACCTATGGATTTCCTTGGAAGTCCAGTGACAAAATCCATGGTAATGTTCTTCCACTTCCATATTGGTATGGGTATTTGTTTCATCATCCCCTTAGAATTTCTACTCTTATCCTTAACTTGATAACATACCAGGCACTTTGATGTATATTCAGTAATCTACCTTTTCATATTTTCCCATCAAAAGTTTTCTCAGAGATCCCGATACATATTGTGCTCCCTGGGTGGATAGAAAATGTCCAACTATGTGCATCATTCATAAGCTCCTTTCTTATCTCTGGATTGGATAGTACACATAATCATATCCCAAATATTACAAATTTATCCTCATAAACCATGAACTCTAAGGATTTCCCATTTCTGATAGCTTCCACCCTTTTCATAATTTCCACATTTTTTCTTTGAGAATCCTTTTTTCTATCCATGAGGGATGGTTGAGCAATCATTTGAGAAAGGATTGATGATGTTCCTCCCTTAATGATTCCCATATCTATACTCTGCAAATATAATAATATCAAATCATTTTCAATTCTCATCATTGATAATGATGCAGGATCCTTTCTACTTAGAGAATCTTCCACCGTATTCGCCTTACCGGGATGAAAGTGGATTGAGAAGTCATAATCCTTGATGAGCTCTATCAATCTTCACAGGAACATATTAAGATCTTTTTTTGAATATATATTTGAGACTCTATTGGTCAGTATATATCTCACACTTTTCCCCATAGTGATAATTACGCCATATTTTCAATGCATAGATCATAGCTGCCCACTCCAAATCATTTATGGGATAGTTTTTCTCATTTATTTTCAGCTTCCTTAAGGTGTAGGCAATCACTTTATCATTTTCCATCATCACACAGCCTAAGACCTTCTTTGAATCATCGTTGTACACCACAAAAATTTCTCCACTTATTGGGAGTGTGAGTATTGGTGCAGTGATAAGCCTCTTTTTCAAATCCTTGAAACAGTCTTCACATTCCTGAGTCCAGAAAAACGTTACTCTCTTCCTTGTCAGCTTGGTCATTCAGTTTGAAAGTCATGAAAATTTCTTCAAAAATTTTCAATAATACCAATCTAGATCTAGAAATCTACGGATCTCCATTACAAAAGTTGTCCTAGACCACTCTTCAATTTCCTTTGTCTTGGAAGGGTCCACAGATATCCCTTTGTTGGTGATAACATGCCCCATGAATGATACTTCCTCTATCTAAAACTCACATTTATTATACTTTTCATATATTTTCTCCCTTCTCAAAGTCTTTAACACAATATTCAAATGCTCCTCATGTTCCCCCCTGCTCTTGGAGTATATCAGAATACCGTCAATAAAGACTACCAAAAACATTTTGAGGTAATCTCAGAAGATTTTGTTCATTAAATCCGTGAAAATTTCTGGAGAATTAGTGAGTTATAAGGGAATCACTATGAACTCATAGTTTCCATACCTCATTCAAAAGGCGGTCTTGGGAATATCTTCCTTCCTTACCTTTAATTGGTGATTTCCTGATCAAAGTTCCATCTTAGAGAAATAACTGGCCACATGAAGCTGATCAAACAAGTCATCTATCTGTGGTAGAGGATACTTATTCTTTATCGTGATTTTATTGAGCTCATAATAATAAATGTAGAGGTGCATTGATCTATCATTCCTCTTGATTAAGAGTATTGGTGCACCCCATGGTAAAGCACTCGGGCATATAAAACAATTCTATATATTCTCTTATAACTACTTCTTCAACTCTTCCATCTCTATAGTGTCCATTCTATAAGGTATCTTTGATATAGGTAGAGATCCAATAATAAGATCAATTGATATCTCAACCTATCGATTAGAAGGAATACCAAGAAACTCTTCAAGGAATACATCATTATAGTCCCTCATGATGGGAATGTATTTAAGCATGATTATATTCTTTGTCTCAATCATTTGATCTAGATATACTTGCTCATAGGGAAACAATATCCACACTTGAGATGAGGATTCTAGAGGAGATTCATCTTCCTCCTTACACTGGTAAAGAATCGGAGGATGCTTTGGGATGTGGAGAGTGATATATTGTTCCCGAAAATTGATGTTGTCATTGTATAATTACAGTTAATCCATGCCAAAGATTATTTCGAACTTCACTAAAGGAAGTTTGACAAGATTTTCTAGGAGGTTCGGACCAAAAAAATTAACTGGGGAGGAGTTATAAACCATGGACACAATAATTTCCCCATTTTTTGTTCTCACTGACAAATTTTCCGCCAAATTTTGAGGTGGTGTTTGAATAGTTCTACTAAACATGAAAGATATGAAAGAATGTGTAGAACCAGAATCAAATAGTATGTTCTCTATTTTTGAATGAATAAATAGTGTACCTATCACTACTACATTGTCCAACTCCACCTCAGCAGCAGTGATAGCATAAGTCGTGCCTTGTTGCCTTAGAGGTTATTTTTGATTTCCTCTACCAACCCTTGGCATAGGGAAATTTTTTGCATAATCCCCATGCTCCTTACAGTTGTAACACTAAACCACTGGCTGACTGTTGATTTGAACCTTCTTTTCTTCTTCCACATTAGCAGTATTTTTCAGATCCTTCTGGGATTTTTTAGCCAAATGACCAAACATTCGAAATTTGAATCAATTATTGGTTCCATTGGGATAATTCCTAGGATGCTTCTTCCCAAAACTTTTACATGTGGGATATTAGGGATTATTTCCATCATGGTATTTGTTTGATGAACTACCCATGATGTTATCAATTTTTCACTTCTTTTCACAAGGCCCCCAAGACCACTAAGAGTCTTCAATCTCCATTTCAACCTTTAGGGAACAAAGTAAAATATCTTCATAATTGTTGAAGTCTTGGATCGCCAATACCTTCTGTAGAATTGACCTTATCCTGCTAATAAAGAAATCTACCTTACTTTAGGTGTTCATGAAAAATCGAGAGGCATACCTTACAAGCCTTATGAAGTTTTCTTCATACGCCTCGATGGACTCATCTTCCTTCTGCTTGAGTTCTAGGAACTCTCTTTCCATCTTGATATGGAGGGTTATATGAAAATATTTATTGAAAAACATCCTCTTGAATTCCACCCAATCCATGGAATAAATTTCCTCTTAGGACTTTGTATTCCTGATCTGTTTCCACCACTGATCAGCTTCCCCATCAAAAAAAATAGACTTCCGGTACAACTTTATCTTCTTCCAAGCACTAGGGGATGTATAATATCTTTTCAATGGAGTTAATCCACTATTCCACAAGGAGGGGATCAGAAGATCTTCTAAACATGGGATTCCTTTGATGCATGAATTATTATACCGCAACTTTTTATTTCCTTGGATGAGGAGGTAGTTCCACATGATTCAAGTTATTATTCATAACTTGATCCAACTGAGAAAGTACTGTCATGAAGTTTTGATCACCCGCTCCCATCATATCAGGCATATCGCTAGGGAAATCTTCACATTGTCTATCACATTGGTTCTTGGAATGTGTTCTTCTATTTCCATCTATTAAATAAGAAAAATAATGTGAAATTAGAGGGCTTGAATATTTAGTTATTGAACATAAAGAGGAAATTTTTTAACATAAAAGGATAAACATGTAGAAGAGAAGTATATCCTAACTTTTGATTCCTTAAGTTTAAATCTTGGTTATCCTTGATCTATTCATTATATTATATTCGTATGGGATTTTTTTATTCCCTTAATAATGGTTTGTACTAAGCTCATGAATTTACCAAATCATATCCCCCAGGAGTGTCAATACCAAGAGTACAGAAAAGCCAGTTTTCGTGTACTAGGATACCCCAGGTCAAGCCTGAAACTCTTTATCAGAGTTTTCACTCCTAGGTATATCTATTCTAGAAAATCCTATACTTATTTGTATCCAAACAGGGATGTATTTTCTTGATAAACCACTTACTCTATACTTACAAAAACTTAGGGGGGGGGTTTCTTATACTTTGTATCATCCTTAAGGTTCCCACTAAGCTTCTCTTTTCCTACTCTCCAAAAATAACTAGACCATTCTATGATACCAACTATAGCGACCCTATCCTTTTACATATAATATTACATGATTTTAAGCATAATTATACATCAGAGTACAATCCAAGGATCGTGAAGTCTAGTGTCTTTGAAGACTAGGTACATAAAACATAAAACATGGGGCTAAAAACTTCTTTATTTAATATCAATAAAGAGCTCATAACTTCCTTTGAGCCCTTACATTCTCATAGGGTACCCTAGGTAACAAATGAACAAAGTTATGAGATAAAAAACCTAGTAAGGGAATGGACATAAGAATAAATCATAAGTACATGAGTTAGGAGGCATGAAAAAATGATATAAAAATCATGGTACATATGGAATCATAACAAATAAATATAGTATCACATAAACATGGAATCATAGAAATTTTTTTGAAACATAAAACATGTCTTTATTACGAGTCAAGGCTAACCGCCAATCCTATTTCCCATAGTAGTACAGGTTAAGGATAACCGCCAATCCTGTTTCCCATAGTAGCACAGGTCAAGGCTAACCACCAAGACCATTGCACATAGCATCTCATGAGACTTAACTTTACCCAATTCATTGGATTGAAATCTGGGAACACTCATATTAAATTTCATGAATTTTTTTCCACATAAATAATCATACATAATCAATCTTACATAAAAATAATGGTTACCCATGGAAATAATTGAGTACCATAATCATGACATAAAACATAACCAATGGGTGTATCATGAAAGTGTCCATGAAAGAAAGGAATTAGAACATACATGGAAGTTCATAAGTTAAAATAGGAATATATCATGGAAAGTGATGTCAAACAAAAGTGGCAACATGTAGGAAATGTATTTGAGAAATTTTAGCATTAAAACATTTTTTGAGCGGTTTTAAGGAAAATACTATATAGATTTAAAAATAAAAAAGAGGAAAATATTTTATATAAATCATTAATTGAACCAATAAGGATTTTATAATAAAAATAATGATTTTATAAATACAATGGTTTCTTAAAATAGAGGATATATTTCACTATAAATTTGGTAAAAATTTGGGAAGTTCCCTTGAAATAAGATTGCTTTTCGGAATGTATCCAGGAGGGAATCACTTAAAAACATGTATATACCTGAAAGATAATGAGGGATGGATCTTGAAAAATTATTTTTAAGCATGTGAATAGTATGTATAAGTTTTAAGTTAAAGTAAAATACAACTTCATCTGGGTAAAAATAAATATAGAGCAACCCGAAGGAATAAAGGCGGTTCGGGTAGAATTCCTTATGGATTACCAGCATGATATCAGGTGTACTTAGGAGGGATTAATGAGAGAGAAAGGGATTTATAATACTTTATACATCATGAGGAAAGTATGGGGAGGTACATAATCATACCCCATTACTAGGACTTTAACATAAAAGGGCATAACATTGAGGAAACTCTTGAATAAAAGTGAAATGGAGAGGATCTCGTACCTTAAGTTTGGAGGTGTTCTCCACTTGTTATCAATGAAATGAATAAAAAAATTAGGTTTAT
The DNA here is from genome assembly GCA_963277665.1 of Viscum album. NCBI lineage: Eukaryota > Viridiplantae > Streptophyta > Magnoliopsida > Santalales > Viscaceae > Viscum > Viscum album. The sequence goes on along the minus strand of OY728120.1, from coordinate 1,975,202,202 downwards.
TAATTAATAATTACATAACCTCTTCTATATTTAATTTATTTATTATAACCTTTTTTTAGTTCATTCAAGACCTTTTTGATTGGTTATAAGTTTCAATTTCATTGTTCGGGTCTGTTTGTTTGCTTGGTTTTTAATGATCGGTTCATTTTTGGATAAACATGTATAATGAATGTGGATGTCCAGAATTTAATTTGTATGTTATTATTGAACATACAAAAGGTTAAATGGTTATAATAATTCACTCGATTATTGGGAGTGAAGATGATTTATTATATAAAACCTTAGTGATAACTGTTTTGGTTAATCATGGGGTTTGATTACAATGAACATGTTTTTCTTTATAACTTAATTCCATTTGTACAAAAGGATTATAGAACATTAACTAGAATATATTAAATATATAATAATCTGGTTCAACCATAACTAAAATGGTTTCATGACCATAATTAACGATGATAATAGAAATTGTTAAATCGTTGTCCTTGAATGTGATAAATTAACACATCTCAAACTGTGTTTTCATTTCTTTCAAATAAAATATGAGGAAAGGAGAGATGATAATGAAATATACCATTATCATAACAGAATTAAATTGCATGTTTTTTACTAGATTTATCATACCATTTAGGTGAAGTAAGGTTAAGAAAGAAACAAGAAGAGAAAAGAACATAAAATAAATAAAAGAATTGGAAAGAGGAATTTACCTCTTGAGTTTATCTCCTTTGAGGACCTCTTAAGGGGATAGGTTTTGGTATTTTTAAGAGACTAGGGGATGTTGGACGTGTGGTAGGATATTAGGGTGATATTTTGGAATAATATTGGCCAGGAAAAAGGCTTGAGATGAGTGGAGATAATAGGGAGTGAGGGGGGTTTTATAGTGGAGGAGAGGAGGGTTTTCATAATATTATAATCATTAATTTATTATTTCGTCACAATCCAAGAATTAGTAAGTATTACATTACCAATAATAGTAATAATTTCATATTATTTCTAACCAATTGGTATTACATCATCAGATTATCATCAATAACTCAATAAATCCATTATTTAGCATTTATCTTAAATTGTCGTATTTTACTATTCACCAAAAATTCATGTATTTCAGAAAAGGCCCAAAAATTCACCCTAACCATTTTTTGACATGCATAATACAAAAATAAAATCCATTTTTAAATTATAATTTTATTAATATGTGGATTTTAATATTTAATTAAAATCCTAATTTATTATTAAAAAAACAGTTTTAAAACATTCATTTACTTATTCTAAAATATAGGTATATCATACTTTCACTTGAATATTTTTTTATAATATCATAAGTAAGGTTATAATTCATTAGGGTATATCACTATTCATAAGGTTATGTTACTATTCCTAAGGGTAGTTTAATATTCACCAAAAATTATGTTTTTCTTATCAGACTCCAAATAATGTACTGATCGCAACCGTGTATGTTATATTTTCAAAATTCCAAACACAGAAGTGACAAACCTATGATTAAAGGATACATAGCACTTATTATTTAATTATGTTGTGATTTCATGTGATTATATGAAATATTTATAAGAAAGGAATTTCCATTTATAAAACATTGGGTCATTATAGAGGTTTCTCTTATGGGTTTCCGACTAACCGCGGTGAAGTGCTGCTAATAGTTGATGGGGAACTATATGTGGTTAGCCTATGTATTTTGAGAACCTATATATATTAAGTTTTATGAGTTTTTAGAATCTCTCTATATGATGGTGTTTAGGAAATTGGTGGATTTCATTGTTCGACGGAGATATCCCCATGGAAAGGTTGACCACGATGAATGACATGTGTAGAGTCTCTACAATCCATCTATTCCCTACATCAAGGAAGACTATTGAAGTAGTGATCACCTTCTACTTAGATTTAAGAGTCAAGAAACCCTTGAGGTGTCTCTAATATATGTCGCACAACCTCAAGGACAATGTAATTGAGAATATTTGGAATATGAGCCGCATTGTATGTCATGGACAAAACATATTGACCTGCCTTTGGGGGTTGAGCATGTATATAAGCCTACTTCAAAATTGTTTTTGGAATGTGTTGATAACCTTTTGGTGTTACAGGGATATGATCCTACTGCTGAGAAGTTGTTATAGTATACCAATGATCTTATATATTATTGGTGGAAATATAAGCATGCATGTGGCTAATTTTTAGAATATTTCTATCAATCCTGGATAAAGTGGGGGTATAATCCCTGTTCAAATATTCATTCCCCATAGGAATATGATGGTGGGACTATGGAATGGGAGAAAGAATATGATCCTCCTCTTGTATATACTCAGAAGGATGGTGGTGCATTTGTTCATCAGTAGAAGTAGGGATATGATCATGGATTCCATAAGCTATTGGAAAATACTGAGTAGCTTCATTAGAAGAGATATGATCATTCTCTAAGGTTATTTCTATATTGTACTAAAAAACCTCAGTTGGAGCGGGGATGTGAGCCCAATCTTATGCCATTGGAGTATGCCCCTGGTATTTTTCAATAGGAATGTGTGCCTGTCCTGAAGCATGTTCCAAACTGATCTTGTAAGCCTCGATCCAAATGAGGATATGAGTTAGGTCTTGTGCCTTATCCGTTAACATAATATTACAATAATCCTCCTAGTTGGAAGTAATAATGTTCGATTTATCTAGAGTATAAAATTATTTTTACTAGTCATGGTGATATAATACTCTGGATGTTGGGATAGTGATATGTTCTTGTCCCTATATTTATACCATTGATGGAATATGCTGATGTAGCTCTTCTGTTATTTCTAGAATGCAGTGACTCTTTAGAAAAGTTTGTATGGGAATGTACGCCTACACATTCTTGGTCTCCAAGATATACTTTAAGATGAATTTGATTGAAGAAGGGATATAAGCTCACTTTTATCCTCCTTGTGTTGTCATAATTTGTTGATGGACTTCATGTGCATGGGAAGAGATATGTTCCTTCACCAAGTGTTATGTAGTAATATGAGTGAATACTTGATCCTAATGAGTAGGTATATGAGCTTAACCACTGGATACCACTATAATATGTTGACGGGATTCATTATTGGAAGCAAGGATATTATCCCACACACATTTATCCATAGATTTCTACACCTTGGGAGACCTCATTGGTACCCATGTATGAGTGTACAAGGGGGAAATTTTTATGGTGGTTCCCTCATTATGTGAGTGAGAGGTACCAAAGGGATGAATCTAGTGACAGTGGTTAACATGATTCATCCTATATAGCTTATAAACTGGGATATAGTAGTATTAAACTCCTCTAAACACCTTCCTAAGATATATATGGTGTTGATTATTGCACTCCATGGATAAGATTCTAAAGTTATTAGTGGTGGTGACAGGTATCACTAGATTCATTGCATCTTTCCTTGAAAGAGATTAACTTGTTGTCCTCAGAATCTAGAGACCTCTGTATTCATCCTTGAGGTTTGATATCATACCATGTTGGTGTTATTCTCAAACCATCTTGTTCTCCACCAAAAGATAAAGGCATCAGGTGAGTGAGGTTATTTTTCAACCTGTGGAGGATATTTTTATAGAAAAGGCTCTATGAAATTCACTTGATAAAGACAAGATATCAAGTCAAAATTTATGTGAGATTAGTTTCTACAATCACAAAGACAATAATGAAAAATTTCACCAATTATTTCATCATTGAAAGTGTGAAACATTCTCAAATAGCTATGAACGGGTAACACAATTTTCCTTTATTGTTCTTGGTTCGTCACTTTTCCTCATGTTTAATTTTCATGGAGAGAATAGCCTTATTTGATTAGAACCCTGATTACATTAAATTATTGAATGATTTCATATCAGGAATACTATTTTCTTTTTCATTGGTAATGGAAAACAAAATGGTCTGACACATGGTCAAATAATCATTCTTATTATTTGAGAGATTCATTTTGGGTTCACCATTTTTGTTCCCTTAAGAGAGATGTGGATGGTTCCTTGGGATTAATAGAAAATATTCCTAGTTCATATAATTATTTGGTTATTTTTTCATTATATTTTTTCATCTGTTGTAACCAAATCGGTTCTTTGCTAGAAATGGAGTTTGGTTTGTGTTTTTTTAATCCACACTAGGTTGATCAAGGAGTTTTCAAGACAAGTGATCTTTCATTATAGGGTAACAACAGTGATGAAGGTGGAACTATTTCCCATTTTTTGGAAAATGGTTGGGTTAAAATACAAAGGAATAGTCTAGCATTGTGAAAGGTTGTTTTTTTGAATCCACTCTTCATAAATATGGTAAAGGCATGGGTTTGGTGATGACTAGGTTTTACAAAGCTAAGTTTCATGTGTTTGTGATGTGTTGAAAGTGTTCTTTCAGAATATGAAAAGTGGAGCATCAAGAATGCATGATGAGTTAACGGTGATCTCGGTGACTATGAAAAGTATCACTAGTGCTTTACAAATGAAGTATTTTCACAAATATATTTTTGAAAGATCCAAAAAATCTGGAAAATTCGGTGGAGTATCACAAATGGTTGATCCTATAAATATTAGGTTACCCCCACTTATTTTTACCACACAAATATAATTGTCAAAAATAATTAATCAATCTGATTTTGTGAAGGCTGTGGATCTTTTTGAATCTATTTTTTATGTGAGTTTGATCATCATAGAGAAACTAGTTAAGCCTTGATTGATCCCAATGATTCTATGCAATGGGTACTTCACGATGATGGGGTATTTCATGATGAATCAGTGTGATTCACAATGGTAGTTTATTCCACGATGTTAATTAGCTTAATTGTGGTTGTGAGCTTCATGAAGGAGCTCCACAAATAGTTGTTTTGAATATCAGGTTTTAGTGAATAGTGATTTAAAAGTGAATCAACTCAGTTCTAGAGTGAAAGAATATTATCATTCTATTAAGGGACAAAGAATTTAATGAAAATCTATTGAATCTTCTTTCAAGTTGATAAACTGAGTAAGACATCACCCATGTCAGTGAGCTAGGGGTATTCAATGAAATTGTTCTGAGGGACACAATTTACTGTCCCTAAAATCATGTAAAGGAAGTGTGTGTGGAAAACAGTGGCTATGTTTGAACTTATGTATTCCAAAACTAGTGAAGATTAGTGGATTTAGGTATTAACGACACAATATTATCATATTCTATTTGGAAAAGACCTTAATGGTGAACTGAGTAAAATTGATGCATTGTATCTTGGTATTTGAATGTTTAAATTAATTCACATTACTATTAGATTGTTTTAAAAGGTTTATAGCAATGTGGGAACAATATCCATCACTTTAGAATAAATATTTGACACCCTGATTCCCCCCTCCCTTCTCAGAGTGTTGTAGGGTCCAACAAGAGGTATCGGAGCAGGGATATTGGAGTTAAATCTGTCCTCTTTTATTGACATGGAGAATTTAGTAAATTTTGGGTGAGTACATATCTTTCATGTATGAAACTTTCCAATTTGGAAGAATGGGATGATATATCATATAAGATCTCTTATAATGGAAGTTCTCTTTTCCAATTAACAAGGAATACAAGTCTCTGATGCAACAGGATTGTCTACAAATGAAACAGACAAGAAAATTCTTGATACAGATGCTAAAGCACAAAATTCCCTTACTATAGTACTATTTGATCAAATCTATCTACAAGTGATGAGTTTCAATTCAATCAATTATATGTTTAGAAAATATAAAAAACATATATGAAGGAGACAAAAAAGTGAAAGAGGTGAAACTTCATGTTTTTCATAATAGGTTTGATGATCTAAAAATGAATTCTGATAAAAATAAAAAAACCATTTTTAATCCAATTACAAATTTTCTAGATAAATACAAGGACTCGGTGAAATAATAAAATACATCAAAATTGTGAACAAAATCTTTATAATTATTTCACTTATCTAAAATCCATAAGTGCCCACACTCAATGAAAGGGATATTTATAAGATTTATTTAGATGATATATTGAGTAGTCTAGTGGTATATGAAATGAGAGTCAAACCTGAAGATGCATCAACTCGATTAAGAAAGGAAATCTCATTAAAATCCATTGAAAATCTTGATGTTTCTGGAGAAATAGTTTAGGAAGAGAATGAAAAAGAGGAAATTATTTCTATTTTTTCCAAGAATTTCAAGAGAGAAAAATGGATATTTGAAGGAAATATTCCCCTAGCCTTTTTTCAATGTCATATAGTTTGGCACATTGTCTCTTGGTGATCAAGGATGTTTGATGATGAAAAAAGTGAATCTGCAACCATGAATAAGCCTCAAAAAAGGTTTCCCTAAAAGGGAGGCTTAAAATCTAGAAAGAAATTATAGAGAAAGAGTTTTTTATATAAATAAGAAGTTTATGACAATTAATTTTTTGAAGAATAAGAAGAAGAGATTAAATTTGGAACCCAAGTTCCTATGATGGCTACTGTTGAAAAATCAGAACCATCAAATGATAAAGCTGGAGATAATTAGTTGATTGGTGATGTTGATCTCAAGTTGGAAGTTGAGGATGCTATTTTTAAGATTGATAATCAATGAAATAGAAACAAAAGGTGGAGATTTGTTATATAAGAGACATCAATATGTGTTGATCAGCTTGAATTTGAATTTTATTGACTAGAAGAAGTATTAGAAGAACATTCAACAACTTTTGAAAGATCAGAAGATATAGTAGAACTGAAGTTTAAAATTGAAGAACAAGAAAAGTTCATCAATAAACTTACATCCATATTGGAGGATAAATCCAACAATATTTAGGGTCTTGAAGAAGAAGAGTTTATTCTAAGGATTAAACTAGAAAGTGAATCAAAATAAAAGGAAAAAATAATATAATATAGTTTAGAATATTCTCAGATGTTGAGATATTAGAGAGAGATAAGTGTGGTTTTGAATGAGTAGATAAGTCTTTTAATGGTTAAAGATCCAAATTCAAGGGAAAAAGTGGAATTTATTGTGATGGTAAAACATCAAAGGCTTGAAAAAATATGATCCCAAATAAAGGGAAGCTGAAAGTTGTACATATCACAAAGGCGCCTAAAGTCCTAAAAAATATAGCCTCAAATCAAACTGAAAGGAGAATTGAAAACTATACACAAGTATCCATAAATTATCGGTAGTCAAAAATATTTTTATAAGGATAAATAAGGAGGAATATAAATGATAAGATATTTCCTCTTATGAAATGTCAATTTTGTGGATATCTAGGCCATAACATGTCATACTATGAAGAGGAAAAGAGCTATTTGAATGGGTAAGATCTATGAAGTCAAAATAGGGGAATAAATTAATCTCCTACATATTATTGAAGAAATATATTTTATGCATATTTTTTTCATTTCTCTAACTATGGTCATAAAGATATTGATTACAGGAAGAGGAAAGGTGGTAGTATTTCCTACAGAACTCAAATTTGAATACCCGCCAACCAGATAGGGTTTCTCTTGCAAATAGTTATTCTCCTTTGGAAGAAAAATATGAGTATGAATAATAAATCCACATGGAAAATATATTATAAATACTATAATTGTCCTCCACACAATAAAATACTTCATGGAATGAAAAGAAAAAAATCAATAAATCCATTTTTATAGAAATAGCTCTCATAGCTACGAAGAATAGTAGCACCATGATTCGTGACAACAGATGCTCATCCCACATGATGGGAAATGATGATTTATTTAATAATGTTAATAAAAGGTTTTAGGGAATTTTAAGATTTTTAAATTATGGTGCTTTAAAGATCAAAGGTAGTTGAAGTACATAAATAGAAAATGATGAGGTGAAGAAAATAGAATTTCTCTATGTGGATGGTCCACATCACAATCTTCTGATTGTGAGACAACTCTATGAATCAAAACTAATAGTGAAATTTAAACAAAATGGGTTCAAAATCAAAGGAAATATAGGTAATTATCTCATTAAAGGATGCAGCAGAGATGGAAACTTATATCGAGTTGATAGTAGAGAGAACATTTGTTACTTGACAGTTGAAGAAGAAAACATCTTATAGAATAGGAGGTTGGGTCACATTAATCAACAAGACATAGAAAAGATATCTAACATAAATATATTCATGTATATCCCCAATATGAAGTGTGAATGGTAAAATACTTGTGATTCTTTCATATGAGGAAAGTATTTCTACAGTTCAAATCATCCAATAAAGAAAAGGGCATCAAATATTTTTGATCTCATTCATACAGATCCATGTGGTCTGATAAATGGGCTTGGATCATATAAAGAAAGGTAATCCATTATTTTTATTTATTATTATGTCATAATGGATTGAATTATGATTATAAAAAAGAAATAGAAAGTTCTTTATTTCATGAAAAGTTATCATCAAATTTCTGATAATTATACTGGATGCGCAATCAAAGTTATATGAATAAAAAACTGAGTGGAATAAAAATCCATTGAGTTTGAAAATTACCTAGAGAAACATGGAATAAATCATGAAGTGGTTTTAGTAATAACTCTATAGAAAAATGTTGTTGAGCGTAGGAATCAGAAGTTGAACAAAATGGACTGAACTATTCTGATTCAGAGTTGTATCTCTCTTTATTACTATAAATAGACTTTTCAGGTATCAATTTATACTCAAAATAAAATATGGATTTATATGGGAGAAACCAAGATACCATGTGAGTTTTGGCATGGAAAGAATCCCTATTTGAATTATTTTCATGTTTTAGGAAGTAAATATTTCATCCAAAACAAAAAATAAAATCAATGAAAGTTTTTTGATTCTCCTAGTGAGGTGATATTCTGTGGATATTCAATGAATAATAAAGGCTACAAATTTTTCAATAATCATCTTGGAAGAATTATGGAAAGTATTGATGTTAATATTATGAAACCACAAATACCTAGAGGAATTCTTATGATAATATTATAGAAGATGAGGAAGAATGTGGGCATAGAATAGATGAAAATACAAAAGTAGAATAAGTCATGCAAAACATTTAGGGATCATAAGATAGTGATGATTTAGGAGAAGAATCAGAAGAGGAAACCATGGGTGAAGAAACTTCTTCTAAACCTCACAAGGGAAATATAAGAGATAAAATTGTCAATCCAACATCATTGGGGATTGGACATCTCCCACACAGATATGATAATGATAAATGATGCACATTTCTCCTTCCTATCAATTATGAGACCATCCTTATTTTAAGAAGTTACAAAGGATGAATCATGGGTTAAATCCATGAATAAAGAGTTAGATCATATTGAAAAGAACCAGATATGGGATCTTTTTAAGAGAATTTAAAATCAAAATTTTATTGGAATGAAGTGTATATTTAAAAATATATTTTAGGAGTATGGAAATGTGATCAGAAATAAGGAACTCCTAGTGTGTAAATACTATACACAAATTGAAGGAATTGATGTTGAAGAAACATTTTCTCTAATGGCAACTAGAGTTGATTAGGATTTTCCCTTCTATGGAAATTCAAAGAGGATATAAAGTTTATAATATGGATGTCAAAATATCATTATTAAAATGTGTTCTTGAAGAAGAAGTCTACATTGAACAACCAATGGGTTTTATAATTGGTAATGATGAAATGAAGTTTTGTAGATTGAAAAAGTCACTCTATAGTCTGAAGAAGACACCATGAGTATGGTATTCTAATCTGGATTCTTATTTAAAGAAGCTAGAATTTAAAATAGGAGGTGTCAAACATAATCTCTATGTGAATAATTCAAAGGAAGATCAATTTATGGTGCTGGTATATGTGGATGATATTATATTTAGTGGAAATAGGCTGAAATTAGTGGAATAATTTTCCAATCACATGAAATATGATTTTAAAGTGTCTATGATTGATGAACTCACATAAATCTTAGGGATGTAGTTGATTAAAAATAAGGATTACACTTTCCTTTATTAGGATAAATATTCAAGAGATATTCTAAAGAAATTCAACATTTAAGACTCTAAACCAATGTTAAATCTAATTTCGGTTGAGACAAAACTTTGAAATCATTATGATGGGACTTATATAGATCCCACCATATACAGAATAATCGTTTGATACTTATTATACTTGACTACTAAATTTTCTGATATTTTATTTACAACGTGATTGGCATCCTATTTTCATAGTAACTCGAACAAATAACATTTAACGGTAGCAAAAATAATGAGAAGGTACATTCAAGGCACTCACAATTATGGATTATACTTTGTTGCAGGAAGAGATAATGAATTATCGGTATTATCTGATGCTAACTAGTCAAGATATGTGGTAGATATATATTCTAAAAGTGGTGGAGAATTATTTATTGTAACAAAATGTTTGGGCTGGTTGGATAAGAAACAGTAAATCACTTCTCTTAGTACTTATGAAGTAGGGTATATATCTACTATAAAGGATTTCACTCAGTTGTTTTGGATGAGCTAATAATTGACTGATATTGGTGATAAAGTGAATTAGCCAATGGTGATTTACTATGATAAAAATAGCACAATCAATCTTACGATGAATCCTATTCAACATTATTTTAGGAAACATGTTGAAATCATATATCACTTCATCAAGGAGAAAGTTTAACAGGGTGTGATTAAAATAGAACATGTTGGAAATAATGATCAAGTGGACGAAATTACGACTAAGCCATTGGAAACTCATGTGTTTGAGAGACATCGATTGAACCTTTGTGTTTAGACACCTCCTAATACTTGAGGAGTTTATGATGGTTACCCTCTCCCATTTGTGAACTATTTTAATCTATTTGTGGAAGTGATGCAGCTATGTAGGGGAGATACGATCCAGGGGGAGTGTGTGTTTGATCTCAATAACTAAAAATTGGATTCTTTGGGTTTATTTATAAAGGGGGACAATAGATAAATTCAATGTGATATATTATAATTTGGTGTTATGAGGAAACAATCAGAAATGAGAATTTTTTTTTACAAGAATTCGGTATTATGAAGAAATAGATAGAGATTAGATTGTAAATCTTTAATCATTATAAAATACAAGAACATAATTCATGCTTCCCCTATTGTTTTCTACATCAATATTTTCTCACGTAGACTTAGAGTGTTGGATGAGTTGTTTCTTGTGTATCATGTTTTGATAGTGGCAGTTACTTTATTAAATTTATCTATAAATTGCCAACAAACCCAAAAGGAGAGATTTTTTGAACCAAGGATGTTCTTTTATATAAATGGAGTTTGGTTTGTATTTTTTTCAATCCAAACTAGTTTGATCAAGGATTTTTTAAGAAAATTTATCTTTCATTGTAGATTGACAACAGTATTGATGGTGGTACCATTTCCTCATGTTTTCCAAAAAAAAATTCCTCAAATCTAGAGGAATAGGGTAGCATTGGAAAAGGTTTTTTTCAAGAATCAACTCTTTATAAATATGGTAAAGGCATGGTTTTCGCGATTACTGTGTTTTACAAATGTGAGTTTCACAAGTTTTTAATGGATTGATGTTGTTCTTCCAAACTTTGAGAAATAGAGAATCTGGAATGCATGATGATTTGATGATGATATCCTTGACTACAAATAGAATGGACATATATGAGGGCACTTTGGTGGTTCCAGGATGAGATTAAACCTGCCTGAGGAATCTTGAATATCATGTTTATAAAAAGAATAAAAACCAATATAGTTTATTTAATTCCAAGTCATGTAGTTTAATTTCAAATAGAATGGATATATATGAGGGCACTTTGGCATTAGGTATAGATTTAGGTCCTCAGGAAGGCATCCTACTTATCCTTTTTGTAACAGAAATTCGAGTCATCATAGTTTGATATGCCCTGAACATACCTATGGGGGGTTATATATAAATAATTCCTATGAGATTTATTTCACCAACTTCTACCATAATGGTAATTTCTTCGGGACATACACCGAGGTGGATTCCCTTATGTGGGGGAAATCCTATCATGTCATTGAATGGGGCTTACACGCTGAGGTGGCCCAAATTGGGGGGAATTTGGGATTTAAGTGATATGATTGTTGAAAATACATAATCCCACATGAGTCATGATCTAAGTGAGAAATAATGTATAAAAACTAAACAAACTCACTGTATATGGATATGGGACTTATTCACTAGGGAGGCCCTAAATGGGTGTTTGATATAGAGCTCAGGACTTAGTAAGACATCATATGTATCTTGCTTACAGTATGAATCAGAGTTATTATAGTTCAATTGGTTTTTGAATCCACTTATGGATGAGGAATAATGATAAATCAAAAGGATAATTTTGGTTATATGGGTTAGATTATTTGAGACAATGATGGAATTATAGTTTTGTGGATTTATATTGGAGCTTGGGACTTAAGAAGGAATTCTACATATCTTGTTTGGATAGGAATCAGAGTTCTCTTAGTTCGATTATTCTAGACTCATTGATGGGTTGGGTTAAGTGATTGAAATCAAATGGGTTATTATTATCCCTAAGTTCCATGAAATTTTGGGTATTATACCAAGATGTATTCCCATTGTAAGATATATGACCCTTTCCCTCTAACGAATAAAAAATAAGAACCATGAGTGGCTATCTGAGCATGCCTGGATGGAATGAGGATCCCATAATACCCATAAAATTGTATGAGTATCCATTACTAACCCATTATGGAAACTTCCCATATGAAAGGGTAATTCCCAGCTAAAGGCTCAGGGTTTGGGGTTCATATGGTTTGAGGGAACATTCCCAAGTACTCCTGCTAGGAAAGTCCAACATTTCTGGGTGTGTCCACCTGATATGTCCTAATTTTCTTCCTAACATTTCATCTGTGTCTGTCAGATATGTTTATGGTGTAGACCTGACATTTACAGGGTGTCTACCTAAAATGTTCTTAAGAGTTTGCCTAACATGTCCTAAGTGTCTTCTTGACACATCCTGTGTGTCTTCTCGACAAGTCTAACATGACCCAGGGTGCTTTGCATGATTAAAACTAACATGTCAATGGGATATCACATGATAGTTCTGACATGTCTTAAGTTATTTACATGGTCAAATGAAACATGATAAGGTCCTTTCATGTGATCAAGGCTGATATTTTGGAGGGTTTTTACATTATTTGTATGACATGTCCATATATTCTATATTTGATCGATGCAGGCATGCACAAGGGTTTCGCATGACTGAGGATGATACATGTTGAGTACTTTACATGACTTGGATGATATGTTTAGAGGAATTCATGTGAATTGGATTATATGTACATAAGACTTCATGTGACTTGAAAAATATTCATAGAGGACTTTCCATGACTTAGATAACATGTCATGAGGGATTCATGTGACTAATGAATTGGTTAGGTGAAGCACATGATCTCGTCACATGAAAATCATCATATCCATCTTCATATAAGGCTTCCAGATTTTTCATCCTTTATCACATAAATTCCTCAATATTCATTAGGTATTTTCTTGTTGTGACATCATGTGACCAAGTTGATACTTGGAAAACCATTTTCATAATTAATTAAGTTCATCATAAGTCTTTTTCATGATCAATAGGGTGATCACACTAAGCGTATATACATTCTTCATAATCCATCAAGTTGTTCCCTAAGTTTACCTTGTAGAAGACCATTGTGATAGCATGGATTTATGCTCCAAGAAGTCTATTATCTCCACTGCACTCCTATGTTTTTTTTAGGGGGGTATTTTATAGGCCTCACCACCCCATATCTACATTTCTTTTCAAAACACACATATCACAGATATAGGATGGAGTCGGTGGAGCATCACATCTTTCGTATAAACCTGCCACAGGCCATCCATGGAGTTATCTTTGTATCGTGTGATAAATAGTGATCATGATATCAATCCTTCATCACCATATTTATTGGACCCATGTCCTATCAAAGGTATTTAAAATAATCAAATCTACATGTGAAAGGGCCTTCTCAAGATTAGGCTGACATGTTAAGGAGTATTCAAGAGATCACGACGCCTATCGAAGAGGCTTTCATGTGATGAAGGGAGACTTGTCTAGGGCCCTTCTCAATATCAAGTTGGATCATTGGAGTTCCTTCACATGAAAAATAGTTTAACTCTAATTTTTATAAGGGTACACAATTTTTTATCTTTTATTTTAAAAATATTGTGTGTTTTCCCATCGATTGTATTTTAATGCATTTCATTATCAAATGGAGATGTCTGAGATCCTTTGCATGAAGGATGTGACAGACCTAGTGGCCTTTGCATGATGAGGTCAGCGTGTCTTTGGCTATTTAACATGATCCATGTATTGATCACAAGGACATCATCAACCATTCACATTTAAATCAGTGTAAATCTATTTGTGTGAAGCGTCTACCTTTTCTAGAATTTATTTTATTAAAAATACAATGTTCCCCCATCGGTTATCCATCAGTCCATCGCATAATCAATATTGGATCCTGCGATGGTGTGTGATAATTATCATGGATGGTCACTCCTCTTATCTTTGGATCTGAAGGGGCATCGTTTGATCGAAAAAACATGTCTGAGAGCCTTCACATGATGAAGGTTACATACCCAAAGGATTTTGGGTGGCAGGGCTGACATACCACTAGGGATATCTTGTGATAGTTTAACTGATCATGTGAGTTTTATAATCCCTTCATTTGAAAATCAACATAAATTACGTCATATAAATATTACATTTTTTATTTTTATCATAAAAGGGGATTTGGGTGATTGATTGGAATCTTTTGGTTGAAATATTGTCTGGTTGAAGGAACTCATCTAGTATCCTTTTCATGATCATGAGGACTTGTCTAAGGGGCTTCACATGATGAAGCTTGTTGTATGATAGGGATTTTTATATTCAGAATGACTCTCCAAATTGGTTTTTCATGATCATTATCATATATCGTGGAACACATGATCTGGACATGTGATGTTCCTAGGTTCATGTGACCACATGCCTTCTTGGGGGTTACAAGATTCACGTGATCCCACTGCCTGATCTTCATGTAGTCATGATGATCCTTCCTTTTTTCAGAGAAAATAATACCTTTTCTTTGGGTATTTCTTCAATCCTCAAATTTATAATGATCATTTTTTGGGTGTCAATAATGAAATTATTATGATTAAGGAAAGTTAATATATTACCTACCATCTTACCCTTTATATCTATTAGATATTGATAATGTATCTCATGCATATGTGTGGAATACCACCTCCAAAAAGTAATTTGATTCATTTTTCATTACTTCATTACATGTTTGGTCATAAGAATGTAATTAAGAATAACTTTTACATTTATAAAATAATTATTATTCTATAAATGTAAAATATTATATACCTTATTTCTTTTCATACAATAAGAAAAGGGAAACGTCACTCATTTGTACTTGTGGAATATCTTCTTAATGATATGATGTATTTAATATTTCATTCCCACCTTCAATGGTGTAGAAATTCTGAAATAGGAAAGACTATGGTGCAACCATTGAAACCACACCACAACTACCTAGCCAACTTTTCTTCTGAGAAACATGATTTAGGTTTCACCAAAGCTACTATAATTTAGGAAGAGGACTATAGTGTACTCCCCTACACCACAACACTGCTAGAAAATTTTTTACATAATTTCTTAACCCTTACATTGTATGGGTACAAGAATTAGAATAACCACCCAATATACCCCTTAGTATCACTACAACATGGACTTATCCTCCATATTGTAGCATTTGATTGGCCCACACCATATCCCTACTCCATAGGGAAATCATGTCGAAAATGGAAGTGGCTTTAAAACCCTTATTCCTAGAAATTGGAGTTAAAGCTAGGGTATCCATGCCGCAACCTTAAAGGCCCAAGTTACATCCCATTATCCATGGAATATACTTTCCATAAATGGTATAACCCCTTCCAAAACCCCTTCAAAACCCACCTAAAATACCTAAATCTTAACCCAATCATTATATAACTTGAAAAATATACTAAAAAGGGGGAAATGCCTGAAATTGGGGATGATAAATTTTTTCCTCTACACCACATAATAGATAAAAAAATTATACACCACATCATAACCCTTACTCCACAGGGGAACTGAAATTGGAAGAACCTCCCAACTTACCCACTCATAGCACTATGATGTAGCCTTCTCCTCCATGCTTCATAATTCGATCGACCTATAAAACAACCATACTTCATGGTGGATCCATGAGAAATATTAAATTGGATCCAAGACCCTTATTCACAAAATTCTATCATGCTGGTAGGGTCTCTACACCACATTCTCATAGGCCTATTCCACAGACCATGCTCCATAGTTTTTTCTTTCAAAAATTTCTAGAATACCTTCCAAAACACCTTCAAAACCCATTTAAAACTCCTAAAATGTAACCCAAGAATTATATAACTTGAAAATATAAAAAATAAGGTAAATTTACTGAAATGAGGTTATTACACACTATCATTAATGAAGATTAAAATCACACTGGTTGAAAATATAACAAAGGAATTTTTTATATATGAAGACCAAAAAATGATCTCCTATAAAATAATTATTCCATAGCTTCAATGAAAATGAAACCATAAATAACTAAGGATCATGCATTGTATAGTTAAATTCATGAGCATATAGTTTTTAAGATACATGGGTGATCACTTATCTCTACTATATTATAAAACACCTCAAACTGAGATGAGATGCATCGTATAAAACCTTATACATGATTCCTTCCTCTTGAAAATGGAGATATGGAGTACTAAACAACTTCTCCTTCAGTTTCTAATATATATCTTGACACTTATATTACCAAATAAAGGTCAGGTCCTTCTAGGTATCATATATCAAAGGAGATAAAATATGAGATAAATCCAACAAAAACCTCTAATAATAGCCTTCAATACCATAGAAACCATAAACTTATGCAACATTTGTAAGAGCTAGCCAACTACCACACCTTGCTATGATACTACATTCCCGAGGAAATTAACCACATTAATCCATAACTTAATCATCAATAACTTCCTATAAAGATAATTTCATCCAAATATTTCTAGAATGACCCTCAAATTATCAGTGTGATCCTTATCAAATTTCAATATAAGTGGATTCCATCATTGAACACTATGATAAAATTATCCAAAGCACTCAAAAACACTTATTTAGTCATTACAAAGAAAATATTTCGATTGTTCATGATTTTGAAAGGCATTACCACGAAATTAATTTGTCCATAATGAAATCTCAACACACAATTTCTGATATCCTACTCCTTCTCCATCATCTGATAATAAAAAAACCTCAATTAAATCTTCAATAAATAGTTAGATCCTTCAACTGATTGAATAAATCATCAATCCTTGGGAGGGGATAAAATTTTTTTACCATAACCTAGTTCAATTAATAGTAATAGATGTAAATCCACAAACTTACATATGTCTTCCTCATGAATAAAACCTAATCACCCTAAGGTGACACACTAGGATAGATGAAACACTTGTGAAATAGATCGTTGATTAGAATCTTTAACTCCCTTATTTCATAAGGTGTTACCCTATAAGGTGTCATATAGATCAGAGAGATAAAAAAAATCAATTATATCCCAATATTGATATAATTTAGAGGGGTAAGGTTGCAAAAGATTCATGAAATATTAGGTATCTCATCCAAACCCCTTAGGAATACCACATCCAGAACCTCCACTATTCTAAAAATAAACTAAGACAACTGATAAGAAAGTGGATCCATATGCAGATGATCAATCATATGCTCCAACCCTCCAATAAATAATTCATGGTCACCTTTAACCCCTTAGAAATCACTTTCCCCCATAAGTAATCAATAAAAACCTACACTGAATACAACCAATCCATTCTAAGGATGTTACTACATTCTTGTATCTATAAACATAAAAATCACCCAATGAAAGATGCTTCCCCATAATCATCTCACAATCCTAACACACTTCAAACAAGATAGAATAATATTTAACTGAATTTGAAAACACTAGTGGAATTGGAAGTCTCCCCACCAAGAGTTACAATACTTAGACTAAGGTAGGATAAAAAGGAGTAAAATTTTCCCAAATAAAATAAGTAATACACCAAGTAATAAGATAATAAAATGGTACTTCATATGATATTTGGCTATCCTAGAGCTACAAAATATAGGTCATGCATCTAACCTCACACTTCACCTCTACCACACTATCTATAATAATGATAACCACTATGAATATTCTTAGTGTTATATTGGTGTATCCCAATCTATTTAGATGATGTTGGGATAAATTCTAGCATCTCATACTGAACACAAGGTCAAAAATCTAGCAGGTCGAGCTCCGCAGTTAACTAGTCGAAACTAATAGGGAATTATAGCAGTGAAGAAATTGGCATGGTTACTGTAGAAACTCGTACTTTGGAGACAAAGGTACTATAGCTTTGTGGAATTCTTACCACTAACCATTGTAACATCTTGGACTTGGGTGGCTACAGCACTATACCAATGCAAACTTCCAACCAATATTCACTATAGCACAGTGGACTTACTGTGTGGTTAGTAGAACATTGCATCATCTTCTTTATTATCTTATTTCGATCTTGGGTTTCTGTGTTGTGAAAATCTAATATTCTCTCTATATTTATACTCCCAAATCATAGTGAAATTATACCTCTCCATGGATGTTGGGATAATTCTAGAACAACGTAAATCACATTTTTCTATGAGATCTTCTTCTCATTCTTTTATCTTTGTTTTATTTTGTCTTTTATTCATATAAAAACCTATTCTATATCTATTACTCCTATCATTTCTGCAATACTTAGCCCAATGTACATGAAAATGAGGAATATAATTGGAATTTATTCTAAAAGGTTCATCTTCTCTCTACTATCAAAAACCCTAAGCACCCAATTGATATTGTTGATAAGGCATTAGAATAACCATTAGAAAAGGTGGCACCTGAATCATTCTACTATCTTCATGTTGACTTCCATGGAAGGTTGGACACTAAAACTATCAATTACCATGACCTATGTAGGAAAATAACACAACACCAAATCTCTTCATATAGTTTTAAGAAGTAATAGATCTATAGAAATGAGAAAATGATATATAAGATCAATTATATGTTATATAGAAGTTTTATTCTCTTGACATAAAAAATCCCCCATCCATGGATCTGGTCTTCAAAAAACTCTGATGAACTCCCTATTGAGATAAATCACTTCAAGCTAACATTTTCTTGATTACCTCATCCTTTTTTATCACCTCAATTTACATTGAAAATATAAACAGTGTTATATACTAATGGATATAGAGATGAAACTTATAGGTTTTATAGGATCATCATATGATCAAAGCAGTAGAAGAAACCCATAATATAGTTATTTTTCTATCATCACGAATCAATAGAAAGTATAAAGGTCATGAAACATAAATATGTATACATGAATGTAGTGAACTCTATCTTTTTCTCTTTGATGGTGTGTGCTTGATTGAGAATACTTAGTTATCACCAATAGACTATTGCCTCCAAAGGTAGTGTAGTAGCCACTATTATCCTAATTTATAATGAGAGGACCCCCAAACTCTAAATATTTGTTATCACCTTCACCTAAATTATAAATGTTGAACCGAGTTAAAGAGAGATCTTCATACATGGATTTTAAGTATTTCCAAAACTAAACCGGGGGATTAGATCCCTTAATATAGGATCCCTTCATTCAATAAAGAGTGTTAAGGGTTGTTTTTCATTGCATGGAAGCTGAATTGTATTACCCATAATTCACACTTGTTGATAATAATCCTATTTTAACATTTCAAACAATTTTCTATTGTATAAATGAATCAAAATATTGATTCATAACTAATGGAAATAGTACAGGTGATGTGGTGTAATCCATGAACTCGCATCCCATATCACAATCCCATGGTATAGTATGATAGAGAATGATAGGGGATATAATACAATAAAGTATCCTTATTTTAATTCATTTCTAACAATATCCCACTTATAAAAAAATCTAAAAACGAATTTATGAAAAATGTGACATGTCTTTATGAATTTAGCCAAACTATTTTGGATATGGTTTATCAAGAAATCTTTATTTCAGAAAAAACACTATGTCCCAAATTTAATACTTATTATAATGTCTAACTATATGACCTAATGGGCCTTTTTAGAATTGATAACTAATATAAAATCTTTATTTCATAAATATAATAAGAATCAGCCTCTAGAAAATCATCAGTGTTAACTAATCCATAAAGGAGTATGGTGTGATCTCAAAAAAACATACTCATATATTCATATGAATATTTCAAACACATGACACATCATATACATCATATGCATACCTATATAACCCATTTGTCTATGAAATGAAGTGACCACTAGACATTGAACGTATCAATCTAGTATAGGTTATCTCATACATTCATTATTCTCAAAAATAGACTAACTAGGTTTATGTATACATCACGTGTCATTAATATAGTAGATGACCACATCAGATCTCACTCAACTAAAAATTTCCATATATTTCTTTAGTATAATTCAATCAAAGGCCATGATATCCTTAACTCAACATGTGAGTAGAAAAATACCATCTCGGTTGAGCTCCAACCAATGACATGATTAGTAACATAACCAACCCCCTGATTAGATAAGAAATAAGGAATGTGTAAGAAATTTATCAAAGTATTAAGGTTATCATGATAGGTATATCACCAACCTGAATCAATGGATATTAATATTAATTATACACCCCAAGTCTTTCAATAATCATTTGATATTCAATGTGATATAATTTTTTGGATCAGTCTAGATAATAACTCTCAACTTATTACATCGTGATTCTATTCATTATATCTAATATAAAATTTTTTATATATATTATAATATAATACTAATGTTTACTTTAACATATAATTGCAATCCATAATAATCTATGATGATTATCAATTAGGGATAACTGAAAACTGTACATTGAGGGGATAATTACCATTTCACTTCACCCAAAATATGTATCAAACATGAAATAATAATGTTTAGATTGTATTTTTTATAACATGATACATTTTATATTCTTAAACTCATTTAATAATTCTTAACAAAACTATGAAAAAGTTCATTCTTAATATATCATATATGAAAGACCATCAAATCATCCTTATATTTTTTGTACTTTCATTGGTTTTGTTAAACTCAATACATCTTATTGGAACCTTATAATTTGGTGTTGTATTTGTTTGAAATATAAATTTATGATGGAACAATGTGATTTTTTGTCAAATGGAGTTCATTTTTATAGTGATTTGTTTTGTTGAAAAAGTCATGGACAATGATGAATGTTGTTAAAGAGAATCTCCCTGGAGAAAAAAAAAACTATGTCACTGAACTACATGTTATGTTGTGGTATTTTATTGATATAAAATGACTATGCTATAATACCCAATATTTTTCTATAATTAATTATTTGTAAAGTTAATACAATAATTTCATTACCTATGTTAGGGTAAATAGGTGATTGTGTATGGGTGTAGAAGTAAACCCTATCATTGAAGTTGTAGTCATGCCATAGTGGATGAGATTATGTCAAGGTAACTCAGACCTTTCATAAAGTTCATCTAGAATTTTAGGAACCCTTGTAAGGCTAATCTAGGAATTTCACTATCTCATAAGGTTAAACATGGGATTTTCCAAGGGTAGATGTGTAGACCACACTATACAAGGTGGATCTATTTCATAGTGGAGTTTTCATAAGGGTCATCTCTCAAAAAGGAAACATGTATAAAGGTGATGACTTTAGTTTCATAAAAATAAATCATCTAAAATGATAAATAATATAACACTACATTTTAGTGAATGTTTTAGTGATATACTAAAGTCTTGATTGAGGAGAAACCCATTCCATTGAATATCTTTATTATATATAGGATGTGAATTTGGAAAAGTAGATTTTTTGATGATTTTTATGTCTAAAAGTTCCCATTCCATAGAAAATGGACTATGTTAAAACCAATTGGGTGTTCAAATAAGTTTGACGGGATCATTCTATGTTTCTGGGTGAGTTATGTGGAAGTTAATTATATGAAAATCATTGATTTGGTCCAGAGGAGGCTACACCGCATGGAACAAGTCTATTCTGAAATATTTAATTGAGCTCACTTTCTACACCATAGTAGAATGTGTTATTCCATGGTGGAGCATGAATAAGATGACTATTCCATATAATAAGGGATCACACTATATTTTATTATTTTTTTATAAATTTATAAATTTCTTAGGAAATTTTTTTAGGGATTTAACTTGGATTTAATGGCACTAAATGAACAAATTAATGAGTGAGGGACACCTAGATAAATATCGAGAATAGAGAAGTAAGGAGGATTAATTAGAACCATCATATTAAGGGATAAATGTGGATAAAACTAATTATAGAGGATCTAAAAATTAATTTGACCATAAATCATATTGATATATAGGAATTTAATAATAAAGAAAATGGAATTACTAATGTGTTAAAAAGAAGAAAAATATATGATTAGATACAAGAGGGTATTTTAAATTCAAATATCCAAAAGGATAGTATTCTAGATAGGGGCTAGAAATTATAATAACGGATATTTGACCTCATAGAATATCGTAACAAAAAATAAGAAGTTTCTATAAGTATTGGATTTTATAGATTCTCATTGAAGAAGCAGTGAAGGAGATCAAAAACGCATCTATCCAGAACAAGAGGATGGAATTATTATTAATCATGGTGGACCAACATGTCCTTAAAAATTTTTAGAACTACACATATATAAATATTGGGTGATATTACTAAATTATTGTATAAATTTGAATAAGGAAAGTGATCCTTGGGAGAGGATTGGCCTTATCATTAAACAATATTTGTTAGAGTAGTGAGATTTAGTTATTCAATGCATCAACACATTATTAATTTATTGCTTCTTAGATAATCCCATAGCGATAAATCAAGTAAAAATTCAATTTGTTCTTTGTATTTTTATTTTTATATTCTTCGCAACAAAATATTTATATGTGGGATAAGAAACAATAAAAAAATATTCATTAAATGGAAGGTCAAGTGAAATGGTAACAAAATTAATGAATCAACAATTGAAAAATAGGTAAACCTTATAGATAAGATGTCAATACCATTAGGTGGGTGTGAGTTTAAGTGTAAATTTTATAAATTAGAAATTATTTCAGTAACTTGATTTACCCCCATCCCATCTCAAGGTATCCCTCACTTAAGCCACTTGAGGAACCTAAATTAATATAAAATTTCATCTTTATTTTATATTTAATTTTTGTTCTCTAACTTGATCTGGTGTTTATGAAATAAATAGAATTCATCTTGAAAGTTCCCTTGTTTGATGGAAATAATTTTAGTAGTTTTAATAAGGATTTAATTGTATGGTTGGAAGAAAAAAAATTTATTTCCCCATTAAGTTATGATGAATATAATTTCACTTTTTAGCCTAAATGGGGTTATTTTTTAAATGGGCAAATGGAAATAAAAAAAATTTATTTTTGAAAAGAATACATTAAAGTAATATTTAAAGGAATATATGTTCAGTAATATTTCACACTGTAGGTTTTCAAAATACATGTGGATGATTCTAGAATATTCATTTAGAAATGAACACAAGCCATATGAGAATTTTCTGATATATAAAGGCACAATGAAGGATAAAAAGTCTGGTGAAATTCTATATTATTTAACCATTTTTTAGAATAAAAACATATCTTGTTAAAGTAATATACAATCAAATAAAATAAAGGTATGTAAAATTAAGATTTTGAATATATTAATTTATTTAATGATTTTTTAATAATGGTTGAAGTGGTTGATTTCGAGAGAAATAGTCTGAACTCAAAAGTAATTCAAATATTTAAGACTAATAAGAAAGAGATGGACATGCCTATGAGACTTGGTTGAGAATAAATAAAAGATATAATAAGAATATATTTTAATTAAAGTATATTTCTAAAAATGATATGATGATAATGGAGTAAAATTATATAATAGACAAGATATCTCATTCCTTATAAGATTAAATGTCAAGTATGAAGGCACTCAAATAATACCAAAATTCTCAACTTTAATCAAGAAGTAAAAAAAATCGATATTAGCATATGAGTTGACTTAATCCAAGAATTAGTTGGATTCCAATGTTAATACTAAACTACAAGATACTTTGAATTTATTATTTAACTATCCTTAACATTTGATAGTGAATTGAAAGAAAAATATACCTCATATGAGAAAAACCATGAAAATATTAGGATGTCACAAAGGCCATGAAATACGGAAAACTTTCCTTAGTCATGAAGAATAACTCTCAATGCATGAGAATAATAAATCCATGGAAATTTATAAGATGAGGTAAAATCATGAAGGTACTAAAATCACATTTAAAAGAGACTCTAAAAGATGTAATAGAAATTGGTCGAGCCTCATAAGAAGATATGGAAACATGTTATTTTTTTCATGTAATGCATGCAAAAATATTTGGTTTCTATTATAAAGTATTAGATTACATAAAATGTTATAAAGAAGGTGGAATACATGAAAGGTTAAATTACTAAGCACAAAATAAGAGGTATGGTTATCATTTCAATTATTTTTACCACAATAGCCAATCCTCTAGTGAAAAAATTAGAGTAAATTTAGCAATAATTAAAGTAAAAACTCGGTATATATATAATGATAAATCTAGACCTTTGAGAAAATATTTTTGGGGTTGTATATAGAAGATCCCAATACTAAAAGTGATGTAAATATGAGTTCTAGATAAACAATTGAATCAAATAATTCCTAGAAATACAATAAGAATATTTAGAATTGATAAAGGAGTTCACTTGTTTCTAAAGATAAAAAAGGCCCATATGAAATAAATTTCCTAAGGCAAGGTATGTATTAAAAACTCTAATAATTCTTCTAGGGAAAAAAATAGAAATGTTGTTTAGTGAAAGAAATGTCAAAATATTGTGTAAATTAAAAACCATGATAGAAAATATGTCCAAGGAAGTATATATTTTGGGTTGGTTTATGTATAATATAACAAATATAAATAAGTTAAATGGATATTGGAATCCAATAAATCTAATTCAGATATGAAAAATGGACTCGAAGATGAAGGAAAAAAGGGGGAATAGTGGTCCATAGTGACCCACTTTCCTACTCAACATGAGTATTAAGGAAGGTAACCCTCTCTCTATATGCTTTAAATGTTTCCAAATATTTTAATTGGTGCATAAAATTGTAAGAGACATAATCCATGGGGTGAGTGTTCTCAAAATTACTTGAAATTGGATAGAATTAGATATGATTTTGAGATGGTTGTTCACGAAACAAGTGGAGTTTAAATTATTTCCACTTATGATTAATTTCAATACTAAATATTCATGTAGAGGATAATTTTTCATGATAAATAAGGAATGGAAAAATTCTTTAATTTTGAAATAAAATGTGTCAAATCTTACTTGAAACAATCAATGGTATCATGCTAAATTTGGTATATTATAATTGGTATTAAATTTCTTTTTAAGTAGAATCAGACCACAGATTTAGTCATAGAAATCCATTAAAAATAGGATGAATTGGAGGTAGAATTAGATACATGGATAAACATGATGTCTATTAATTTATGTTTATGAACAATTGGAATAAAATGATTATTTTTCAAGATACTAAATTCTTTTATCCAGGTGGGTGTTACAATCAACAATTAGTGTCTCCAAATTGATAAATAATTATTAGTATCAATATCTGAAGACTTTGGGGGAGTTTGTAATGAAATTTCAAAAACAATTTATTCCTAATATGTGAATTAAGAATACTATGTGGTTTTGGAGGATATTTAGTTCAAAATTAATCAATCGTTATCTATTTAAAAATGGTATCAATTGATCCTTCAAATGGTATGTTTCTCACACCTTGTGATTTCCTTCTTATCATCTAATGGCTTGTATAAAGATATTATGAGACTATGGGATATGTTAAGAAGTGGATAGTTTAATTTTTTATATTTATTTTTTTATAAATGAGTGAAATAGACAAATTTTTATAGTTTAACTTAGATATTTTTTCTTACATCGATCCCTAGATTAGTAGGCTTAGAGGATTTTTTTCATCATCCAAATACTATGTAGTAAATTCACTCATTGGGTGTATTTGATTATATATAGTTTTCATGAAAGGTTTCTTGAGGAAGTTTCTAGAATTATACATTCTAACTAGAAATTTTTACGATTGATATCAACATGTTATAGAGTTAAGATACCCATCCATAATTTTTTATAAGAAATTGGTAAGAAAATAATTTGGTTAACCAATAACTATTTGAAACTATAATTTGAAGTGTCTTGACAAATTTGGAGCATAGAGAATGATTTTTTTTCTTATCCTAAAATGGTTAAAATGATACCATGAGTAAACCCTATTATTTTCTCAATAGAGGATAGCAAGGATATTATTTATATAGGGGGAGAATAATGGGGAAGTTTACACCCATAGAAAGTTGGAATTTCATCCCATATAACTCAAACATTGAGGGGGAGAAAACTTGATGTTATATGTTGTTGTTTTCCACCCATTTAATTTCATTAACAATTGGAGGTTTAGTGTAGTTTATTAAATACTTATCCCCATGTGAATGGGAGAGTAAGGGGGAGGAGTTTATATTTTCAAAAAAATCCAAAAAAGGGAGATTGTTGTAATCATATGAGTTGGTGTTCAATTTGTTGAAAATATTACTAGATGATGGCCCAAGGAAATTTTTTGAAAAATGGATTTCATATTTTTAGTAATAATTTTTTTAAAAAGGAATGGAGCATAGTGAAATCTATTGAATTGAATCTGTCAGGAGGAATGAAACTACACCACAAAACCATAGGCTATATCATGGTATTTGATTGATAAAACTAACCATGTCATAGTACCCAAGGCTATACCATAAGGAATGGTTCATAAATTTATTCTATTAATTTCACTACCTATATTAAGGGTAAATAAGGGATTAAATATGTGTATAGGAGTAGAAAACTTATTAGATATTGAAACCATGTTATAGAGGATGAGATTGAGCTCTGGTAACTCGAACCTTGTGTAAAGTTCATCTAGATTTTTAGGAATCTTTGTAAATGTAATCTGGGAATTTCACTACCTATGTAATAGTAAATTGTTTCTGTCATATGGGTAGATTCATAGACCATGTATAAAGATGTAGAGACACACCATGGTGTTGTTTGGGTAAAATTCATCTCTCATTAAGGAAACTTGTGTAAAGGTGGTGGCATTACTTGTCTAAAAGGTAAAGTAGTTAAAATGGGAAATGTTGTAACACTAAATTGTAGTGAATTCTATTGTGATATTCAATAATGATTATATTTGATACATCCATGCCACATAATCTCTTCACAACAGGGAGGAGGTGAATTTGGTAGAGTAAATTTTTAATAATTTCTAACTCACATCGTAGGATATGAACTACACTACAGTGAATTTGGTGTTTGAAGAAGTTTTAGGAGATCATTCATCATCATGAGTGTGTTATGAGGAATTTTATTACACAAGAATTGTAGATTTGTTCAATATGATACTATATCATAGGTAATAACTACATGTATCAATATTTTATTGATCCCATTTTCTACACCATAGTATAATGTGTTATGTTTTGGTAAAGGCACAAATAGGATGATTGCATAGTATAACCATAGGCTATTCCATGGTATTTGATTTATATAACCGGTCATACCATAGTACCCTAGGTTCCTCCATAAGGAATTTTGTGTAATGTTAATCAAGTAATTGAACTACTAACTTAAGGTTAAATAGGGGATTATGTATGGGTAAAGGGGTGGACCATGTTGTCGAAGCCGAAGTCACACCATGGTGGAGGAGATTATATCAAGGTAAATAGGGGCTTGCATCAGGTTAGAGGTGTATACCAAAACTCAAAAGGTTGATCCAATCCATCATGGAGTGATTTGTATGGTTCATCTCTTAGAAAGGGAACTTGTGTAAAGGTGATGACATGATTTGTGTAGAAGTAAAGTGGGAAGTGAGTTGATAAAAAACCCAAGGTAACACCATAGTTCACACTATAGTGATATGTAACATTCATGATAGAGGAGATTATCATGCCATAGAATCTCCTTATGGTGTGGAGGATATGAATTTGTAAGAGAATATGTCTTTGAGATTTCTATGTCTACGAGTGTCCATTATATAGAAAATAGACTACACCATAGCCAATTTGGTCTTTTAATAAGTTTTAGGATATCATGATGTGATAGTGGGTGAGTTATGAGGAATTTAATTATTCAATAATTGTGTATATAGTCAAAAGGAGGCTATGTTTCAAGGAAAAGAATCCATACCACAATATTTTGTTGAGTAAAAATTATATGTTGTAGTAGAATGTTATACATAGTGGTGAAGTCATGAAGAGTATGACTACACCATAGAAGAATGGATCAATCCATAGTCAACCAAATTTCAAACCAACTTGTAAATTTTATAGGGAAGTTATTTTATGGCATTAAAATGGATTTAATGGAACTAAATGACCACATTAAAGAGTAAAGTAAACCTAGTGAAATCTCAAGAACTGATAAGGAAGGATGATTGATATGAACCATAAAATTAAAGGCTATAGGATTATAAAACTAACTATGGTATTTGTGGTAATTCATATGAAAATAGAGAATATTGAGAGATCCATATTTTAGAGGAGAGAAAAGGGAATTGTTTCTATGCAGTAAATAAGAAATAACATAGAGAAGAGGATAGAAGGTATTGTATATCTAAATCTCCAAAAGGAAGGTATTCTTGATTAGGGTTATTAAATAAGTAGAAGTAAAATTGGAAATCATTGAAAATACTTCCAAAGAAGAATAATCTACTAAAATTAAAGGATTTCACAATTTCTTTTTGAAGAAACAACCATTAAGATCAACATTTAATCTACCAAAAATAAGCGGATGCAAGTTTTTCTAATCATAATGGACCTATAGTTCCTTAAACTATGGGATACCTAAAATTAAATAAAATATGGGTGATCTTATTGTAGTAGTGCAGGAAGGTTAATATGTTGGTCAAATTAGGACAAAATGGAAAGAGGGTAGGGGAATTTATATTTAAAAACAAAGCAACAATTAAATATTTAAAGTCTAAAAAACTATTTTTTAAATATATATGATAATTAAAACATTTTTAATATATTAAAAGGAACAATTTTTATAAGAAAACCAAAATAAAAAGTTTTATGGGATAACTATATATGTTTATGAAAGTGAAAGAATATAAGAATAAGTGATTCATAAAAAGAACAATTAAGCATATTATTTAAAGAAAGTATAAGTGTAATGTTAATAAAAAGATAAAGTGAGAAAGAATAAAATAAAGAATATTATTTGATAAAGGATTTCAAATAATGTTATTTGATGAACCCCTACATTTCCTACCCCAATTTCTTGAGTGTTTATTATATTAGTCCTTTATATTTAATGGTAGCCTAGATACCAAAATTACCTTGATTTTTTAATTGGTTATAAGAAACTAGAAACCAATAAATAATAATTTTTAACATTTATAGCTATAAAACTCAATGAGAAGTAATCCCTTACCTTTTAGAGGTTTTGGAAAGAAACTTCAGTCCATCACTTTAATTGGTAGTGAACACCAAAATATAAGAACGATAAGAAGAATGAGAGGGTTTCTAGAAGAAATATCATTTAATCATGGTATTTATTATCATAAATATAAAATTATAATAACTTGGGGAGAATGAGAAATATTTAAGAGTGAAAATAATTTTACAAGGTAAGAAAAATTTTCGAATAATGATCACTTTAGAGAAAGAAACAAATTTGGATATCATAGATATTTGATGTTTGAGAATTGTTTAGAAGGTAAGTTTACAATAAATTAAAGGGGTATTTTTATAGCATCTAAAATATTTAGAAACATTTTGTAATTGTATTAGGGTTAGGAAAGTTACATGGAACAAATATTATGAATCTTGGACCATATTAAATAAACATTTGATAGGGTTATCCTAACACCATTGGATACCTAGTAGCCTCCACCAGCTAGCTGATGTAGCTGCTAGAAATATCTAAAAACTAGAATAACTTGTTATATGGTTGATGACTTCCCATCGAATGGCTAGTGGAAAATTATTACAACATAAGTTTTGTTCATCATCAATGGCTGGTTAGAGGAATTTTGGTGTATAATATGTTCTTCCCACATGGCTCTGGCTTTCCGATGCTCTACACTAGCAAGCCCATCCTACAAATAGCTTTCTAAACACCTTCATGGACAATAAATATTCCTTCAATTACTCTGATAGATATTATAACATCACTACTTGAGATTAATAATTCCAATAAGATTTGTTCGATTATGATTCAAGAATAGAACATGATGTCATCGTGATATTCCAATAACCAAGATTATCACATGAAATATTTAATTTCCAATAACTCAAATGAAATAATTAGACACTTTAAAGAGTTTTTGTGATCTTCAAAACCTAATAAGGTGAGAATCCAAATAATATCCCCTTTTATGATCACAAAACACTTTTATAAAAATATAATATAACAGTAATACAATAAGTGTAGAAAAATAATATTTATAAAAAAATTATATAAAAATTAAAAAAATAAAGTTTCTATAATAATAAAAAAAAATAACCTATAATACTAGATATTTCTATAATTACCTTTATCATATCACTCGTAATTACCTTTATTATATTTATCCCCATTAGAGATTATAAAAAAGAATTTAGAGATGGGTGAAGAGAAAATAAGAGAAATAAAATTTAAAACACGGTTTATCATTATTAATGATCATTCGAGAGAGAGAAAAGTGTTTTAAAATTTTCATAAACAAAAAAAATAGAAAGAAAGATTTTTAATAAATCAAGAGATAAAAGAAAATAATTTTCTTCAATAATTAACCAAAGAAAAATAAGACTTTTCAAAAAGTAGTTTTTAAAAAATCAAATGAGTTAAATAATATTTTGAAAAAAATACAAAACGTTTGTCTATTATTATATCATTTCATTATTAATAAGATTACCTCCCCTTAAAATAATGCAGTAAAAATATAAGGATTCATAAAAAAAGTAAATAAATAATTAAAATATTAATAAGGAAATATTTTATAAAAAATTATAAATCACATCAAAATAACATCTCAACATTGAAAAACCATTCAATATTTATGTTTTGGAAAATATTGTGTTAATAAACCCTAAAAATTCCCTGGGTGTTTCAAACTAGGTGTGCAGTAATGGCCCACTACTTATTCCCATGGAAAATATTGGATTAAAAAAAATTAACCAGACCTTTTCAAGGTCATAACCTCTAGTTACATCTTCACCAGAACCACATCCACTTGTTTTTTCAGATGGTATTGTTTATTACTTGGAGTATCACAGTCACTTGACTTTACCAAAATTATGAAAATTTTGAAATAATTTCCTAAAATAAATAAAATATTAAATTTTGAATTAAATTTTAAATTTATAAAATAAATTGAAAAATTAAAAAGATTTACAAGGTTAAAATATAAGTATCAAAAGATAATAATACCCAAATCCCCATTAATAAAGTCAAAGTTACCAAGATAAAGGGATTTAGTGAAGAAATTGACAAGTTTAGGTTTGGTGCAAACAAAGTTAAGGATGATATTAACTTTTTGAAAATGATATTTATGAAATAGGTGATTTGAATCAATGTTATTAATGTAAGAGTGTTGGATAGGTTTTTTAGTGACACAAATCACACTATTGTTTTTACGCTTGATAGGTATGTGATTATATGTAAGCACAATGTTTAATAGATTGTCTTTCATTGATATAATTTAGGCCCAAAAACTCCTAGTGGAAATGTATTCCACTTTTTTATAGAAATAAAAATATAGTTTTTATTATTAATACTATATGAGAGAGGGGTATTCTTGGTATGAGGAAATTTCCACTAGTAAATTTCATATCTAATTGGCATCCTCCAAAATCAGCATCAGAAAAATAATTAATTTTAAAAGGAGTTTCCTTTGGATAAAATAATCCAATATTTTTAGTTAATTTAAAATTTATAAAATTTATTTTTAGAGATTTAAAATGATATTCCATTGAATTTGATTGAAAACAATCAAAAATACAAACACTAAACAAGATTTTTGGTCGGTTCATTATAAAGTAAATTATATTTCCAATCATAATTCTATAGATATTATTATCAACTAGTTTACCATATTCATCCAATGTTATCTTACATGTTATGATTATGGGTGTTATAATTTAATTAACATTATCCATTCAAAAATAATTTAAAATTTAATTATTGTATCTAATTTTATTTAGAAAAGTTCCATCAAAATTTTAGGAAATTTTAAAACTATGGAAAAGGTAGATTTCTCCAATAAAACTCACTTGAAAATATTTATTCATTAAAATAAAAAAAAATCACTAAAAAGTTATTATTTATTTGATATGAAAATAAAATCATCTATATAAATCTAAACAATTAATAAATAATTTTAAAAAAAATATAAAAAGATTGGAATTGAAATGTCTCATTTTAAAATCATTTGATAAAAGGAAATTAGTTATCCTTTCATACAATTCCTAATGGGATTATTTTAAACCAAAAATAGATTTGGTTAAATAGAAAAAAATGATTTGGAAATTTCTGATTTTCAAAACCGAGTGGTTGATTCAGAAAACAATTTAAAAAACAATTTAGAAAATAACTTTCAATATCCAATTGAAAAACATAAAATTTAAAATTAGCAGTGAATTCCAACAAGATTATAATGGATTATAGTTGTGAAAAAGGTGAAACATTTTCACCATAATCAATACCATATTCTTGATTATAGCTTTTAAAAACAATTATAACCTTATTACTGGTTATATTCCCTTATTCATCATGTTTTTTTCTAATAATTCACTTAATAACTATAATTGGATGATTATCAGATCATTCTACAAGATCCCGAAAATTGTTCTTTTGAAATTAATTCATCTCCTCTTTCATTGAAAGTATCCAATTATTATTATTAATAGAATTATTGTGGGATTGAGTTTTATGGTGAGAGTAAAAATATTTATGTTCAAGCTCGTTTAATAATGACCTTCTATTATGAGTTCCAGATTGTAATTTACTGATAACATTCTAAAGGGGTGATATTTGGAATAAACTCATGCCTTGGGTAAAGGCGTGGAAGTGGTTTCTTGAGCATTTTCAATTTATTTCTAAGATATATCATTATTTAAGTTCAAATTATCTTGTTCAAAATCATCATCAATTCAAGTATGAGGTTAAGTAAGATTCACATAAAATTTGATATGGATTGATTGTAAGGCCTTGTTCCTCATTTTAAAGACTTAGTAGGCATTACTTGAGTTTGAGTACCCAATAAAGATACCCTCATAGGATTTGGGGTCAAACTTTCATATATTATACTTGGTGTTAAGGATAAATAATTTAGAACCAAAAAATTTAAATAATCCAAAATTTGGAATTCTTCCATTCCAAAGTTTATAAAGTGTTTTTCTATATATGGGTCTTATGAGAACATGGTTAAGTATATAGAAAATAGAATTTAATGACTCAATATAAAATAATTTAGTTAGCTTTAAATCATTCAATATAGTCATGTACATTGATTTTAGGTTCCAACTTCATCTTTCAACAACCACATTTTGGTAAAGTGTTCTAGGAGTGGATAAATAATGATGATAACATTGAGAAGTACAAAACTCGTCAAATAATGTTTTTTCAAATTCTCTACTGTGGTCACTTTTAATGGATAATATTTTATAACCTTTTTACTTTTAAAATTTATTTTAAAATTTTATAAAGACTTCATAAGCCTCATTTGTATGTGCTAAGATGAAGACTCGTTTAAATTGAGTATAATCATTGATAATTACAAAGGTGTTACCTCCAATTCTAGTAACCTAAGTAGGTCAAAAAAGTTCAAGGTGAACTAGTACTATGGTTTTAGAGGATTAATATTCCTTTTTATATTTCAAGGAAGGTTAATGTTTCTTTCAATTTTGGTAAGGTTCACAAATTAAGTTTTTATTGAAACATAATTTTGGTAATTCTCATATTAATGATTATGGTTGATCTTGCGAAGATAGAGAGTATTACAATGACGTTGAAGATGATGCTAAATCCAAGATTCATTCTCTTGTGAACCTAAAAACAAAAAAAACTAACTTTCAAGATATTATAAATCAATAATACAAAAAATTTGAAAAAGATATATGGTAATTATAAATTTTCATTTAGAATTAAAAACATTAAAAAAATAATTTTCAAAAGTAATTTAAAAATAGCTATCATATAGTTGATGAATGGTTATTAAATTAGGTGTTAATTTATTAAATAATAAAACATACTTAATTGATACATATTTATAGAAACTAATCGGACCAATATTGATGATTTTACTTTTTGAATTATCACCAAATGCGACATGTCCTCCATCGAAGTCTTCTAGATCATCAAATTCAAAAGGGACACTATATATGTTATTTGATCATTCATTATCAATATACCAAGTAGATTATTTGGTTTTTATATTTATACACTTTTTCTAAAAAATATTAATATTCTAAAGTTTTTGATACACATATCTTATATATACCTAAGTTAGCTAATAAAGTCCTTGGAATCGAAACTTATTTAGAAAAAAAAATCAATTAGATTTATGATATGGGAGATGAATTATCTTTGGTCTAACAAATCTAGATTTTTTGAAATTTCATTCATGGATAAGATTCCCAAATTTCTCAAAATAAATAACACAAATTTTCATTAAGTCCTCTTTAGAAACATAGTCTTTTTATAAATTTTTGGAAAATAAGTTTTTTTTTAAAAACCAATTCTAGAATTAATTTTAATAATATTTTGATATCCCAAAATCATATTTAAATAGTTTTCACCATGGTTAAATTGAGAAATAGTATTTTTAAGATCATTAATTTGAGATTCAAAATTCTCAACATTTGGTTGTACTTTTAATTTTAAAATCAAAACTTATTTTTCTTTTAAAATTTCATATTTTTCAAAAACAACTAAATTTTAATTCTTTTTATGATCACTAAATTTTTAAATAATTTCATAAAACAATTTTGAATATTATCTATAGCATAAATAATATCTTCATAACATAAATAAGAGATTGAAGAAGTAGAATAGAAATATGTAGAATATGAATAATTTACTTTTTTACATGCCTTGATATAATCCATGATGCACTTAGAACTTTCATTACTTCATTTAAATGATTAATGTGAATCCACACTTGAACTCCATGTTGAAAATTTTAGATATTTCTTAATTTTGTTCTTTTATTTAAACTTTTTCTTGTTCAAGGGACAATATGGCTTGATGTGACCCTTTTTTCAATCAAATCATGTAACTTCCATTTCTTTATTTTCCTTTTTAAAGCGGTGAAAAAAAAATCTTTTTCATGTACTTGTTAATATTCGTGGAAGGATGATAAATATCAGTTTCTCTTTTGGATGTATCATCATTTATTTCCTTGAAAAAAAATAAATTTCTAGTTTCTTTAACCTCATTTTCCACCTTTTTGTCTTGTCTTATCATAATTATATCATATGTTATGTGAAATATGACTAATTCCTTAACCACTATGTTCTTTATGTCATTATATTCATGTATTTTAGTGATTTTGAGTGCTTAATTTCATGGTTAAACCCAAGGGATTTTATTGAAAAAGGTATATTTAGAAATATTATTACCAATAACCTATGGAATTTTAATAATGTTAGTGAATCAAGTAAACATTTTAGCAATTTACTTTTTAGTATGAAATAAAAACATTCAAAGTCCTGTATAAACATTTATAATCTCGAATATTTTACTTTTTTATTCCTTTATGAGTTACATTAAAAATTCCCATATTTCATGAGGCATTTTTCATGTAGAAATTTTATTAAATTATTTTTGGTCTAAACCACAATTCTAGCAATTCATTACATTTACATATAATTAAAAATCATAAATATCCTCGGGGGTCCATTTTTCTTCTTTTTTAGTAGTATGATTATAACCATGCATAATTATCTTCTATATGGGAAAACCAATTGATCTATGAAATTTAGATATATGTGTCTTCCAATAAATTTAATTTTTACCATCAAAAAATAAGGAACGACCCATAAAGTGTCATATATGAGAACCATGGGTGTTTAAAAATCCATTTAGAAAAAAACCTTTCTTGAAAAACTATTTACAGATTTTTTTTAAAAACATTGAAATATTTGAACCCAATTAAAGAACAATTTGATACAAAATGTACATTGGAGTAGGGTAAAATGAAAATAGTGGTTTTAAATACCCTTTAAAAACAATGAAATAATTATATTCATAAAGACTAAAAACCTATTTTTGAAATATTTATGATTATTAAAAAAAATTGAAGACTTTAAAATGAAAAATTGGTATAAGAAAAAAATGATAAATCATAATGGAATAACAATATATGTTTATGAAGTTGAAATCATATAAGAATAAGCGATTCGTAAAAATAATGATTATGTGTATTGATGTATGAAAGTATAAGTGCAATGTTAATAAAAATATAAAGCAAGAATGTATAAAATAAAGAACATGATTTGATAAAGTATTTTGGCTGAAGTTATTTGATGAATCTTTACATATTATATCCCAGTTACTTGGGGGTTTATTGTATTATTCCCTTGTATTTAACAGTATCCAAGATACCAAAACCCCCTTTATTTTTAATTGATTATAGTAAGAAAGAGGAACATAATAAACTCTAGATTTTTAACTATAATAGCTAGAAACCTCAAAATGAAGTAATCCCATTCCTTTTAGTAGTTTTGGAATGAAACCTGATTCCCTCACTATAAAAGTTAGTGAAAACCAAAATAGAAGAAATATAGGAATAAGGATATGATTTATATAAAAATGTCATTTAATCATGGTCTTAATTCTCTTAAATAAAAAAGAATAGTCACTAGTAGAGAATAATAAATATATAGGAGTGAAAATAATATTACAAGGTAAGAATAATTTTTTAATTGAGATAAATTTGTATAAAGAGAGAAATTTTGTTATCATAGAGATTTGAAATTTGAGAATCTTTGAGAATGAAAGTTTCCAAGCCTCCAAAGGGGTCTATTTATTGCCTCTAAAAGATTTGAGAATATTCTATAATTAAACTTGGTTTAAGGAAGTTTTGAGTGACTAATTATATGAATCTGGGACCATAATAAATGAAAATATGACTACATTATCCTAACACCATTGGATATTTGATAACCACCACCATCTTGTCGATGTAGCTACTACAACTTTTCAAAAAACAATTGATCACAATAAATGATCAGTGATCTCCCACCAAATGGATGATGGAGAATTATTAAAAGGGAGGTTTTATCTATCCCCACTTAGTAGTTAGTGCTCCTCCATTGGCTGTCTAGTGGACTTTTTCTATATAATATGGTTTCCCACATGCCACTGGTTGGTTGGTCCCCTGGACTAAGGAGATGGTGTTACCTACAACTTCACATACACCTCTACAACATATCACCCTTCATTCAATGCATCTAATGGATCCTAGAACTTCACTCCATGATTTATTTAAGTACATCACAACTTCTTCAATTATATTTTTAGATTATAACAATATGTCATCATGATCTTCTAATAACCATGATTAAAACATGAAATATTTAAATTCAAACAACTCAAATGAAATCACTAGACATATTAAAGAGTTTTTGAGATAATTAAAACTTAAGAAGGTTATAAGGAAAATAGAATAATGGTAGTGATCCTTGTAATTGAACTGAACTTGTCATAAAAAATATTTGTAAGGGTGGTGAGCTTTAGTGATTCAGTGCTTCCACAAGTTATCTGTCACATGATGCTTGGATTATCCCATAGTGGTTAAAAAAGTAAAAAACATTGTGTTGCTTTTTCTTTATTATTTATATTCATTAAAATATTATCTAACTATGTTTCCTAAGCAACCATATATAATATTTGATAAAGGGGATTTCAAGTGAAAAGGTAATCAGATAAATGAATCAATAAGAGAAAAAGTGGTGACCCTTATTTTTAAATGTTCAAGATAATTAGTTCAGTGATAGTTTAAAGGTAAAATGTTTAATTTTGGAATGAGTTCCATACAATGATTCACTCCTACCCTTAGGGTATCTCTCACATAAACCCCTTTAGGGACCCACACATCTCTATGTAATTATTGTTGTGTATCTATATGACTATATGATAAAACTCACCCACTAAACTCTTTTATAAGTAACATCTATAAAGTGATATATTTTGAATGATGGTGAGACTTATGAATCATATTCCAAATGTTAAACTCCTTGAACATATTAAAACCTCTTAACTCCATAACATAAAATATTATGATGTTAATAACTTATTTTGTTTATATAGAACTCTTTATAAGTCTGTTACTATCATTCTTGGAACCCTTTCCATTAAAAATTTATTTGAAATATTTTTTTGACTAATTTAACTATTTTATTTAATATTATACCATCATAACTTAAAAAATTTAGGATATAAAGGGACATTTACATTGTTATGTTAATTAATTGTAACTCTTTGCATTTCTCTTTATCACTACACCCTAAACATTTTTATGATATTATGTGAGATTAACTTTTAATTTTGACTGTAATAATCTGGTATTTGTTAAATTTGAACTTCAATGAGTTAAAACAT
This sequence comes from Viscum album, assembly GCA_963277665.1. Taxonomy (NCBI): domain Eukaryota; kingdom Viridiplantae; phylum Streptophyta; class Magnoliopsida; order Santalales; family Viscaceae; genus Viscum; species Viscum album. The sequence continues at coordinate 1,975,163,462 of OY728120.1, read as the reverse complement.
AATCCCACTAACCTCTTAGGAACTATATTATTCATATAATATAATTATTAGATAAAAAACCCCTTTTTTTAGGAAATAATACTTATTTTATCTTAGTATGAATATTTAACAAACAAAAAAAAATATTTTTTCTATATAATATATTATATTTTATGGGATTGGATCATTTTATTAGTAAAATATGACTTTATTCATTAAAATATTCTACTAATGAGTGATGGTAACACCATCCCTCATATTTTAACAAATATCTAGATAAGCACATTTATCGAGTATAAAACATTTTTATGTGTCTTATGCTCAAATATGTTATAGAATCCAATAAATCATACAACATGTATGTTGATCCCAATTTGTGTCTGTTTTATTTAACATTAATGGTTGTCAACGAATATGAAGTTAAAATGATGTGTGATATAATTTTTTTATTGAATGAGAATTAGAGTGAAGATGAGTATCTTGGATTTTGTAAGGAGAGTCTTAGGAATATTGATAAAAAATAATTTTCCATGTGTCGTGATAATTTATATTGGGTGATTATTGATTGGAAGACAGATATTGAAAGACTTGATATAAGTTTATTCAAGTTCTTTCATTTAGGATTTTGTTGAAGATTTAAAGTAAACAAAATTTTTAAAGATCTGGAGTTCCATTTATAATTGAATTTATCATGAACCATTATATTTATCTATGATGAATATTTTGAAGAAGTTAAATTCATATGTGTCAGATAAAGTTTTAAGATTAAAAATAAGTGAAGAAGAGAATAAGAAATGTTTTGGATCTGATCTGCAAGTCTTTAAGAATATTATATTTTACAGAAGAATGTTAAGGGAGTTTAGTAAAAATATGTCAACTCTATCTATATTACCTGAGTAGTTAAGGAATACCATAGGGAAACCGAACCAAGATCAAAGGAGATCTAACCATAAGAGGCTAAAGAGTGCAATGTCAAATATCATGTATGGTTTGGCATAGGTATGTAGATCACCTGTGAATTGGTGCTTAGCATCATCTATTTAGGTTGGCATAGAGGTCAAGTTGAGAGCATGAATCTAGATGGGATTAATCAGTTTGATGAGTAACAGCTTACATATATGAATAATCATAAATATAAGTCTCAATTTGATGTGGTACAGGGATTTTAAGTAACCTTGTTCATTATTTAAAATGTGCATGATATCAGTTGAGAAGTGAATTTGTTTGATTAATCTTATTCACTGAGTTATTGAAAAAAAATGTTTAGAATTATATTTTCAAGACATGTTCCTCTATTAAAGAAAATTTAAACTCAACAATATTTTTGTGGGATATTTTAAAGCTCACAAAAACTCATGCATACAGGGGTTCATCTAAAAATAATAATAAAGAACATAGATTAAAGTATTTAAGGAAGAATAAATTGTAACAAAGTGAACCCAACATCAATTATTTTTATATCATGATAATATTATCATGATTCTTATAGATAAAAAAGGATAAGAGATTTTTTGAAGTCCAATATAATAATAGGACCTATGTATGATTAATTTGAAAAAGAATAGTCTATGTAAAGGTAATATATATTGTGTAAGGGTGACGAATAACTATATAAAGTTAAATTCAGTAAATGCCAGGTAAGATGTTGTTCAATGATACAAATTTCATGATAATATCTATCATTATTGGTAAATACATAAAGTAAAAAAGATAAGTAAAATGGTTTAGCTACGTCATGGTTTATTTTTATGGTAGTTTTGAGAAGAAGAGTCGATTGAGTAGTTGTTCAAAGCTTAAAATGGGGATCGCTATGTCATGTTTTATCCATAGTGATCATTTTTTAGAAGTTAGAGGTATATTCTAACATGGGGAGTAACATTATATGCTATATTTTTCATGGGTTTTTTGGATGGAATGTGTATATATGGAAAATAGTGAGCTTCAACATGTTTTGGTTCACCTTTGGTAAGAGTTTTGTAAAGTCTTTGAAGTAGTGTATGGTTTGGCATGTGAAGAAAGATTTCATGGTGGATGTCCATTCCACCTATGAGAAACAGGAATCCATATAGGGTTATTTAACTGGTTGTAGAGGAATTTTTCAAGGTGAATATTAGAGTGGTAAGGTGGATGAAAAAATTGAGAACCAAATTATGGTTCATGTTCAATGATTGTTTCAACTGAGAGTTCCATACTGCGAGCTAAGAACTTTCACTATGAATATTATTCAAAAATGACTATTCTAGGTAATATTTTATTAGTTTTAAAATATCATGATTATAATAATCATGATTCAAGCATGATATAAATGAATATAAATGAATAATTGAGAGAATTTCACTGAAAATCAAGGATCGGCCCTAATTTTAACTATATGAGATCTCATTCACATGTAGATGAAGAAGAATAGAATTATATGGTAGAAAAATAAGTAAATAAAAAAGGCTACTTGATAATTTAAAATATAATATCTATGAATCAAAAGGATGAGATTTGAGGAGTTTTGAATTACCAAAATTATAGTAATTCAAAAATGAGTATTCTTGTAGTACAAGAAATTTTTAAAGAAGAAGGTGTGGATGAAATGAGAACTGTTATTATTTACATATATATATATATATATTGTGTCTCTAATAATGATCATTATAGTGATTTAAAACAACTATTAAAAATAATAATCCATGTGTTAGGAATGAGTGAGAGTCGACTTTGACAATCCCGAATACTTAATAAGTTGAATAATAATGGGTAAAGAAGAACCCAATTATTCTATTGTGTATTGTAGAAGAAAAAAGAAAACATAATGGAGATATAGTGTGTGTTTTCAGAGACTAAATATGTATAATATCTAATGAAGTCTAATTTTAGTGAGGAAAGAATAAGAGTAAAGAAAATAAGGTTGTTATGTATTTTAGTTTATATATTCAGAAGATAAATTTGGAGTATAAATAATTTTTATTAATTTGAAGAGGTGTGTGAACTTTGTGTATAAAAAAGTGGACAGTTGTGTACTTTCATGTTTATGTGCTAGTAAAAGAGGAGTAAGATGACTCAAGAATTACCACGATAAAGTGAAGTCTCAACTGGTTATAGAATCATATATTATTTCAAATCACTCATTAAAGAGTACACTCTCTAGAGGTAGTATAAAGATCTAATTGGGGGATAAATTTGGTTTTGGATATTTCCAAAACAATGGAATCAGGATTTTTTTCCACTCATTAAGTACAGTAAACCACACCTCTAGTCTAGGTTACTCTATTAATAAATCATTATAACTATTACTTCATTATTGTGTAAATATATGTATGGGATACTCCATTACATAGTATAGACTAGAAACTATTATTGAGTAGTGAACCTTGTAAAAATACTATGTATTTTCATTTACTTTCTTACATCTACTTGCATATAAAAAGGGAGATAAAAGAAATAATCATAGAATCAATTTCTTAATCAGTCAAAGAGGTAAAGGGATAAAAAGTTTTAAATTTTTTAAAAAGATGAGTCAACCATCCCCTCTTAGTGTTTAACAAATAACAAGGTGATCTAACAAATGGTATCAGATATGGTCACACATTTGATTGGATTATATATTATTTAAGTTATTCTCATTTGAATATTTGTGTTTATTTCCAGGATTATAATGAATTTTTCTTTTAGTGAGGATATATCTATTTCTTATCAGAATTAAATGTCTACCAACACTAGGTTTAACATCAAAAATAAAGAGAGAAAAAATAAAAAGGAATCTCTTTCAGTACAAGGAGAATTAGTTTTAATTTCTCCTTATATTAAGGTTGAATAAGATATATCTTGCTTGAAATAAGAACAAAAGGTTGTTAAATCTACCACAGTGGTATTGTAAAACCATTTTATCTCAAAATATTTAACTAACTCAAGTGGTTATGAGGTATGGGAAAATTATTTCTCAAACCATCTTAAAGAAGAACCAAGTTTCAATGAGAGTGATTAAATGTCAATAGGTTTATCTATTGATGCATTAAAAGATTTATTTCATTATTTTTCTAGAAAACATCTCTCTTTGTATTGTGGGATTTTTGAAATTTAGTGAGAAGATATCACCCATATTGAGGAGGATTCAGAGAAAATGGAGAAGGTTTTGGAAGAAACAATTATTTCCGACATAAATCTCTCAAAATATATTGTATCCAAAGAATAGATAAATGTGATTCTTGAAGAAAATTACTTCATGTTTTAATAAGAGAATATTAACACAATTTGATAAAATTATGATTCCACTAAGAATATGATGATAATATTTGTGCATTAAAAGAAAATTTTAAAAATATCATTGATGTCAAAAATGAACAATTGGATGTTAAATCAAATAAGATCAAGGATCTTGAAACTTTTTAGAAGAAAAATTCAATATTTACAATGATGAAGACAAAATATTTAAGAAGGAATTTGAAGAAAAATTAAAATCATGGGAGATAATAAATACATTGACAATATGAAGTGTCTTGAGCTTTAGGTCAGACTTGAAATTTTGAAATTTCTTATGATGTGTCTTCACAAAAGGAAGAGTTAAAAGCTTGATACTATCACACACATTCTAGAAGAAGTTTCATGTTTGAAAATTCCTCTATCTGGTGAAAAAAATACACTAATATTATATTTTGATCAATCCATAACAAGATTCAAAGGGAAGGTACCATCCCTATTGGAATCTATCTTTTATACTAATTTTTTTTTCAAAAATAATTCAAGCTTGAATTTTGAATCTATATAAATATGTATGATGAAATGAAAAGATAATCTTACCACCATGTAAAGGGTGTATATAATATTGTTTATGAATACTGGTTCCATAAAATGTCCAAACAAGTGGAGTAAGATGCTAAAAAACAGTCCACATTAAAATATATAATTTTAGGAAAATATGTAATAAAATAAAGAATAAACATATTCATTGGTAAATTATAGAATTGTAAAATATTTTGAAATTATACATTGTATTGTTGATACTATCCTTCAAATGTTAAATATTAGGGTAGGCCCATTCAAGTGGTAGAAATCTAGATAAGGCACAATAATCACATATTAAGAAGAAAACAATTATACGAATAAATTTAAATAACTTGAAAATATATGTGATATTTTTAATGTAATTGGTCATGAAAATGGTATATTTTCATCCCATCATATATCAAAATAAAATGGAAACATAAAAACCACAGAAGTTTGTTAATAAAGAATAATTATCGTTGGGAATAATGTATAAGAAATTTTCAAACTAGAATACTCCTAAGAAAACTAAAAAGAAGAATGAATCATCCTTGGAAAAAATAAAAATTAATATAAAACTCAAAGAAAGTATAATATTATAAATAAGAGTGTTTCATAAATAAATAATGATAATAAGAATCAAACTTTCAAAAATCCTTGTGGAGGAACCAAGCATACTGTACATATACCCAAATATTGTTTGGTAATTTGACCATTAGATTTAAAAAGAGGAAAGAGAGTGAAAGAAGTAAAAGAAAACACTAGTGATAAAGGATAAGAATAAAAATAATATGAAGATGTGAATCATACCATTCTCCCTCAAAAAATCATTTCTGAAAAATAAATATGAAAGAAGGAATAATATAGAAACTTAGTTGTGAAAATCCTCTCAACCTTGTTGTTCACATTGATGGGAACGGAGTTCCACCTTATTACCTTAACCTTTGTGTGTTATATTTTTAATTTAAATTTAGGTAAATGATAGTTGAATCATGTTCTCAAGGGGAGAATTAATTATATGTTTCTTTTAGCGAGGAAAAGTAAAGAGTAGAGAAGAAGCTACCAGAATTATCGATATCATAAAAATCTGAATATTTTCAAAGGTATTTAAAGGATATTTCATTAATAATGCATGTTTTCTTATTATGTCATCATTTATAAATAAAATAAAAATATAATATTAATTGGGATAAAATTAATTTAAAATAACAGAGTGAAATTGGAAATATAAATAATTTTAAAGTTTTTTAAATCCTTCAATTTATACTTGAATGCTTTTAATCTGTGTGTTGAAGTGAGTATATAAAATTCATGTTGATATATCACATAAGAAATTTGTATCTCAATTAGTATCATCAATTTTATTAGCCTAAAATTATTTTTCATATTTTAAGACAGTAAATGATTGTCTCATTTTATTTGGTATTAAATTATATTTTAATGAACAACTTTGTTGTCTAAATTAAAACATCTTGTTTTATATGTTGGTCATTTCTTAGGTCGAATTAGAGTTTAATTGTTCATGGACCATTTATTGATTGTGAATTAATTTCATGTTTTCCCAAGTAATTTTTAGTTCTTGTTAATAGGGGTGAAAATGAAATGAAATATTAATGAGAAATGAGGTGATAAAGAATGGTATACATATTATGTCTTGACCCAACCTTCCCCAGGCCATAAACCTGGTCATCTGACCCCATGAAACTCCTATAATACCTTGGTTGACTTCCCAATACACCATAGGAAATTACCCATTGATGTCACTTATCTAACTTATTAATGTTCCCACAAGACAACACATGTTTCTTTAGTTTTTCTTTTACTCACTTATACACACCATGTGAAACTTCTCTTGATGTCACCCATATTAACCTCTACTCAAAACCAAGCACGCTTAACTATGGATTTCTAATCAGTTAGGCTCCTTAAAAGAAAGGTGAAACTTGTTGACATAGGTAGTAATATTTATATTTTATGTCTAACTTTTTTATAGGAGTTACATTCTTCCACCCTTTAAAGAAAAATTTCTTTGTTGTGGACCCCACACCTCAAACCCGGGCAGTTCCTTTGCACTTCGGGTTGGGTATTAGCTTTAATACCATTTTTCATGACCTAAACACCATAGGCCATAAACCTAGTCATCTGACCCCATGGTTCTCCAGTAATACCTTGGTTTCTTTATCAGCACACTAAATATTATAACCCATCGGGGCAACTTATTTGATTAATGACTATCCCCATGGGACAATGCATGTATTTCAATGTTCTTTTTCATCACTCACACAAACCCTGGGAAACATCCCAGAAGGACACCCTCCTAAAATTACTACAATATAATCATGCTTAACTGTTGAGTTATAATTACATAGGTTCCTAAAAAAGAAAGGTTCACCTTGATGAAATTGGTGGTGATATATATCCTATTAAGCTTCACTTTTCTAGAGGTGTTACACTCATCATCCATTTAAAGCACAACACCCTCGTCATGGACCCACACCTCAAACATAGATAATTCTACTACACTTTTGGTGGGGTATTGAATTTGATACTATTTATCATGACCCAGCCTCCCTAGGTCATGGAAATGGTTATATAACCCCCTTTAAAGAACAATGTGCTCATTGTGGACCCCACACCTCAAACCCAGATAGTGTCTCTATAATCCAATATGGGTATTAACTCGTATATAATTTTTCATGAACTAGACTCACGAGCCCATTGACCTAGTCACATGACCCCATGGGTCTCTAGTAATACCTTGGTTTCCTTCTCAACACACCACAGACTATTACCCACCAGGGTCACTTATCAAACTAATGACTATCCCCACATGCCAAAACATGTTCTTTCAGTGTGATTTTTCCTCAATCACACACACCCTGTGAAATTTCCCAGAAGACAGCCCATCTTAAAACTACTCTAATACAATCACACTTAACTATGGATTTCTATTTAGACAGGAACACAAAAATAAATTTTCACCTTGGTGAAATGGGTAGTTACATTTAGCCTATTTATTTTAACTTTTCTAGGAGTTTTACACTCTCCACCTCTTTAAATAACAACACCCTTGCCTTATACCTCACTCCTCAAACCTAGATAGTTCTACTACACTTTTATATGAGTATTTTCCTTGATACCATTTGTCATGACCTAACCTCCTTAGGCTATGAACATGGTCATCTGATCTCATGAGTCTCCTGTAATACCTTGTTTTTCTTCCCAACACACATAAATTTGGAGTTATAATCAAGTTGGATCTCAAAAATAAAGGTGTTAAGTGACTCAGGATTCTCATACATGGATATTACATCTTTTTATATGAATATTAATTACATTATATAAAAACATTCTTGAGGACCATAATAGTTTATTACCTTTGAAGACTAGGTACACAATCTTCAAATTTGGTGAAATATCTTTAACATCTCTGATAAATATACCCCCCTTAATTACTCATCACAAACACACCCTGCTTAAAACATTTCTTCATAACCTATGTAAAAGAAACATAATAAAGGGTGATCTTAGTTGTTAATTAATGGTAAATAAGATATATATGTAATCATAACATGAACATAAGGGTATGATAACATGAGAATAACATATAAAAACCATAATTTTCATATAAAATATCATAATCTTTAGCCATGTCATAAATATTTGATGTTTATAAGACATGAATCATAATGAAATCAAACAACATAAGCCATGATATCATAACATTATCATAAGACATTTAATTGTGGAATACAGATAAGCATAGAAAATAATTTCCTTATTAGTCGAATATCATTTCCAAAACTTATCAAATCACTCCATTGGTAGACACACCTCCTTGGTGGGACACGCCACCATCCCCAATGGAATCAATTTCATAATAGTATAATGACTTCACTCCCCAAACAATATTCATGATCAAGGTTCACTCCCAATATTGTTATAGAAGAAAAAATCCCTTATTAAATTAATTTATCTCCCCATTCCATTCATGTACATCTCATGAGATATAAATCCTTACCAATGCATTGGAGGGAGATATTGGTCTCGCACATCCCATAATGAAAATATTAGGTATGTTTGCAACAAGATTATAAAACAGTCATCATATCATAACCCATGAAATGAAAAGGTTTTCATAAACACTTCAACATATCATAACTTGTGTTAAAACGAGAGGTTTCATAATCATTTCATCATTTTATCATTTCATCATTTTATCATTTCATCATAGTATAACCTGTGAAAAAAGAAGAGGGTTTGATAATAATTATATCACGGTATAACCCAAAAAAAGAAATGAGTTTCATAAACATCAAGTCATTATAAAAAAAATCATTTAGAGAAAGAATAATAATGGTATCCATAGATCGTATCCCCCATAAATCATAAGTAAACTTGAAGGATTTCATATTACATGGTGAATGATTTTGAAAGAATAATCACTTGGAACTTTTCTGGATGAAAATAACCTTTATTTTAAAATCACTTTTCAAAACTAAAAAATCATAAAACATTTCGAAAATAATTTTGATAGAAATTAAAATCTGAAACTTAAAAATGAATATTTAAAAAACATTTAAAAAAATTCTTGAGTAAAATAGCTTTTCCACTTTGAAAACACTATTTAAAACATTTTCAAAATTAATTTTTTACTTTGAAATCGATTATTTAAAATCTAAATTTTATACAAATATTAAATAAAATATTTTATTATAAAATAATATTGAAAATATTTAAGTTAATATTTAAATATTTTAGCTTTCCAAGATAGTGATAAATACAATTTATGTTTTTCATGTTAAAAATAAATATTCTTTCATATATTTTTAATAAAATTCAAGTATGGATTGTTTAGAAAAAGACACGAATATTCCATTAAAAAAATTAAAACATTGTTAAAACAATACTTAGTAAAATATTTGAAAAATTATAAAACCATTTTTGAAAACATTTTTAGAAAACATGGTCTTATAAGAAAATATATTTCTGACCAAAGAAGGAAATAAAGTCGAGTTTTATTAAAAAAATATCAATTATTTTAAGTAAAAAAGAGTATAAAAGTAGTAGTATTACTTGAAAATATAGTGAATAAACTGATTATAAGAAAATTCATGAGTTTCTTGAGATATTTATTGGAATATTTTATCATTAGAAACATAATCATAAACAATCCTGATAAACAATGATATTCTAACATAAAATTTTTACCACATTGGTAACATTGAATTGTATACCCCCTGAAGGAATAACATAAAATGAAACTTAAAATATCATGAGTATAATTAAATTCATGATATTTTATTTAAAAGGGTATGTATATACATATCACGAAATAATATAGGTTTATATCATAATTTACATCTCAAAGAAGGAAAATAAAGACAAAAATCTGTACCGATTTGGTAACTTTTGAACCGTAAACCCCATGAAAGAGAGATCCAAACATGGACATGTAAATAAAAATAATTTAAAGTATAATAATAATAAAATATATTCATTGAAAATATATACACCACATAAAATAATCATGTGGTGAATTTGGAATTTTTCTCATAGAAAATAAAAGTGAAAGGGAAATCCCTTACCGTAAGTCTCAACTTCCTTCACACTCATTTGAACATCATGTATAATAAAATTGAGATTATTATAAACATATTAGTGAAAAATAATTATATATATCATAACATATATTATTTAATTATGTATTTTTATTTCGTGTTTAATAATAATTCCATGTTAAATTGATGTTTCAGGTAATAACCGCTCTGTTTTTTGTATTTCTTGATTTCTTATTTTTGGTCCTCTTACTTTGATAATGGTTCCATAATCTATATAATAATAATTATAACATAATTATAATATTCATAAATCATTTATAATTTTAATACCAATCATGAAAGATGGTTTTTAGAAATTAAGTATGTTACGATCATGGAGATGGTAAGTCGTATATGCACATGAGTAACGTTTCCATTTTTCAACAATCATTATGGAAAGAATATAAGTAATATATTATATTTAAATAATTATAATAATATAATAAATAACATATTATTTATTTAAATATACCTATACATATTATCCATGTGGTTTAGTGATGAAAATATTGTCACATTGCTTTTTGAAGGTCGTAGTCAACATGTACATAAACAATGTTATCATATTTTAGTGAGTGAAAAGGTAAGAAAAATAGTATATCATCCTTAAATAATGTTAAATATTTCATTAATACCATAATTATTTCATTTATATCACATATATTCATTTACTTTCTCTTTATTATCTTTCATGTAAAGCGTTAGTGCAAAAGAATCACATCGCTTCGCGATGCAGTAGTCTGCATACACATGAGCAATGTTATCGTATCCCCTATGGATTGGAAGGTAAAAAGTTATATATGATATAGTGACTAGAGATGTATAATTATGTTATATAAAATAATATATATACTTTATATCCATCATCATACCCAACCGTGAGAGGTGGTAATGGAAAAGCGAATGACATCGGTTCCCAAGTCCTCTGTACAAACGAATGATGATTTCATAACCCAGTTGATGGAATTGGATATGGTTGTAGGTGATTACCTTAACATAAAAAATATAATTATATGAAATATAATTAGGTTATTATATCATCATGTTATAACAATAATTGAAATAGTTGGAGTAAGAAATAAAATAAAAATGCTTGTTGGAGAACGTTACCTCTTCTTTGGGTAACCTCCATAGGTTTGCACCAAAATCCTTTATTGGTTGAATTTATGACCAAAATATGGATTCTAGGATCATAGGATTGAATTTTGAAGTTATTTTGGTAGGTCTTTTCTAAAACAATGGAATTAAGTTGTGAGTAATAGAGGATAGGGGTGGCCTTTTATAACTGAGATGAGTGACACACTTTTAATTTTTTGAAAAGAAAAAGGTGTACCCATGCTTTTCACATGTAAAAAAGGTCAAAAATGGAGAATTATAGTGACATATACATTATAGGTTTTAAATATATATATATAATATATTTTAGACAATTGTTTAAGTCATATTAACCCTTATATTTTTAGTTTAACCCCCAAGTAAACCCATTTTTACCTTAACTGTGGTAATTAATTTTTAATGTTTTCAATATTTACTTTCGAAAAAATTAAGTTTAATTTATTATATAATATAATTTATTCTGATTAAAAATATGGAATCCATTTTTTCAAATTCCATTCACATAAGTGTAAAATTTTAATTTAAAATTAATCTCGTAGACACGACGAGAAAGTCAGTTTCTAAAGAGAAAATGTTCAAAAGTTTACAAAGTTTTTATATCCAATTTTAATATGAAATTTATTTAAATAAACTAACTTTTATTAATATATATATATATATATATAATTGAACTAATTTCACTTTAAAACAAATTTAAAATTTTATTTAACTTTATAAATAATCAAAATGAAAAGGCAGTTCTCAATTAAAATTCAGTATTTTATATTATTCATCAAAAAACAAAATATTTTTAAAATATTATAAAAAACAAAACCAAATTTCATTTTGATATTATGATTTAAAAAATGAATTTTTTTTAAAAAAAAATTAAAAAAAATTCCAAAATTAGTTTTAAATAAGTGTGCAAAAAAATGTGACAAAATTACTTTTCTAGAAAATTGTAATTTTTAAGCATAAAGTTGGATTTGTTATTATTTATTTTATATAAGATAAATTTTAAATAAATTACCAAAATAAATCAAAAAAATTGGTTTATTTAATTTATTGAGGTAAAAAGTTTTTTCATAAAAATATTTTTTCATAAAAAAAATTTCTCTATTTTTAAATGGGTTTTATTTTCATTTTTAATTAGTTGGTCACCAACTAATAAATTTTAGATACATGTGAAAAAAATATATTTTCATTATTTATTTAATCCTTTTCATAATTTCCATTCCAATATTTATGTGATAACTATCATATAATATTTTATTAATATGTCACATTTTGTTTAAACTCGATGTTGTGTGTAATGAAATATAATTTGAGAGTTGTGTGTAACACAATCCAAAATCAGTGTTTCTTATAACACAAAATATCAAAAATATTAAATTCATTTGAAAACAATATTTCACAAATTCTTATGGTGTTACATTATACCCCCTTAAAATGAATTTCACCCTTTAAATTAATCACTTTGGTACCAACAACTAAGGATACTTCTATCTCATTACATCCTCAGGTTCCCACTTAGCTTCCTCAACCTAGTAGCTTTACCATAAAACATTGACTAGGTGTGTGGTATTTTTTCATATAATTGCCTCTATTCAATCTAAAATCTCTATCGGTTTTTCCTAATAAAAAATATCATGCACCAATGGTATATCCTTTGAGTTCAGTAAATATTATGGATCAGGTACGTACTTCCTCAGGAGAGATACATGGAACATATCATGAACTTGATAGAGGTTCGATGGAAGCTTCAAATGATAATTTACAATCCTAATATGATCAATAATATCAAAGGGGCTTGTATACCTAGGTATTATTTTTACCATCTTTCTTCCATGGAGAAATTCATAAAAACACCTTCTCACCAAATTCAAATTTTAGATTGTATTGATGGTTTTCAATATAACGTTTTTTTTTCAAATCTCTATATTCCTTACATTTTGTTGAATGGATCTAACCTTCTCTTCTATTTTATCAACTATCTCAGGCCCCAATATCTTTATTTTTTCAAATTTATTTTAGTATCTATAAAGGGATTCATAAGGATCCATCTAAATGATCTAGTGATAGATATTTTTTAAGGAAAATGAACTAGGGGAAGGTGTGATTCCAACTACCTTTGAAATTCATTGATCAATATCTTAGTATAACCTTTAGGGTATGAATTGTTCTCTCATACTGACCATATTTATTAGGATGATACATAGTGATGAAACTCGACTCTATATCAAGAGATTGCTGAATAATTCACTAAAACTTCAAGGTAAACTTTAGATCTAGATTAGATACAATTTATTGTGCTACTCCATGAAACCTTACCACTTACTTAATGTATATACTGTAAAACTTATCCCAAGATAAATATTCTATAATTTAGATGAAGAATGATTACTTTATACGATGATTGACTACAACCAATGTAACATTATTCCCTTTTGATATTTTGGGAAATCCAACAACAAAACCCATTTTGATGTCTTCCCATTTCCTTTATAGTATGGGTAGTGGTCATAACATCCTTTTAAAAATTTATCTTATAAACTTGACATTATAACTTACTAATATTCGAGATACATACTCATAAATATCTATATTTATATTTTCCAAGAAAAATTAATCTTTTATATAGGCTGGTGGTAGGAATTATACCATTTTCGCCCTTCGATTGTGGGTTCATGCCCCATGGCCTTATCAGATGCAACAATTTTTTACCCAGATTATGGATTATCCTATTTCCTAGACTATATTAATAAAACATTCTAAAATTGAAATAAATTACAATTACCTTAACATAAAAGATAATAAAAACCATAAATATTACCAATACCTTTAATAATATGTCCATAAAATGGAATTATTTCTCAAAACAAAGGATTGTATTTCCATAAATGTATCATAAAATATCCATAATCTTGGTAAAATCTCATCACGTAAAACCTCCTAAGGGGTTTCTAACACTTTGAACTTATTATCAACCTCAAACTTATAAACTCGTGATGAAATCCAAGACTCTTAAGTTAATCTTACTTGGAGACATATATGCTTCCAAAAATAACATAATCCTTAGATGTTTCAGGATTTTTACAACCCAAATACCATTAGGAAGATACTTATAAAACATAATCCTTGAATCCTAATACATCAATACTTCTACTTTAATGATTAACATGGAATAGTTTCTACCTCATTCTAGAAGTTAATTCTTTGGTCAGGCCATTGAGTTGGATAATTCCCATGTTTCCCATACATAAGACATTAAAATATTTGATAATTGTTCACTCTATGGCCTTATTCTATACATAGATAAAATATTACCCTACATTGGAGATATTCTTCTAGGTTCTTCTTCTCACCTTCTAGACATGTAGAAAGATGAATCTTCATTCCTCTATGTACTTTACCACCCAAATTTTCATAAAATTATATCTTCCTCATATTTTACACTATAGGAATATCACTGAAGTTCAAGTTTTTAATCATATATCATAATATATAATTAGAAATTATCAAAATATATATCTCTCTATTCATAAACAAATTTGGTTGCTCATAGTCACTGAATTTTCCATCAAATTTAGTGTTAACAACATTCCATCCATTTCTATCCATTGACTACAACCAAAAAGAATAGTGTGAGAAACTATAATCATATTTGGAAAACCACATAATCATGAAAACCACTTATATAATGTCTAAATTATGAAACATTTTTAATCTATGACACCTTAGGTTTATCCTAGGTCATTCATAGTGATCATTTATTTAAATCCTTCGTGATGGTTCATAAAGAGTTTTTGAATTTATAAAGCATATCCCCCGAGAGTGTCAAACTAGGTGTGTATTAAGGCCCATTGTTATGTGTTAGGTGACGATTATTTTGACTCAATATTACCTTTTCGGAGTTATTACAAATAGGTACCATTATGCTAGATCCATATCCACTTGTAGTATCTAGATAAGGATGTAATTTCATGGAAAACACTTAATATATCTTTTACCAAAATCTCAAGACATTTTCCTATACTTTGACTCATTCTTATAATTATCCTTATAAAAATACCTATACATATCCTTATAAATATCCCTAGGGTCACACTAAAGTTTTCTCATCCGAGTTTTGAAATGTTAAATAAACCTTTCCTCTAATACCAACTATAGCGACCTAGGATTCTCATACATGGATATTACATTTTTTAGATGAATATTCATTACATTACAAAAAAACACGCCTGAGGAATGAAATAGTTTAATTCCTTTTCAAACTAGGTAGAACATATTCTATTTTAGTGAAATATATTCAAAATATACCATAAAGATATCCCATAAAGATCTCTCATAAAGATATCCTCCTTTCATACTCTTCACAAATACACCCTAAATAAATCCTTTCATCATAACCAGGGAAAAGGAATCATAATAAAGGGTGATCTCATATGAATATTAAGGGTTAAAATGGAGATATGTAAGAATAAGATGAACAAAAAGGTATGAGAACATGATAATAACATATGAAAACCATACCATTCATATAAAATATCATAATCTTAAGTCATGACCAAAATATTAGAAGTTCAAAAGACATGAATCATAAGGAAATCAAGGAACATGATCCATGAGAGAATAAAATTTTCATAATACATATAATTGTGTCATAAACATAGGCATATAAAATCATTTTCATAGTAATCAAGGATTATTTCCAAAACTTATCATGACACTCCATGGTAGTCTAAACCTCCTGGGTGGGACACATAAGAATCTTCAATGGTGACCCTTTCCTCATAATAGAATGAGTTCACTCCCCAAACCATCATGGTAGTCAAGGTTTACTCCCAATACCACAATAGTAGAAAAAATCCTTTATAGGACCAAGTTAACACCCTATTCTAGTCCTTTCTATCTCATGAGATATAAATCTTTACCCAATACATTAAAGGGAGATATAGTTACCACACGTCAAATAATTAAAATATTATGTATGTATAGAACAAGATCATAAAACATTCATCATATCATAAACCATGAAATGAAAATGGTTTCATAAACATTTCATCATATCCTGACTTGTGGAAAATCTATATGTTTCATACTCATTTCATCATTTCATCATAGCATAACTCATGGAAAAAGAATTGGGTTTCATAAGAATTTTATCATGGTATAACCCATCAAAAAAGAAATAGGTTTCATAAACATAATTTCATCATAAAAATAAACCATTTATAGAAAGAATAAGAATTTCTTCCTTGTATTATATCCCCAATAAAGCATAATTAACCTCAAAGTATTTAATCTTAGATAAATAATGATTTTGAAATAATAATCACTTGGAACTTTTCTTGATGAAAATAACCTCTCTTTAAAAATAAATTTTTAAAACTAAAAATTCATATGAAATTTTATAAATATTTTATTTTAAATTAAAATTTTAAACTTAAAAATTATTCTTTAAAAATAATTTAAAACTTTTCTTGAGGAAAATATCTTTTCCACTTTGAGAAACACTTTTTAAAACATTTTCAAAATACCTTTTTAATTTGAAATATTTTATTTTAAGTATAAAAATTTACCAAATATTAAAGAAATCAATTTATTAGAAAGGTAATTTGAAAACTTGTAAAGGAAGATTGAAATTATTTATTGTTGATGACAGTAATAAATACTTTTCATGTTGTGCATGCTAAAAACAAATATTCTTTTCACATTTTCAGTAAAATAAAAACGGGTAATATTTGAAAAATGACATAAAGGTTCCTTTAAAAAAAATTTAAAAAGTAAAAAATGTGTAAAAATTTATTTAATAAACCATTTAAAAAATGTTAAAAATATTTTTGAAAATATTTTCAGAAAACATGGTTTTGGTATAAAAAAGATTGTTGACCAAAGAGAGAAATAAAGTAATATTTTATTAAAATAATTTTCTCAATTATTTTAAGTACTAAAGAGTATAAAAATGGTACTATTATATAAAAATAAAATTAATAAATATAGGATAAGAAAATTAATTTTTTTTTCTTCATATATTTATTATAATATTTTATCATCAAAAACATAATCATAAATAATCCCAACAATGATGAGATTATAACATAAAATCATTATCACTTGGGTAAATTTTAATCATTCGTCCCATGAAGTAATAACATAAGATGAAACTTAAAATATTATGAGGATAAATAAATTCATTATATTACATATTAAATTGGATATATATACACCTCATGAGAGAATATATATGCATAACATAACGTACATATCAAAGAAGGAAAATTGAGACATAAATCTCTTCCTGATTTGATAAATTTTGAACAATAAGCACCATGAAAGAGAGATCCCAAAATGGATATGTAAATACTAATAATTTTTATTATAATAAACCTAAAATAAATTAATTTTTAGTATATATAGAATATAAAATAAACATGTGGTGAATATGACATTTGTCTCACATAAAATAATAATGATATAGAAATCTCTTATTTTAAGTCTCAACTTGCTTCGCACTCATTAGAGCCTATTTTATAATAAATATATATTTATTTTAAATAAATTAAAGAAACATAATTAAATATATCATACCATATATAATTTAATTATTTCCTTTTATCTCATTTTTATTAATAATTCCATGTTAAATTCATGTTTTAGGAAATAACCACATTGTTTTCTGTATATGTCTTGATTTTTAATTTTTAGTCCTCTTAATTTGATAATGGTTTCATAAACTCTATAATAATAATCATGAAATAATTATAATATTTATACATAAATTATAATTTTAATACAAATCATTAAATATGTTTTTGAGAAATGAAGTATGTTACTATAATGGAGATGGTAGGTCATACGTATGCATGAGTAACATTTCCATTTCTCAATGATCATTATTGAAAGGAGTTAAGTAATATATTATCTTTAAATAATTATAATAATATAATAAATACCATATAATTTATTTAAATATACTTATACATATCATCTGTATGATGTGGTGATGAAAATAGAGTCACATCACTTCGTGAAAGCAATAGTTCACACATACATGAATGATGTTATCGTCTTTAAGTAAGTGAAAAGGTAAAGAAGAAAATGATATATTATCCATTAAGAATTATAAATATTTCATTAATATCATAATAATCTCATTTATATCACATATATTCATTAAATGTATTCATAATAACTTCCATGTAAAGCGTTAGTGAAAACAAATCACATCGCTTCGTGAGGCAGTAGTTTTTCGTACACATGGGTGACGTTATCATATCCCATAAATAATGGAAGTTAAAAATGTATATATGATATAATGAATCATGAATATAATTATTTTATAAATATTATACATATATACTCTATTTCTATCATCATACCCAACTGTGAGAGGTGATAATGGAAAAATGAATGACATCAGTTTGCGAGGCAATAGTCCTCCGTACACACAAATGATGATTTTGTAAACCCTTTGATGGAAGTAGAGATGGTTTTAAATCATTAAATTAACATAAAAAAATATAAGTATATTTAATATACTAAGTTTATTATATCAACATGGTATAATAATAACTGAATCATGTGAAGTAAGAAATAAAATAAAATTGCTTGTTGAAGAACGTTTCCTCTTCTTCGGTTAACCTCCATAGGTTTGCAACAAAATTATTACTAGGATGGATTTATGTCAAAAATAAGATTATAATATTATATTAGGGAAGTTTTAAAGTTATTTGGTAATGTTTGTTCCAAATTAAAATGGTTTTAATGTGTGAATAAGAGAGGAGAGTGTGTGGCCTTTTATAAGTGAGGTGAGTGGCACACTTGTAATTGTTTGAAAAGAAAAAGGTGTACCTAAATTTTTCTTATTCTATAAAGATATAAAATGTAGTATTCTCTACAATTATAAATTTTAGGGTCAAAATATGGCCATATAATATATTTTATACAAGTTTTTAGGTCATTTTAACCTTTATCTTTTTAGTTTAACCCTTCGGTAAATCCATTTTTACGTTAACTATTGTAATTAATTTTTCTTTTTTTCAGTATTCATTTTGGTAAAAAAAAATAGGATTATCTTATTTGATAATATAAATTATTATGATTAAAAATATTGAATCAATTTTTATAAATTTTCATAGAGTTGAAAAAATTTTAATTTAAAATTAATCATGCAGACGAGACGAGAACGTGGGATTTTAAAGAGAAAATGTTCAAAAGTTTAAAATGTTTTTATATCCAATTTCAAAATGAAATTTATTCCAATAAACTAAATTTTATTAATATATATATATTTAAACTAATTGTTTTTAAAAAAAATAATATATAATTTATCTTTATAAATAATTTAAACAAAAATGAAATTTTCAATTATAATTTAGTATTTTTCACTATTCATTAAACAATTAATCCTTTTAGAAAATCATAAAAAAATCCCTAAGGTAATTTTGATATTAATATTTAAAAAATTAATTTTATTTTGTAAAATAAATTTTATAACAGTGTCAAAAATTATTTTTAAATAAGTGGACAAAAAAGCGACAAAACTGCTTTCTAGAAAAATGTATTTTTAAGCATAAAATTGAATTTGTTATTATATATTTTATAGAAGAATAATTTTAAAATTTTAAAATAAATAATTAAAAAAAATATTTAATTTATTGAGGGAAAATGTGTTTTTTTCATAAAAATTGTTTTTCATAAAAATATTTTCTTTATTTTAAAATGGATTTCATTTTCATTTTTAATTAATTGGTCACCAAAGAATTAAATTTATATACATATGAAAAACATATATTTTAATAATTTATTTAATCCTATTCATACCCTCCATTCCAACATCTATGTGATAATTATAATATAATATTTTATTAATATTCCATGTTTTTTTTTAATCATGGTTGCATGTAACACAAGCTAAACTCAATGTTGTGTGCAACGCAATACAAAATTAGTGTTGTGTGTAACAATAAATATTAAGAAGATTAAAATTATTAGAAAAAATATATACTTCACAATTTTTGGGGGAGTTACAGGTGCACCTTATTGACATAGGTGGTAAAATTTATTCTTTTAAGATTAACTTTTCCAGGGGTGATATACACTAACATGTCATTTCAAGGTATATACCACAAGTAAAAAAGAGGGATATTTTTTATCCCACTTTGTGTGTGTTGTATTTTTTGTTAGTAGTTTTCAATTAATATTAATTATATATGATGTGTGATGTCAATGTATTATTGAAGGTGAACTAGAGGGAAGAATATTATCTTGGATATTGGAAGTAGAATCCCTAGCTTGTTTAAAAAGGAAAGAATTTACCAAGTATAATGTTACTTTATATTAGGTGCTTCATGATTGGATGATACATCTTAGAAGATTGGATTGAATTTGTTTGGAGTACATTCCTTAGGAATCTTATAGAATATTTATAAGAAATTTTCTTTAAATATTTTGTGTTATATGGAGAATTTAATTTATCATAAACAATTATATTTCTCTATGAATAATTTTTTGAGTAAGTTACACTTATATGTGTTTTTTGAAGTTTCAAGATTAAAAATATGAAAATAAGATAATAATAAAAGGTTGAGAGTTGGTCTATAAGTTTTTGTAATTATTTTATTTTTTAAAGGAATGATAAGGTAGTTTGGAAACAATATGCCATCTCTATGTTAGCTTACCTGATAATCTAAGTAATCATATAGGTACATTCATCCAAGCTCAAAGGTGATCCATTTATGTGTAGTAGAATAGATAAGGGGTACAATTCCTAAATGGATTGACATAGGTATATTGACTATGGGTGAATTGGTGTTTATCCTCCTTTATATAGGTCGGTGCATAGAGCCTCTAAAGATCACTTAATCTAGATTAACTTTATTACTAGGTTTATGAGGCTCTTATTTATATAAATAATTGGAATGTTGATGCTCATTTTTATGTGGGGTGTGGTTTTAAGTGACATTGTTCATTACTTAAAATTCTTGTGATGTCAAGGGAGAAGTGAATCTGCGTAATTCATCATCTTCATTGAGCTATTGAAAATAAAAATAGATTAATATTATCGATACTTGTTCCTCTATTAGAGTTTAAGGGAACTATGGATGATTTATATTAAAGAGTTAAAAGATCATAGGAACACATGCTTTTAATGGTTCTTCTAAAAAAGAATCCGGGAGAACGAAGGTTGGATAATTTAAGGAAGAATCTTTTGTTTTGAAGCTAAGAAAATATCAATGATTTATATATCATGATATTATTATCATGATGGTTACATTCTTAAATTTAGAATATGGTTTGTTAAATATAATAGAATAATAGTACCTAAATATGATTAATTTGACAAACAACGATCTACGTAATGGTAATCTATATATTGTGTAAATTTATCTAGATTTTACACTCTTACATAAATATATTGATACTCTATGTATAGGTAAAATTGATAGATTCTAGGTAATATATTATTCAAAGATATAAATTTGATAATAATATATATCATGTTTTAGGAACACCATAAAGTAATAAAATAGGTATAACAATGATGACCACATCATGGCTTATATTTTATGGTTGTTTTGAGAAGAAGAGTTAACTCAGTAGTTATTAAAAGCTTGAAATGGGTATCACCATGTTTTGGTGTATCCATAGTTACCATTTTTAGGATAATTTGAAGGTTTAGTTTAACACAGTGAGAAACACATCATGTTATATTTTTTGGGGTGTTTTTTCTGGAATATATACCAATGGGAAATAGTGAGCTTCAACACTCCATAGTTGACCTTCATTGGTAATTTTTTAAAGTTATTAAAGTGGTTTCTATAGTGAGACATTGGGAGTAACATGATGTGGTGGATTTCCATTCCACTTATGAGAAATAGGAAACCCTATACAATTATTTTGGTGGTTATAGTATACTTGTTCATAATGAACATTAGAGTTGGAAGATGTAAGGAAAAATAGAAAGAACCACACCAGGTTTCATGTTCAATAGGAATTTAAAATGAGAGTTCCATGCCATGATCTATTTTTTCTATAAAGATCACTCAAAAATGAATATTTCAGGTGATACATTCTTAGTTTCCAAATATCATTATTCTAATAATCATGATTCAATAATTTGATAAAATAATATGGATAAATAACTGAGATTATTCCACTAAAAATAATATAGTGACTATAATTATAATTGCATGAGATCCCATGCACACATGAATGTTGAATAAGTTGGTTATGTAGAAGGAAAAGATATAAATAAACCATTTCAACATTCCAATTTAAAATAGAAGATATGTTACTTTAAATGATAATATTTAATGGTTTTTTAATCACCAAAATTATATAAATTCAAAAATTATTATTCCTACAGTAATGGGAATTTTTGAAGGTGATGGTGTGAAGGAAACTGGAATTTCTATTCATAATATATATATATCAGTTCAAAAAAATAAAAATAGGACTTTTCAAAACTACTATTAATAAAAGGAATCATTTTGTCAAGAAACAATGAGAGCCGACTTTGATAAAACTTTATACTTTAAAAGTTAAATAAGAATGGGGGAAAAAGAAACAAGTTCTACTGTTGTTCCCTGAAGAAGAATAAAGGAGAAAAATATCCAGTGAAAGTTCATGTGAAATGATGGAGAATAAGAACTTGTATAGTTAAATTAAATTAAATAAATAATAATAAGAAATTAAGTAAAGTGTAGATGGTTTTTGTGAATTTCAGTTTTCATAGGTAGAAAAATAATTAGTAACACTACTATTTGATACTGTAAAGAGGTGTGTGCACTATTGTGGATAAAAAAGAGTGAGAATGTGTAATTTCATTCTACTATGTTTGTAAAATATGGGTAGGTGGAAAAAAGGACTCAATAACCCCCTAAAAAAGTTAATTCTCAACTGGTATCATACACATCTATTATTGTAAAGCACTCATTTAATAGTGCACTATTGGGGGTAGTATAAAGATATAGTGGAAGGTTGCATTAGGGTTAGGTTATCAGTAGACTAAGGGAATCAAATTTTTTTATGTCCCCATTATTATGTTTAGGGAACCAAACTTTTTATTTAGGTTACTCCCTAGAAAACCCATTGTAACCAGTACTTCTATATAGTGGAAATATATATATTGGATACTCCAATACACAACACAGATTAGCTACTCTTATTGGGAAGTGAACATTTTAAAAATATTGTGTGCCATAATTTACTTTCATACATATACCTATATATGTAAATGGGGGGATAAACAATAATTATGTAATAAATATAATATTTGGGAAAATGGTTTAGGGATAAAAAATTTAAATTAGTCAAAAAAAATTGACACAAATTCACTACTCCCCACTTAGTGTCTAAAGTGATCCTATAATGATTGTTACATCATCATTCAATATTGATAAATTCATTTACATTCAAATAATTAATATAGAAACTCTTCTCTCCATCAATCGAATGTAAAATACAATTTATAATAATTATTCCATTGATTTTAAACTTCTATATACTCACATCATTTGTAAAGTACACATATGGTAACACATACCCTTTAAAATTGAAGAATTGATTTCTTTAACCCTAATACCTAATGTGAAAATTCCATGTAGTTTATAAAACTCATTAATGGATTCTAGAGAATTTCATTTTATAGAATCATTAATCATCCTTCCTAATGACACATTAAGGTCTAAATGACCTTTACCGAATTATTGAAGAAACATTGTTGGACTTTTCAACTAACTTTTCTTTTTATAGCTTAATATTTTACCCACTTCTATTGTAGATATAGTACTAATACCAGAACATAATATACCAAGTTCAACTATCCTTAACACTTTGAGAAAATGGGTAAAATTTTCTTGAACTTATTTACATTGTAAGAAAATTTCCAACTGAGTGAATTATATAACATAAACAAGCCTTATAAGATACCTTTAGTCTCAGTAGGTCATTTTCATACGTAATCAAATTGAGTATATGAGTAGAGACTAAATATCCTTAATTAATTTTTTATATAATTCCTTTTAAATATTATGTTAATCCTTTTATGCTTCACATAATCATCTAGATTCACAAGTTGAGAAACATAAATAGTTTTTTTACTCAGGAATATTCATCTTTAACAAATATAATTTCTCATACTTATAATTATTTAGTTACCCATATCAGGAGTTTCTTACATTAGTATTCCCCTTATCATGGTTCAATATCAAAGTTATTTTTGATGATGATTATGTTATTTATCTACAACAGAAGTGTTTATCATATGAGTATCATTTTTTACATTTATTCATCAAGGAATTTAAATGAAAGTTCTCCCACTAAAATAATGACCCCTTTTAAATTAATCATATCTATTATTGGTTAAAGATACATATTTCACTAATCAATGATTCCAATTTAGTGTTCCAATCACAACTTATTTATTTAGGTAGGTCATCATCCCAATAATATCATATGTGCTTATTTGATAGTTTAGTGGAAACCCCTTTACTCAAATACATTGTATGGATAATCCAAATTTTATTCCTATAGTCTCTTAACTCTTAGGTGTTCCTATTTAAATATATTATTAAGAAAACAGTGGGGTTTGGTTACTTAAATATTAGCGTTATCCATTTCCAACATGACTTATACATGATAATCCATAAGAACCCTACTTTAGAAGAGCCTTCCTAGTTGACTAATTAAGGCCTTAACATATGTCACTTTTAAAGTAATTTGACACTTGGTATTTAAAATTGGATTTAATTCTCACAATATTATCACATGTATTCCATTTACATGTAATAATACTTTTAGATATTTAGTTTAGAATATTATCCCTTCCATTAAACTAATTTGTTCAAACCATATAGATGTGTAACTCATTACACAAATCACGGTTTTTATTAGTCGCCAAAAAATAGAATTCAATCATATAAAAACATATTCAAATGCATCATATGTATAAGGTATATTAACTTTTCATATAATGTTTTAGTTTTATATGAACATAATAATCCTCACATGAGTAAGCATGGATCCATAGATAACTAACCCCCACCTTTATAGAATAAAGCATAATATTCTAAGAGAGTGGGGAGTCTAACCCAATGTCATTCTACACATGTATAATTTACTCAATAGAGATTTAATTTCATTAAAATTATAATACCTGATATGTATAAACAATATTAAAAAACTAAATTCAATATAATAACTTTAATTATAAACAAAAGTCACAGTAGAAAAAAACTAAATCCATTATCATACGTAGCATGTAAATACTTAGATTCATGTATGACAACTTATAAGAAGTTTACCAAATTCAAACTAAAGCATACACACATTCATAATAACAACAATTTATATCTATAAATAAAGTGGGGACTAAATTTTAAATAAATGAACAGATCAATTATTAAAATATAGAATAATCATTTATCAAAAAATCATAAATAGATCTAAAAATAAAATCAATTATAATTTAGCTAAACTTATAGAAAATCTATGATTTTTAAAATTAACACTTTATATTCATTTAAAAATATAAACTCTTTTATATTATTTATTATATAGAATTTTACTTAAATATATGATATTACTTTAAATATAAATATTTTATATTTCAAGTTATATTATGTAAACTATTTAAATGATCCAAATATCACATATTAATTTTTCAAAACCTTAATCAAATAAATCATCAAAACTCCATTTGATGTGGTTTAACTAATTTCTCAAATAACGACCTATA
Organism: Viscum album; assembly: GCA_963277665.1. Taxonomy (NCBI): domain Eukaryota; kingdom Viridiplantae; phylum Streptophyta; class Magnoliopsida; order Santalales; family Viscaceae; genus Viscum; species Viscum album. The sequence continues at coordinate 1,975,137,296 of OY728120.1, read as the reverse complement.
ATTTGAAAAATTCAAATTAAGTATATTATTAAAAAATTATGATATTAAATATAATCACTTTTTATACTTGGACATATTTTTATAATTTATAAATACTTAAAAATGACGTGTATAATTTAAATATAAACAATTTATATTTAAGATATAAGTCATTCCACATAAGTTTCACCAATTTAATATAAATCATATTCATATTAAATTCATAACTATTACATGCAATGCAATCTTTATTGTCTCATTCTTTATTTCACTATGCATGATTAATAATATGTAAGTATTAACTTATCAGTTAATTGATACCTAAGATTAAAATTATATAAATAATTTATATATTTGAATATTTAAATTGAATAAACAAATAAACAAGAATTTTTTTTATTTTCCAAACATAAGATATAAATATAAAAATTCCATATTTAATTTAGGCATGAAAATATTTTATTTAAAATACTAAACACTTATCTTTTAAAAATGTTTCTAAAACTATAATCCTTTTAAGCCAAAATAATATATTTCAATCAATTTTTGTCTTATGTCGTATCCTCTGAATGATAGTTGAATTATTTTTCATATGTTGTGATTGAAATAGGTGATTACCCTTATATTTCAATTTTTTCAAATTCAATTTTCGTGAATATGGGGTAACCCTTACATATCATATAACCCTTACATAACACTTGTGTAGAAAAGGAAAAATACTTATGTATGGAGTAACCCATACATAATAAATTTTATGATGTAAAGGAAAAAAATTACGTATGGGATATTTCTTACATATAGAGTATCCCATATATAAGAGTATCTCTCACACAGAGGAAAAAACCTTATGCATGGGGTAACCCATACATAAGAGTTATTACTAGATAATAGAGAAAAGTTATATATTGAATGTTTCTTATGTGTGGTCTTTTCATCATTAACAATACATTTTATATCATATCTATGACTCGATTCTTTTCTTTTGTGCATCCTTGGTTTTAATAATTACTTAAAATATAACATATTATAGATTATGGAACATAAAAAACCATGGGTTTTTAGGGTATCGTACATTATGTTACACACCATTCATACACTGTGACTATAAAAAATAGTATTATAATATTCTATATCATAAATCCAAGTGATCCAATGGATAAAATTAAACCACAACAAATCATACACAATGATATGGCTGCAAGCAGATTATGATACACATATTCTTTATAAAAAAATCATGTTCATTCATTGATGACTGTGACTCTGATAACACTGAGGGGTTTTAAAGTATTGTCATATGATCAACATAGTTGAAGAAACCTATAATATAGTGATTGGTCTATCATCATGAATCAACATGCAATATGAAGAAAATGAAACATAAAAAATCATACCAAAGTGTTGAAAACTCCATCTTTTTCTATTATAGAGAGTGTGTTTTATTAATATCACCTAGTGATGGTCAATAGACTCTCACCTCCATAGGTAGTACACTATCCAATAAAATCCTCATTTGTAATGAGAGTTCCCTTGAACTCTAAATGTTTTATATAACCTCCACCTAAATAATAAATGGATAAATGGGATAAAGAGGGAGATGTTTATATGGCTTGGAATTATCATATATACTCAATAGGGGGATCACAACCCTTTATATAGGCTCCCTTTTTTCAATAAATGGAATCAAGGGTCGGTATACATTGCATGGAAGATGGATTGTGTTACCAATAACATATTCATGTTGATAATACAACCATTTGAAAATTTTAAATGAATTTACATTCTATAAATGACTAAAATTATTGATTTATAAATGAAGGTAACCTTGATGGAGATGTAGCATAATCCATTCAATTACATCCCATATCGTAATCCCATCATAAAATATTATAGAGGATAATGGTGGCATCCCCATGCCTCTTATGATATAGATATATTTTGATTTTTTATATGCATCCTATTCATATCAAGGGAAATGAATTAGGGGGTAACATTTATTAAGATCTACCTATTTTAGTGAATTTCCAATAGCAATGCCACCTAGAAATGTTTCACCCTAGTCTCCTGGTTGGGAATAAGTTCATAATCATAATAAATAAGATCATTAATCTGAATTCCAAACTCTAAGATAGTATATATACCTTAACAAAGAGAAATAAACTCCTATGGTCATGCCCCTATCAACATCAAAGATATGAACTCAGTCTGAAACTAAATGTGGAACCTTTCCCACAATACCTTTGACTCATCACAACCACTAAGAAATAAGACCCACTATAGATGGGTAGCTTGTCAAAATAATCTAATGAACAAAGGAATCCAGTTCTATTTCTTATAATAGATCAAAATTAGTGTGATATCTAGTACCCCAACCTCCTATTTATCCCATAATCAGAAATGGACCCCCCATACTTCAGTATTATCTAAAACTAAAATTATTGTAATGTTTTCCTCCAAGAATCATCCTCACCAACATCAAATATCTAATGATATACTAGTGAATCCCACTTAACTTTATCATAATAAACCTCTTGATCACATTTTCCATGATTCAACTATATAGGAACAATAAGGACACCTAATCCTTATAATAAAGAATTCATAAGATCAATTATTTTACTTCATTTTAATTTCTCAACACTTTCCTAATTATAAAATAGGTGTAATCAAGTATGATTCATGATTTGTTCCTAGGTCTATACCCCACAATCATCATCACCATATTTAGTATGTTTAGTAATCTTATGTTCCTTACATCATATCATAGGGAGCCCTAAACTCCTATGTCCTAGTTGATCTACCTTTCTTATATTACATACTATGTTTGACTAATATCATTTCCACACCAAACTCATGTAATAATCACCAGTTATTAACTCCAAACTCTATCCTAAATATTAACTAAATATCTAATACAACTTTATTATGAAACTTTTCCATGGGAACCCCTATTAGGCTGGCTGTGAAGAGAAGTATAACCTCTAAAACCCACCTATAATAGGTCCTAGGTTGGTGAATATAATCGAGGGTATGAGAACACAACTATGGGAGGCATTACCCTAAGAAATCACTATAATAAGGAACCACTAATCAACTCCATAATATAACAAATAAAAAAATACCATAATGTATATAATTTCACTCATAGACCAAAACCTCTAAATAAAATACCATAAGATAAGTCTTATGAAAGTTACTTCCTGAAAACCAACTAAAACCAACAAACACAATGAGCTAGTAATATCCATCACATTCACTAATCTATTCCCACATACATCAATAAAAAATAAAAATATATATATAGGGTTGAGTATATAAGTATACTTTGTAGGAAACTCAAAAAAACCACTTGTGAAAATATTGAAGAAGTATATTAATACCTCAAAGAATAAATAGAAAACCTAATTTATTACCTATATCAGGTCATCTAGATCACATTCCTCACCAAGACTTACTCAATTAAATCTTTATTTATGAATAGTAACATAATATTAAGTAAAATATAATTGAATGTAACCCACATAAAATTCCCCCATGAATTATCCACCCTCATGCCCAAATGGATTATATATTGTTGTTATCATCTATTACAACCCGCACCTGCAAAAACCTTTCTTGGGTCAGTAGTGAATATGAACATGGCCCCTAGAGCCTAGATCTAATTGACCATGGGTAGGAAACTATCATTGAGGGTATTATTCACACGTATGAGAGGAATTGACCACATAATTATCAAAAAAAAATAAGTGAAACAACCAATAAAAAATATTTAAATATTGAAAAGATAACAATTTAATTTTAAAAACTATCTCTACATGTCATAATATAATGAAATTAGGAAAAATAAAATGATCATGCTCCTAGAATTATACTCCAGCTACCCAAAAAACAGCATCCCCAATCTCCCTCAAGCCATCTTGAAAAACAACTCAAGAAAACAATAGAGGGTGATCACTTAGAAGTACTTAGTAGGACAATATTTATAAATGATACAATGTCTATGTGAAACAAATATATCAGGATAGTCATGTGTGAAATTAACTAATTAGAGATAAAACTGAAATCAAGCACTACAAAAAAGGGTTAGTAGTGGAGGTTTTTTCATGAACTGGTTGTTTAAACCACCTCCTGTTAGTGTAGCGGAGGTTATAAAAATGGCTTCATATTTCAGGATTGCTAGTCATTTAGAAGTGATTTTTAAAATTTAGAGCCAGTTTTCTTAAGTTTTGTTTTTTGAGAATTTAGAAGTGGATACTTGTTTATTTAGTGGTGGGTTTTTTATAAAAAATCAAGGGAAATATAAATAAAATAAAAATAAACCATTGTGTAACATATTAGCGGTAGTTTCATTTAGCAGAGGTTAATCATAACTGTCGCTAAACATTTTATATAAAATTTATTTAGCGACAGTTAATTAAAATTGTCGCTAAAGAATATTTCTTTTTTAAAAAAATCATTAAAAACTATAAATATAAAAAAGTGACATATAATAAACTAAAACATACATACATCTACAGTCATATACAAACATCCAGTCATCATAACCTCAATCTAAGTTAGCCCATACATCTATCAATATATATATAAAATATATCAAACAACAACCCATGCCCAATATACATCCATTTCATAACCTCCATTGCATCTGTCTACCTCTACATCATGTCATCAATTGAAACTGACCATGTCATCTCACCAACTACAATAAAAAAACAAAATGTAAACTATACATAATAAATCAGAATTTCAATAGAATAATTGATAAAAATTTTAACATACCATGGAAACTAAGAACCATCATGACTTCCTTATGAAGAATGCCAAGGATATAAATGGTCAACCTTATGCCTACATCCGTCATCTATCACCTACAATGAAAATCATAACATTTATGAAAAGAAATGAAAAATATAAAATACACAAAATATATTTAGAATACTGCACATAAAATTTTTTATTTTGATAATGAAATAGAATAAATTTTAACATAAAATAAATAAGATATAATGAAAAACACTTTTAGAACATAAAAATACCTATTTAAGATATTATTCAACAATTAAAACTGAAAAGGGATGTGAAAAACAATCTAATTTACTTTTAAAGAGATGTGTAGTGTGCTTGAAATTTACTTAATAAACAAATTTTAAATATTTTGATATCGCAACATGTCATATACTTAAAAAACAACTCGTTAGTGATTTTCCACTGATTTCACATAAATATGAGGTCATTTTCTACGGTTTTGACCATTCCATGAATGTTTCAGTGTTTTAAAATACTAAAAACATGTTTACAACCATAACAGGAAAATCATAATTCATAATAATATGCCATGAGTTCCTACATTTCATAACTAAATATATAGTCTTTTCCCATGATTTCAGGGAAATATTACATTGTTTTTCTAGTTTTCACCCCCTGAAACCTGTTTTTAAAGGATTTTTTACCTTTAATAAGTATATACTGAGTAATATTTACCAAAACAAACATTAGATTAATTTGTTTTCTCTGTGTACACATCAAAAATAACTCAACAATTTTTTTCCCATTATTTCACATCAATATGAGGCTGTTTTCTATGGTCTAGACTGTTCCACACACGTTTTAGTGTTTTAAAACACTAAAAATGTGTTTAAATCCATAATGGGAAAATTTAATTCATAAGGATGTGTTTATGGTTCTTACATTTCAAAATTAAATGAATGATTATTTTCCCTTGATTTCAGGGTGATTTGATGTTGTTTTCTTAGTTTTCACCCCCTAACACTTGTTTTTAAAGGCTTTTATAAATTTTTGAAGTGTATACAAAGTAATTATAACCACATCACACATTATATTGATGTTTTGTCTACACATACATGTTAAAAAAACTCATAAGTTATTTTCCCATTATTTCACATCAATATTAGGTCATTTTCTATGTTTTTTACCATTCCATCCATGTTTTAGTGTTTCAAAATACTACAAACATGTTTATGGGCATATCTAGAAAAAAAAATGTAAATTATGTTTCTTCGGTTACTATATATCAAAATTAGATTTTTAGTTGTTTCCCCATGATTTTAGGTAAATTTGACATTGTTTTTCTAATTTTGACCCCTAACACTTTTTTAAAAGGCTTTTGTGCCTCTCAAGAGTGTATGATGAGTAATTTCAACCACATGGAATGTTGTATTGACATGTTTTCTATGTATACATGTCAAAAACAACTTAGGAGTGGTTTTACCCAGACTTCAAATCAATCGGAGGTCGTTTTATATGGTTTTTACCGTTCTATGCATGTTTTAGTTTTTTAAAACACTAAAAACATGTTCATAGACAAAACAAGAAAACTATAATTCTAAATGACATATCATCAGTTCCTACATTTAAAAATTAAATGTATGGTTTTTTCCCATTATTTTAGGGTAATATAACACTACTTTTCTAGTTTTTACCCCCAACACTTTTTTTAAATGCTTTTGCACCTTTACGAAGTGTATACAGAGTAATTCCAACCACACAACATGTTGAATTGACATATTGCCTATGTGTACATGTCTAAAATAGCTTAATAGTGGTTTCCACATGATTTCTCATCAATCTAAGGTCTTTTCAATGGTTTTGACCATTTCACGCACCTTTTAGTGTTTTAAAACACTAGAAACGTGTTTACGGCCATAACAGGAAAATCATAATTCAAAATAACATGTAGTCGATTCCTAAAATTGAAAATTAAATTTATAGTAGCTTCCCCATGATTTTAGAGGAATCTGATGTTGTTTTCTTGATTTTTGACCCCATGACACTTGTTTTTAAATGCTTCTACACCTTTCAAAATTGTATACCGAGTAATTTCGACCACACAAAACATTGGATTGACATTTTGTCTGCTCGTACATATCAAAGAAAACTCATCGGTGGTTAAACCATGATTTCACATCAATATGAGGTTTTTTTCTATGGTTTTGACTGTTCCACTCAAGTTTTAGTGTTTTAAAACACTAAAAATGTGTTTACGACTATAACAGGAAAATTCTAATTTGGAATGATGTTTCTTCAATTCCTAATTTTCAAAATTAAATCTATGGTAATTTTCCCATGATTTTAGGGTAATATGATGTTTTTTTCTTAGTTTTTTACCCCCAAAACTTGTTTTTAAAGGCTTTTGTACCTTTTAGAATTGTTATAGAGTCAAAACCAAGAAAAAAAGCTCAGATTGTTTTCAAACTTATGGATAATAATATATAATTCATTTTTGATATATAAAAATCAACCATATGTCAATCCAGCACAATATATAGTTGGTATGACTCAAAATGTGTGTTTTCCATATAAAAATTTCATTTTAGTTTTATTTATAGATGTTGTATTTGTTCTTTGAAAAATTTTGAATGATATATGGAATTTAGAATTTACCTTTTTGGGATGAGTTATAAGGTTGGAAATTTCTTCTAGGATCATTTCGGTCATCCTTTGAAATATTGAAACTAAAGAATTTTCCATTTTTGACCACCACTAATCATTTGTTTGCCTATAATAGCCTTGTTCTTTCACTTTTTATTTCAATATTGAAATTTCTCTTTGTAATTCCCAATCAACAGCACTAATCAAACCCCCAATGATTGTAGTAGTAATGGATGATGCCTCCCTACCAAATATTTTTAGGTCCACAAGGATGAATACCCTGAGAGGGGGGTGAATCAGGGTATGACTAATTTAAAATTGACTCTCGTTCTGATCTTGTTTCGCTATTAAGAAAAACAATCTTCTCTCCCTTTCCTGTTGCACAAAGTAAATAAAAAGTAATGCATGCACAGGACACAGCAATTTTACTTGGTTCACCGCAAAGGGCTACGTCCAAGGAGCATACGCCGACAAGTTGTTGGTCGTACCAATTCCACTAAACTTCACTAGCTGTGGATTACAATGTTCGGGCTAGATCTCTTCTATGCCCAATCTCACTGCCTTTACAATTTTAGGGTCAACTCACTACTTTCCCAAGGGTCACTCCCTGTTTCTCTCTCTCTGACTCACTGCCAGTGGAGAGGATCACCTTCTTCCTCTTCCTTTGCTCACTGCTCCAGAATTGATCCACTCACAGTTTATAGACCTGTAGATCTCTTCATTTTCATGAAAGAATGCACCTTACACTATAAGTAGATGCTCTGTTGAAGCCCAATTTTTACCTGTAGATGAATCTCTCTTTGCACCGAAGGTATCGGGCAAACTTCCAGCTTCCACGCAGCCCGAAAATCACTGCTGGAACCAAACCTTACTTGGTGCTCAAGTCTATCTCGGCACGCAAGTATCGGCGCGCAAGTCTCAACGGGCGTGCAAATCCTCCTCAGACACTTGTACGACACAACCTTCTTCAACTCCAAACTTGGACGACACACTTCCTTTTACACCCAATCCAATATTGGCGTGCAACTCTACACTAGCGCGTGGCTTCAAACACTGGCGCGTAACTATCACCCTGGCGTGCAAGTCCCACCTGCGTGACCACACACACCACTTGCGTGACCACCACACCTGCGTGATGGGAGCTCTGATTTCACAAAGTGTTGAACTCCGGTAAAGAATTAAGAGGGGTGGTCCAGTATTTATAGGCAAATTGACCACCCTGCACGACGGCATGCAAGTCACCTGTGCGACCCAGTCTCGGCACGCAAGTCTTCTGTCCTCTTAGACACTTGCGCGACCAACTCCCAAACTTTCTCGAAGCATGTTTCCTTAGCCATATTTTGATCTTCTAATCTTGAAAAACATTTGGCATGCAATTTTCCTATACTCCAAGTCCTTGGCGCGCAATTCCCTTTTCCAAAAACACTTTTCTTCATTTGTCAATTTTCAGGCCCAAAAATTTGGCAAACACTGGAAAACGGTGTCACCTTGTATTTGTTCTTTTGTACCACCTCCAGATCATCCATTCCTTTTGTCTATGTTCTTGAATCAAACATGGATTGTTGAACTCATCTCTTGAACTCGACATTCCATCATGAAATCCCATTTTTCAACAAATTTGTATGCCATTGTTTTGCTTTGTCAACAAGCACCACTCAGATGTCCACTTTGTCAACAAACACAATCACCTCAAAAATGCTTCAATGATGCCTTGAGGGATTTTTTCCCAACAATCTCCCCCTTTGGGTTTGTTGACAACTCTTTTATGGAAAGATACAACGTTAATTCTTCAGCCACCATTCGCCTTTTGTGATTATGATAGCGATCAAGGATTTACTCAACACATACTCTAAGCCCACATGAGCAATTCTCGGCGTGAGAAAAAAGAGTAAATGAAAAGTTCATCAATGAATCACTTCATCTCTGACATCCACTGTTGACACCAAACTGATACCAATTTTTACTAAACTGATACCAATTGTTGAAGGACTTGTTGGAAGACCAATTTTTGTTTGGAAATATTTTTACCACATTCCAACATTACTCTTCTTCTTTTATCATGATCCGCAGCTGTCGTGATATCTATTCTTTGATCGATCACTTCTAGCATCATCAGATTTAAATGCTCCCCCTTTTTGTTCACAGCTTCATCCCTTGTCAGCTTCAAAACCTCTTTATCCCTATTGTCTGTGTTGTCCAAGCTAAGGTCTGGCTAAGAACATTCAACTAGCTTCAACTCCCCCTATCTGGATGCTCCACCTGTCAGCTTCTCCCCATATCATTCATGATTTATCAAATCTCCACATTGTCTCCCCCTTGAACAATCACTATTTTCTCCCCCTTTGTCAACGAACCCAAAGGACACTCCTTTGTAGTTTGTAACATAGTATATAACACATATCAGCACATCATACCTTGGGGAGAAGGGGGGTTCCACATCCACACTATTTCAAGTGCGGGGAATCGAATGAACTCCCAGAGCTAGTCAATGAATCTCAAAAGCATCCTTGGGTAAGGCCTTTGTCAGAATGTCTACAACCTGTAGCTCTGTAGGAACATACTCCAACTTCACAATTCCCTGCTCAACCTTCTCCTTGATAAAATGATACTTTATCTCAATGTGCTTTTTCCTTGAGTGATGGACGGGATTTTTGCTAAGATTTATAGCACTTGAGTTATCACACTAGATTCTTATTGGAGACTTTACTTCAACTCCCATATCTTCAAGATGTTGCTTCATCCACAATAAATGTGTGCATGCTTGAGTGGCTGCAATATACTCAGCTTCTTCGGTGCTCAATGAAATGAAATCTTGCTTCTTGATTATCCAAGAAATACACACTCCACCAAGATAGAATGCACCACCTGACATTGATTTTATATCATCTGCTGAACCGGCCCAGTCTGCATCAGTATATCCCAATAACTCTGTCTGAGATTTGTTAGTATATGTTAAGCCGAAATCCACTATGCCCGGGATATACCGAAGTATTCTTTTCACTGCAATCATGTGGATTTCCTTGGAATTACTCTGATATCTCGCTGCTTGGCATGTGGAAAAAACAATATCAGGCCTTGTTGCAGTTAAGTACAACAGACTTCCAATGATTTGCCTGTATTCTGTGATATTAACTGCCTTGCCATCCTCATCTTTTGATAATTTCATCCGGGTAGCAACCGGAGTCTTCATCTCCTTGGAATTTTCCATTACAAACCTTCTCAGGACCTCCTTGGCATATTTAGATTGAGAAATGAAAGTTCCATTCCTTCCTTGTGTCACCTGTAGACCAAGGAAAAACGTTAGCTCTCCAATCATTGACATTTCAAACTCATTTTTCATGAATTCCGAAAACTGTCTGCACTGAGCTTCATCTGATCCGCCAAATATTATGTCATCAACATAAACCAACACCATAATCCTTTGATTACTGTCATTACTAAAATATAGATTGTAACCAACTCCTCCATGTTGAAAACCAAGCTTCTTCAAGTATTGATCAAGCCTTGAATACCATGCTCTTGGTGCTTGTTTCAGCCCATAAAATGCCTTCTTCAGCCTGCAAACTTTGTTCTCATCCTCATGAATGAGAAAACCATCTGGCTGCTCAATGTACACCTCTTATTCCAGAACCCCATTCAAGAATGCGGATTTGACATCCATTTGGAACACTTTGAACTTTCTTTGCACTTCTATGGCCAAAAATAATCTGATTGTCTCCAGCCTTGAAACCGGTGCAAATGTCTCATCTATATCTATTCCCTCGATCTGGGAGTACCCCTTGCACACTAGTCGTGCTTTGTTCCGAATCACTGTGCCATCTTCATTCATCTTGTTGTGATAGACCCATTTAGTCCTGATGACATTCTTATCTACTGGACTCGAAACAATCTCCCATGTTTGATTCTTCTCAATCTTATATAGCTCTTCATTCATAGCCTGAACCCAGTTTTCATCTTCAACTGCATCGGAAAAACATTTCAGCTCCACCTGAGATAAAAACGATGTTTGCTGTAATGACTTCATTCTTCGAGTCTGAACTGGAGTTGTCTGATCACCAATGATATTCTGCCTATCAATTTCAGCTCGACTCTTTGGCTTCCCTGTAGACATAGACTTGACACTTTCTTGTTCATCATCAGTATCTTCTTCTGATTCATACTCTACCACTTCTGCTCCCCCTGTGTTGCTTACCTCATCATCACTTTCATCCAGGAACTGTTCAATGGGTCGTTGAGTATTTTGTTCATTTTCAACCATAGTGACATCATTTCTCTCAACAATTTTTCCCAGCCTTTTGTTGAAACATTATTATGCTTTGATTTTCCCTGAGTAGCCAAGGAATATCCCCTCATCTCCCCGTGCCTCAAACATCCTGTGATTTTCTTTGTTGGGAATGAAGCACTTACTTAAAAAGATTCGAAAGTATTTAAACGTTGGCTTCTTTCCGTACAATAGTTCATATAGAGTCTTTCCTTGCTTCGAACACAACAGTGACCTGTTCAAAACATAGACCGATGTCAAAACTGCTTCCTTCCAAAATTTCTCTGGTAGGTCTTTATCAATAAGAATCGTTCTAGCCATGTTGTTGATGATCTGATTTCTTCTTTCAACCACTCCTTTCTGTTGGGGAGTTCTTACTGATGAAACTTGATGCCTTATTCCATTTTTCTCGAGATAGTTTTCAACTTGACTATTTGTGAATTCCGTACCATTATCAGTACGAAACTTCATAATTTTCTGCCCAAGCATCTTTTCTGATTCCCTCCTATACTGCTTTATGCAGCTGAACACCTCTGTCTTATGGGTAATGATGAATACTCAGGCCATTCTGCTATAGTCATCAATGAAAAGGACATAGTACCTTTTCCCATTTATAGCTCGTGGTAAAATAGGTCCACATACATCAGCATGTACCAATTTGAGCACTTTGGATGATTTCTATTCCTTTGGCCCGTATTTTTTCTGATGATCTTCCCTTGTTGACAAGCATCGCATGTATGAGAACGATCACGTGATAGTTTGGGAAGGTCTCTAGAAGCATCACACTTTACCAGATCTTCCATAGATGGTTGGAATAGATGACCAAGTCGCTTATACCACAACTGGTTTTCTTCCTCTCTGGATAAAAGACATATATCTTCTTTCCCACTTACATGGTAAATATTTCCTTTTGTCTTTTTTCCTTGCAGAACAACTACCCCATATTTTCCCATGACAGTACAGGTCTTCTTGGTAAACCGTATAGAATTTCCTGAGTCACACAATTGACTGACACTGAGTAAATTGTAAATGAGACCTTCTACAACCAAGACATCAGCACGTCTGATTTCTTTTCCCCCAAACCTAGCCTTTCCTGATCCAATTATCTTCAGGCCTTTATCATTTCCAAACTTGAAAACTCCTTCTTTGTCATATTTTATGCTTGTAACCAGATCCTTGTTTCCTGTCTTGTGAGACGTACAACCACTATCAAGAATCCACACACCAGAACGATCTGATGCTTTAAGGGAAATTTCAGCAACTACTGTCTTCTCTGCTCTTTTCTTTTTGGTCCATATTTTTTTCTCTATACTCGGTATAGATTGAGACTCATGAACATTCTCATAGTACGATGGACCAGCTTCATCTTGCAGAGATGAAAATCTGTTCTGAACTTTTAACTCACTTGTTGGTTTATTGATCTTCTGCTTGTGAACATTTTGATTCTTCTTTGGCACATTTCTCTGAATGATCAAAGTGCAGTACCTAGCCATGTGCCCAAATCCTCCGCACCAAAAACAGTGTCCTTAAAAATATGTTCTAGAAAATTGTTCTCTGTTTGGCTGCCACCTCTGTTTCTGTTCCCTTCTATATCTCTTGGCTATGGAACACACATACTGTGAATTTTCCATCTTCCCGCAACAATAACACCTGATATAGGTTGCATTACTTTGTGTTACTTCAGCACTACGATTTTCCCTTTAGGATCTCTGAATATTCTGATTCTGTTTTGTGCCCAAATCAACCTTCAATTTCGGGACGGGTGCTTGAAGTCTAACATTAACTACCACAGATTTTTGTTTCTTATCAAGCCCTGAATTAACCTTAGCATTTGAGCTTTCTTGCTGCTTCACTCCTGCTAAACTACGAGCTTCCTCTTTCATCTTCTCTGTCTTCTGAATGGCCTGCTTTTTTGATATCACATTGGGGGTCATGATTTTTTTCTTGATCCTTCATTTTTCATCGCAGACTTACCACTTCTTCTTCAAGTTCTTTGATACGTCTGACCTGCTATTTTCATGTGTTAGTCAAACAATCAATTTCCTTCTTTTGTTCCTCAATTTTAAGCTTATGCTCAACAATATTTTATAAGCTCTCTGGTGTTGAGGATTTTATTCTTTCAATTTCTTTTAACAGCTCTGACTTTTCTTCATCCTGTTGTTGCATATAGAGTTTGGCATTACAAACCACTTTATTGGATTTCTTCGTTTTGGCTCTCCAAACGTCTATCTCCTCAAGAGATGCTTCCAATTCGGCTTCTATATAAACTCTCCCTTCAATTTCTTCTTCTTCTTCAGCGTCAGCTTCTTCCTTTTTCTGTGAACTACTAGCAATTGCCACCAAGGAATTTACCCCACGATCTCTACAATTTTCTATCTCCTCAACTTCTTCATCCTCAGACTCATCTGAACTTTCAAATTCTTGTGAAAGAAGATTCTTCTTCTTGAAGAAATTTCTATTGAATTGTTTCTTCCCTTTCACAAACATGGACGTCTTCTTCATGGGAATTTCAACTTCATCATCATCATTATTGTTATCTTGAAACTTCTTGGGGCATCTTTCTGCAAGATGGCCAACCATTCCACATCGAAATCATGCTAGTGGAAGTTTCCCTTTAAACTTTCCTCTTCCTCTTTTCAGATTTGAAGAAAGGAATGACATCACCTCATCTGTCTCTTCTTCTTCTTTAGAATCTTAAATGGTGAGATTCTTCATAGCCTTGAATTCCACTTCTTTGGATTTCCCCTTTTCCACAGCCTCATTGTCATCATTCCTCGTCTCATATGCAACCAAGGTACTGTACAAGTTGTCCAGTGTCAGCTCTTTGGGATCTTTATCTTCTAGTATAGAAACTTTCGGATTGAATCGAGGTGGAAGCTTCCTCAAGATGCACTTTACGATATTTATGTCTTCAATGACTTCACCAAGACCTTGCATATCTTCCACAAAAATATTTACCCTATCAAAAAATGCATCAACAGACTCATTCAGGTTCATCTTCAGATCTTCATACTTATTCCACAACACTTGCAGATTTGCCTCTCTGACCTTTGTATCTCCTTCATATATATTCAATAGCTTTTCCCACATGGCACGTGATGTTTTGCATGACATCACCTTTGTATAGATAGGATTGGATAGATCTCCCCCTTAGGCATTAATTTCTTTGGAATCTGCATCCAACTCTCTACGTTCAGCTTCTGATAATGTGCCACTATTAATATCAGTTGTTATGCCATACATTGCTGCTGTGAATACATCCATTCCCAAAGATCGGAAGTAGTGTTGCATCTGATTCTTCCATAACTGAAAGTTGTTCCCATAGAAGATTGGAATCCCTTTATGATTGGTGACCTCCATTGAGAGAAGAACTAATATCAACCTTTCGCTCTGATACCAATTGTTAGGTCCACAAGGCTGAATACCCTGATAGGGGGGTGAATCAGGGTATGACTAATTTAAAATTAACGCCCGTTCTGATCTTGTTTCTCTATTAAGCAAAACACTCTTCTCTCCCTTTACTGTTGCACAAAGTAAATAGAAAGTAAAGCATGCACAGGACACAACAATTTTACTTGGTTCACCGCAAAGGGATACGTCCAAGGAGCATACGCCGACAAGTTGTCGGTCGTACCAATTCCACTAAACTTCACTAGTTGTGGATTACAATGTTTGGGCTAGATCTCTTCTATGCCGAGGCTCACTGCCTTTACAAGTATAGGGTAATCTCACTGCTTTCCCAAGGATCACTCCCTGTTTCTCTCTCTCTGGATCACTACTGGTGAAGAGGATCACCTTCTTCCTCTTCCTTTGCTCACTACTCTGGAAAGGATCTACTCACAGTTTATAGACCTGTAGGTCTCTTCATTTTCATGAAAGAATGCATCTTCCTCGGTAAGTAGATGCTCTGTTGAAGCCCAATTTTCACCCGTAGATGAATCTCTCTTTGCACCGAAGGTATCGGGAAAACTTCCATCTTCCACGCAGCCTGAAAATCACTGCTGGAACCAAACCTTACTTGGCGCGCAAGTCTATCTCGGCACGCAAGTATCGATGCGCAAGTCTCAACGGGCGCGCAAGTCCTCCTCAGACACTTCCGCGACACAACCTTCTTCAACTCCAAACTTGCGCGACACACTTCCTTTTATGCCCAATCCAATATTGGCGCACAACTCCACACTAGCGTGCAACTTCAAACACTGGCGCGCAACTATCACCCTGGCGTGCAAGTCCTACCTGCACGACCACACACACCACTTGTGCGACCACCACACCTGTGCGACGGGAGCTCTGATTTCTCAAAGTGTTGAACTCCGGTAAAGAATGAAGAGGGGTGGTCCAGTATTTATAGGCAAATTGACCACCCTGCGCGACGGCGCGCAAGTCACCTGCGCGACCCAGTCTCGACGCGCAAGTCTTCTGTCCTCTTAGACACTTGCGCGACCAACTCCCAAACTTGCTCGAAGCATGTTTCCTTAGCCATATTTTGATCTTCTAATCTTGAAAAATATATGGCACGCAAGTTTCCTATACTCCAAGTCCTTGGCGCGCAAGTCCCTTTGCCAAAAACACTTTTCTTCATTTGTCGATTTTCAGGCCCAAAATTTGGCAAACACTGGAAACAGCGCCACCTTGTATTTGTTCTTTTGTACCGCCTCCAGATCATCCATTCCTTTTGTCGACGTTCTTGAATCAAACATGGATAGTTGACCTCAGCTCTTGAACTCGACATTCCATCATGAAATCCTATTTGTCAAAAAATTTGTATTCCATTGTTTTGCTTTGTCAATAAGAACCACTCAGATGTCCACTTTGTAAACAAACACAATGCTTCAATGATGCCTTGAGGGATTTTTTCCCAACAAAGATAGCTGATGGAGTAGGCCCAGAACCCATCCCCCATACACGTCTGGGATTCTCCTTCCCTAAAACTACTCTAATTTCATCATTTTTGGAAACTAATGCTGATTGTGAAGGGTTCTTAGCCTAGACTTATTCAATTTTAACCTGTTAATAAAAAATATTAATAATGATTTTTTAAAATATCTAAACTTCATAATGTTATCTAATTCATAATTTATTCTATAGTATATATTATTATTGAAAAACTATAAAAACATAATATTGAAAATTATATTATAATAATAAATAATTCTTAAACTCAATTAATTGGGTTCTGCTAGATGTATCAAATGATGTCAAATTAGCATCATTTGACCCATATAGCCATCCCCATTTAATTCGGTTTAATCCTTATTAGTTTTTATTATATATTTTATATTATTATGTTTTTATGGTAATCAAATAATATGAAATGGTAATCAAAAGTACTTATTCCAATGTCTTTGGTAGGGTCATTTAAAAAACTTCCATCAGGTTTCCAATTCACTTTAAACAACGTCTCTATTCAGTCAACAGAGTGACCTAATTATTCGGACTTTATAGAAAATGTAAAAATGTTATAAAAAACATTGAGTTATAATAAAATTATATAAATAATAATTAATAAAATAAATACCAAATTTTTTCATTTTCTTGAAAAAAATTCAGACCCTACAATGTGAGGAATGACTTACTTCTCATGATTCATAAAACAAAAATTGATAATTTCTGTAAAAATAGAAATGTTAATAAAAATTATAATTTGATTGTGTTTATGTTATTTATATATTGTAAAATATATAATTACATCATTAGATGTGTCTCTATTGATATAGACAAAGAGATTCCATTTCTCATGAAAAATGATTTCAGACACTTTCTTATAAATTTTTCATGAGCTCAAAGAAGTGTTAATAAATTCATTACATAATATCCATTTGAAATGTCTTCATTTAGTGCCCAAATTTTTCAAATTACATAGACAAGAGATGAAGACAGGGACATCAAAATGAAAAAACAACTTGAAATAAAAAACATAAGACTTTATCAATATATTAAAAAAATTACTCATGCATTTCAAATTAGTTACCAAGGAATATTAAATTAATATTACCTTTAATTGAGTATCAAAGACCTCATTTTTTCAATATGTATGAATATGCCTCCATAAATTATAATTAATGTGAAATATCACCATCTCGTAAGCAAGATACCTAAAAATATTCCTATAGATTCTAGTAGTGTCACTAGTAGGCACCCTGAACTTACTAAATGGAATGATAATCTTGAAGCCATCCAAGTCCCATACATCTATCGTGTTCATATTTGTATCCCTTCTATGGTTTTATTTAATTTTTTGTCAAATGTATGAAATAATTAATAAAATATAAAGTTTTTTTTTGAAAATTTCATACATACTAATAATGGTAACTCGCCAATATCCCCTATATGGAGGGGTGACGAACTGATCCATCACATGAGGTGAATCGGGCAGTGGGATACCAACAAAATCTAGGGAAACAAATTCCACTCTAGAAGTCTCGAGTAAAATGGGATCACTAGGATCTAAATAAGATGACGATAGTTGTGGTGTTCTTTGAGATGCTAATCATCTAGGATTCTAAAAAAATTTGTTTCGACATTCATGAATTTTAAATGGCTAAGGTATATTAAATGTATAAAATCTAAAAAACTAAAAGTTTTTACAAAAGAAAAATAGAAAAATGTATATATGTACGAAACACTTATCAATGAGAAATTGTAATATATTTTCATTACCAAATTATACATTAAATTATCTTTATATTAATTATCTTCTTTGTTATCAACCTCTGTTGTGACGACTCCTTCATTTTCACCCTCTCTTACAAGTTCTATAGTTTTGATATTTTTAGGAAAAAACTTTTCACTATTTTTTGGTTTATGAGGTTAACTATCACAAATTAACTATTGATATTCCTCCCCCATATCATATAATTATCTCTACTTTAATTGTATGAAAACACTGCAACCTTCATGTATTTCGTAATCCACATAATAAAACATATTCTCTTATGAATCCATGATAAATGGATAATGTTATGCACATTCACCGGTATCCATCAAATGAGAGAAGTTGATAGTAGTAAAATTTAATGAATCTTTCATTATATCCCTATCAATGTTGACCCACTTTCATTTGAATAAGATAACTGAAAACTAGCCATGATAGTGTAATTCAATTATATCATTTAGCTTGTCGTAGTATCCCACCTCTACATGTAACATCCCAAGTAAGTAATGAATAATATATATTCTTATATATGTCTATTTATGAATTATATAGTGTTTTAGAGGCTTAAAATGAGAATAAATCCAATCTTAAGCATGGAATACACTAATATTTTTAAAAGAATGTTTTACTGCCTTTTGATGGATAACCATTTTTAATTATATATTTTGACAATTTTATAAGCTCTATTTGTCAAAATAAACTTATTATTTATTATTGGGACATTGAAATTTACATTGGATAATTTTTTGGTATTTTTCTGACAATGTTCATTTCTTTTATGAATAGTGAAAAATACTGCGTTCAACATCAAAACTGCTTTTTCATCTAATTTAATTATATGTTTATATTATCTTTATAATTGGTTTTAAAGTTTAATTATAATATATTTTTACCATTCAATCCAACGGTGGTCATTATAATTTATTTCACTTTGGAATTGAGCATAAACAAGTGTCAAACTTTCCATAGAAATTGTTCCTAAAAAATCCGCTATTTGTTTTGAAAATAGGAATTATTTTTAAATTAGTTATTGCAATTTCTGTGTTTAAAATTTGGTAAAATGGATTCCATATTTTTAATCATAAGTTCCAAATTATGTAATTAATACTCTTTTGTTTTTGGACATTATGAATAGTAACGACGGTAATTATCTTTAATTATCTTGATTAATTAGTAATCGTGTAGTTAAGGATAATAAAATAATATCATAATAATAAAAAAATGACCCCAAAATGTGTCCTTGTTCTACTTTTTGTGTCATGTCCGACCATGGGATGCCTTTTTCTAAACTTAGGGACCCCATGGAATCACTTTTGGGTGAAAGTGACACCTTATCATTTTATTTTTAAAGAAAGGAGAATATCACTAAAGAATTTATCACCCGAGTAAACCATTTTTAGTTTTTTCTATGTAAATTATTTATTAGAATATAAATATTAATTGGAAATATAAAAATATTTTCTACATCATAGTATTTTTTTTTATAATTTTTAGACATTAAATAAATTAATTTATTTATGACACCATGATGATGAAACGATTACCTTATTAATTGATGATTTAAATAAAATGAAAAGATAATGTAAAATATAAGACTTACACTTGTCAAAGACCTATTGGATGAGTATATTTAGAACCCTTATCACCTTATCCTCTAAATATATCAATGTGGGACCTTTTAAATCCGAAACTCATTTTAAAATAAAGTAACATTTCTTGGCTTTCCAAGAGTGCCCCTCCTCCCTCTTATAAAAGGCCTCCACCTCTACCTCCTTGCCCACACTTCTCAAGAAATTTTCGCGGCCAAACTCTGATCATTTTATCTCTACACATCCCTCTATTCATCATATAATCCTTACCTTCGGCAGAAATCTCTTCAAGAAACCCTTTTGTTTGAAACCAAGAGGAGTTACCCGATTTAAAGGTAATGTCTTCACTTCTGTTCTTTTGTTTTATTTTGCTTCTCCAACCCCCTAGACTCTTTTTATTCCCTTCTTTTGTAACAAAACAAGTATCTTAAACATACTAGGATGTTTTTATGAAAATTATTCTAGCTACACTTACACACACCTACATCTAATGGTTAAAGAACATACTGTTTCCGTGGATGGCGAATTTCTGCCTCACGAAACGATGATTGTTCAATATTCTTATACCACCTTAAAAGGTGGACATTAAGATGTCACTATATTTATATATGATATATAATATGTTTATGTTTTCCTTAAGCTTCTTTATTTTTCATTTATGACATACCTTTATGGTTTCCATTATGGGTAAACGTGATATCTTTATTTTAGGAAGTGCGGACTACCTTCCCCTCAAAGTGATTTGATTCGTTAATGCCATATGTGGGATGTATAAAGGATGGAGTTAATGATATTATATATGATATTATACTGAAAGTATAATATACCTTTATATCATTATGATTCCATTCCATAAAATATGAAATAGAAATGAAAGTAGTGTTCATGCGTACGTACGGCTTACCGTCTCCATGAACGGTGCATTTCATTTCTTACCTCTAAATGTTATGTAATATTATAAATGCATGTATATACTGGATATATATGATATATATGATATCTACATCATGAATATAGTTCTGGATATAATGGATATTTTACCCCATGAACAACATGTAATTATAAGAAGTCTATTTTTGACTCAAGTACCAATGATCGACAAAACGACCGTTATTAACTTAAATAATTACATAGTGTTCATAACATGGTAATAAGTGATATAAAAGGAATGATTAACTTAAAAAAGGCTCTTAATCAAGTAGAAATTAACTCAAATTTATTATTCAGGAGATTAAAGAGCGATCGAGTCAAGTCGGACCCGAGGTAAGGGACTTCGTCTCAATCTCCTTTCATTGAGGCATATTTTGTTTTATACACAACCTTCTTTTATACAGTGTATAAACCCCTTTTAATTTTATGTTTATTCAAAAGGAATATTTTTTTTATACGAATAATTTTACTAAACGACAAAAGGGAATGTTTTTGTCGTATGTATGCGGCGACAACAACTTCTTCGTCGTCGTGACCATTATTTGAGTTTCGGCTTCCTCTACAAGCCATAACTTTTTTTTAAATGAAAAATAAATACCATGTTTTACTTTTATTTTATTTTGGTATTGAAAATTGTTTTGATAATGTTTTTATTATATCAATGTATTATTGATATCTTGTGATTGAAATGTGTAAATGTTATGTTTCCTTTATGCATGTTTTATGTGATACGATTATGTTATGGTTCTTGGGCATTGTTTATGAAGACGGGTGGTTCAATGATAAACTAAGGGCGGGTGAGCCCGATATAGCTCTCCAATAAATTGGGTAACACAAAGGAGTTAAACATTAAAGTTTCTCCAAAGAGATTTAGGGAATATACTATGATGGGTATTCCAAACGTAACCATGAGGGTTACTCCCTACGTAAGAATGTTATGAATGCCTCAAGTTACCTTTATGTCTTATGATTTATATGATTTATTCATGATTTGATGAGGTATGTTAAAATGCTTATGTTTTATGAGTAAAGTATGATTTCATACATGTACAAATGTTTTCATTTCATACTTTTATATCCCTTGCTGATCTTTTTATGCTCATCCCAAGTTTTTGAAATTTTTTTCACAGGTTAAGGGAAAGGTACATGATGTGATGATAGTGTCAAGGAAGTGTCAAGAAAGAATCCATGTTTTATTTTAAATATGTTTCCGTTGATGGGAAAAATGAGTACTATCTTTTATGTAACCACTTTGTTTAAATGTGGAATATAATGCATGATTTATGATCTAATTCTCTAAAACTCTAAACCTGAAAAGATCCTCAATGTGTATTCTTGAAATAACTCAAGATTAAGTAAGGTTTAAGGATGGGGCCTTATACTACAAATGTAAATACACCACTATTCTGAGATTTTAAGTCTTATTCATGATAAATTATATGAAACCTAAAGCCATGAATATTATAGGCATTTAATCTCTTAGCCATCCTTAGAGGACCTCAAGACAAAAAATTTAAATCATTCGATATTTCATCTCTATTTTCTACATTCATTATATAGACAAACAGATATAATTTGTTACTTTTAACATAGAAAAAATAACTACACATCAATAATATGAATATGACTATATACTTACCTGATAGGAAAACCATTCAACAAGATCCCTTTTAAGAGATTTTATTAATTCATGCTCATTTTGAGCTTGACCCCTTAGTCACCTCTTTGTTTGCAGTAGAAATTATTTAATAAATGGATCTACAATTACACTATTTAGTAGCACATATATATGTGTTTTTATAAAATCAAATTCAATCAGTGGAAAATTTTACCCCATTCCAATTGGTTTTCCAATATTTGGAAATACCAATGATGTATTTCCAGAATGATAATTAGTATAGATGTCATCAGCATGTCCAGTATCATTGAATCTAGTCTCAATCCCATCCAAATACCTAGAACATAAGGAAAGCACTCTTTAGTTATGTAACCTTCAACAATAGAGCCTTCTCATTGAGTTTTATTTATCACATATGATTTCAAATGACCTAATTACCTGATGGAAAAAATAAGAAACATATTAAAAAAATTATGAAATGATTTGGTATAATTGAATTCACCAATGAAAATAAAAAAAATATCAACATACCACTCAATTGGATACATCCATTGATAGTGTACCGATCCACCAAGTTCAACTTCTTCAACCAAATGAATAGTAAAATGAATCATAACTGTTAATAATTAAGGGGGAAATAATATCTTTAAATGAAATAGTGTCAAAACAATTATTTCTTGAAGTTTATAAAGATTGTCCGGAATTAGAGTTTTTCCACAAATCTCTCTGAAAAAGGTGAAAAACTCGACTAGAACTGCATTTACATTTTCATGTAAAGTATTACACAATTACAATGGAAACAATTTCTCCATAAAAATATGTGAGTCATGACTTTTAAATTTATGTAACTTTTGATTTTTTAAGTCAATACACCTTGATATGTTATTTGAATATCCATCTGGAATTTGACATTCTTTAAAGTTTGAAGGAATAAATATTTATCATGATTTTTAATTGTAAAAATAGTCGAAGGATACTTGTCATTCTAATTTACCCAAAACCATTATTTGTATTCATTTACTCCAAATACTTACAAGCATTATGGTTATCCTTCGATTTACCCTACTCATTCAGCACTATAAAAATTACATTTTCATATACATTCTTCTCAATTATGACATATCAAATTAGAATTCCAATATGTAAGTTTTAAAAATAAACTCTTTTAATTCTATTGTTGTGTTCTAGATTCTTTGGATATTGTACCTCATACCCATTTCCCCCTTCTTTAAACTTGTTACATTTTCTAAATTCTTTAGTTACCTTAACTAATTATGACAAGATTTCTAAACCAGATAACACATTCGGTGAATTTTTCATTTTAGTATATCCATTGAATTGTGTCTTGTTAAACCTAAATTTATAAGAAGCATCAATAAATTGATTGTGTCGGATAAAACATCATTATATACTATGAGGTAATCGTTGAGGATCAAAATCAAAATTACAAACTGGATAATCCAAACTAGTATGACTAATTTCCTAGTCTGAGTGAGTCACTGATTTTTCACATTAAAATAGCATGAATATTGAATAATTATCTCAATTAAACATCATATTTTTTCATGTCATAATCCTATAACTCTTGTAATTATTTAATTAGAGGATGAAGGTATACATCAATGTCATTACCAAGCATTTTATTTCCAGGAATAATAATCAAAATAATTAAATAATTATTCTTAATACATAATCATGGAGGTAGATTATACAAGATCAAAAAATTTCCCAAATGATATAATTAGTACTTATAGTACAAAAAGGGTTAAAACCATCAGAATCCAATCCAAAATGTACATTCCTAGGATCTGAATAAAAATATAGATATAGAGAATCAAACATCTTCTATAATGTTGAATCTTTTGGGTGTATCATCAAGACAACATTATTATCCTGTACATTCTACTTCATGTTGTATGCAGTCTTAGATGACATGAATAATCTTCACAAGTGTGGTTTTAGAGGAAAGTAATGCAATACCTTTTAAGGTGTTTTCTTATTTTGTTTCTTCTTGGGGTTGCATTGATTTATACTCTCATTATTTTTCATTGACTTCCATCTGATTGTATAAAATGATTTTTATTATTATTTATCAAAATATTATCCCCAGTAAATCAAGCAATCATTAGGGCATGCATGTATCTTTGTATAATCAATTCCATGTGTGTTGATGACTTTATTTATCTCATAGAATGATGTAGGGATCTTAGATTCACTAAATTGTTCGTGAATAAACTCTAAAATCATAGAAATTTCTTTGTCAGTAACTAAAAAAATAACTTTGATATGATACTACATAAGTATAAAAGACAACTTCAAATACTTGGAACAGATTTCATACAGTTATTGTTGTTTATCTTCAACTAATTCATAAAAATCATTTTTTTGGTCACTGAAGTTTTGAGTAAGATTAACCTGCTAAGGATAAACTAAATTTTTTGTTGATCTATTAAATTCTAGGACATTGTATTCTGAAAAACCAAATGTGTCATTTAAAAAATTTCAAATTCAATTCTCCTTGGTGGGGCACTTTGTATTCTGTTGATAGTATTGTCATTTTTTTTTAATTTCCATAAAATTTTATTCACAATTCTGAATCCAACATTCATATTGATCAAAAAACTATTTCAATATAAAATTATCATATACTTCATTTTTATTCAACTATTTCTTGAATTTACAATCAGTACATGGAAATTTTATTGTACCATCCACTGATCAGTTTGCAATTGCATAATCTAAAAATTCTTCCATGTCCTTGGCATATTGAGGTATGTTTCAAGGTAAATTAATACAAATTTTATCCATAGGTATTGGATTGTATTCTCCCTTTACATTCAGATATAAATATATAAATTTTTAATCAAACAGGTATAATAAAAATTAAATATCACCCAACTTCTCTATTGTCTCTTTCATAAAAACTATAAAATAAATTGGGATGAATCAAATAATGAAATTTTTCTTACTAAACTTATAATATAAAAACATGAATCAAATAAATTATTATTTCTCACAAACATAGATGAATAATGAAATTAAATTAGATAACCATCACATTTTAGCACAAAGCAAACCCATGAAAATTATAAAAGATATCAAATATGTCTTCCTAAATTGAGAGTTTAAAGATGAAGTGACTTTCTCATTAAAGATAAAATTAATTTTTTTAGGTTAAATAAGGATCTATATAGGTTAGGATAAGACTCAAGAGCATCATATTTGAAGTTAGATACATGCTTAAAACAATTAATATTTAATTATGGAAGTGTGGAAAAAATCTCTACATTAAATATGATAAAGATGTATTGATTTTTGATATTTTATATGTAGATGATATTATTTTTATGGGAGAAAAATATAATGGTGTATTTTACCCTAGTGTTGTAACTAAGGAGGGTTTATTCCATTGAAAAATTATCTACACTGAGAAATATCTAAACCATTTCCCATGATCTAACTAAGACCAAGATAACCCCTTTTAAAATATGAATGCAAAGTATACTTTCTTTGGATATCACGATATGTTAGGAATACCCAAAATATTAAAATCTATATGTTTATATTCTATTTAACTGGTTTAGTGTGACTTCACATTGTTTTGTGAATTATATAAATCAACTTTGTTCACATAAAAATGAATCATATGTTACATTAATTTGAGCTAAACATAAAAAACATGATGTTAACATAAATTAGAATAATGTTTACTCTGATTTTAAAATAAAATGATAAAAAATTATTCTTTTGAATCAAAAAAAAGAAACCACACACAATAATTAGTTCTCTTAAAAATCATGTCAGTTAAAATAAAATTAATGAAACTATGTTGGTTATTATAGTTACTATAACCAATAATTGATTGTCATGCATGTAAAAATTAACCCTAACTACTCTATCATTATTCGATAGATTTTATTTAAATAAATGATTCCTTGCATATGAATAAAACAAGAAGCATTATAATAAATTTAAAAAGGGTATAATATCTCATTTTCAAGGTCTTTATCCTTAGATACCTTTCCAGGGTTGGTGATGAAACCATGTTTGACCCCAAACCCTACCACCAATTGGTCATGAGTTAGAAAATAGTATCAATTATATATATATATAAAATCGGAGGCATTAACATATATTGAAAAAATTGGAATTCATTAATATCAAATAAAAACCTTGAAATTATGAATGATCTAGTTTCCATAACCAACTTATATAATAAATAAATTTATTTTTTTAATTTAATTCAACATAACCAAAATTAATGATTTTTATAACTCCAAACAAATAACTAAAAAATCCAAATAACACATTATAACCCAAAATTACATATATAAATTATTGTTGAATGAATGAAAAATAAATTCTATACTCTTTATCAGCCATGATTGTCCATCTAATCCTACTCAATAATAGATTTATGGTGATGATGATTCAAACTTTAAGGGGGGTTTGTGTTGTTACTGAGGAGGGGATCTAAGATGGGTAGAGGGAGATCGGAGGGGGGTATGTGTCACCGCTGAGGAGGGGATCTGATCCAGGTAGATGGATTTAATAGGGGGTCTGCATCGCCAATGAGGATGGGAACCACGATCTGGGAGAGGGAGGTTGTAGGGGGGTCATGGGGTCGGGGTTGTAGGAGGTTTCACAGTGGTCAGGGTCTCTGATGATAAGGGAGGTGGTAAATCAGAGGGGTGTGGGAACAAGGGGTCAAGGTTTCGGGGTTGTTTCTAGGGAATGAAGAGGATGAGGGATGGGGAGGGGTGGAAAGGCGTCAAGGTTGTGTATAGGGAGTGGGGGAGGGGGAGTAATTGAGGTTTTTTTAAAATGTTTTGTGGCGGCTTAATTAAAGGCACTTCAAATTGTTAAAATAGATAAATGTAAAGGTGGTTTGATCAATCCAACATTGTATTATATTTTTTAACTAGATTTAATCCATGATGGTCACTAGAACCACTACTAATAAACCTCCTCTAAGAAGTATTTTTTTGTAGTGAAGAATAGGTTTCAAACAAACAATCATAATTAAGAAAAGTTTTAACATCTCAGGATATTATAATCTCTACCATTAAATTATTTCCCTACAAACATTTACTTATTTTAAAAAATATTGCCCCTAAATTATCATGGTAAAATATCAATATAATATAATAATAAAATAGATAGGCCTAGAAAATCTATCACCTCACATACCTATTATTTTAGAGGTCATTCCAACTCAAACAGATAGTGATCTGGTGGGATAAACCCACACAAACTGAACAGAAAGATGATAATGAAAAGAAAATCATATCAATAAAATATCTCATGTTATATAATCCTTAAAAAACCACAATACCATAGCTACAACCGTATCAACATTTTTGCATCATCTACATCCTCATGAAATGTAATCTTGATCCATTAAATCAATCAGATACACAAATCTACACATTATGCCATTATATCTAGAGTATATAAATGTTATAAAACGTGATCCATTACATACCTTCTTTACATAACACAAAATTATATGATCAAAAAGTACATCATATCAAATATCACAATATATAATCATCATAACCATAAATACCAATATTTAGTAATCAATCAATATTGTGGTGAAATAATAATGGAAATCATAAATATATTATAAAACATATCACAATCAATACAATATTCATTAACACATTTAATATTATCATCATATTGATTACTAAATGTATTTATTACATTATTTATTCTCATAAAATTATTCATCTTGTAATCATTTAATCATCTAATGAATAATTACACATTATTAAACAATCCATGCTTACAATTTTGTCATTCTTAAATGAATTACCAATGTTTCAATCCAAATTCCAATTACCACTTAATTTATTTACTTAGTCATAAAATAATGTTAATTAGTAAATTAATTTAATTAAACCATGTCAATATTTGATAGTTAAGTTTAGCATCGACCCATATCTTTGGAAAATTATGGCATACACCTCAAACTCATCACACTATTCCAAAGACAGTCTCTAGACCAAAACTGCATTTGTAAAACTATCCAATACCTCATAACTTATTAATACCAAGAAGTATCCCCACTTAGACCTTACTTCTAAAACCCTCCAAATCTAGAACGTAGACTTACCCAACTCTCATAAAAACACCCCTATACTTAACTCTTCTATTTTAGTAGATCACACGGCCTATCTTTAACCAAAACTAGTAGTATCCCCATAAGAAGAAATACTAGACCTCCTATTCTAAAGGACCTCTAGATTCTCACTATACAACCTAAGGTACAAGACATCATTATAAGGTAGGTAAGGACTTACAAGGTAGTGACCTCACCCAAATAAATTAACAACACTCTCTTCTCCCTTAAAGATTATGACCATTCCTAGTTAAACTACCTCAATGGAAAGGAAGAAGCTTTAATTATAACCATAAAATATCCCCAAACTCTACCATAGGAAAACTTCTTATAATTATACAATGGCCCAATCAACGTTCAAAACACCCCAACTCTATAAATTCCATAAAATATATTACTTTAAATAACACTAACATATTAATTCTATATTACCTTTCTATTCATATCTACATTCCCAATGTAATTTCTATTATATTACATACATTTCCAAATTTGCATGTTCCTACTCATTTCCACATTCTACATATATTCTAGCATAATGTTATTAACATTTATGAAGTAACATATATAAATAAAAAACACCAAATCATCATCTAAACATGGAAAAAGATGGAGCTAGTTAACATAATCAATTTTTCACTTCTAATTCATAACTGAGTTTATGTATTCTATAAAATAGTTTCCATAATGTTTTTAATATAACAAAATAATAATGTTAAGATATTTTATAAGATAAATTAAGAAAAAGATGAATTATAACAATCAAGGAATAATTAATTTAAAACTGTATAGAAAGAGAGAACATAAAATATCCTCTTACCCAAACCAAAGACAATAACATCATTCATATGACAAGGGTGAAATGGAAGATGAAATCATATGATAAAACCTTACCCCATACCCAAAAAAATACGGATCTTGAGGGAGGATTGTGATAATATAATACATAAAGGGAATAGCAATACCTTCCCAAAGAACAAACTATCTCTGCAAATATCGAAACAAGAGTATGAACTTACCATGTCATAATAAATATATATAGTTTGGAGAGGGGTGGGTTATAAAAAGATGTGTCGGTACAAGGATTCATGGATTATAAGGATCAATGGGAAGGTTTCAGTGAAGGAAAATGATGGTAATTCCATTCATTAAATTTAAAGGGGGGAAATCAAAGTGATTTAGGGCTGAAAAGGGTGACATAAAATATTTCAAATCATATCAAGAAATATATCATTCAAGATGATAGAATAAAAGAAAAAAATTCCCTACCAAATTGAAGTAAGGAAATTCCATATCAAGAGACCTGAATCCAAGCTCCGATGAATCCATGAGAAGCTTCCTTAAACCAATAAAATTACCTACATCACCAATATTGTAAGAACCCAGGTTTTCATACGAGGTAAGTATATTTTTATTTTCAGTTCCAATGCCTTGTTATGGCCGTATGTTAATGCTTATCTTGATCACAGGTGTTTTGAAGGTGTTTGGGACTTGTTCGGAGGCCATAACCAGGTTTTGGGCTGGAAATGGCATGGCGCATGGTTTGTGCACAGATTGCACACAATTTAGGTAAACCGTGCGAGAGGTTTGAAAAAATACAAGTTTTAGATAGAGAGGTTTTACACGGTTACCGCATGGTTAGTAAAACCATGAAGGGTAACCATGTGAATTGCCCCTCTTAGGAAGAGAGGTGTGCATAGTTTCTACGTGATTTGAGAAACCATGCGGGTAAACTGTGCGGCCCTTGCTGTGTGTTTTTTTTAAATGACTTAAAAATTATTTTATTGTTTAAACCCAAATGGGTTTCTATTCTCCCATGCACAGGATGCCACCGGGGCACTCCCCCTTTGGAACATATCTTAGGCTTTGATCTCGATTCAACATCTGACTTCCGTTTTGATCGTCAATCGTCTCTACGGGTGCACAACGGTAAGTCCTTGATTCCTTTTTAGACATTATTGGTTCTTCAGAACAATGAATGTGCTATTTTGATTTACGATCATATGACCTAATATTCCTTTCTTCGTTCGTTCTTCATATTTCTTCCAAATTGGGACAAATTAGGACACGATACTGGATGATCTGTCTACTACCGAGGCGAGGTAGGTGGTCTATACTTTGTTTCATCTTTTCATGGTGTTTTTGGGTGTTCGGTCGAAATTCCATTCGTTTTACTTTCCATTGAGGTCTCATTTTTGAGAAAGTATCTTTTAGTAGCTATAGTTGGACTTAATGAGCTTGACCATGGGTTTCATTTAGGTGCATTGGCACCTGTTGCTCATTTTGAGGTCACCTGAGGGGTGAACCTTAAGGGAATAGCTTGTTTATGCATATTTAAAACACCCAAGGGGTGTGTGCTTGTGCTTACCTAGTTAGAGGAAGCTCTTGGATGAATTAATATCTTTATTAAGCTTATTAGGAGATGTAATGCCTCCTTGATCATTGAATATCATGTTATGCCTCATCTATTTTGATACCTTGGCTTGAATGGAATGTGTTTATATGGGTGGGTATACCTATATTTAAATGAATAATGGAATGTTAAATGGATTATATGGGAGGGTGGGATCATATTCTTAGTAAATGATAAATGGTTTGCATGAGTGGGTATACTCATGGCTTGTTCTTGTTGATGTGAGTTGGTATACTCACATGTTTATGAATGTTTAACTGAATGCTTAAATTCTTGAATGAATGGTTTGATAGATGCCTTGGACTGCCCCCATGGGATCTAGAATGCAGTAGTGGACTCCTTGGGTTTACTCTAAACCTTGGGTCTTGATTTCGTGGGATGCCTCATGCCTTGCTACCCTGTAGGATCTGTCTTGCTTGGGATCACATAGGACTTGCTATTGACTTGCTCCTAGGACCCCAACCAGTTCCTAACCGAGTTTCCACCAGGGATTCCCATGGGACTTGATGGGATTCATTTAACATGCTCCCTAGATCCATCCCTCTGTGGTATAGATATTATTACTTGGATTCCTTGGTCATCTGAATCCATGGATCTGGCCTTTGAGGTATGTTACTTCACTATACGGTGTGGTAGTGGGAAGCTACTTTCATTATAGAGTGTGGGTGTGGATTACTAACTTCACTATACAGTGTGGCTATGGATTTCTTGATACAGATGGATGTACGGTGTGGTCGTGTGACTGGTTTTTTTACTTGGTTATAGATGACTTGTTAGGAGCTGACTCTCTTTTTCAGGTAACCTTGAGGGCTATTCAGTTTTACGTTACAATAGACTTATTCCATGGGCATATGCACTTACATAATGTATATTTACACTTGATATCACTTTTTGTAGAATTATTGTTAGAACTTTATAGACCTGGGTGGTTTCCTACTGGGATGTTTATATCACACCATATTTTGGCCTCCTTGAGGACCCAAACAGATTATATGGTTGCAGGTGATGATAAGGAAAAGTGCCCTATTACAGTTTGTTGATTGTGGAATTGGAGAAGGGGATTATAGGACCAAGCTGAGGCTTGGGATGATGGGATACCTTTTTGGTCTTTTGTTCTTTTTTGGATACTTGTATTGTATTTCCATGTACTATTCTATTTTATTTCAAGATACTTGTACCATCTGCATCATTTTTGTATATGATACACTTTTGGTTATTATTATGTATTCCTTTCTTATTGTATCACTTTTAGTTGTCTATTGTTTATTTCTCTTCTGTTATTGTATATATTTGACTTCCGTAGTGATACTCTGGTAATGAGAGCATAGTCCCCCCACTGACTCACCTAGGCCCTCACTAATAGTCAGTAGCCTCTTGTATTTGGGGAGATGCCCTTGAGGCCTTGTGACCAACTAGGCTTGGGGCACTATTTCGGGTGGCATCTGGGTCCGGGATGTTGCAAAATGGTATCATTGGTGTTTATTTTTATTTTCTGGTTTGACTTACTATTTGGAGACATTAGATAGGGATAGGAAGGAAATGGAAATTTGTAATAAAATGTGCCCAAGAGTAGCTACCCTATGAACAGGTAAAAGCCAAATATCCTCGAATTGAGTTCTGATTTTCTAGATTTTGATATTACTGTAGATTTTATTTCACTGTTTGGTGATGCACATGATTTTTTCTATTACCATTGATGCAATTGTGGGTTCTATTTCAGTTTCAACATAATGAGATAAGGGTGTGACATCTCATGCATCATATAGACACTTGTTATAATCACATTCCATGCATTATTCCATGCCATCTAGGATGCATTAGATATTTCATGTTTTTGTGATAGTTGAGGTGATAGTTTTTCCTGATGTTGTGTTAGTTGGGTGTAGTTGATATAGGTGTGACATCATCTTTCAATCCACAAGGAGTATGGGCCCTTATGAATTGGGAAATGATACACCAGTGAAATGTAAATGTTAAATGAACTCAATATGTATGGTTTGAATGAGAGCCATGTTTTGGGTTTATGAGGTGTTATGGGCCCCCATGGGTTCGGAAATTGGAAAACCCTTGGTAAAATTTCCTGAATAACTGAATGTGAAATGGAAATGGTAACCTGAAATGGTTAATGGAGACTTGACCTAGACCCAGCTTTTGAGTGGGCAAGAGGCATAGTTTCTATTGGTTTTATGGATATTCTTTATACAGTCCTAGATTTATGAGCAAGTTGTGGGTTTGACTTAGTTTCTAGGAGGGTTTTGACCTGTACTATGATTGTGAGCTTTGTGCTTTGATGTTGTTATTTCCCGAGGCATGTGTTTGGCATTTTTGAGACATTCCACCATGAAGATCTCTAGTGGTACTCCGCGATTGAGGTGATTACCATACTTCAGAGATGGTAGGCCATGGGATACCACTTGATCCTCCTATAGTGTCAGCTGTGGAACCTGAGGCTGTTCCAGACACAGGTGTCAGGCATAGTTCTGTGAGGGCTTCTTTTTTTATATGCATTCTTTCTAGGGATCACCGCAGCCATCCTTGACTATGCCTGAGCTGACATGGGTGTTCCAGCAATAGCATCCTTCTACATTTTTAGGTAATGGAGGATCATAGGCTATAGAGCTATTTCTAGAGACCACATTAGCAATTTTTGAGCATCTGGAGATGCCTTCAGAGCAAAGGGTCAAGCTCGTGACTTACATGCTACGTGGAGTGGAAAAGCACTGGTGCGATGTTTTGAACTAGGATTATGGGATGCGTGATATGGTTTGGGATGTGTTCCAAACCTGGTTTTATGACTAATATTATCCTGCAACTCTGTGAGCATAGCGGGATAGTGAGTTCATGATTCTGGAGCAGGGTGCGATGAAAGTTGTGGAATACTCGGCACACTTTACAGAGTTGCATCATTTTTCACTGATGTATCTTACTAATGAGTTGTTGAGGGTGAGGTGCTTCGAGTAAGGTCTCATAGATTCTATCAGATCTCAAGTCAATGTGTTTAGGTTTCCTTTTATCATTGAGATTTTGAATTAGGCACTAATTACAGAGCGGAACCTGAGGGATGTTAGGGTATAGAACATGGGAGTTCTGTTTCTCTCCCCAGTGGATCTACATCTTCAGGTATGAATCACTATTCCAAGTCTTTCCACAAACTGAGTGCTAGTAAGGTTGTGGGTGTAAGTATCTTGGTGTTTTTACATTAGTGTCGTAGGTGAGGCCACATGAAAAATCAGTGCGACCGCGACCCAGTCGAGTGCTGAGATTGCGGTAGGATGGTCCACATGCAGTGGTTTTTCAGGACCTTCCCTCTAGTTGCGAGTGGTAGGGGTCAGCTTTGACATCGGGTTTGGGAGTAGGTTCTTCAACTCCACGTTAGGACAGAAGATAGAGTGGTTAATTCCAGTCATGCTAGGTTAGTGGTGGTCATGGTCTTGGTAGTCGTACACTGAGTTCTTAGAGGTAGCAGGGTGGATTAGCTCAGGGTATCCAGGAAGGGTCACAGGGTCAGGGTATAGGCCAGACTTATGCATTGTAACACACCCAAAATGAGTAGGATCATGGACCATCTATAGTGAGAGGTATGATTTTAGTAGCTTATATTGTTTCTTCTACTCATTTTGATACAGTTTGTTCTCATAGTTTTATCTCTGTAGGAGTAGTAAAGAGCCTTGGGCTTGTTTTTTTTTTTTTTTGAGGGCATTTTGATGCTAGAAACACTATTGGGAGTTAAACGGCTGAAGTACACCAGTGTATTAAGTGTCCCCTTGAGGTAGGAGGGTTTCACTTTATCTGGGATCTTTATTTCCATGAGATGATAGGGTTTAACGTCATTCTTATAATGGAATGGCTCATGGATTATCGAGCGTACATTGATTTCTATCGTCGGAGCGTGACTTTCACATTGCCGGAGGGTGTAGTGTTTATTCACAATGGTGAATGGTATGTCTAGGCAAGTAGAGATGGACCTGAGCATTGTGGGGTTGGTGGGATGACAACCCAGATTGTTAGCTTGCTTCTGGATGATCAGGGAGTGGGTCATGCTGAATTTCCTCCAGTGGTTGATCACTTTAGGGATGTCCTTCCTGATGACGTTTCTGGTTTACCTCCTTAGAGAGAGGTGGAGTTCTCCATTGATCTAGTGCAAGGAGTTGTGCTAGTATCCATTCCTCCATACAGTATGGCTATGAAGGAGTTTCAGGTGCTCAAGAGGTAGCTAGAGGATTTGGAGGTGAATGGGTTTATCTGACCCAGTACTTCTTTGTGGGGTTCACCGATCCTTTTTGAGAAAAAAGTGGATGGTACCCTAAGGCTATGTGTGGATTATCAGAAACTGAACCAGATGATGGTTAAAAACCAATATCTCTTTCCATGGATAGATGACACGTTTCATCAGCTTCAAGGATCTAGAGTGTTCTTGAACATCAACTTGAGGTCGGGATATCCCCATGTGCGTGTTCAACCTGCAGACATACCTCGTATAGCCTTTCATAGTAGGTATGGTTTGTATGAATATCTAGTTATGTTGTTCAGTATCATGAATTCACCAATAGTTTTCATGGATTTTATGAAATGAGTGTTCTATCTTTACTTGTATTATTTTGTGGTGGTTTTGTGGATGATATCTTGGAGTATTCTCACAATTGACACGACCATGCCAACTATCTTGAGATCATTTTGAATAAACTGAGAGAGCATTATTTATATGCTAAGCTCACAAAGTTCTACTTTTGGATGGATCAAATTCACTTCCTAGGTAACATTATCTCAGAGACAAGAGTGTTAGAGGACCGAGAAAAGGTGAGATCTATAGTTTCCTAGGAACATCCCAAGAACGTTTTTGACATACGGAGCTTCTTGGGATTAGCTGGCTACTACAGGCATTTTATACAGGACTTCTCACGCTTAGCAGCACTGTTGATGGGCTTGAATAAGAAGGGTGTAAATTTTGTGTTGTCAGAATCATGTGAGATAGCCTTTCAGGAGCTGAAAGAGAGGCTAACATCAGCACCAGTCCTGATACTGCCAGAGCAGGGCCAGAGTTACATGGTTTATTGTGACACTTTAGGTATTGGGATGGGGGTAGTCCTGGTGCAGGGAGGTCTAGTAGTGGCATATGGGTCTCGGTAGTTGAGGTCTCATGAGAGTAATTACCCTATGCATGATCTCGAGTTAGCTGAAGTTGTTCATTTTTTTCTCTATTAGAGACACTATTTATTGGGAGAGTGTTTTGCGGTATTCATGAACCACAAAATTCTCATGTATATCTTTACATAGTGTGATCTGAATTTTAGGCAGCAAAGGTGTGTGTAGTACCTGCATTCCTTTGACATATATATTTCCTAAATGCCTGGTAAGGGAAATGAAGTAGCCTATACACTAAGCTGGAGGACTCAGATATAGGCAGTGCAATAGGACAGTAGTGAGTGGCAGATTATGGTGTTGTTTTTTGAGATGCATCTGGAGGTGCATGACAGATAGGGGAAGAATTTTCTTTCAACCTTAGTTGTTACCTCTACCCTTATGGATAAAGTTAGGGTGAGGCAGTTATCATATTCTGAAGGCCTCATTCTATGGGAAGGTATGTAAGGTGAGGGTCCTCCTCCTGGTTGGACGATAGGTGATGATGAGATCCTACATATTAGTGGATGTGTCTGGGTTCCAGTGGATATACATGAGGAGTTGGTGCAGGAGTTTCATGATTCAGCATAGCCAGTTCATCTTGGGGTTACCAAGATGTATCGTGACTTGAGACGTTAGTACTGGTGTCCGGGAATTAAGAGAGAGGTATCTGATTTTGTTATTAGATGTTCCACATATCATCAGGTGAAGGCCGAAAATCAGTGACCATAGGGGATTTTATAGCAGTTAACTATCCCAGAGTGGAAATAGGATGATGTCATGATGGATTTTTTGACTGGTTTTCCAAGGTCTCCTTGAGGTAACGATGTTGTGTGGGTTTTTGTTGACAAGCTTATGAAGGTCTTTCATTTCTTCCCAATCAAGGAGACCTTCAGTGTTGATAATATTTGAAAGTTTTACATCCAAGATGTGGTATGACTTCATGGGGTCCCATGAACTATTGTTTCAGATAGGTATTCCCACTTTACATCTCATTTATAGCAGAGTTTTTAATGGGTGTTGGGTACATAGGTGCTTCTGAGCCCATCATACCACCCTTATACTAATGTCCAGTCAGAGCATACGATACAAGTTCTAGAGGTCATGCTTCGAGAATATGTCCTAGATTTTAGGGTCTCTTGGGAGAGTCACATTACCTTGGTTGATTTCACCTACAATAACAGTTATCAGGAGACGATACAGATGAAACCTTATGAGGATTTATACAGTGGGCCATGTCATTCTCCCCTATGCTGGTTAGAGGCAGGAGACGCATCTTTACTAGGACCATGTCTCATGTAGGAGACCTCAGAG
Organism: Viscum album; assembly: GCA_963277665.1. Lineage (NCBI taxonomy): Eukaryota > Viridiplantae > Streptophyta > Magnoliopsida > Santalales > Viscaceae > Viscum > Viscum album. The sequence continues at coordinate 1,975,099,903 of OY728120.1, read as the reverse complement.
TAGGTACAGTTTATTCATAAGTGGATAGATACTACAAAATATCTTCTGAAATGATACGTCGATTTCCGTAGATGGCCTCTAGAGTTTGAGGTCAAGGACTGGGTTTTTTTACGTGTTTCACCGAGGTTGGGACACAGGTGGATCAGGATACGGGGTAAAATTTCACCGAGATATATCGGGACATTCGATATTCTGGAGAGAGTCGGGTCGGTTTCCTATCAGTTGTAGTTACCTCAAAGGTACCGAGACATGAACGATGTCTTCCATGTATCTCAATTTCACCTTTATCACTCAAAATCATCTCATGTTTTTCATCCCAAGGAGGTTTAGCTTTAGTTTGATGCATCCTTTGAGGAGAATCTAATTTGTATCATTGATAGGAGCATGAAGTTTTTCTGAGGTCGGTCAGTTCCTCTAGTACGAGTGCTATGTCAGCACATCCATTTATAGGATGATACTTGGGAGAAGTAAGTCGATGTACGTGCTTGGTGACCAGAGTTTTTCTCAGACGAATCTTCACCACCCTTCAGAGAGCAATTTGGGGATGAATTGCTATAAGGGGGAATATTTTAAGAACCCGAGTTTTTGTATGAGGTAATAATATTTTTATTTTTAGTTTAAATTCATTTTTAGGCCCTTATGTGAATTCTTATCTTGATCATGGGTGTTTTGGAGGTTTCTGGGTCTTGTTTAGATACTGGAACCAGGTTTTGGGTTGGAAATGGTCTGGATCACGGTTAGCGTAAGGCTTGCGCACAGTTTAAGTAAACTGTGTGAGAGGTATGAAAACTGCAGGTTTTAGATAGATAAGTTATGTATGGTTATCGCATGGTTAGTCAAACTGTGTGGGGTAACCGTGCGAAGAGCCCCTCTTAGGCAGAGAGGTGCACACAGTTTCCACATGGTTTGGGAAACCGTATAGGTAAACTGTGCGGCCCTTGCTTTGTGTTTTTTTATTTTAAATTAAAAATAATTTTCTTTTTTAAACCCAAATGGGTTTCTCTTATTCCATGCATAGGAGGCCACTAGAGCTCCCCCATTTGGCGCCTATTTTAGGCTTTGATCCTGATTCATCATCTGACTTCCATTTTGATCATTGATCGTCTCTATAGATTTGAAACGGTAAGTCCTTGATTCATTTTTAGTCATTATTGATTCTCCATAACAACGACTGTGTTATTTGGATTTAGGCTCATATACCCTAATATTCCCTTCTTCATCTGTTCTTTAGATTTCTTCCAAACCAGGACGAATCAGGACACGATACTGGACGGTCTATCTACTACTGAGGTAAGGTAGGTGGTATATACTTTCTTTCAGATTTTTTTGGTGTTTTTTAGGCGTTCGGCCAAAATTCCATTCATAGGACTTTCCAGTGAGGTCTCATTTTTTAGTGAGTAGCTTTTATTAGTTATAGTTGGACCTAGTGAGGTTGATTATGGGTTCTGTTTAGGTGTGTCGGCACCTGTTTCTCATTTCGAGGTCACCCGAGGGGTGGTCCTTAAGGGAATATCTTGTTTATACCTTTTTAAACCACCCAAGTGGTATGTGATTGTGATTACCTTGTTACAGGAAGCTCTTGTATGACTTAATAGCTTGAATAATCTTGTTAGGATATGTACTTCCTCCTTGATCATTGAATATCATATTATAAATCATCTATTTTGATAGCTTAGCTTGAATGGAATGTGTCTATATGGGTGGTTATACCTATATGTAAATGACTAATGGCGTGTTAAATGGATTATATGGGAGGGTCAGCTCATATTCTTGGTAAATGATAAATGGTTTTCATGAGTGGGTATACTCATGGATTGTGCTCGTTGATGTGAGTGGGTATATGCACATGTTTATGAATGTTTAATTGAATGCTTGAATGCTTGAATGAATGGTTTTATAGATGCCTTGGACTGCTCTCCTTGGATCTGGAATGTGTTTGTAGACACCTTGGGTTGACTCAGCCTCTTGGGTCTTGATTCCATGGGATTCCTCTGGCCTTACTACCCTATAGGATCCAGCTTGCTTGGGCTCACGTAGGACTTTCTGTTGATTTTCTCTTTGTACCCCAACTAGTGCCTAATCGATTTTCCACTAGGGATGCCCATGGGACATGATGGTATTCCTTGGACATGCTCCTTAGATCTGTCCCTGCATTTTATATATGTTATTAGTTGTATTCCTTGGTTTTTTAAAACCTTGGATCTGGCCTTTGAGGTCTGCTACTTCACTATACGGTGCGGTCTTGGGATGTTACTTTCATTATACGGCATGGCTGTGGGTTACTGACTTCACTATACAGTGTGTTTGTGGATTTCTTGATACATATGTATGTATTATGTGGCTATGTGGGTAGTTTTTTTACTTGTTTATAGATACTTTTTTAAGAGATGACTCTCTTTTTCATGTAGCCTTGAGGTTTATTCAGTTTTACTTTATAGTAGACTTATGCCATGGGCATATGCACTTACTTACGGGTTTTTTACACTTACTAGATGTTTTTTTAGAATTGATGTTAGAACTATATAGGCCTGGGTGGTTTCATGATGGGATGTATACCTCACACCTTATTTGGGCCTCCTTGGGGACCCAAACAAATTATATGGTTGTAGGTGATGATAAGGGAAAGTGCCCTAGTACAGGTTGTTGATTGTGGATTTGGATTAGGGGACCATAGGACCAATCTGAGGCTTGCAAATCTGGGATACCTTTTTGGTCTTTTGTTCTTTTTGGGATACTTTTATTGTATTTCCATGTAATTTTCTCGTTACTTTCTAGATACTTGTACCATATGCATCATTTTTTTATATGAGAAGCTTTTGGTTATTATTATGTATTCATGTCTGAATGTCTCACTTTCAGTTGTCTACTTTTTATTTCTCTTTATCTATTGTATATTTTTTACTTCTACTGTGATACTCTGGTAATGAGGGAATAGTCTCACCACTAACTCACCTAGTCCCTCACTTCTATTTGGAAACCTCTGGCATTTGGGGAGATGTGCTTGAGGCCTTGTGACCAAAAGGGATCGGAGCACCGTTTCAGGTGGAATCTAGGTCTAGGAAGTTACAAATATATAAACCATAATCTACCATAACCATGATCAAAAACTATTTCTACCATTCCAAAAATAGTTAATAATAAAAAATGATGGAAAGTAAATGATAAGGGAAAATTAGATTGAAGTAGAAACTACCTTCAAAGTAAAGGCTTCAAGAACCATAAAAAGAGAATCCAAAAAATTCCCAAGTAAACCCCTATGTTTCTTAGGGTTTGATAGTGTATCACCCCCAATTTTAGGTACCTAATTCTTTATTTATGTATTTTAAGTATATAAAGTAATTGGGTTAAGTTTCAGGTGGTTCAGAGGAGTTTTGATGTGTTTTGGGGGCTTTCTTAGAGGTTTATTTTTTGAGATCAGTTAGTATAAATTGTGTAACACCTCTTAGGAAACTGTGAAACTAAAATATTGGGCAGTGGTTAGGTGCATATTTAGGTGAATGATTTGGCCAAACCATGCGGTCACCTAGGAGAAATCGTGCAAGGCTGGATAGAGGGTAATTTCACAGTTGGTTCATGGATTTTCTAACTATGTGAGGGGTGTTTGGAGGTAGTCTCTTATGCTCAATTAGTGCATGGTTTTCTTAATTATGTTCCCTAAACATGCGCCGTTAAAATTTAAATCTGAAAATTTTGGATCACAATCATTTTACCCCCTTAATGAATCATTTTTTTTCAAATCTAGTCATAACATGAATTCCACTCCTTCCAAAGGCTGGAGAGACCTTTAATTTTGATCTGAGAGAAATCTTTATGATAATATAAGTATGTTATAGGTTGATATTCTTTGGTAAGTCACCGTTTATGGTTTTTTTCCTTAGATTTATTCTTCCTCCCTCTATTGGATTCATTAATCTAATCTTTTAGGGATAAATTCATGTGGTGTAATGAAAATCTTGATGAGATGTGGTTGTTTTGTTTGAAGGGAACAAGATCTAAGGAATTTTCTAGGAGTTTTAAGATGAGTTTTTTAAGTTTCACATCATTCTTTATTTTTTTCCTAAGTTTGAGAAGTAGGTGGATTCACTCTCAACTCCCCTTGATTATGAATTGAATTATTGAATCCAAATTAATTTAATTGATTGAAATTAATTAAGAAATTTATGTGTGGTTCCTGATGGAAAACCTCTTTAGTGATGGTTTCAGGAAATTTTGAAATTGGATGGTTTTATGGAAAGTGTTTTGATTCTTGATTTTAAAATGTTGATTTTAAAACAATGGATTGGTTTTAAATGCATGGAAAAAAATTTTAATGTTTTCAATAAAATAAATGTTTTATTGAAATGGATTGGAATGAGTTTTGGAATACATGGTTGGTCTGTGTTCATGTGCATTTGGGATGGATAAGGGCATGAAGTTCCCCCATCAAAAATGGGATAGATAAGGACATGAAGTTTTCCCCATAAAAATGGTTCACCAAGTGATGACTTATTGAAATAATGACTCACTACTCGTGAGTATATGTTGGTCCATAGTTTTCATGCATGTGTGGATTTTTGGAAGTGTGGAAACAGAATGGTTATTCCAAATTGAAATGTGAAATGTTTTAAAGACTTTTTTTGTTGTTTTCTTACCATGGAAAATGTTTCGTTTGGAAAAAATTTTGGTTTGGAAAATTGTTTTTTATTTTATATAAATTTCTTTAAATTGTTTTAAAATATTTTATATAAATGTGTTAACATGTTCTATCATAGCGGCGTGAGTTGGGAATTCATTGTGGAAATCCTACTGAGTTTTATACTCACCCACTTCTTGGTAACTTTAGTGTGTTTGTAGATATTTTATATCAATACAACTTTAAAGAAAAGGTTTCTAATTTATTTATTGATGCATCATGATACCATTGTAATAGCTTGTGGAGTTAGATCTTGGAACACGTTACGAGTTGATGAGTTGATGTATTCTATGTCTTTTAGTTTTATTGGTCTTGGTTTCTGCATTATACTCTGATATAGTTTGGTTTGGTTTGGTTTTGATTGGATTGGTTTGGTTTGGTTTGGTTTGGTTTGGTTTGGTTTGGTTTGGTTTGGTTTGGTTTGGTTTGGTTTGGTTTGGTTTGGTTTGGTTTGGTTTGGTTTGGTTTGGTTTGGTTTGGTTTTCTTTGAGTTGTATTTTTCACTCATGCATCATATAGAGGTTGTTTGGTTTTGGTTATTTTGGTTTGGTTATTTTATTTGAAAAAGGAAAAACCATCCCCTGGTTGATTATAAAGCCCTTGGAAATTATTTCTAGTATTTGGTGTCTTGGGGATGTCACCTAAGGCCCATTAATACACCGTCCACTTCTAAAGACAATGAAGAGGGGTAGGATGTTGCAAATGGTATCAGTTTTTTTGGTCCTGGGGTTGGAAAATCATTTATGTTAGTCCTTGAATTGGGTTGGTATCAAGGATTATGATCATCATAACATTAAATTTAGAGCATAAAAATTCATAGAAAACCAATTTATGTTGAACATCACATTACTAGTGAGTTTGGGTAAATGAGTGTTTTGAGACACTTCTAGGAGTTGTAACCTCATTATCATGGGTTTAACCAATAAGATGAGCATGACATGCATTGATGGAAATGACTTCCCACTATTATTTCATAATTCATTTTGAATAATGATTTATGATTTGGTGAAAATTTTTTGATTTTTGAAAATATTTGAAAATGGTTTGATTTTCAAAAGATTAGTGAAATTTTCAAAAATGATTTGAAAAATAGAAAATTATTGAATTTTGGAAACCCTTATTGTGATATCTGTGATGTTGTAAATTTGAAATTGTTAAGACTTCAGTTACTAAAGAGTGATACTAAATGGTTTTTTCTTTTGGTTATAGAAAATGGAACTGGTTAGGTGTTGTAGAAACCAACCGGAAGAATCTTCTAAAAATGTGGTTACACCTGAGCCACGGGTGAACCAAAATCTAGTTTAGATTATTGTCTATGATTTTCAAGATATGGATAGAGGGAATATAAGTGATGAACCAATGAAATTTTATCATTCTGTTCAGTTCCAAAAGAATAATCCACCCATCTTTCAAGGAGATTCATAACTAGATAAAGTTGAAGTGTGGCTGAATACAATGAATCAAATCATCGATTTCCTAGGCACACCATATGAGCTGAATTTCAAGTTGGAAAAGTACATGTTGGAGGATCTTGCATGACAAAAGTGGGACTTAGAAGCACCAGTGAAATTAGACCAAGGCATTTCATGGGAGGATTTTAAATAATTTTTCAACAAAAAATTCTATCCTTACATGTTCAAAATTTCTAGAACAACATAATTTTTCAGTTTGAAACAAGAGAATCTCTCAGTGAGAAAGTATACAGAAAAACTCATGAATTTATTCTTCTTTACACTGGATTTTGCTGCAAGTGAATCCTTGAAGAAGCACATTTTTGAATTGGGATTAAGTCCAGAGATTCACTCTAAGATTTTTTTGATTTGTATAATGGATTATATAGAGATGTTCAATAGGGAAACAATGACAGAAAGAGACATATCAGGAAGTACGGGTGGAGGAAGCATATTGATACCTATGGGAACTAGTGTAACTCTAATAATGGGAATAAGTGGAAGAGGGAAACCTATTTCCAGGGTGGTAGTATGACTCATAATCAGATAGAGGGATTAGTGAATCTTCCTCCTAAACCAAAGAGTAATTTGATATGTTTTTAGTGTGGCTATTTTGAGCATATTATCATAACTATACAACACCACCTAGAGCATGACACAATTAAAACCATATGGGGTATATTTACTTCAATTGTTGTAGTTCATGAAGGTCAGGTGTTACGGACACATCTCATGATTCTTAGCATTGTATGCTTCAAGAGGATGAGTGAAGTAGAATAACTCTCATCATTAGAAATAATAAATCCATGGTTATTTGAGGAATACCATGACTCCTCAACCAATGCAATATGAACAAGGTAATAAAGAGAAAAGTGAATCGAGTAGGATATTATATGGAGCTGAGAAAATGATCATGGATGATAAATATTGACCTTTGACATTGAGGGGTATTCTTCTTTTTAATTCTATCCTTATTGTAATGAAACGACCAGAATACCCTCTCAAACTAGTACCTGATCTGATCTTCTACATAAAAATGGTGTTCTTGATCCCCATAGGCTGGTGACTAGCACCCGAGCATCAAAAAAAATCATAGGGAATTATTTTTCCCAACCTAAAGTAAAAACATAGCGTATATATACAATAGATACAACAGTGGAAAATATAAATGTCACAACCCATCCCAAATGGGCTCATACCACAACTCACCAAACCCACCTCCAATAGGTCAGGGGATGGAAACTAGTGTAGAGTAGGCATATCATTAACATGGGAGGCCTAAGGCTAAGTACCTATACACATTCACACATATCCAAGCCTATAAAATGTTGAAATGTAAAACAACTAAACAACCATGCATTAATACATCTATATCTTATAACTAGAGTACGACATGAAGTAAAGGAAAGTAAATAGGGACAAATAAAATCCCACCACAAAGAGTTTGAAAATGTTTCCAACCTAAAAGTAATACCAGGACTGCTATCAAGATATCATAGGAACACACCTCAGTCTATCTAGTCTCAATAAGTACAATCTAGTCCTGGTCTATCTATGACCCTTTCAAAAGGTTGATCATCTACGTAAGACACGACACGTGGGAAAATCCTATCTAGGGGTGAGTATAACAATACCTAGTAGGACACCCCGAAACCAAAAATAATACAATGAAAGAAGTACAGTCATCTTTATGCAGGTATAAGTCTATAAATCATGTAATAAGAATATCCAAATATACTCAACAAGACACATAGTCGAATGGTAAGTCACAACCGTAATGTGCCATATTAGGATTCTATCTAGAAGGTTCCACATAGAACTCATCTGGGAGAACACCATACCTAGTCTAATAACACTATTGATGCCTATCTGAAGGTATGAAGAGATAAGATACACATATAAGGATCACTCCCAAGGCCATGGGGTATACCAACAAATCAATTTGGATTATTCTTCTAAGTAGAGGATCGATGCCCGTGTAGTGTTTCTCATAACGATACTAAGAATACCTAGGGTACGAGGATGAATAGAGGATATCACTATAGCCCTCGTGGAAGGATTCTAATAACTCTATCCAAGAATTCATGCTGATAGAATCTTTGTCCAAGGGGTAGGAGTTGATTCCATACTTGTGACACCCTAAGATTTTGTGAATGTTTTTTTCGAATTAATTTAATATTTTGATATTTTTCATTTCAAAAAAACACTAAAAATAGTTTTTATATTAAATAAGTAAGTCAAAATTTCCTTTCCCAGGAAACTGACTTGGCTTGCATTATACGCAACACCGACCTGGCATACATTACACGTAACATTGAGTTTCTATGAAGCCTCATTTTAATGTTATAATTATTTAAATGTGATAATTGTAACCTAGACATTAAACATGGTAATATGAATAGTAATAACTAATTTTCATATTTTTTATAATGTTTTTGTATAAATAAAACATTTTTATGATGAAAGGTATAATTTTTGGCAATGTCCTTATATGTTTAAAAATATTGTTTTCCCAAATGAACTGCTTTTAATGTACTTATGTGAAATATAATAAAATTAATTTTGGACACATTTAGAAATTTAATTTGATAAAATAAACTTAATCTTTGAATTTATAATTTCAAAATTATCATAGGGAGAATTTTTTGGTTTTTTCTAAGAAACTTCATTTTTGGATGAATATGGAAAAATACCAGATTTTAATTCAAAACTTCATTTTCATCTAATTTATTTATAAGTTTGAATTTTATTTTAATTTTGTTTCAAATATTAATTACATCATATTTTTTTATCAATTAATCTAATTAATTTCATTGGAATCAACTTCACTTTGAAATTGGGTATAAAAACTTAACAAACTTTTGGATGTTTTTACTTTAAAAACCCACAGTGTCATCCCATCAGTGGGATTAATTTTAAATTAATTTATAACAATTTTGTGATTATAATTTGAAAAAATGGATTGAATATTTTTAATAATAATAATTTCTAATTTCTAATAAGTTCAACTTAGTTATTGACCAAAAATATTTTTGAAAGTGATTAAAATTATTTACAACGGTTATGAGAAAAATAGGTTAACAAATTACTAAACCTTAAAGTTAAGACCCAAAACAACCTAGAAACTTTACCAATACCCATTTCATAGAAATTATTCATCCATGAATCTTACATTATTCTGTAATTTTGGTTTTTATTACTTTTTTATGTAAAAACATGGGTACACCAAACTTTTTTTCAAAAATTCCAAGTGTGTCCTTTCCCTTCCATATAAAAGGCCACCACCTCTCCCTCTTCCTAACACCTCTCAAGACAAATTTACTCATCCAAAATATTCCCAAATATTCTCCCAATATCCCTCCCTTCCTTATTGAAGCCTAAATTTGTTCCATAATCAATCCAAGGAATCCTTTTGGCACAAACCAAAAGAAGTTACCTGATTAAGAGGTAACGTCTTCCCTCAAACTTCTTTCTTTTATTTTCTTTCTTCACACCATAAAATATTCTTATTCAATGATTTTATAATAAAAAAAGTATAATAAATAGACTATTATGTTTTTATTCTATATTTTAGACCTAAAATTACACACACTTCCATCTAATGGGTAACAAACATATTTTTTATGTGTATGGAAAACTACTGCCTCATTAAACGATAATCCCTCATTTTTCCTTTACCACCTATCATGGTGGAAATTATGATGGAAAATATATTTATATATATTATATATTATATTTATTATGTCTTTAAACTTATTTAGTTATTTTAAAACACATATCTTTATACTTCTCTTTTTGTGTTAATATGATAATTTTGTTTGAGGAACTGTGAACTACCTCCCCTCAAAGCGATGTGATTTGTTCACACACTACCTAGAATGTATTAAGGATGGTTTTAATAAAATTATATGATATATATATCATTATAATTATAATTATAATTTAATGATATTATATACATTTATATATATATATATATGTCATTTTATTTATTCTTTTTAATGTGAGAATAAAAACGGAAACAACGTCCATGCGTACGTGTTGTTTACCGTCTCCATGGACGATATATTCGATTTAATAATTATATATTTTATAGATTATTATAATACATATATAATGAATATAAATTATATTTATGTAATTTTTTAAATTATTGAATCATGATATAATTATAAGGACTTAAGATATAACAAATTAAGATACATGCGAAGAACAAAGCGGAAATTACCCGAAGTGAAACCTTAACATAGGATTGTTAACAATAGGGTAATATAAGGTAATAATAAAACCATATATGGTATTATATATAATAATATGGTTATATAAAATATTTATAATAAATTTATATTTATTATACCAGTTTTTTTAATGAGTGTGATAGGAGTCAACATGCAATGTAAAGGGATTTCATCTCACTTTTTATTTCTGTGAGATACATGCTTTATTAAACACTCATTACTTTTATGTGGTGTTTAAACTTCCCATGGATATATTCTATGATTATTATAATTAAAATTTTGGTTATTTACATATCCATTATATGAAATTCCTTTCATGGTATTTATGTTTCAAAAGTTACCAAATCGGTAAGATAGTTTTGTCTCAATTTACCTTCTTTGAGACACATAGCATGTTATGCAATTATATTTTTTTATATGAGGTGTACATAATGTATTTGAAATTTTATATCATTAATCTCATTCCTTTAATGATATTTTATGCTAAATTTAATTTTACTTTCTTGTATGGTGAGTATGGTTCAAAGTTACTAAGTGACAAGGGTTTATTGAAACAATCTCATCACTTTTCGAGATTATTTATGATTATGATTCCCTTGATGAAATATTATAATCCATATATCAATAAAATTAATTACTTTTTTTTCTCCTCTAGTTATTCATGATATATTCACGTATTGGTTACATTTTTCTACTCTTTTTTATATATATTATTAAGAAAGTGTTTTTAACATCGGTTGACTTTACCAATCTCTTCGATCAGAAATCTTTGTTCTTTCAAAACTGTGTTTTCTAAAATGGGTTTCAAAATTTTTTCTATAATTATTTATAAGTTTTCAAAGTATTTTTAAATAAATGGTTTTAAAAAAATCAATCTTTCTTTATAAGTTTTCAAATTCTTTTCAATGAAATGGTCTTCAAGACATTTTTCAAGATTCTTTTATAATTTTTCAAGGAAAATGGTTTTCAAAATGTTTTCAATATCTATTTATATGTTTTAAAATAAAAAGGTTTTTGAAAAGGTTTTCAAATATTTATTTATAATATTTCAAGTTTATTTTAAATAAAATGGTTTTCAAAAGGTTTTTATGTTTTGAAGAGCCTTTTTCAAAGAAGAAGTGATATTTTACTCAAAAAATGTTTTGAAATTATCTTTCCATGTTGTTTTCCTTCCAAGATGACATCTGTTGATTTTAATCATTACCTTATAATAAATTATCCAATGTTTTCATTCATATTATTTCTTGAATGGTTTATGTTTTATGGAATAATTTTTATGACACCCATTTCTCTTCCATGGGTTATATGCTTTTAAAAACCTGCTTCTTTTCACAGGTTATGTTTATGATGAAATGATTATGAAACCTTTCTTTTTTCATGGGTTATGATATGATTACATGTTTATGATACCCATTTTATTTGATGGGTTATGATATTATTTTTAATGATATTTTATAACATGTCTGTATAATTTCATTATGAGATGGGTGGGACCTATATCTTTCTCTAATGCATTGGGTAAAGATTTATATCTCATGAGATAGACTAAGATGGTATTGGGAGTGAACTCATGCTACTAAGATGGCCATGAGAGTGAACCATGACTACCAATATGGTATGCAGAGTGAACTTGTACTTCTAAGATGGTCTTGGAAGTGATTCCTTGGCTACTATGGAAATCATATTATATGCTTATGTGTCTTCCACAATTACATGTTTTATTTCTATGTTATATTGTTGTGGACTATGTTTATTATTTCCTTATGATTCATGTCTTATGAACTGCCATTCTTTGTACCAAGTTTCATATATATGATCTTTGATATGTAGGGTATGATCTTCTATTTTCAGGATCATGTACTCATACCCTTATGATCATGATTATGCTTACATATATCCCTTGTTTACACTTACTAAGAATATGAGATCACCCCTTTTGTGTTTCCTTCCCTAGGTTATGAAGATATGTATTATGTTTGATGTATCTAAGAATGGTTCTAGGAAAAAAGAACCTAGTGGGAGATAATGTATCTCACTTTTGTATCATTATTTATGTTTCCATGATTTTAAAGGCACTAGACTAGTACAGTCTTTGGGCGCATGTTTGTATAATGTTTTATGTATTCTGAAAAAATTTATATAATGTTAAAGTATGAAAAGTGAGGGTTATTATAATATTAACCCTTGAGGAATGTATATGGGGAAAAAATCTAATGAAACATTTTCAAGACACCGAGGACAAGGTCTCCAAGACATCATATAGAAAGTACACGGTATGTAGAAGGGTTACACGTCGTGCCCCTTAACCCCGGGTCCTGCCTATGTAAATGGATCGTGTCTCATTCCCATATCCATGTAACAGTACATGGAATGTTGGATTTCTGTGTACTCTTCCCATGTACGATAACACAACTTATCCCATGTATTTTTTCAGTCCGTGTTCATATAGGGTAGTACACGAAATGATCTAACCCATGTATGTGTACCCTCTGAGGTACACATTGAGTCACCAGGGAGAGTTCACACACCATGTGACATGATTACACACAGTGTGATACATAAATATCTCACATAACCCTAGTTGTCGCATGAGGGGCCCACATGGAATGTGGCTTCAACTTACATTTCGTGCAATGTATAATTTCCTAGAATTACATATATGGAACCCACATTCATTCTAGTGCCTCCAGCCTTCGATCAGGTGACTATATCGTTATGGAAATCAAGGAATCAGCTTATCTGAGGCTCATTGTTGATGAAAAACAAGTTCCAGTCTTCAAATCCATTTGTAAAATGGGATCATTTATTATTATTTATTATACTCTAAAGAAAACAAAATCAGCTATCCAAAAACATCTGATTCACTTTCACTTCTGTCATCGCACCACCATTGTGTCATGTTGATCTCAGATCTATTATACTATATTGTTTCACTAAGAAATGGTTGCACAACAATCAATTCCTTGGAATATGTCTAATCTTGGGCCAAATGAAAAATTCCCATGATGAATAAATAATCAAGGTATAAAATCATAAGAACAATTAGGAGGAATGGACCTCGTTTGATTTTCATGTAGACCTTGATTATATTCTATTAGAATGGTGAATGAATAGATAACAATTAAAGCATAAATAAATTCTCCCAAATCCTGATTATTGTAATACATGCTATCTTTGAAACAGTGTGTTAGTCTATTGATTCACATTTATCAAATAAATTAAGTATGGGTAAATAATCCAATCAAAAAAAATGTCCTACCTTAGTTTGGATCGATCACTGATGAATAATGTATTTGCATCATGATCATTGGTTAGATCCTTCGATTGTGTCTCGTGTTGGTCACTGATCCTCGATCCGGTCATCGTCCATCAATGAAATCTTGTTCCACACTCTCCAATGGCTCTCTAATGATTTTTTAGGTTTATATGGCTAACCCTAAAAATTTTCCATAAACATGTATTTAAAGAATGAACTAGTTCGTTGCGTCAATGAATAAAATAAAATAATTTATTTTAGTATTTTATTAATTTCCATTCCCACGATGACTTTTCTACAAACATCTCATGCCAAAAAAAATTTATGTCACACCTACAGTAAACCCTACATTCTAAACGCAATGGTTCCCTCGGGTTTCCACTTTTTTAGGAAAAATAATATTTATTATATTTATTATATTTCAATCATTTATTTTAGCCACACCGGGCCATAGAATCAGACATTGTCTCAGTTTCTGGTCTCCAAAATAATCCATACAGTATCCAAAAATAATACATGGAAAATATGAGTCACTATATTCTCCTCACCTTGGGGATTTACGTCCCAGAAAAGCCAAAACAAGGTATACACAAAGAAATATGGGTACTGAGCACAAATGTAAGCCTCCTACTCCCTTGCGCTCTCCTGGATATTCCCAAGATTCCATCAGATATGAACTAAAGGAAACAATCACCTGTGAAGGATACTCTCCTATATATCCTCAATCTCTACTAGATAATTAGAAAAGTTATCTCCGTCCTTGATGTCCATCTCACCCCTGTCGATAACATGTGATGGGTCATGCTTGTACCTCCTCATCTGCGACACATGGAAGAAATCATGTACCCAGTATAACTAGGGAAGTATAGCTAATATATATTCCACCTCACCATCTCTATGAAATATCTATAAAGGTCCAATGAATCTCGGTGATATCTTGCCACCCCGACCAAATATTTGTAATCCACATTGAGGTGAAACCCATAGGAACACATGGTCTCTCTCCTTGAACTCCAAAGGCCTATTTGTTTGTCTGTATAAGACTTATGGTATCTCTTTGTAGTCTTTATCCACTCCTATATGATCTTCACCTTCTCTGTAGTTGTTCTCACCAACTCTGGGCTCGTGATTATTAAATATCCTAGGTCAGTCCAACATAGTAGTGACCTTCAGGGTAACCTGTACAACGCCTTGAATGGAACCATACAGATGGTGGAATGGTAGCTATTATTATATATAAACTCCACCAATGATAGTTGATCCACTTAACTATAACCAAAGTCTAACATGTAATCTTGTAGCATGTCCCCCAATACATGAATGGTTCGTTCTATCTTGCCATCAGTTTGGCGGTGGAGTGTTGTTCTCAAGCATAACAAAGTCCCAAATTCCTCCTACAATCCCTTCCACAACTAGGATGTGAAGAAATAATCGTGTTTAGAAATTATCATCAATGGAACTCCATGGATTCAGAATATCTCCTGCATGTAGAGGCTCCCTAAGCCCTCTTCTAAACTCTACTCTCAAATTTCTATGAATTGGGATAACTTAGTGAGTTGGTCTATGATCACCCAGATGGAATTGTTTCCCCTGTACATACATGGTAAACCCATCACGAATTCCATGGATATATTGTCCCACTTCCACTATGGCACCTCAAGGGGGTGAGTTAAACCCACTGGAACATGGTTTTCAACCTTCACTTTCTGAAAATTAAGGCATTGAGAGGCAAACTTTGCAACTCATTTCCTTGTACCTGGCCACTGAAACTGACATTGAAGGTCCTGGTATATCTTTTCCACACCTGGGTATAACTCCAAATGATATGTATGAAACTCTCTCAGAACATCCTCTCTCAATGTCATTGGTGCCATCATATGCCCTTTGAAAATAATGACATGCTCCCCACCTTCAGAAAATTCATTAGGATCATTTCTAGTGGATATCTGAGTACATAGGGTCTCATAGTTGGTATCCCAAATTTGTGCCTCCCTAACTCAGTACAATAGATAAGGGGTGATAAGAATCTATTGGAGGTAAGTTTTCCCATCTCCATACACAAAGGATAACTATAATGAGTCCAAATGCTCTTATTCCTCATTCAATAACTTTGAAAAATATCTTTTACTGAGAGAATCCATTAACATGTTCCCCTTCCCAAGAGTATAGAAAATTGTGAAGTCATAATCTTGGAGGAACTATTTCCATTAAATCTATCTCAATTTAAGATCCTTCTCAGACAATATTTACTTGAGACTCTTGTGATCATAATATATGATAAACTGCTCACCCATTAGGTAGTTGTTGAACCCTCTGGAATTAAGTGGCTTTATTGTGTTTTGATAATCCCAACCATTATTTCTTTATATCTTGATTATGCTTAATACATTCCAAATATACTTTAATATGTGTTTTTGCTTTCATTATGCTTAAATTAAGTCTTTTGAATTATCAGATATATGTTTACTATGACTTAACTCATTCTGCCAAGTGAATTCTCAAACAGTTTTCAGCTACCATTACAAACTAGCTACCGATACAGAGTGGAGCAACCGTTAGACAGTAGCTACCATCAGAACATACAGCTAACGATATGCTGAAGTCCACCGTTATGAAAATTCTACCAATAGAGACTTACTGCTACCGTTACAAGGCAGAGCCACAGCTACCGATAGAGAGCTACTGCTACCGTTACAAGGCAGAGCCACAGCTACCGATAGAGAGCTACCGCTACCGATACAAGGCAGAGCCACAGCTATCGTTACAAGTCCACAGCTACTGATGTGATCAAGTCCACAGTTGCAGCTACCGAAACAAAGTCTACTGTTACAAATGAAGTCTACCAATACAGAAACCTACTGTAACACAAGTCTACCATTACAAATGAAGTCTACCGATACAAACACCTATTGTAACACAAGTCTACCGATATCAAGAGCTACCGTTCGAGAGACAGAACCCGACACTGCTTTAATTTCTTTATCTTTGTTTAATCTAACCAACGGTCATATCAGGTATATTTTAATACACTGACATTTATTTAATGTGTGTTGTTGGATGTCATGGAACCGTACCTCATACCTGCAAAAAAGAAAATCATCTTTTGTCAGAGCACGTTCTTTAAATAAAGGAAGGATGTGCTACTACAAAGTGTGAGACATATAGATGAATACAGATATACAGACCACAAGGTGTGCTGGAAGAACCACAGAGTGTGAATGCAAAGAGACGACTGAACTTACATGAGGAACTCATTCATCACTACTTACCAGTGAAGAGTTGAGAACGAGAACATAACACAAGAGCTTCATCAACTGTCTTTACACCTGGAAGTCAAGGAAACAGACGATACTCTGTTTTCCAGAAAAAAACCAGAAGAGGACTCAGAGCGAATTCTGAGTCCAAAACTGCACGACAATCACTAGAGCCATTTCTAAACTCTAAATATTTTCTCTGTGATTTATCCTTTTACATAATGAGCATTGTGTGTTATATGCTGTATTTTACACACACACTGTCTCCTGTACTCTAACTGGAGGATTTGGAAATCCTCACTCAACTCTCTTACATTTTGTTTTTCCCACTGGGATAGTGGTAGAGGTCGTGCATGACCTGGATAGCTGATTTCTATTGTTTTTGTTCCCACGGATAACAGTAGTGGAGGTCTTGGACCTGGACAGTTGTATACTATTGTTTATAACCGATCCATGGTGTGGATCACTTTTATATAAAGTTTTGAGAGGACTAAGTCTCAGCTTGAGACTGAACCTCTTGGTTAAATCTGTTGTGCTTGTTTATTTTCAAAGTTATTTTTATTCCGCTGCTAATACTTTAAAACCAAAATTGTTTTAAAGCTACTTTGATAATTAAACTCGCAAGTGTTTATATTAGTTGTAAATCAGTAAGTTAGTTTCAAAAGTTAATCAAGTCTGCTGATTTGATTAACTGGGAACTAATCAATCCCTTGAGAATCTAACAGAACATTTACTTTGATATAAATTCACTACAGTTTAATTCTGTATTCTATTTGGGGGATTTTTTAACTCAAAGTTTTAAACAGAAATTTTAAATTGGAACTCAATTCACCCCCCTCTTGAGTATCCACTCCGACCAACAGTAGTGTCACCACATATTTAGTGTGAAGACTAATTCTGCTAAATCAAGATTGTGGGTCATGTAATTCTACTCATTTTCTCTCAACTGACATGAACCATACATAATCACTACCTACCTATACATTAGAACAAAACCAAGACCAGTTCTTGATGAATCATAGAACACTATGTACTCAACACCCTCCTTTGACAATATCAACATGAGAGACCTCATCAATTTCTATATGAACTACTGAAAGGAATTATGGCGCCTTTTTTTCACACAGAAGGCTTCCCATCTAGGTCAAAGATGTCATGGGTGTTGATATCCTAGAGAAATCAAGTATGAATATCAGAAAATATCCTTCTAACACAAGGAATATTCACACCTTTATCACACTCTTAGGTGGCTCCCAAGATAACACTGATTCGACTTTGGTTGGGTCCACTAAAACTCAATATTCTAAGATAACATGTATGAGAAAGTGGACTGCATGAATCCAAAACTTCCACTTCGAGAGATTTTTATTAATATAATGCTCTCGATGTATGACTAGATCTATCCTTAAGTGTCTCTCATGGTCCTCCCTAGACTCCATGTATATAAGGATATCTTCGATGAAGTCTACCACAAACTAGTATAATAAAGGATGAAATACTTGATTCATGAGTCCCATGAAAAATGATGGGGATTTCATCATGATAAAGGTCATAAACAATTACTCATTGTGACTATAGTGGCATCTGAAGTCCATATTTGGTATATCCTCATCCCGTACTCATAACTGGTGATATCCTAACCTGAGGTCAACCTTCAAGAACTATCATGGCCCTCTCAATTGATCAATGAGGTCATTGATCCTCGGTAGTGGATACTTATTCTTCACATTCATCAAATTCAAGATTCAGTAGTCCACACATAACCTCAAGTTCTCATCTGCCTTCTTGGAAAAAAATGGGGCTACCAAGGGTGAAACATTGGGCCTAACAAATCCCTTCCTCTATAAGTCCACCAACTAAACCATCATATTTTGAAGCCATATGGGATCCATCCAACATGATAGTACAGATATCAGTGTCATCCTGGGGTGTAGATCGATACATAAGTCTATATATTGGTGGGGAGGTAAGCCTTGAACATTCTCATAGAAGGCATCCTTGTACTCCACCACTACAATAGGAAATTAGAAACTTGTGACATCCAATACACCAAGGGTTATGTTATCAAAATGATGAGTAATTGGTTACACCCTACTATGAATGAGTCTATCCTATACTTCATGAGCTTCCTTCTCACCCACAAAGGAAAACTTATTCCAATCACTATGGAAGCACCACATTATCCACCTGAAATAGTCAATATGGGCATGAATTTTGGATAAACAATCCATACATAAGATGATGTCTTAAGGACTAATCACTGCTATAAAGATATACCAATAGAAACTCTCACCTCTAGGATTCAGGTCACACTATTGGCACAAGTGTCTGATTGCTAAGTCATCTCCGGTAGGAGTCTCCAAGCATAAAGTTCGAGCTAAGGGCTTAACCAGAATCTCTAAGTCTCAAACAAGATATATGGAAAGAAAGGAATGACTAGAACCTATGTCTATCATTACTATAACTAAGGTAGAAAAGACACAGATCGTACCACATATCATTACCAAAGCCTCTGGGTTGTAATCATCGACTGCCTACAGTTGTCCCCTCTCCTGTCCTCTAGCTCCCTGAGCCTGAAGTGGACCACCTAGGGGTGGTGGTGGTAACAAGTTGAAGCATCTACCACCTCTTGTTTCTCTTAAAACACCTATTACACATCCACCACTCTATAGACTAGTCTATTCTGGTTGCTTACTCTTCCATGTAGGTCCATCCATGGTCTCTCTATCTACCATCCGGTGGGTCAGACAATCTCAGGAAATATTTACTCTATCATCACATGAGTAGCACCACCTCTATCTTGGCTGACTGGACCCACCCTGTGAGCCCTAAACCATAGATCCTTATTCATGTGACCTCTTCTTAAAATTTCTCACCCATCCATATCTCTAGGGACTAACATCGTCTCCCTACTACCAAGGTCTATACTCCCTCTTTCCCACTACTAGAAAATATTGGTTGTATCTTTTCATCTAAGAAAATATTAACCACCAAAGATCATTCTAGAACCCCAGTATAGATAGGAATTCATATAGGGTAAACACTGGCTTAGATGTCTCTATATATCCCTCTATCAAAGGTTTGATCCCTGAAGAACTAGTTACAATCCATATACATTGATTGCCAGGAGAGGTTGGTAAACCTCGATGAATACTCAGCTACTATTGTGCTGCCTTGTTGGAACTACATAAGCTCTAGGATATGGAAAACCCTTATCATAACTGGAGATATATCCTCTATAAAAATTATCTCATACTCAGACCATGATAGAGTCACTTTATCGTAATATTGGGTCACTAACCCCCACCACAGTCCTATTGAACCATAGAGAAGGCTCGCCGCTAGGACCACCATCTGGTCTGCTAGTGTCCTGACAAGATGAAAAACTCAGGTCACCACCTTAAGCCACTCCTCAACCACCTGTGGGTTAGGATCACCTAGGAAATTTAGGGTTCGCTTTTTATGAAACTCATAAAATGTTCTCATCATGTGCACCTTGTCTACTAGTATTGCTAGTTCCACGTGTTGCTCTATAGGTGGTGGTATAGCAGGTGCACCACCTAGAGGTGACATCTTTGGAACTGGTCCCTTTATTGATGCCTCATCACTGAGGGGATCATCCCTACGATCCTGATGTTGAATACTATCTAGAATATATCACAGAGGCAACATAAAATAAACAAGATGTACCATGATCAATGAGTATATCTAGAGAGTTCACTCGAGAAGGACATGGAAACCACAACCCATTCCTATAAGATTCATGTACCATTATTTTCCCAACAACCAGTGTTCTCATTTATCAATTTGACTTTAGGTTATCATAGTCATGGTGTATGGATACGTTGGTCGCTACACCAACACTAGAGTCTCTGGCCTGAATGTCAAACTCGAAATTCTTAACATTTTTGCTACAAACCAATATCATTGACTTTGGTCCTAAGGTAGAACCAACTGCTCTAATACCACTCTTTCATGAACCATCCCAAAGGGTCTTGTGCTATGACTCCCCAAGACTACCTTCAATAGGCTAGGGGTTGGAGACTAGTTCCGAGTAGGAATATCACTAACATGGTAGGCCTTAGCCTAAGTACTTGTACACATGCACACATCTCCAAGCCTATACAATACTGAAATGTAAAACCAACTGAACAACTATGATTGAATATATCTATATTCCACATCCATAGTATGATAGGAAGTAAATGAAATTAAATTGGTCCAAATATAATCCCACCCTAAGGAGTATGAAAACAAGTCCCACCTGAAAGTAATATTGGGACTACTATCAAGATATTGTAGGAACACACCTTGATCTTTCTAGTCTCACTAAGAATCATCTGGTCCTAGTTTTTCTAGGAATCTGTCGAAAGGTTGATCATCTTCACAAGACACGATGCATGTAGGAAAATCCCATGCAGGGGTGAGTATAACAATACCCATTATGACACCATGAAACCAAAAAGCATAAAAAAATAATTATTACAGTAATATCTATATAGGTATATGTCTATAACACATATAAAAAGAATATATAGATATAACAAAAAATACAGACAATATAAATGTAAGTCACAACTGTAATATGCTAGCCTAGGATTCCAGCTCAAAGGTTCCACATAGCACTCATCTATGAGAACACACTCATGAGTCTAATAACCCTGATTATGTCTATCTGATAGGTACTTCTCATCGAGTCTCATAATAGGAAGTACATGCTCAAAGTAAAAAAGATATATGATACATAGATGAGTATTACTCTCAATTACATGAGGTATACTAACAACTCAATCTCGATAAACCTTCTAAGTAGAGTGTTGAAACCCACATAGTGTTGGTCATGAAGATACCAATAACTCCACCTAGGTGTGAAGATGAATATAGGATCTCACTCCAGGCCTCACAAATGGATTTCAACAACTCTATCCAAGAATTCATGTTGAAGGGATAGATAACTGAGGAGTAGGAGATGATTCTATAATAATCCTTGGGGAATGGATATGGGGAACACACCCTAATGAAAATTGTCTAAAATAGAGGATAGGGGCTCCAAGACATCATTTAGAAAGTACACAACATGTATAAGGGTTACACACCAAGTCCCTTGACCCTGGGTACTACACGTGTAAATGGCTCATGTCTTATGTATGTGTCCATCTAACAGTACACGGTGTGTTGGCTGCCCATTCACTCTACCCATGTGCCAATACATTGTTTAGCCTATGTACTTGTCTAGGACCTGTCTATGTAGGGGAGTGCATGGTGTGCTCCAACCCATGTACACCAACCCGTGTTTAGGTACCCTCCTAGGAACACACCGCGTCTTCAGGGAGTGGTCACATTCTATACGACAAGTTCATATGACATATGATACTTAACTATCTCCTAAAACCCTAGTTATTGCACAGGGGACCACATGGCATGTGGATCAACATTATACTCCATGTAGTGTGAAATTTTCTAAAATTCCAAATCTGTAACCTGCATTTTTTTCAGTTCCTCCAGCCTTTGATCTGGAGACCATATTACTGGGGAAATCAAGGGACCGCCTTATCTGGGCCACATCGTCAATGAACAAAAAGTTTCGACCTTCAAATCTATTTGGAAAATGGGATCACTCATCGTTCTTCATTATTCTCCAAAGAACACAAAATGGGGTATCCAAAAACATCTGGTTCTCCATCAATCTCGTAATCACACTACTGTCATGTCATGTCAATCTCATATCTCCAATATTGAATCGTTGGGATAAGAAACAGGTTCTCAATGATCAATTACTTGGTACATGTTAACCCATGGTCCAAACGAAAAATTCCTAGGATGAACAAAGAATTAGGGGAGAAAATCACAATAACAATAAATAGGAAAGGACCTATATTGATGTACATGTAGACCTAGATTCATTTCCATTAGAATGATTAATGAAGAGATAACAATTAAATTGTGAACAAATTCTCCCAAATCCCAATTAATCTGACCCATCCCACAATATGCACGATCCATGAATCAATCTGTTTTTCAATTGATTCGTATTCATCATAGAAATTAATAATGGGGAAAGAATCTAATAAAATAAAAGTCTTTCCTCAGTTTGGATCAATCACTGATAAAGAATAGAGTTGTTCCATGATCATTGGTGAGATCCTTCAATTTCATCATGAATCGATCATTGATCCTCAATTTGGTCATTATCTGTCAATGTAATCTCATTCCACACTCTCCAATGGCACTCCAGTTATTTTTAGGGTTTTGTGGAAAACCCTAAAAATTTTCCATAAGCATGTATTTATAAAATGAACTAGGTTTTTTCATTAATGAATAAAATAAAATAATTTATTTTATTATTTTATTCATTTCTGTTCCTACAATTACTTTTCTAAAAATTCCATGTAACGACTAGGTTATGTCGTGACTAGGTTAAACCCCACATTATAAACTCAACGGTGCCCTTGGATTTCTGATTTGATCCCCTATTTAGAAGTTATTATACTTTTTTATGAAAATTGTGTGTAGATGTTATTTACTATATTAAATATATTTTAAAATTTTATTCTGTGCATACCAGGCCTCAAAATTGCATGTTGTCTTAGCACCTGGTCTTGAAAATAATCCATACAATATCCAAAAAATAATACATGGAAAATACGAATCCCTACAATAAATATATGTCATAAAAAATAGAGGAAACCAAACAACTCAAGAGTAGAAACAATCTCCAACTACATTTCCAACTGTAAAGGACTACCAAAACAAGAAAACCAATTAATCCATGTGATATCATGCATAGGATCCCACCATCTCATCACCATCTACCCAACTCAGCTGATTGAAAACCTCTCTATCTCATTGCGGTGCCTTTCATTTCCATCTATCAAAAGACATTCAAGGGTCTATGCACCACCTAAGGGTTATATAGGGTGTGAGATAACAAGATCAATAGGATCTCACCCAATTGTTACATGTCAAGTCTCTTAACAATAATCCAAGCATGATCAACTTTAAAGAAAATGAGGCATGATAAGATTTTAACCATTTTGTATCAAAATCATTGAAAAATATTTTAATTTCCTCTTTTTCCATATTTTCAAATAAAGAAGTTAAATTAGTTTAAAATCATTTCATATACATATATCAAAATAGATATATCAATTCAAACCAAAGCATGCATCAAATATTATATCAAATCCATGTAAGTGAAACAAAAATAGAACAAACCAAAATCATAATCACAGGTAACATCACTCTAGGGATCGCAATAGGTAAGTATAGCTAGGAAACTCATACCTAATATAGGAAATAATGTGCACATCAAACCACTAGACATATGCATCAAGTTTACAGAGAAGAGGAACACCCTATCAATTGAACCCCTAGTGGGTCTAATAAGTTCCTAGAATGAAAAGTCTATGGAGTAAAGTAAATACCCATGAGAAAACACCCCGATATTGGAAGATAACTATTAATATATGATCCACCTAAGTAACCAAGGCT
This sequence comes from Viscum album, assembly GCA_963277665.1. Lineage (NCBI taxonomy): Eukaryota > Viridiplantae > Streptophyta > Magnoliopsida > Santalales > Viscaceae > Viscum > Viscum album. The sequence goes on along the minus strand of OY728120.1, from coordinate 1,975,075,541 downwards.
TCCAGGTGCTCTATTTTCCAAAACAATTCATCAAACCATTTCCATCAAACCATGCTTTGAAAACCACTTCACAAATAATTTCACAATGCTCTAAAAACCCTTTTCCATTTACCAAAAATAAGGGAAACCATATTTTAATAAAACCTAGTTACACACACATAAAAAATCATTCATATCATTCCATTTAATTTAATGAAACATTTTATCAAAAATAGGATCAATGCAGTTCACCAACATAAGCTAGAGATGGAACCACCTACCTCAAAAATCATGTCACACATGTGCAAAAATGGATCCACCAATAGGAAGAATGAAACAACAACAATAGAGGACCTAGAAATATTACTCAAATATTATAATTGAATCAATCTAACAAAAGGGTTAGTATAGAAGAGTAAATAACACTTACCTCAAGAGCACACATCCGTCTCACCACAACCAACAAAGGAAACTGCCCCCAGGACAAGATCACACAAATAATCTAGAGAGAATCAAGTAGTAACATCCCCATAGCTCAATAGATCAGATAAATAAATTTAATGGTGAAACCATGACCAATGAAACGAATAAGAAGAAGGTATTACTCACATATAGATATGAAATCCAATCACAATGGTGATCAATTGTTGAATTAATCAATATGGACTGAATTGAGACTCCCAAAATCACCGGATAAGGGATCTAGTCGAGAGAAAGGAGGAATGAAAAAGAATCAATGAAAAATAATTTGATACTTCAACATAAAATATAACCTATTAATATTTACATAGTTTGTAAATCCTTTACATATCATGTAATCTATGGTGTCCAAACCAATATTTTAACATTACACCTTGTGTAACAATTACATGGAATGTACTCCTTTCATTTTGTGTACTCAAATCACAAAATGATCCTAAAAAACATTACACATTGTGTAATACTATTACACGGCATATAAATTTCATGAAAATAGTAAAAATTGTAGATTCTTTCATGAAAACTCCAGACCAACTGGGGTGACCTCTGAACTCAGGGACAACCTCACCAATCCATTAACACATTTATACCGGGACTCCATTAATTAAAACAAAAATATATCCTCAAAATTTAGGTCATTTCCATTGAAAATGTTCTCTATCCTTGGGAGTCCCAAGATTCACCCAATTAAAGATGAAAATAATAAAAGAGAATGGAATTACTGGAAACTGGGTAACTAGATGTTAAAACTCCCCACCATAAAATTTTTCATCTGTGGAAAGTTATGTGGAATAATGAAGTTTGACAAAGAGGTGAGGCCATTTCTCCCTCATCAATGAATCACACTCCCAAGTCTCATGATAACATTATCCATGCCTCCAAAACACTCTGAACAGCATAATAGACTTCCCACACAAGACTTTCACTTGATATTCAATGATATCTAATGGTTTCTCAACAATTGAAACATATAGATCTAACTCAATCTATTCCCAAATCACAACTTATGAGGGATCAGGATGATATTTTATAAGCTATGATATTTGGAAAACATCCTGAATGCCTATCAAATGAACCAGAATTTCTAACTGATAAGAAACCTTCCCAATATACTCAGTGACCCTAAATGTTCCAACATATCTTGAAGCCAGCTTTCCCTGTTTTCTAATTCGATAATGACCCAACTGAGGAGAAACTTTCAAGAAAATATTTTCACCAATGTAAAACTCTAAGGAAAAATTTCATTGATCTTAATAACACTTCTGCTGAATTTGTTCTATAATCATATTCTGACTTATATCTTGAATCCTCATGGACGTCTCCAAAACCAAACTTGGTATCACCAAAGAAACATTTCCCAACTCTTCCAAACAAAGAGGTGATTTTCATGAGTGAACATACAAAGCCTTGAAAGGATACATTACTATTGATAATTGATAAATATTTTTATAAGTAAACTCAACTAGTCCCATATGGCTATCCCAAGATCCACCAAAATCCAAGACACAGGAATAGAGAATATCCTTCAAAATCTAAATAGCATGCTCCATCTGACCATCTATCTGTGGATGATAAGCTTTACTCAATCCAACCTGGGCCCCCATAACCTCTAGGATACTTTTCTAGAACCTTGAAACAAACCTAGGATACCTGTCTAAAATAACATTATAATTAACCCCATGTAAACTCACAATTTCTTTCATACACAACTTACCTGGATATTTAACTTTTGTAGTGTCTTTGATCGGGTTGAAATGATCCGACCTCATTAACTGATCAATCATAACCCAGATTTAATTCCTCCATATAGGAGTCTATGGTAATCTAAAAAAAATACATGGATACCTCATACCATTTCCAAACTAACACTAGAAGAGGTTGGAGAAAACTAGAAGGTTTCAAATGATCTACCTTTATCTATTGGTAGGTGTAACAGCGGGACACATAATCTGCAATGTCACACTTCATACACAGCCACTAGAATCCCTTTCTCATATCATAATACATCTTTATAGTTCCTAGATGATTTTACCATGAAAAATTATGAAAATCAAATAAAAATTATCTCCCCATATATTCTAGTATGAAAAATCAATCCCCAAAACTGAGAATACCATCTGAAGAGAGAAACCAACTTGAAACAGTCTCCCCACCATATAGTGTTTCTTGGATTCCTCTTAAATTTTCATCCCACTAATTATTTTATAGAATAGAATTAATGATAGATGATGATAAATGAACACTATTCATAACCTTACCTGAAACATCCTCCTGAGAATATAGATACAATTGACCAAAAATCGATATATGGTTCCACTCTTCTTTCGATTCCAAAATAGTATGAGATGACACTTTCCTACTAAGAGAATATGTGGCATTATTTCCTTTACTTAGGGTGTAGGTGATATAAAATTCAAAGGTTTGAAGTTATCCCACTCATTTCCTCTGTTTAAGATTCAATTCCTTCTGAGAAAATATATCGATCAAACTCTTATAGTCAAAAAAATCTATGAAACTTTCCCCAAAAAGATGATTCCTCTAACACTTAAGCACATGAATAAATACATAAAGCTCTAAATAATGTGTGGGGTAATTTTTATCATGTGGTTAAAGATAAATAGAGCTATAATCTGCCAAATTATCATCCTATATGAGAAGACAACCTAAAATAACTCTAGAAGCATCATAGGAAACCACATACCCTTTACCAGGATCTAGTAAGATCAAAATAGGAGTCGATGATAAAATTATTTTTAGGTCATTAAAATAATACTAACACTTTTTATCCCATGTGAATTTTACCCCTATTCTAGTAAGAGAAGTCAATGGTGATGCGAACTTTGAGATATACTTGATAAAATGTCGATAATATCTATCAAGACCAAGAAAGCTTCAAATCTCAAATACATTCTGTGGATATTCCCAAGAAAAGACAACCATCACTTTCTTAGGATCAAATGATAATCCATGCTCAGAAATCATGTGTCCTAAGAACTTCACTTATTGGATCTAGAAGTTTAATTTCAAAATCTTTCCTACAAATGGTTACTCCTTGGGATTTCCAAAACCAAACTCATATGGTTCTCATACTCATGTTAAAATCTTGAATAGACCAAAATTTCATCCACAAACACTACCAAAAAATTGTTGGTATACTAATTGAATATTTGATTCATCAAATATGAAAAAACTAAAGGACTGTTAGTCAGACCAAATAACATCACAATATATTTTTACTAGCCATACCTACTCCCAAAATTCATCTTCAATATATCAAACACTAAAACTATGAGATAATGATAACCTGACTGAAAATAAATCTTTGAAAACCACTTTTCCACCTTTAACTAATCAACCAAATCATCAACATGAGGAAAATTATACATGTTATTAATTGTTACCTTATTAAACTTACAATAATTCATACATAATTAGATTAAATCATTTTCCTTCTTGGAAAAGAGAACCAAGGCTTCCCATGGTGAAACACTAGGGAAAACAAAACCCTTTTCCACCAGATTTTCCAACTAAATCTTGTGATCTTTTATTTATATTAGTTCCATATGATAAAAAGGTATAGATATTGGTTTTATACCTAGCACCAGGTCAATCATAAACTCTACCTACCTCCCTAGAGGAAACCTAGAGAAATCATCTAGGAAACTGCTAGGAAATTCCTAAACAATAGTGAGAATATAAACAATAGAAGATACACCATCAGGAATAACTACTATAATAGATAACAAACTGTTAAGTTCTATATAGGAAGGTCCTTCATGACCAAGCCTCATATCCAAATCTCCCTAAAACAACCATGATATCACATCGGCCACAAGAAATGAGACACTCCAGTGATAACAATCAAAATCATCATAATGAGAAACAAGACAATACATCCCAATGATGACATAAAAAAAATCTAAATTGAGAAAAAGAAAATTCCAGATTAACTTTGCATCAGCTATCGATGGTGTACAATGAGGAAACGGAAACCCCAGATCTTTCCTCTTCCCAAGAGGTATCTCTAAATCCATAAAAAAGTACATGATATCCTTTGAAATGATACTAATATCATAAAAATGTTTAGGTATAAATGATTGGGAAGCATAGGTATCAAATAAATAAAATACTATATAAGATGCAATAAAGGTGGTACCTATCACTGTCACGGGACCCACGTCTACCATCACTGAAAAATCATCTACTGCATGAATGTTATTCACTCCTGAGGCCTATGGCTAGATCCCTATATTCTTTGAATCATCTGATTGTGTCATAGTAGCCTTCAAATATGATGATCTCTGGCTGTATCGAGGAGTAGACATAGCCTAACATAAATTTTGAAGATGACCATAACATCCACAACTATTACACATCTTTGTAGGTGAAAGATAAGAACATAATATGTGTACAACCTTACCACACTGATAGCAAGTCAAAGGCATGACACCATCTATAATCTGAGGTTTTGAAGAGCCATGTTGTTGAGAATCACCTCCAACACTCCTGTGGTGGTCTTACCACTATCTCTTCTTCCCTGGAGTGGCACTAAAGCTGTAACTAGTTGGAAGAGAAGGGGAAGAATATCCAACCTTTCCTGTTATATTATTTTATTATATCCTTGTACACTATCTCTATATATGATGAAAGTTTTAGTATAAAGACCTATGATCTGATATCCAGTTGCAAACCTCGCGGGTACTTTGGAGCATTCATCTCATCATTATTCACAAAAAATGGTGAAAAACAAACCATTGTCACAAATATATTGGTTTAGGACAACACTAAATGATCTCCTTACTATAAATAGAGGAAATCCATATACTTCTCCATCATTAATGGATCTGGACAAAACTGATGGAATAAGTGAGTCTTAAAACCCTTCCAATCCAATCCCACATGCCTATCTGCCTGTACTATGGAATCCCACCATCACTTTCTAGTACCCTCAAGTATGAACATTACGCACTTCACCTTGATAATCTCATGTGTATCCAAGAATTCAAAGATCTAATATATATCAAACCTTATTTTTATTATGTGACTATAACATCATTTTAAACATAAACAACAAAATAGTGTAACAAAACCAGTATCCAAAGGTTTAGTGTCTTTGGAAAATTAGGACCATACATAACTTGTACATAATAAAACATAATCATTTATTTAAAAACATCTTCTTTATCCTTATAAATCTCACATTATACTTAGTACATGTAGTCTCTATAGGATATACATCAAAGAAAATGGGTGAGAAAAAATCCCAATAAGAGGATAAATAAGGAACATAAATCAATATAACATGGGTGAGAATAATCATCATCATAATAACATAATAATAGGATCATATGCATAATAATGAGAGTAATAAATAGATAAAGGCTTGAAAATTGAAAATGCATAAAAATGAAACATCATGTCATAGTGGTCAAACATCGCACATAGTTTTGAACAAAGTTAGCATCATGTTCACTCATAACATATGTGAATAATCATAACATCATCATTATGAAAAAATATAGTATCATATTCATTCATGTTTCACATTATCTCATGATATAAATCACATTACCCAATTCATTGGAGATCTATATAATCCCAAACCCACCTGTCACATCATAAAATTTACATAATCATGCATGCCATGTAGAACTTATAACAATCATAGTCATAAAATAACCCATGTAAAGGAATTTGTTTCATAATAATTTCATAAATCATATATTCATGGATAAAATTTGTGGTTCCCAAATAAAAAAGTGAAAAACACACTTGGTATAAGAATCATCAATCTTGAGTGAAGAAGAAACCATCTCAAAAGGGGTCAATATTTGTTTTGGAAAGAAGATTTATTTTGGAAAATATATATATTTGTAATAAAAAAAAGTTGGAAACATATATATACTTGAAAATAAGAGTTAATAAAAATGAAATTATATTTAAGAAACATTAAATGAATAAAAATAATAAAATTTGGAATGAAATAGGTATAACCCAAAGAAAGGGTGTTGAGTTTGAGAATCCCCTTACCTTATGTCTGAATGCTTTCTTCACTTGCACCTAAAATCCTAGATAAAAAAATTAAATTCATTAATTACTAAATCTAAAAAATATTATACATGTATTTTATTTATTATAATATTATTAAGTTCATTTATGTCCATTTTTATGAGTTAGAGAGTTTAATTTTGTCGTTCTGGGAGTGTTTGTTTTCTTGGTTTTCATGATTGGTTCACTTGTCTACAAGTATTGAAGTTCGTGTAAAAAGAGAATAATTATATAGAATCGAAATTATATGTTATTGATGAACTTAAATAATTTTAAATGGTCTTATATATAATTGTTTATATTAGGATGATTCATTAGATAAAATGTTAATGATAATTTTTTTTATTTTGGCGGTTTTTCTGTCCATCAGGAAATAATTTTGATTTATTAAATATTATGATTTTAAATTAGTTACAGAACATTAAAAAAGTTACAATATTAATATCAAAATCTATATTAACCATAATAATGGTTTTATGACCATCCTTTAAGGCGGTAATGGAAAATGAAAACTCATCGTCCATGAAGATGGTGAATCGACACATCACGGATGATGTTTTCATTTTTATAATAAAAGGAGAGGAGAAGAGGTTTCATGATGGATATTACATTAAAATAATAAAATTATAGTTTATATATGATACTGAAGTTATTATTTATATTTTTATAGGGAAGTTGAGGATATAATAAGAAAATAAAATAAATTAAAAGACACTGAAGCGGGATTTTACCTCTTTAATATCTTCCCCTTAAGAACCTTCTTAAGGCACTTGGGTTTGGTCTTTTGATGAGACCAGAAGCTATTGGATGCAATTAATATTCTTGGGAAGGTAATTGGGAATAATTTAGACAATATAAAAGGCTTGGAAGGTGTGAGGATAAGAGGTGTTGAGGGTTGGTATTTATAGGGGGAGAGGGGTATTTTTTATTATTATATTCATTAGTTTAATATTTTGGATTAAGAAAATCAATAGTGTTGATATTTATCACTAAATATATTAAATAATGAATCCTATTTCTAGATTATTGTTCTTACATCATCCATACATCATCCATGATTCAAACATTCATGTATTTAGCTTATACCATAAATTATCGTATTTCACTATTCACCAAAAAATAAACTATTTTAGAAAAATACCAAAAATTCATCCAAATCATTTTTTGATGTGTATATTTCATAAATGGACTCCATTTATGAAAATAATTTTCTAAATATGATAAATTTAATTTTTATATAAAATCATTATTTAATCAAAAAATATCGATTTTAATATTATAATCAATTTTTTGACCCTTTGAAAAATTAATTAAGGTATCATAAAATTATATTATAATTATAATAAAAAATAATATTAATTTATAAATATATTTTATGAAAATAAATTTTCTTTTAAATCATTATATTAATTATAAAATTGTAAATAAAATTTTATGTTTCATAAAAATACCAACACTTAATTTATCATTGTTAAAACAATTATTTACTCATACCCTGATATAAATATATCATATTTTTATTTATAAGATGCCTAAATTTTATTTATACTTTCACAGGTGAGGTTACTATTCTATTGATTGGATTACTATTCTTAATGGTCATGTTACTATTTCAATGGTTGGGTTACTATTCCATTTGTATAGGTTCCTTAATTTCCATAAATACCACATATTTCATTATTAAATTATGATAATAATGTTTTTATTGGGTTATCTATGGTATGTATGTGTTTAATACCATATAACATAATTATAAAATGGAAAATTTTATTGATAAAACTCTAGTTCATTGCATTCTTCCCACCTTTTGAAATTTTTCCCTCAAATTTTTATTTTACAGACTATGGTGAAAATAGGTGAGGGTATTTATCCTTCATCACTTTCTCTAGTTCCCAAGTTACCTCTTTGTACATATGGTTCCTCCACAACACTTTGACAAGGTGATTCATCTTGTTGCATAACACTTTGTCTCTGTTGTCCAATATCTTCATTGGTTTCTCTTTATACAAGGGGTCATTCTCTAGTTGTACCACCCCCAGATTTAGTACATGTGAGGGGTTAGGTATATACTTACTCATCATAGATACATAGAACATGTCAAGAACTTGAGCAATATTTGGTGTAAATTCAAGTTGATAGACCACTGATCTTATGTGATCAAGGATCTCATAGGGGGCCATATACCTTTAGCTAAGCTTCCCTTTCTTTCTAACCCATATGACTCTCTTCCATGCTGATATTAGAAGGAAGAATTTTTCTCCAGCATTGAACTCCAAGTCCCTTTGATAGTTGTGAACATAGATCTTTTTCCAACTCTGAGCAGCTTTGAAATATTGTTGGATGGATTGAACATTCTTTTTCATCTCTTGCGCAAGCATAGGTCCAAGTATATTTTTTTCAAACTTCATCCCAACATGTTATAATTATACATTGCTTCCCATATGTAACTTCATATTGATCCATTTGAATACTTGATTTGAATCTATTTTTATATGAGAACTAAACTAATGGGAGACATTGATCCCATTCTCCTTTGAATTACATTGATGTGTCTCTTATTAGGTCCTTGAGTGTCTAAATAATCCTTTTATATTGGCTATTTATTTTGGGGTGATAGTACATGTTTAAATTCAATTCAGTACTAAAACCATATTGAATACTTCTCTAGAATTTTGATGTGAACCTTGGATCACGATTAGATATGATCAAAACTAGAACCTCATACATCCTCACAACTTCCTTCACATATATATTAGAAATTTGTTCAAGCAAGAAGTCTTACCTAATATAAATGAAATGGGTTGTCTTGGTGAGTCGATCCACCATAACCCATATTTCATTGTTTCCTTTGGATGTTTTCAGAAGTCTAATGAAAAATTCCAGAGTGATATTCTCCTATTTCCATGTGGGTATAGGAAATAGTTTCATCATCCCTTTGGACTTATATCTCTCTTCTTTACCTTGATTAAATAACAAAAACAATGAGATATACTCTTAAATATATTTCTTCATGTTGTCCCACCATAAATTTTCTCAAAGATCACAGTACATTTTGGTACTTCTAGGATGGATAGTGAAAGATGAGCTATGTGCAATATACAATTGATCATTATTTATCTTAGGTTATAGAGGCACATAAAGCCTTGTTCTAAACTGAATCAAACCATCATCATCGATATGGAACTATTTTATATTCAATTCTTTTTCTACTTTCACCTTATTTTACAGCTCTAGGCCATCCCTTTTTGCCTCTTTTGTCTTCTCTTGGATAGATGGTTGGTCAATAATTTGGGTAAGGTATGATTTATTCACTATCATTATGATTTCCAAATCCATCCTTTTAATATCAATGAAGATGGGGTATTTCTCAATCTTCATCATCGATAGAGTATCAGGTTCTTTTCTTCTAAGAGAATCATCTACTTTGTTCACCTTTCCTGGGTGGTAATGAATAGATAAATCATAGTCCTTGATTATCTATAATTATCTCCTTTGAAACATATTTATCTCCTTCTATGTGAATATAAACTTTAAACTCTTTTGATCGGTATATATTTCACACTTCTCACCATAGAGGTAGTGCCACAAAATTTTCAAGGAAAATATCATAGATGATATATCCAGATCATGCGTTGTATAGTTCTTCTCATGGATCTTCAACTTTCATAAGGAATAGGCTACCACTTTATCATTTTTAATGAGTATACAACCCTACCTTTTCTTTGAAGCATCACTATATATCACAAACCCTTACCCACTTTTTGGTATTGTGATTATAGGTGTTGTGATTATCCTCTTCTTGAGTTCCTTGAATCTTTCCTCACATTATTCTATCTAGAAATACTTTACCCCTTTTTTTATTAACATAGCTAGTGGGTTAGAAAATCATGATAAATTATTCTCAAAAAAAAATTAGTACCCAACTAAGATAATATTACTATTTATTTATATGACACTAGTGGGTATGGTTTATTCCATAATTACCATTGTTTTTTAAGGGTCCATAGAAATTATCTCACTTGTGATCATGTTCCCCAAGAATGTGGAATGTTGCATCCAAACGTCACACTTCCTGAACTTGGCATAGAATTTCTCCTTCCTTAATGTCACCATAACAATCCTTAGATTCTCTTTATGTTCCTCCTTTCTCACAGATTAAATAATAATATCATTGATAAATACTACCACAAATTTGTCAAGGTAGTATCAAAATAATCTATTCATAAAATTCATGAAGATTGCAAGGGAATTAATAAGTATGAATGGAATCACTAGGAACTCATAATACCCATACCTTGTACAGAAAGCAGTCTTCTGAATATCTTCCTTATTCTCCTTCAGTTGATGATATCCATAATGAAGATCCACAATTGAGAAGTATTGATCTCTTTGTAGTTGATCTAACAAGTCATAAATCCTTTGGAGAGGATACTTTTTATTTATGTTGATATTATTGATCTCCCACTAATTGATAAATAGTTTCATTGATCCATCCTTTTTCTTTACAGAGAGCACTGGAACACCCCAAGGTGATGCACTAGGGCGTATGAACTCTTTGTCCAAATGCTCTTACAACTGCTTATTTAACTCCTCCAGTTTAATCATGACCATCCTATAGGAATATTTTAAGATAGTAGTGGCTATGGGTATGAGATCTATTGATAAATCTACCTCATAATCTATGGGATGTTTGAGTAACTCATCAGGAAATACATTTTTGTATTCCCTCACAATAGGAATTTCCTCAAGGTTGATACCTTCCTTTGTCTCAACCATTTTAGTGAGGTATACCTCTTCACAGGGTATCAACACCCACATGGTTGATGGATTTTACAAAGGAGATTCATGGTATTCCTTACATTTGTAGAGGATCAAGGTATGGTTTAGAATATGAAAATATATTTCCTTTTTTAAATAGTTGATGTGTTCTCTATATAATAAGAATTAATCCATGCCTAGTATTGTATAAAATTTCACCAAGGTAAGTACTATGAGATTAGATGAAATAATCTTCCCACATATGCTAATAGGAGAAGATTCCAACACTTGGGTTTCAATTATTGCACCACTAGGTGTTTTTATGGATATATATACTTCAAGGTATTAGGTTTTTGATTCAATATTTCTAGAAAATTTATAGGATATAAAGGAATGCATAGAAATGAAATCAAATAATAATTTTCCATTATTGAGTGAATAGAAGTGTGTATTATATGACTTTGTCTTCTTTCTCCACTTCATAATTAGTGATGGAATAATATTTCCCTTTATCCTTAATCTTTTGTGGATGCTGATGCTGATTACCCTCAAGGACTTGAGGTTTAGTGCATTATCTTGCATAGTGCCCTTTCTCCCTATATTTGAAGTATTGAACCATGGGTGGTTCTCTCCTTTCCTCCATCACATTGGTTAGCTTCATCATGTCTCTTCAATATTCATGATCTTGGTGGCCTTATCTCCCACACTTATAGAATTTACCTATCCCTTTGAGGTAGTTCCCATGATGCTTCTTCCAACATGTTTGACATGTGGTTGGTTGAGATTTCTTTCCAACTTTGTCATTAGATCCTCCATCTTGAAACTATATATTTCCTTTATTATCTCCATATTCATGGGACCATTATACAAACTCTATATCCACTTTGAGATAACATCAAACAACTTATTCATAACTCCCAATGTCTTGAATAGCTAGAGCCTTTCGAAGGTGTGGTTTTAAACTGCTAAAGAATCAATCTATTTTTCTATCATTATTGATAAAAAAACCTAAGTTGTGCCTTGAAATCCTTGTGAAATTGTCTTGATAAGTCATGATAGATTCACCTTTATTTTTCTTTATCTCAATGAATTATATATCCATATTTTTATGAATAGTTTGAGAGAAATATTTGTTAAGAAACATTTTCTTAAAGTATTATCACTCCATATATTCTATTTCATCCTTCGTATTGGTGTTCTTAATCAGTTCCCACCATTGATTGACCCCTCTATCTAAGTGATAAATGGCCAGATTAATCTTTTCCATCTCAAAATAGTAAAGAAAATAAAAGATATTCTCCATTAAATTGACACACTATTCCATGACTAGTAGGTATGAAGAACCACTAAACATTGGTGGTTGTTGATACATAAAAGAAACAATGGAAATATTCTCCTTCTTGGGTGAAGGGGGATATTCCATATGGTTCAGGTTATTAGTCTTTTCCTGAGATGGCTAGGTAAGAATTGCAATGAAGTTTTGAACTCCACATCCCAAGACATTGGGGATGTCATTCAGGGAATCACTATATTATCCTTCACACAATTTTTTGACCTGGTTTCTCATATTTCCCACCATTTTCTAAAATATAAAAGGTTTCAACAAAATGTAACTCAAAAAATAATGAATAATTTATTCCTTTATGCAATTAACACTAAAGTAATTTCTTATGGGATCCCTATGTTAATCATTTTTCTAAAACAAAGATTCTTGGATATTTACATATACATAGTCTTATCCTAAGGGTTTTCACTAATGATCTTTAATCCTAATTCCCAAATTAACTAAATTTTTCTTTGATACCAACTATAGTGACCTTAATTTTTCTTACATGAATATTACATTATTTTAAAGACAAAAAACATTATAGTTTTATAAAACAAAGATCCAAAGGTTTAGTGTCTTGGGAAAATTAGTACAATACATAACTTTTACATAATAAAACATAATAATTTATTTAAAAACATCTTCATTATCATTATAATTCTCACATTATCCTTATTACATGTAACCACTTGAGGATATACATTAAATAAAATTGGTGAGCTAAAATCCTAGTAAGAAGATAAATAAGAAACATGGATCAATAAAACATGGGTGGTAATAATCATCATCATCATAAAATAAGCATAACATCATATTAATAATCATTATAGGAAGAATTTGATAAAGTATTGAAATGTGTAAATTTATAAAAATGAAACATCATGTCTTAGTGGTCAAATACCACACATATTTGTGAAGAAATCTAGCATCATATTCATGAATAACATATGTGCATAATCATAACATCATCATTGTGAAAAAAATCATCATGTTCACACATATTTCACATTATCTCATAAGAAACATCACACTACCAAATTCATTATAGGACTATATAATTTTGGTCCCACTCGTCTCATCATAACATTTACATAATCATGCATACCACATAGAACTTATAATAATCGAAGTCATAAAATAACTCATGGAAAGGAATGAGTCTCATAAGAAGTTTATAAAGAAAACATTCATGAATAAACTTTGGGGTTATAAAATGAAAATTGGAAAACATACTTGGTATAATAATCATCAATCTTGAGTGAAGAAGAAACCATCTCAAGAGGATTCAAGATGTTTTTGGTAAATAAGAGTTCTTTAGGAATATATATATATATATATATATTTCATAAAACCAAGTTGGAAACATTTTTATACTTGAAAATAATATTTAAGAACATTATAAGTATATTTAGTGAATATTAAAGTAATAACCATAATAAAATTTTCCATGAAAGAGGTATATCCCAAAGAAAGGGAGTTCAGTTCAAGAATCCCCTTACCTTATTTCTAAATGCTTTCTTCACTTGCACTTAATATCCTGGATAATAAAATAAGATTCATTAATTAATAAATCTAGAACCTTTTATACATGTATTTGATTTATTATAAATTTATTAAGCTCATTTATGGAAATTTTGATAAGTTATAGAGTTCAATTTCATCATTCTGAGAGTGTTCATTTTCTTGGTTTTCAGGATCGGTTCACTTGTATACAAGTATGGAAGTTTGTGTAAAATGAGAATAATTCTCCAGAATTGAAATTATATGTTATTAATTAAATCAAAAAATAAATAAATGGTCTTATATATCATTTTTTTATATGATAATGATTCATTATAGAAAATGTTAATGATACATTTTTAGTTTATTTTTGGCGATTTTTCCATCCATCTGAAAATAATATTTTTTTATAAATTTTATGTTTATAAATTAGTTATAAAACATTAAAAAAGTTATAATATTCATATTTTAATATGTTTTAACCATAATAATGGTTTTATGACCATCCTTGAAGGAAGAAATGGAAAATGAAAACTCATTATCCATAAAGGCGGTGAAACGATACATTGTGGATGATGTTTTCATTTTTAGAATAAAAGGAGATGAAAGAGGATTGATGATGGATATTACATTAAAACAAAAAATATTATTTTATATATATGATACTATATTTATCATGATTTTTTGGATAGGTGAGGTGATGGGAGAATAAGAAAATAAATTAAATTAAAATAGAATGAAGGAAGAATTTACCTCTTGAATATATTCTCCTTGAGAACCTCCTTAAGGCACTTGGGTTTTATCTTTTGTTGAGACCAGAAACTCCTGGACATGGGTAAGAGTATTGGGAAGGTAATTGGGTTTAATTTAGACCAGATAAAAGTCTAGTAAGGTTTGAAGAGAAGATGTGGTGAGGGGTGGTATTTATCAGGGGGAGAGGGGTATTTTTTATTATTATATTCATTAGTTTATTATTTTGGATCAGGAATATCAATAGTGTTGATACTTATCAATAAATATATTAAATAATTAAGTAGATTATGATATTATAGTTCTTACTTCATCCATACATTATCCATAAATCTAACATTCATGTATTTAGCTTATATCGTAAATTAACGTATTTCACTATTCACGAAAAAAACAACAATTTTAGAAAAATCCCAAAAATTCTCCCAAACCATTTTTCAACATATAGATTTCATAAATGGACTATATTTTATGAAAATAATTTCCTAAATATGATAGCATTAATTTTTATATAAAATCATCATTTATTGAAAAAATATCGATTTTAATATTATAATCAGTTTTTTGACCATTTTAAAAATTAATAATGTCTCATAAAATTATCTTATAATTATAATAAAACATAATATTAATTTATGAATATATTTTATGAAAAAAAAATCTTTTAAACCATTATATTAATTACAAAATTGTAAATAAAAATTTATATTTTACAAAAAACAGCATTTAACTTATCATTGTTGTAACATTTATTTACTTATACCATCATATAAATATATCATATTTTCATTTATAATGAACCTAAATTTTATTTATACTTTTATAGGTGAGTTTACTATTATATTGGCTGGATTACTATTCCTAATGGTCATGTTACGATTCCAACAGCCAGGATACTATTCCATCGGTATAGGTTCCTTAATTTCTATAAATACCACTTATTTCATTATTCACTTACGAGAATAATGTTTTTATTGGGTTCTATATGTTATGTATTTGTTTTATACCATATAACATAATTATAAGAAGGTAAATTTCATTGATAAAATTCTAGGTCGTTACATGATAAATCTTGTCAAGCTAGTCCTTCACCTCTTGAGGTTTATTTGTACCTTTAAAGGATGGTGGATTATCATTAAATAACTCTTTTGGTCGATCAATCTACCCTACAGCTCCTTGTTGTACCTTAATAACTACATTATGAGATTGTGGCACATTTTGGTTAATAGAACGAACTTCTTGCACAATAGCCTTGATAAATTTTTTATCCCTCAAAGGATTCCCTAGAGGAGCATTAGATGAACCCTCTTAAGAAACTTGCAGAACACATCTCCTAGGAATACTGTTATACACTGAAATAAAATAAAATATCAAACAAAATAAATACCTCAATTAAAACTAGAAAACCCATAAGAAAAAATTTTGATTAATGTCAAGAACTCAAAGAAGGAGACATGTATCCCAACATCCCATGGTAACTTGAGTCTCATTACGAAGAGATCTGGCCAAAAACTCACCAAAATATACCTATCAAGTCTCAAAAAACCTATATCTAGTATACCAAACATCCAAATACATGGAATCTTGTGGATATACCTCTTTTTATACCAAACTGTAATGAACTGGCCCAAATACCCTCTCAAACTGGTACCTGATCTGATCCAAAACATACTGGAAGGGTGTTCCCGGTCCTCATATGCTTGCAACTAGATCCTGGGAATCCACAATAATCAAAGTGAATGATTTATCCCAACATAAAGAAAAAACATGGCACGTATACACAATATATACAATAATTAAAAAGATAAATATATTCCATAATAGAATAAAAGAGTGGAAACCAAATAGCGCAAGAGTAGAAACAATCTGTTGGAATCCTCATGTATCAATCATGCTTTAATAATCACAAATCATATATATTCAGTAAAGCCTAGTAATCCTGTGATATGTCTCAAATCATATATTGATGATTAGTATCTTTATGCTTTAAGTAAATTTATCCAAGATCTTAATTGCATACATTTAGTCTGATTAATATATACTATATTTGATTTACTTTATAATGATTTATTTGATAAATGATTAAGTCTAATAATTTCTATGAATATCAATTCTTATGTCTGAATACAAATATTTGTCTAAGTCTAAGTCACCATGAGTTTGCCACCAGTTATGTTGTTCTGGCAAAGTGACCAGACACTGTGAACCAGACATTGTGAACCAGACACCATGACCAGATTCCGTGACCAGACACCATGAACCAGACACTATGACAAGACACCGTGAACCAGACACTATGACTAGAAACCATGAACCAAACATTATGAACTAAAAATCGTGAACCAGACATTGTGAACCAGACACCGTGACCAGATATCATGACCATGAGACACGGCTTCATGAAGACACAGTTTCCTGACTAACTGTGACACCGTTTCATAATCTGTTTTGTCATTTTATTTAATCTCTAACATTCATATTTAAAGAGTTTAAATGCACCTACATAATTAATGTTTATTTGTAGGCATGTCACCTGACAGTACGAGGTATGAGGTGTAGAATACATGCATCTTGTCGGCTCCAATACATGAACTCAAAGAATAAAAGAGAAGAGCGGCCCAGAAATAAAAAAATTATAGAGAGTGTAATACCAATAATAACACACATGCTTACCTGAGAAAAGAACCAACATAGGAAACTAAACATTCATGAAGAACAAAAAAAGCATACTCAAATACTAGAGTCAAGGACATCTTCTCATTTTCAAACACCACGAAGAACACACACCAGATCTAGCTGACTTACGATACTCTGTTTTCCACGTGAGGACTCAATTTTTGCATCTGCTTCATTCTAGAAGTCTAGAGCTGAATAGAAAACCACTAAAAGAACCTATAACCATGTCTCATCATTTCTTCTCTGTTGTGTATCATTTTATTAGTTTTCGAGCAGTGTGTGTATCTGTATAAAAACACACTATGTCTCTTGTATTGAACTGAAGGATACAATATATCCTTTATCAAAAATATTTTTATACTTGTGTATGCCCACGGATAAGTGTGGAAGAGGTCCTTATGTGGCCTAGTAGTTTGTACCCATTAAGAACTATGGAAGAGGTCATGTGACCCGGACAGTCTTGTGTACTATTTTTAACCCCGATCTAGGGTGTGGATCAAGTTTAACTATATAAACTGCTTGGTGGCAGGTGATCACCAAGTGGAGTGGATTGGGTCTCGGCTTGAGACTGAACCACTTTTTTTATATCCACTGTGTTGTTTAATTTAGTTTTCTTTGTTTACTGTATAATCCAGAAATCACTAAATTTACTTTGAGAGTTAATCTTGGAAAGAAGTTATAATTGTATTTCCTTATTATAATAGCTTCAAAGGTAATGTTAATAACCAATATTAAGATTAATGATAATTAATCAATCCTCTAAGAATTTATTTAAACAGTAAAACTTTCATAATAGTATAACCTTGATTAACTGGGTTGTAGTTAAATTTATTGGGGAAACCTTTTAGGAATACTTTTTAAATAGATACTTAATTCACCCCCCCCCCCCCCTCTTGAGTACTCTACTCCAACCAAAATTTGGTATCAAAGGCTTGTTTATTAATCCTATTAAGACTCTGTTTTTAACCTTATTCAACTGTGATTGTAGTTTTACTTTAAAGATCTGTAAATTTTTATTAATTCCAAATTTCTATATCTTTTGAAGTATTTATTTATTATGGATAATAGATTGGAAGGTTCTGTAACCAACAAACCACCATTCTTTAATGGAACCAATTATGCTCAATGGAAAATCAAAATAAAAATTCATTTTGAAAGTATGGGTTTTGAAATTTGGTCTTCCATTATAGATGAATATAATATTCCTTCTACTGATAGAATCACTTGGGATGAACCTACCAAAACTTCCTATAATAACAATTTCAAAGCTATTAATTATTTATACTTCTCCTTAGGAGATGAGGAATTTAATAGAATTTCTGATTGTAAAACATCCCATGAAATTTGGGACACCTTGTCTATTTCACATGAAGGAACTTTTAGTATGAAAGAGATGAGACTTAATAATTATACTATCAAATATGATAATTTTAAAATGAAACCTGATGAGCCTATTTCTGAAATGTATCTCAAGTTCAACGAAATTTTCAACACAATGATTTTTATTGTATGAGAAGTCACTACCAAGGAACAGACTATGAGAATTCTCAAATTTCTACTTAACAGATAGAGAGGAACCTCTGTCTCTATTAGAGAATCATACGATATCAGAAATATACTTGTAAAAGAACTCATTGGAAAACTGATGATGTATGAAGAGGAGATGAAAGTCAACAAGGAGGAGGAGGTTGAACCCAAACAAAAAATCAGTTTCGTTCAAAACTACCAACTATAAACCCAATGACAAAGGGAAATTGGAAGCTTCTGTAGAGAGTTCCAGCAGTGAACGGTCATCACCTGACAGTGATGAGGAGATGGCTCAATTATCTAGAAGATTCAAGAGATTTTACAAGAAGCATAACTTTTTCAAAAAGACTAACTTCAAGGGAATATATGATCAAAAAAGAAGTTGGAAGAAAGATTGGAAAAGAAGTGACAAGATTGATGAGATTGTCTACTATGAATATAAGCTCAAAGGATATATCAAGGATGACTATCCAAAGATCAAGTACAAAAAGAAATATGAGGAAAAATATAGAAAGTATAAAAAGGCAATGAAAGAAACCTGGAGTGCTTCTGAGGACAGTTCAAGTGACTCAGAATCTTCACATGATAAACAGGCTAACAAATCCAATATGTGTTTTATAACAAACACATCTGAGGTAACACAAGACTCCCCTATACATAATTCATAATATTATAGAGATGAGAGTGACCATGAAAATATGTCTAATGTCAAAATGTTTGAATACTGCAATATTATTGAAGAAACATTCAATGAACTAAAAGATAAATATAAATCTTTGAAGAAACAGCATGATCTTACTGTGACTGTTAGATCTGAACTCACAACTAAAAAAGAGAAAAATGTTCAACTACTCAAGGAGAACAATGAATTAAAAATGTCAAATGATAAATTGAAGAAATACTTTGAAATGTTTACTAATAGTAAAAATACTATTACTCAAATTCTAGGTAAACAAATTTCTCCTAAATATACTACGGGAATTGGATATTAACCTGGGAAAAGAAATTTTGGAAGAACAAACTTTGTTTCTAAATATAGGGCATACGGCTTTACTCCTAGTTTTGGAAACAAATCAACTAGTTCAAGTTATGATACAATCTCTACTGTTTCAAGTTTTTCTGGACCAAATAGAGTTTATTTTTCAAATACTTTACATAATTCTTATAGGAAACCTATGAGGAAGATATGGGTTCCCAAAGCACTTATCACTAATGTTACTAGACCCAAACAAGTATGGGATCCAAAATCTATTTTTTACTTGATCATTTTGTAGGAAAGTTTTTTAAAGAGTTCCTGTAAAAGTTTATGGTACTTGGACAGTGGTTGTTCAAGACACATGACATTAGACTACTCATGATTCAAGAACCTAATAAAAATTGATGGAGGACATGTCACCTTTGGTGATAATGCCAAATGAAAAATCATGGGCCTTGGCCAAATTGATAAATCTAACTCAGTTTTAATTTCCAAAGTATTGTTTGTTGATGGTTTGAAATATAATTTGCTTAGTATCTCACAACTATGTGACAACAGATTTCATGTTAAATTTGAAAATCCTGCTTGAAATTTTTTTAATTCTAAAGATGAATTAGTGTTTTATGCATTAAGAAATGAACATGTTTATTCTGTTAACTTAGATTTTTTAGCTTCTCAAAATGATTCATGTCTAAGTGTATTTCATAGAGTCTTGGATTTGGCATAGGAGACTAGGACACTGTAATATTCACTTCCTTAGAAAGATAACTAAAAAAAGTTTAGTCAAAGACCTACCCAAACTTGAGTTTACAAATGGTAAAGTGTGTAATCCCTCTCAAAAGAGAAAGAAACATAAAATTTTATTCAAATCAAAGAAAGAAGTGTCAACTTCTCAACCTATCGAACTGGTACACATGGATTTTTTTGGACCATCTAGAGTTTTTAGTTTAAATGGGAATCACTATGTTTATGTTCTTATAGATGATTTTTATAGATATACTTGGGTATACTTTCTAGCTCACAAAAATGAAGCATATTATTACTTCATTAAATACTTCAAGTCTATAGAAAATCTTAGTGGACTTAGAATTAAGACCTTGAGAAGTGATCATGGACGTGAGTTTGAAAACTAAGAGTTTGAATCCTTTTTCTCACAAAATGGCTATAGTCTTAATTTCTCTGCCCCGAGAACACCTCAACAAAATGGAGTTGTAGAAAGAAGAAATAGAACCCTGCAAGAGATTTCTAGAACCATGCTTAGTGATTATGACCTACCTGTTTATTTTTGGGCCAAAGTTGTAAATACAGCATGCTACTTAATCAATAAAGTATTGATTAGACCTATTCTTAAGAAAACCCCTTGTGAGTTATGGAAGAATAGAAAACCCAAAGTTATCTACTTCAAAGTTTTTGGTTGCAAAGTCTATATCCTTAATACTAAGGAAGATCTTGACAAATTTTCATCCAAGAGTGATGAAGGAATATTTTTAGGATATTCCATCTCTAGTAAAGCCTATAGAGTGTTTAATAAAAGAACTAAATGTCTAGAAGAATCTGTTCATATTAAATTTGATGAAACGGATCCACATGAGCCTAAGACCACTCTAAAGAACCTGGAGGATGATGCATAAAATATAGACATTAATTCAAAATCATCTAACCATCTTATGAAGGAATTTTTGAAAGCTTCCAACTCTATAAATTCCTTAGACTCAAGTCACAATGAACCTGACCCTACTAAAGAACATGAAATTACTAGTCTATCATTTTCTAGAGCTGTTAGAACTCTTAAGAACCATCCCTTAGATGCTATTGTAGGATTCTTAGAAAAAGGAACTCAAACTAGAGCTTCTCTTAGAATTTAGGTTGAAAATCAAGTATTATTGTCACAACTTAAACCTAAAAACATTAATGATGCTATCAATGATGAATTTTGGGTAATGGTTGTTCAAGAAGAACTTAATAAGTTTGAAAGGAACAAAGTTTGGAAACTTGTTGAAAGACCCAGAGACACATTCACCATAGGTACTAAGTGGGTGTTTAGAAATAAGGTATATGAAGCTGGTAACATAGTTAGAAACAAGGCTGGATTGGTTGTAAAAGGCTACAGTCAAGAAGAAGAAATTGAATATGAAGAGACCTTTGTACCAGCAGCTATACTTGAAGCCATCAGAATTCTTCTTGCTTATCTGCACATCTGAATTTCAAACTATATCAAATGTATGTTACGAGTGCATTCCTAAACGGGTATATAGCTGATGATGTCTTCGTTGAGCAACCCCCTGGTTTTACAAACCCTCATTTTCCAAATCATATTTTTAAATTATCAAAAGCTTTATATGGTTTAAAACAGGCTCCAAGATCTTGGTATTATAGACTAAGTACCTTTCTTATTTCCAAAGATTTTACAAAAGGAATAGATGATCCTACCATTTTTATAAAACAAATTTCCAATGATGTTTTATTAGTTCAAATTTATGTATATGACATTATCTTTGGATCTTCAATAAATTCTTTAGGTATTTATTTTTCTAAAATGATGAAAAACAAATTTGAAATGAGTTTAATGGGTGAACTAAAATAATATCTTGGATTTAAAATCTTTCAAAATAATTATGGTATTATTTTACATCAAATAAAATATACTAGAGATATTATAAAATGTTTAGTTTTGGATAGAACTAAAATTAGTGACACTCTAATGAGTACTACGTGTAAGTTGGATCTTGATGAAGATGGAAAGTCTATTGATCAAACCACTTATAGAGGAATGATTGGACGCTTACTATACTTAACTACTAGCCGATATGATATTATGTTTATTGTGTGTATGTGTGATCATTTTCAAGAAAATCCTAAGGAATCTCATTTAAATGTTGTTAAGAGAATTTTCAAATATCTCAAGCATACACCCAATCTAGGACTGTTCTATCCTAGAGGAAAATCATTTGAATTAGTTATCAATTATAATGCTGACTTAGGTGGTTGTAAGTTAGATAGAAAAAAGAACCTTTGGAACATGTCACTTTTTAGACAAGTCACTAGTATCATGGTGTAGTAAGAAACAAAATTTTGTTGCATTTACTATTGCAGAAGATGAGTACATAGCTACTGGTAGTTGTTGTGTACATATTTTGTGTATGAAACACACATTACTAGATTATGGATATCAATTTAAGCATATACCTATAAATTGTGATAATACAAGTGCTATTAACATCACGAAAAATCATGGTTCACACTCTAAGACAAAGCATATTGACGTAACACTACTAGAAATATGGGCTTTTGAGCCCCTTTACCTATAGCGACCTCCACTGGTGGTCTCTATAGGTAAGCAATAGCGACCACCAATGGCAGTCGCTACGTTTCCCTAAAAAAAGGCATCCGCGCCCCCCGAACCCTCCCTCCTCTCGCAAAGCCCCCCCCCCCCCCCGATCCCTTCCCCCCTCCCCATCGCCCGCACCCTCCCCGTCGTCGTACGCCCTCCCCGTCGCCCCGCCCTCACCGTCGCCCCGCCCTCCCCATCACCCCGCCCTCCTCCGCCCCGCCCTCCGCCGCCCCGCCCTCCACCGCCCCACCCTCCATCCAGCTGCCCTCCACCAGCCCCGCCCTCCATCGGACCCACCCTCCGTCGGCCACCCTCCGGCCGCCCTCCAGCCGCCCTCCAGCCGCCCTCCAGTCGCCCTCTGGCTGCCCTCCGGCCGCCCTCCGGCTCCGGCCGCCCTCCGCCCTGCGGCCTCCCTCTTCCCTCAGTCCTCCCGCCTCCGGCAGCCCAATAGCCCTTGGGCATCCCTCCGGCAGCCCTCCATCTTCCCTCTAGCCTTCAGCCTCCAGCCCCTCCGGCCTCCGACCTCCGCCCTCGGCCCTCCGCCACCTCGTCTGTAATGACTCGAAATTTTGAATAAATCTTGTTTCCTAATTTTGTGTGTTTTATTTTATTTTATTTTTATACTCAAAAAAAATGTTTCATTTGATAACATGAGTATAATTACAATGAGACCATTGGGTTTTGACTGTTATATGACCATTGGTCAATATGACCGCTGGAAACTAAACATTTTTATTATTGTCTCTAAATATAAGAAATCTTGGTTAATTAATATAGAAAGAAGATTCGATGGCCTCACCCAGTAGTCTTGGACCGATCGAAGCTCATCTAACAGAACTTGGGAGGGAGGTAGGACCACTGGTATTTGCTCTGGACCGAACCCAAGTTGAACTTCATCGTGTGAAGCTAGAACGGAATCGCCTTCGCGAGAAGTTCAAACTGATAGAAATTACTACTCGTGCGATGTTGGCCGAGCCTCCCTCGGATTCCCTCACCTTAGCACACCTTAAACTTAGGTCGTATTCCGATGTGATAAGGGGATATGTAAGGAGACCGTAACTGTCTTGTGTAATCCTTTGTTTTAAATAAAAAATTTGATCTCTTCTTATGATGAAGTTTATGAATTTTAAAATGTCCGGATAAATATAGTATACATATTTTTGATGAATTTTAGAGAAAGGATATTTTAAAAATGTTTATGTAAACCTTAAATAATAAAAAATGTGTAATGATTTTCAAAAAATGGTCTTCTACAATTATGTTCAGTACGAAATTTAGAGTCTAATAAGATCAACTTAATTTTTGATGAATAGTAAATTATGAATAGTGATTTTATGCTTAGGATTAGTAATGTGACCAAATGGATTAGTAATCTCACTTAAATAAAGTATTAATATAATCTAGGCACCTTGATTAAGTAATGTGATTCAATAAAATGGTTAAATAACGGTTTCATAAATTATTATTCAAGTATTAGTTTTTTCGGGTGAATAGTGTTTTTTAATTAAAAATTAAATTAAAAATATTTAGAAAATTATTTTTATAAAATGGATTTCATTTTTGAACTCAGAGCATCGATATTATGTTAAGGTAATTTTTGGGATTTTTTCTGAAAAAAATGAATTTTCGGTGAATAGTGTATTTATTTAAAAAAATATATTAAAAATATTTAGAAAAATATTTTTATAAAATGCAGTTCATTTTTGAAATCAGAGCATTGATATTTGGTTAAGGTTAAATTTTGGGATTTTTCTAAGAAATTTGAATTTTCAGTGAATAGTAAAAATGCAGTTTTAGGGTTTTGGTATGTTTAATGACACCATAACTGTGTCATGATGATGTCATGAGATATTTTAAGGTTTGGCCGACAAAAGGTGATGAAGTTTTGTATTGGGGGCCCCATTTGTCTTAACTTCACGGGAAATATCTTGAGAGAGCACATGGTTTTGAGAAACCCACTTATGAGGTGTCCCTTGGCCATTAATGTCTTGTCCCCTCACTTTCCCAATAAATACCAAGTCATGCTCTCATAATTTGGACTCCAAAATCATTATCAACTATTTTATGGTCTCCTTACCTCCCAAGGAGTCCCCCCAAGGTTCCCCCAAGCCCTCAAGGTCCAATCCTTTGAGTTTTAAGAGTTACATTTTAATGTAAGGGATCTAACCTCTCTCTTTCTTTTCAAGAAATCTCTTTTATGTCATTTATTTTATGCTTCGTGTTCTTATGTTAAAGGATGTTCTTTTATACTAATATTACTTACCTTTTCATGTTCATATAATGAGAGATCCCCTCTTACTCTCATTATTTCGTTTTATAAAGTTTTAAGTGGCGTCGTTAGGCTGCCGAAATTTTTGTAACGGATTCTTTCTCCCTTCTCATATTTCAAGATCTATTTTCATGTAAAGTATTTCAAGTTACTTTTTATTATGTTGGGGTATGATCTCTAAATTTATCATACTGATCTTTTATGATCATATGATTAGAGACCCTATTTTATCTCTTCGATTCAGTATTTTGAAGTTTTAAGTGGTGTCGTTAGGCTGCCGAATTTTTAAGGGATTCTTTCAGCCTTCTCATTTTCAAGTTCTATTTTCATGTCAAGTCTTTAAAGTTCCTTTTTATTATATTGGGTTATGATATATATACCTATCATACTGATATTTTATGATCATATGATAAGAGACCCTATTTGATTTCGTCAATTCATTTTTATTGAAATTTAAGTGACGTCGTTAGGCTGCCGAATTTTCATAAGAGAAATCTTATTTTTGTCTTACTTCCATGTTTTTTACTTCAAATGGTGTGTCCTTCAAATTTCATTACCATGATTCATATCCTTTATATTCTGTCCCTATACTATTTTTATAGATCATTTATGAGTGGGCGACCCATGTCCCCTCTCTTTTCAACGTTTTCTAAAACCCTGTAACGTAGCTGTTATGCTGCAGCATTTTCGTCTCAAAATGCCTCTCTCTTTTTCTCAAAATTATTTTATGTTATTAAGTGAATACTCAAAGATCTTATTTCTATAGGTTTATTCACATATATATCAAAATGTTCTATTTTAAATTCTGGGATTTACACACATGAAACCCGCTTTCCCTTTCCGTGGGTTTAAAGTGACATAAAGATCATGTCTTTAAAGAAGTTTTTAAAACATTATGATTATGAAATGAAACCCATTTATTTTATGATATATGGGTTATTTATGAAATTTTTGATGATTATATATGTGTATCACATGATAATAAATTCAAATTTAATGGTTCGCCCTGATAGCACTCCAATGCATTGGGTAATGATGTAACCACTAGAGATTACAATTTTCACGATATCTTGGTGAATAACCTTGGTAATTTTCAAATGACACCTTGGGGATGGACCTTGGTGATATGTTCACGATTTTCTATGTTAAATGTTGTAGCCACATCTTCATTTTATGAAAAATGTTATTTTTATTATGATATATCTCATGATTTCTTTCTCATGCCTTAAAGTTCTTTTCATGACCTTATTGAAGTATCTCAAGTTCACATGTAAAATGTTTCTCTTGTTTCCCTTACTGGGCCTTCTGCTCACCCTTTCTTTTGATGTATGTCCCCAGGTTATGAGATGTAGTAATGAGCCTAGGATGAACATAAGGAGAAGCCTTTCAAGTGTTTAAGAAGAATGTTTTTTTGTTTCATGTATTAAGTTCCTGGTTTCCAAGACACTAAACCTTAAAGATCCTCAGTTTTGTATAATGTAATGAAAGTTTATGTGACAAAAAGGCGGGATGCTATATCGTCCCTCCCCCCAGCACCCCGAACACCCCCCCCCCCCCCGCACCCCGCCAACCCCCGTCCCCTTCCTCTTCGTCCCCTCACTCGCCGCACCACCGCCACTCGTCCCCTCCTTCACCGTCCCCTCCCTCGCCGCACCAGCTCCAGCTCCAGCTCCCCACTGCTGCCTCTCCTCTCCCTCGCAGCACTGCCTTCAGCTCCCCTCCCTTCCAGGTTTGTAGCGCAATCAGGTATGACATGGGCTTTCACTTACATTATTATTTTATAAATGGTTCACAAACAATTAATTAGTATTTATTTTAAATATATTTGATATGAAAAATGAAAATGTAATAATTCTTGTGTAAATGTTTGTTATAGGGATCTTATTATGGATAAGAGTTGGATTGATCTTCCAAATCGAACGTCTAGAGAGTATTTCAATGGAATTATGCAGTTTATTGACTTCACCAGAGGATTTGAAAGTGACTATATTAGTTGTCCATGTAGAAAATGTGCTAACAGATATCAATTCACACGAGATACTGTGAGGGAGCACCTATTCTTTAATGGATTTCTGAGAAATTATAAGAGTTGGACTCGTCATGGAGAAGAATATATTTGTTGTGAAAATACGGATACAGTTCAGATGGATGTTGATGCAAGGATGAATGATCCAATGCATGAAATGCTTACTGAAATGGTACATGGGTTGGATCCTGAAGGCATTGACATCCAGAATCTTGAGACCGGTGAGATAAATCTTCGCTCTGGTGAAGATCGTGATTCGAGGAGGTTTTATGAAGCAATTGATGATGCAAAAATAGAATTATATCCTAGATGTACTTCTTTCAATAAATTGTCATTTATCGTGGAGTTGTTGCATTTGAAGACTTTGAATCATTGGTCAGACACATCATTCGACATGTTGTTGGTGTTATTGAAAAAGGTTCTTCCTGTCAACGGTAAGATTCCTGAGTCGTATTACCATGCTCATAAGATGATATAGAACTTAGGTTTTACATATGAGACCATAGATGCATGTGCAAACAATTGTATGTTGTTTAGAAAGGAAACTTCCCATTTGGATATTTGTACGGTTTGTGGTGCTTCTAGGTGGAAAGAGAACAGGGGAAATCAGACTCATCAAAGTCAGATTGTGATACAGGGGAAACCGATTTTCGTAAAGCAAATGCGTTACTTTCCCCTTAAACCAAGGTTGAAAAGATTTTTTATGTCATCTAAAGTTTCTAATTTAATGAGATGGCATGCAGAAAGAGTTCATGAAAGTGATATGTTAACCCACCCGGCAGACTCTCATGCATGGAAGGATTTTGATAAGAGACATCCCGAATTTTCCAAAGATGTTCGTAATGTCCGATTGGGATTGGCAGTAGATGGTTTCAATCCATTCAAGTCTATGGTTGTTGCAACTCATAGCACATGGCCCGTGGTGTTGGTTCCGTATAATCTTTCTCTGTGGCTTTGTATGAAGCAACAATTTATATTACTTCCCACTCTTATTGATGGACCTAAAATTCTGGGGGATAAGATTGATGTTTACCTTCAGCCATTGATTGATGAGTTGAATGAATTTTGGGGCAATGGTGTGATGACTTATGACTATGAAACGAATGAAATGTTCAAACTGCAGGCTGCTTTATTGTGGACAATCAATGACTTCCCAGCTTATGAAAATTTATCAGGCTAGAGTACAAAAGGAGAATTTGATTACCCTTGTTGCAACAAAAGTAAAAAAATCTATATGGATTAATCATTCCAAAAAATGGGCATACATGGGTCACAGACGTCTTCTCCCCCATCAGCTCAGGTTCAGAAAGGACAGAGTGGCATTTGATGGTTCTAAAGAGTTCAGCCCAACACCAAAGATCATGACAGGAGTCGAAATGTTATCGCAGGTTGAGGAGAAAACATCCACATGATATATGAAATTCAGGATTTTTTGTCTCCTTCGGTACGTAATATTCGAGATGCGGGTAGGCAGCGCAGTCACAATTGGAAAAAGAAAAGCATTTTTTATAGTCTTCCGTATTGGAAAACTAACATGCTGAGGCATAATTTGGATGTCATGCACATTGAAAATAATGTTTGTGATAACATATTGTGGACCATTTTAGGTGTTAGTGTGAAATCAAAGGACCATGTTAATGCACGTCGTGATTTGGAAGAAATGGTTTTAAGGAAACAGTTGCATTTACAGTTAGCTGAGGGAAACAAGGCATATATGTCTACTGCAAAGTATACGATGACTACAAAGGAGAAAACATGCTCTGAATGACCTTAAACCACACAAAAACATTAGGAATATTATTTTTGACATTTAGGAGGAGACGGTGCGCCCATCGGACGTGCGGTGCTCGCAGTACGGCCGATTGTGTCGTTTTCAACAGCTCGGCGCGCGCTAAAACGGTGCGTTGGGGGGTCAAAACCACCCGAACGACCACGGAATGCCATGAAACCATACGAAATCATTATTTGTGTGATTTGTAAAATTTTCGGGCAGACGGCACATCAATCAGAGGTGTCATTTGACCGCGGTGACCGGAAACGCGTTTCTGGTGTCATAAAACACCAAAAACGGCATGAGACGGTCGAATTCGGAGCAAACGTGCTTCTAATGACCTGAAACCACACAAAAACATTATTAATATTATTCTTGATGTGTAGGAGGAGATGGCGCGCCCATCGGACGTGTGGTACGCGCGGTACGGCCAATTGTGTCGTTTTCATCAGCTCGGCGCGCGCTAAAACGGCACGTTGGGGGGGTCAAAACCACCCGAATGACCTCAGAATTCCATGAAACCGTACGACATCATCCGTTGTGTGATTTTGGAATGTTTGGTTAGACGGAACGTCAATCGGAGTGTTGGTTGACCGCGGTGACCGGAAACGCGTTTCCAGTGTCATAAAACAGCAAAAACGGCGTGAGACGGTTGAATTTGGAGAAAACATGCTCCGAATGACCTGAAACCACACGAAAAAATTAGGAATATTATTCTTGACGTGTAGTAGGAGACGGCGCGCCCATCAGACATGCGGTGTGCACGGTACGGCCGATTGTGTCTTTTTCAGCAGCTCGACGCGCGCTAAAACGGCGCGTTGGGGGGTCAAAACCACCTGAACGACCTCGTAATACCATGAAACCGTACGAAATCAGACGATGAGTTATTTTTGAAATGTTCGGGCAGACATCACGTCATCGGGGTGTCGTTTGACCGCGGTGACTGGAAACGCGTTTCCGATGTCATAAAACACCAAAAACGGCGTGAGACGGTCGAATTCGGAGCAAACGTGCTCCGAATGACCTGAAACCACACGAAAACATTATTAATATTATTCTTGACATGTAGGAGGAGACGGCGCGCCATCAGACGTGCGTGCACGTGGTACGGCCGATTGTGTCGTTTTCAGCAGCTCGGCGCGCGCTAAAACGGCGCATTGGGGGGTCAAAACCACCCGAATGACCTTGGAATGCCATGAAACCGTATGAAATCAGACATTGTGTGATTTTTGAAATTGTAGGGCAGAAGGCACGTCAATCGGAGGTGTCGTTTGACCGCGGTGACCGGAAACGCGTTTTCGGTGTCACAAAACACCAAAAACGGCGTGAGACAGTCGAATTCGGAGCAAACGTGCTCCGAATGACCTAAAACCACATGAAAACATTATTAATATTATTTTTGACGTGTAAGAGGGGACGGCGTACTAATCGGACGTGCAGTGCGCGCGGTACGGCGATTGTGTCGTTTTCAGCAGCTCAGGGCGCGCTAAAACGGCGCGTTGGGGGGTCAAAACCACCCGAACGACCTCGGAATGCCATGAAACTGTATGAAATCAGACGTTGTGTGATTTTTGAAATGTAGGGCAGACGCATGTCAATCGGAGGTGTCGTTTGACCGCGGTGACCGGAAACGCGTTTTCGGTGTCATAAAACACCAAAACGGCGTGAGACGGTCGAATTCGGAGCAAACGTGCTCCGAATGACCTGAAACCACATGAAAACATTAGGAATATTATTTTTGATGTGTAGAAGGAGATGGTGTGCCAACCGGACATGCGGTGCGCACGGTACAGCCGATTGTGTCATTTTCAGCAGCTCGGCGCGCGCTAAAACGGCGCGTTGGGTGGTCAAAACCACCCGAACGACCTCGGAATGCCATGAACCATACGACATCATCCTTTGTGTGATTTTGAAATTTACAGGCAGACGGAACGTCAATCGGAGGTGTCATTTGACCGTGGTGACAGGAAACGCGTTTCTGGTGTCATAAAACACCAAAAACGGCGTGAGACTGTCGAATTCAGAGAAAACGTGCTCCGAATGACCTAAAACCACACGAAAACATTATAAATATTATTTTTGACGTGTAGAGGAGATGGCTCACCAATCGGACGTGCAGTGCGCACGGTATGGCCGATTGTGTTGTTTTCAGCAGCTCGGCGCGTGCTAAAACGGCGCGTTGGGGGGTCAAAACCACCCGAACGACCTCGGAATGCCATGAAACTGTTCAAAATCATCTGTTTTGTGATTTTTGAAATGGTCAGGTAAAAGTCACGTCAATCGGAGGTGTCATTTGACCGCGGTTACTGGAAACGCGTTTCCGGTGTCATAAAACACCAAAAACGGCGTGAGACGGTCAAATTCGGAGTAAACGTGCTCCGAATGACCTGAAAACACACAAAAACATTAGTAATATTATTCTTGACATTTAGGAGGAGACAGCGTGCCTATCGGACATGCGGTGCGCGCGGTACGGCCGATTGTGTCGTTTTCAGCAGCTCGGTGCGCGCTAAAACGGCGCGTTGGGTGGTCAAAACCACCCGAATGACCTCTGAATGCCATGAAACCGTACGACATTAGCCGTTGTATGATTTTTGAAATGGTTGGGCAGACATCACGTCAATCGTAGGTGTCGTTTGACCGCAGTGACAGGAAAGGTGTTTCCTGTGTCATAAAACACCAAAAACGGCGTGAGACGGTCAAATTTGGAGAAAACGTGCTCCGAATGACCTAAAACCACACGAAAACATTAGGAATATTATTCGTGACGTTTAGGAGGAGACGGAGTGCCCATCGGATGTGCGGTGGGCGTGTTATGGCCGATTGTGTCGTTTTCAGCAGCTCGGTGCGCGCTAAAAGGGCGCGTTGGGGGGTCAAAACCACCCAAATGTCCTCGGAATGCCATGAAACCGTACAACATCAGCCGTTATGTGATTTTGTAAATTTTCGGGTAGAAGGCACGTCAATCGGAGGTGTCGTTTGACCTCGGTGACCAGAAACGCATTTCCAGTGTCATAAAACACCAAAAACGGCGTGAGACGGTCGAATTCGGAGCAAACGTGCTCCGAATGACCTGAAATGATAGCATTTCTTAAATTGGGGGTTTTAAATTATTATAGCACCATGATTTGATGTCAGATTTAATTTTATTATATGTATATAATAACTGAATAATTATGTTCAATTTACGTTTGTTTTGTTTTGTTGTTTTTCTGTCTTATTGTAGGTTTATTGAAGCAGAAGATTGAAATAGATGGACCTGCTCAGATCATTGAAGCACGTTTATCGTTTATGATGATCTTGATGTTTATGCTGTTTGAAATTGTTTTCCATTTTTTATGATTTTTACCTTGTTTTATCTCTGATTTTTCACCGTGAAGAAAAAAAACACAATTCGTACATTTCATTAAAAAAATGAAAAATATTTTATTTAATATTATATATATATTTCTTTAATATATATATATATATTAAAATATTTAAATCATATTATATATATATATATTTAAAATATTTTATTTAATATTATATATATATATTTTCTTTAATATATATATATATATATATATTATTTAATAAATATATATATATATATATATATATTTCTTTCAGTATGAATTTTTTTTTTTAAAAAATTTCCCAGTGTAGCGACCGCCAAAGGCGGTCGCTTAAGGCCGGCATTTCGGCCACCTATAGCGACCGCCATTGGCGGTCGCTATTGGCCTACAGCGACGAAGCTGAAGCGACCGCCAATGGCGGTCAATGGGTGGTCTCTATAGACCTATAGCGACCGCCAATGGCGATCGCTAATGGCCGATTTTTTAGTAGTGTAAGACATCACTTTTTGTGAGATCATTATCAAAAAGGTGATATCACTTTAGAATTCATTGGAACTGAATATCATCTTGCGGATATATTCACCAAACCATTAAATTTTGAAAGAATAAATTACATCATACATGCATTGGGAATGATAAACCTTAAGTAGATATCTTACTATTTCATATCTTACTATTTCATATCTTACTGTTTCATATCTTACTGTTTCATATCTTACTGTTTCATATCTCACTGTTTCATATCTTACTGCTTCATATCTTACTGCTTTATATCTTACTGTTCCATATCTTATTATTTTAAATCTTACTTTCTGACACTCATTGTCTCAAAAAATACTTTCACACAGTCTATAAATCACATTGTTACGGTCCCACCGTGAAAATTGATTACGGTCTCACTGTGAATGCCTGGTACAGTCTCACTATGAGATTCAGTTATTATCTCACTATAAAGATGCCTTATTTTTTTATTTATAAATTATAATTTCTATCACGGTATTTCATTATTTTACCCTTTTACTTTCTTGTATTTTTGTTTTTGCAACAATTGGTATTCCTAAATGATAAATTAAAAGAAGTTTCACTTGCTCTTCACTCGAGCCCTCTTCTATTCTCTCATACCATCACCCCTCTTCAAACCTTCTCTATCTCGAACCTTCGGTGAATGCACAAGATGAAACTTCCTTCGTCGTCGACTCCTAAGAAATGCAGTTCAAAGAAGAAGAGTAAGATCACGCCTAAGTTAGCACCCGAGGGTCCTCTAAATCCAAATCTGGTAAACTGAATAGTAGTACCTAAGAAATAGATATTCCCAAATTTGCTTCAAATGAGTAAGTCTTTGGTGTTGAAAGTGCTAACAGAGCAAGGTTTCCTAGATAGGTTTACTAAGGAGGATAGGCCTATCTACCTGAATCTAGTTGCACAATTTTATCAGTATGTACAATTTTCTTTTGATTCTGAAGATGGTTATACTGTAAGAAGTTGGATAAATGTCCATCGATGCACATTTTCTTCGAGGTTATGGGATGCATGACTTAGGATACCTCATAAAGGTATTTGTGAGGACTACCAGAGAGTTCATCCACCTCCAAGTGAATTCTTTGTTTTGGAAGATTCTTTGAGGAGTTTAACTGGAAATGGAACCAAGAGGAGAACCATCGCTGCCGAGCTAGATGGAGAATCTAGACTTCTATTCAAGTTTATTCAGAATTTAATTATCCCTAGAAAAGGTGGTTTTTCTATACTCAAATATCAGGATGTATTTTTGATACATCTCATGAAAAATGGATATAAGATCAATCTTTTCAAGTATATTATACACCATATGTGTGAATTGATCAAAACCACCTCTAAGTTAACTGCCCTGTTTTATTCTCATCTTATCTCAGCCTTGCTTCATGCCAAAGGATTGGTTGGACCAAATGAAGAAGTTATCAAGGATTATGAGTTCTTTCTTTCAAAATTTATTATAAAGATAATTAAAATAAATTGTAATATTTGGAAAAAGGAATGGGTGGAAGATAATGATAAAGTATATGAAAAGTTTAATCCAGTGGAACACCCTTCAAGACCTATAAGTATTTCTGATCCTGGATTGGAGCCAGATTAACTTTTTGAATATTATGATGAGGAAGATGATGGGTAGGTTGTTGTACCTCCGAGGGAAACATTTCTTGATGAGGAAGATAGTACACCTTCCCCTCAAGTAGTAATTGAGAAGGAAATACATGTTCCTGAAAAGGTTGTTGATTTGGAAGAACAGCCCACTACTAAAGAATATTTTGTTGCAGTTGAAAGAGAAAAGGAAGTTGTAAAAGAGCATATAGAAGAAAATATGTCTCTTGTTCAAGAAACTACTAGTGAGGAACATGTATAGGAAGAATATTTTGCTAAGTTAACAAAAAAGGATGATGTGGAATAAAATATAGAAGAAGATCTCCCTATTGTGCAAGAATCTACACTTGAGGAACTCCCAGAGGAACAAGATGTTCTGGAAGTCATTCTTTATACTGAAGAGAGAATAGCGCAAGCCTTTCAATTGGCTCGAAAGGAAATGATTGAGGAAATCAGGGATGACATCGTGCACATAAATCAAGGATCTAAATCTCTCAATCTTGAGGAAGATTCACCTGTTGATGGGGGGCATCCCCCAATCTAGAATCTGTTGAAGTACCAAATTCGATTAATCCAAGATTAGTGGAAACATGGTATAAATTCCCCAGTTATTTCGATGTGAATGATTCACAGGAAGTCTCATTCAAAGTTCATGGTCTAACTACTATGTTTTAGTTAAAACTGGTATCTGATCCTAAAGCTAATTCTTCCAAAGAACATGAGCCTGTCTCAGCTTCTATCTCTGAGCCTTCACAAGAACCTCTAACCTTGGTGAATAAGGATAAACCTTAAACAATTTGGAGCTACCCTTTTGGCTGGGGTTGAAAATATCCTAAATGCCTAACCAGCTCCTATAACAAATTTGAGTGAAAGATATGCTTCATTGATGCTGGAGAAAGTTATTCGGTAGATTCAACCCAAGATGCTCCATGAGATTCAAGAAACTAGAATTGAGAACAAACTGCTTAGTGATTAAGTAAAGACTCTAATAGGTATGGTTGAAAATATGAAAAAAAAATTGTACTCAAGACCAGAGCCTGCTTCTCATCCTATTGATAATATTGTTACTCAGACCCCATGGGAATTAGCCTCACTGATTCAACCTCATCTAACGTCTTTAGCTGAAAAGTAGCTAAAAGAAAAAACATATTGTTCAAGAGATGTGTAAACATGCTATTGGACATAATAAGTTAACTGATGAGTATAAGGGGTGCCTTCAAAAAGTTCTCAATCAACTAAAATATCTTACCTCAGCTTTCACTGCTTCTCATGCCTCTGTAAAATCTTCTCAACCTTCTTTAGACAGTGATCTATTTCGAATAGTGGTCAAAATAGAACTTCAGGCTATGCTTAGTGGTTTTAATAAATAATATCTATCCAAAGTTATCAAGAACAGTGACAGAGTTCTTGATTTGGTAGGAATCCATTCCAGGATTTCTAATGATGCTCAGTAAGAAATTTCCAAGAAAGGGGACTTCTACTTCAACCAGATCTTCTCTAAGAATGACATGACAAATCACTTCAAATACCTTGTGGAAAATCTGAGGATTCATCCTATTACTCAAGCCCTCAAGACTCAAGTCCAAAATCTCAAAGATTTTACTCATTTGTTGGAAAAGTTTATGGAGAACAAGGATGAATTTGAAAAATCCATGCAGTATGGTGATGAAATCATTTCTGACTTTATCAAGCTTCTGCAGCCTTATCTTCATATTCAGAGTACTACCATTGTTGCTCCTACAACTGCACCTCTGAGATCAAGTTTACCTACCTTCACCTCTGCCCTAGCCTACACATATATGTCTGTTAGTCAGGCCCTGAGTCAAATCAGGCCTGTAATCCTTGATCAACATTTTCCTTGGTCTTCTATTACCCCTACCTTGGCCCCTTCTGTCTTTGAAGTTCGTCCTTTACCTTCTCTGTCAATGAGTTCACTTCCTTCTTCCACTTCAACCTATTCTCCTATGGACTCTTATTCTGATGCCACTACTAAGGGTAAGGATAAGACTAGCCAGTGATGAAGAACAGTGACAACTATATTTTTATAGTGATATTTTTGCATTTGTTTTACTCTTTGTAATAACACTCTTTTTATCTAATTCATTGTGCACTTTTATTGTCTCTTTATTATTCACTCTTTTTGATAATCCCAAAAAGGGGAGAAATATTCACCCCCAAAGTAAGATTAGTGAAATATGTAGTTTATATTGGAGACAAATACACTCTACATACACATGATTTATGATCATCAAAAAGGGGGAGACTGTTGGAATCCTCATGTATCAATCATGTTTTAATAATCACAAATCATATATATTTTGTAAATCCTGGTAATCCTGTAATTTTTCTCAAATCATATACAGATGATTAGTATATTTATGATTTAAGTAAAGCTATCCAAGATCTTAATTGCTATAAATTCACTCTAATTACTATATACTATATTTTATTTACTTTATAATGTTTTCTTTGATAAATGATTAAGTCTGATTCATTCTATGAATATCACTGCTTAAGTCTGAATACAGATATTTGGCTAAGTCTGAGACACCATGTGTCTTCCACTAGTTATGTTTTTCTAGAAAGGTGACCAGACACTATGAACCAGACACCGTGAATAGACACTGTGAACTAGAAACCATGAACCAGACACCATGACCAGACACCGTGAACCAGACACCATGAACTAGGCACCGTGAACCAGACACCGTGAACCAGACATCGTGAACCAGACACTGTGATCGGACATTGTGACCATGAGACACCGCTTCATGAAGACATCGTTTCCTGATGAACTGTGACACCGTTTCTTAATATGTTTTGTTGTTTTCCAATTTAATCTCTAACATTCATATTTGAAGTGTTTAAATGCATTGACATAATTAATGTTTCTTTGTAGACATGTCAACTAAAAGTACAAGGTACGAGGTGTATAATACATGCATCCTGTCAGATTCAACACATACACTCCAAGAATAAAAGAGAAGAGCATCCCAGAAATAAAAAAAATACAGAGAGTGTAATACCAATAAGAACACACGAGCTTACCTGAGAAAATAACCGATATAGGCAACTCAACGTTCCTGAAGAACACATGAAGCATACTCAAATCCCATATTTGAGGAGATATTTTCATTTTCAAACACCATGAAGAATTCACACTAGATCTATTTGACTTATGATACTCTGTTTTCCACACGAAGAC
Source organism: Viscum album (assembly GCA_963277665.1). Taxonomy (NCBI): domain Eukaryota; kingdom Viridiplantae; phylum Streptophyta; class Magnoliopsida; order Santalales; family Viscaceae; genus Viscum; species Viscum album. The sequence goes on along the minus strand of OY728120.1, from coordinate 1,975,037,465 downwards.
TCTATTGTTGTATCTGCTTCATTCTAGAAGTCCAGATCTGAATAGACAACCACTCATAGAACTTTTAACCTTGTCTCATCATTTATTCTTTGTTGTGTATCATTTTATTAGATTTTGGGTAGTGTGTGTATCTGTATAAAAACACACTTTGTCTCATGTATTAAACTGAAGGATACAAGATATCCTTTCTCAAATATCTTTTTACACTTTTGTATACCCACGGATAAGTGTGTAAGAGGTCCCTGTGTGGCCTATTAGTTTGTACCCACGAAGAATTGTGGAAGAGGCCGTGTGACTTGGACAGTCCTGTGTACTGTTGTTAACCCCGATCCAGGGTGTGGATTAAGTTTATCTATATAAATTTCTTGGTGGTAGGTGATCACCAAGTGGAGTGGATTAGGTATTGGCTTGAGACTGAACCACTTGTTTTATATCCACTATGCTGTTTAATTTAGTTTTCTTTGTTTACTGTATAATCCAGAAATCACTAAATTTACTTTCATATTTAATCTTGGAAAGAAGTTATAATTGTATTTCCTTATTATAATAGCTTCAAAAGTAATGTTAATAACAAATATTAAGATTACTGAGAATTAATCAATCTCCTAAGAAGTTATTTAAATAGTAAAACTTTCATAACAGTATAACCTTGATTGACTGGGATGTAGTTAACTTTATTGGGGAAACCATTTAGGAATACTTTTTAAACAGAAATTTTAAATAGATACTCAATTCACCCCCCCCCCCCTCTTGAGTACTCTACTCCGACTAACACAATCCCCAAGTACAGTTCCAACCACAATGAACTACCAAAACAGAAAAACCAACTACTTAATGTGATAGCATGGGTAGGATCCAACCAGATCACCACCAACTACCCAACTCAGCTGACATAAAACCTCATCACCTAACTATGGTTCTTACCTTTCCTTACATAAAATTACATACAATGTTCTATGCACCATCAAATGGGTAAGAAAGGTGTGAGCTAACAAGCTCAATAGGATCTCACCCAGGTGTTCCATATTAAGTCTTTGAACAATAATGAAACCATTCTCAACTTTAATGAAAACAATTCATGATAATAGTTTAACAGTTTTTATATCAAAAGCATGGAAAAAAAATTAATTCCCACCTTTTCCACATTTTCAAATAAAGTAGGTAAATCAGTTTAAAATCGTTATATATACATATATCAAATCATATATATCAATTGAAACCAAATAATGCCTCACATATCATATCAAATCCATGGAAGTACAACAAAAATAGTAAAAATAAAAAGTATAAGAACAAGTAACATCACGCTATGGATCACACTAGATTTCAACAACTAGGACACTCATACCTAACATCTACAATCACATATGAATCAAGACACTAAACATATGCATCAAATCAAGAGATCAGAGGAACACCCTAGCAAGTGAAGCCCCCAACAGGTCCAACAAATCCCTAGAACAACGATCCTAGGGATTAGAGGAAATCCCCATTAGAAAAACCCCCAACAGTGGATTAGACCTATTATTATACCTTTAACTTAAGTACAAAAGGCTACCCATGTCCTCTATTTTCCAAACCAGTTCATCAAACCATTCCCATCAAACATTGCTTTGAAAACCACTTCACAAACCATTTCACAATGATTTAAAAACCTTTTTCTATTTACCAAAACTAGGGGAAATCCATATTTTATAAAAACCCAATTCCACACATACAAAACGAATCATTAATATCATTACATTTCATTTAATAAAAAAATTTATAAAAATAGGATCAATTCAGTTCACAAACATAGGCTATATATGGAACCACTTACCTCAAAACTTGGGTCACACATGCCCAAAAAGGAATCCACCAATATGAAGAATGAGACAATGATAATGGAGTCCCTAGAACCAATCATCACATCTTATAATTGATTCAATTTAAAAAAATCGGTGGAGAATAGAAAACAACACATACCTCAAGAACACACACCCATCGCACCACAACCAACAAAGAAAATAGCCCCCTAGAACAAGATCGCACAAGGGATCTAGAGATAATCATGAAGAAACATTACCACATGTCAAAAGATATGATAATCCCACTCAATGATGTTTTTTGAATCAAAGCAATAAAGAAGAAAAATTATTACTCACCCATAGATATTCAATCCAACCACAACGGTGATCAATTTCTAAACAAATAAATCCAGGTCAAACAGAGACCCCTAAAATCACCAAATAAGGGATCTAGGTCGATAGAAACACAGGTTGTTGAAGAATGAATAAAAAATAATTAGATGAATCACACTAAAATCCAACCTCCTGATACTTACATGGAGTGTAAACACTTTACACATTGTGTAATCCACAGTGTCCAGATATGCTGAAAAAATATTCTCCTTTTTATTAAAAATAAATATTTTAACATTACACATCATGTAACCATTACATGGAATATAATCCTTTCACTCTATGTAATCATCTCACAACATGATCCTGATAAACATTACATGTCGTTCTCTCCCCTTACACAACATGTAAATTTCCTGTAGATAGTGAAAACTGAATATTCTTACACGAACACCCTAGACCAAATCTGGCATCCTCTGAACTCAAGGATAACTCCACCAAGATATTAACACATTTATACCTAGTCTCCATTAATTCAAAAAAAATATCCTTGAACTTTAGGTCATTTTTTCTCAACAAATTATCTTTATCCTTGGGAGTTCCAAGACACACCTAATAAAATACAAGAACAATAAAATAGAAGGTCATTAACATAAATCAAGTAATGGGATGTTACACTTATGCAATATTTGTTTGATATGGGTGTATTACATTCATTTATTTCTTTTTTTGTTGATATTATAGGTTTTTATATTGATATTATTCCATATATTTTGAAACTTCTAAATACTCTTATCCAAATAGAATTCTAAACCATAAAGTGCAAAGCATGTCCTATAACTATCGGTGGGGCTGAATTAATTAGGGATTTTTTTGTGCTCGATATGGATGTCTATGACTTAATTATGGGTATGTATTGATTAACAATGTTCAAATCTCACATTTAATATTATACCCAAAGGGTTATTTTTACAATAGATGGTGGCGCTGGACATCTCTTTAGAGGAGATCAAGAAAGTAAAGGCAGGTTCAATAGGCTTGTTGGCACCATCTGTTGGAACTATCTCATACTAATTTGTAGCTTTTAATTTGGAATATGTGGATGAGATCTAGAATAGTGGTTTTCCAAGAATTATTTATTAGTTTCCTGATGTTTTTCTCAAGTATTTCTTAGGGTTTCCACCCATAATAGAAGTAGTGTTTACGATTGATCTCTTACCAGGGACCATTCCTATCTCACTTCCGTCTTATCAGATGGAACAAATAGAATTAAGTTAAATTAAATTCTAGTTGTAAGAGTTATAAAGAAAAGGGTTCATTTGGACAAGTATTTCTCTGTGGGTAGCATCAGTTCTTTTTGTGAAAAAAGGTGGATAAAACACTTTGGATTTGTGTATATTATAGTAAGCTTAACCAAGTTGTGATAAATAATCGGTATCCAATTCCATGAATTGATGATCTGTTTGATCAATTTATGGGATCCTAGTGGTTCTCTAAAATTTAACTACATTAAGGATATCATCAACTACATTTTTGTAAGTATTATATTTAGAAGACAATATTTAGGAGTAGATATGGCCATTACAAGTATATGGTTATTCCTTTTGGTCTTACGAATGCACCATATGTATTTATGGCATTGATGAATCCAATATTTCAATGCTATTAGGATTATTTTTTGTGGTATTTATAGATGAAATACCGGTGTATTCTAGGAAAAAGTTTGACCATGATAAGCACTTGGTAATAGTGTTGGGTTTCTTGCGAGATCAGCCTCTGTATGTCAAAATTTTAAAGTTTTATTTTTTGATATAAGAGGTACGTTTCTTGGGCCATGTTATTTATAAAAAACGGTTTTATGTGGATCCAGAAAATATAGGGGTTTTGATCTCTTGGAAACCACCAAATAATGTCTTTGAGGTATGTAGTTTCCTTGGATTGACAGGTTATTACCGATGTTTTGTTCGTGACTTTTCATGAATAGTATAAGGCCCCGATCTTAAACATTACATAATCTTGAGTTTTAGTTAATAATCTACTTTATTTAACTTTGAGTATATTTATAGTTTCTATTTTTATAGAATTAGGAGAAACTCTTACAAATTAAACTCATACATTACAAGTGGACACTTATACTCTGTATCCATTTTTCCAGCATATAAAACTCTTTAAAACAAAACATTATTTCTTTCATGAAAACTCTTAAAGACTCTTAAAATGAATTCATCTTTTCCATTACACATCCTATAAAAAACATAAAAAACAAGGGATGAGCATAAAAATCTCAGTAAGGTATATAAGAGAAAAGAATCCATTAGTCTAGTTAAAACATGAAAACTCATATAATATTTTCCTTTATCTTCAAAGTTCTTTGATCACATGAAATAAAACATTTACACTTGTAAAACACACATATTTTTTATCAAATAAAATCATTAAAACCCATATAAATTAATTATAACCTTATTTGGTGACTTAAATAATCATATTCATAAACCCCTTTCAAACCCATTTAAATTGGAATAACCATATGGACTACTTCCAAACTTTTGGTACCCAATTAAGCTATTACGGGATTACCCATCTCTATCTGGGACACCTCATGTTAAGTTGTAATGGGATTTAGTAGTGATATCTAGGCCACCCCATGTTAAGTTGTAACAAGCTTACCCAGTGCTATTTGGTCCACCCTATATTAAGCTATAATGGGATTTCCTAATGTTATCTAGGCCACCCCATGTTAAGCTATAATGGGCGTTCCCAGTGCTATCTAGGACACCCCATGTTTAATACTCCATTACCATATAATAAATAAATTTTTTTATTATTATAATTTTTAATCATAAATTATTTCAAAAACTATTTTAAACTCATAATAAAATCACTTTTGGAGATCAAAATAACCTTTCATTTTTTTAAATGAATTTTAAAATTGAAACACTATGCACATTAGAAAGAAACCATTTTATTTTAAAATAAAAAAGGAAACTTATAAAAGAATAATTATATAATTAAATAATTATGAAGGTGGGAAAATCCTATCATTCTATATAAGTTAAAAAAATATTTTTAAAAAATAAACTTTAAAAGAATATTTTCCAAAAGAAATTCCCTTGAAAATATCATATCATTGAAGTTAGCATTAATAAAATGAATAAATTATGTGTTTTCACAATAAATACACATAAAAAATTGGTAATACAACATAAGATAATCAAATTTAATTTCACACATAATCTTATCATGACATAACAAATGAATTAAAAATTTAACTCAAATAAAGGAAATTGAGTTAAGAATTCCCTTATCTTGAGTCTGATTTGTCACGTATGCCCTTTATCTACCTGAATAATAAAATTATGTAATTTATGTAATTTATTGATAAAATTTTTAAATTTTTTTATTCCTTGTATACCACTTATTACCATGTTATAACAATTACTTAATTATTTAATTTTATTTCAGACGTTTTGACGATATTTAGTACTTGAGTCCAAAATTAGTTTGGTATAATGTATATAGTCAAAGTAGATATTATTCCATAATATCTAGAATAATAATAATGAAATAATAATAAATTTTATACATAAATTTTTACTTTTAAATCCATCCATTAAATATGGATATGAAAAATTAACTACGTTACAATCATGGAGATGATAAGTCGCACGTACGCATGAGTAACATTTCCATTTTTTAATGATCATTACGGAAAGAAGGTAAGTATTATTTTATCTTTAAAAAATTATAATAATATCATTAATATCATATTAATCATTTAAATATACTTATATATATAATTCATGTTATGTGGTGATGAAAAAAGAATCACATTTTTTCGTGGAGGAGTTAATTCATAGGTATGCACAAAAGACGTTATGATTTTTCTGTGCATGGAAATTTAAGAACATAAATGATATATTATCTTTTAATAATGATAAATATTTAATTAATATAATATATAACCATTAATTCCATAATTATAACTAGTCTTGAGAGATAGTGATGGAAAATGAATATCATCATTTCACGAGGTGGTAGTCTGCCATATACATGAATGATGACAATTTTACCCATTTTTTGGAAGTAGAGATGAATTTAGGTGATGATATTAACATAATAAAATATAATTATATTTAGGATAATTTATTTATTATTTCCTCATGTTTTAATAATATTTTAAGGAAGTAGAACAAGAAATAAAACAAAAACACTTGATTGAAACTATACTTCTTATTTAGAAATCCTTTATTTCTTAACACCTTAAGACCACTGAGGATAGTGTTATGCCTAAAATAAGAGACCTATAATGTGGTTAGTTATTATATGAAGGTATTTGGTCATTTATTTTTTGAACCGAATAGTTTTTTAAGTGTGAATAAAAGAGACGAATGTGTACCCTTTTATAGGAGAGGGGAGGGTCGCTCTTGGAATTTATCAAAATATTAAATTAATATAAATTAATTTCCATTTAAAATGGATAAAAACTTATAAATTTATAATTTAATATTCTTATTGGTCTAAATAACTTAATAAAATAAAAATTATATATGTTTTTACTAAATTTATACCCTTATATTTTGGTTTTAACCCTTCTTTAACATCTTTAACTCCTACTGTGACAACATGTGTTTTTAATCTTTGAAGGTTAATATAGTTACTATAAAATTACAAAAAAAAATAAATGAATCATGAATGAAATTTTAAATATTATCCTGATAAGTTTTAATAATTTGAGATTTTTTGAAATTTTATATCATTTAATAAAATATTTTTTTTAATATCAGTAGTGTTGATTTTGAAACTATTCATTACTTTGACTTTTACAGAAAATAAAAGAAGGAATATATATTTGAAAAAATATATTTTAATGCATCCCAAATATTTAAAGTTCATATATAAATTTTTTTTATTACATTAATTATCTAAAATTATATATATTCTAATAGTTTTAATATCATTTATTTGATTTTTCAATTAATTGAATAATTATTGCATAATTATTGTATAATTATTTAAGGTAATTATTAATTCACTAAAATTTAAAAATAAATTACCAAGATGAATATTAATATTTTTTATTTCCAATTAATATTTATAGTCAAAATTATCTTTTATATAACCACACATTAAAAATGCTATACTTATTAAAAACTTTAGTGGGACAAGTTTGACTTTTCTTAAAATAAAATATTATAAGGGGATTAAGGTCATCCAAGTGACTCCAAGAGGTAATAAATTTAGGAAAAGGATGATTTTGGTATAAAATAATTCATAAAATGAAATAATGAAAAGTGTTAAGGTAATTATGTAATCCATATCACATTATTTTTACCCTTAATTACCCAATGTACCCTTAATTGTGGTAATACAAATTACTAAGTTTATTATTCATATTGTCCAAAAATAAAAGGGTAATATTTAATAAATTTAAACCATATGATTCAAAATATGGAATCTATTTTTGAAAATTCAAAACACAAAATTTGTTAAAATTAATCTCATAGATGGAATGACAAAGCGGGTTTTTAAATTGAAAATGTTCAAAAGTTTGAAATATTTTTATATCAAAATTCAATATTAAAGTGATTAAAATGACCTAAATCTGATTAATATGTTTATAATTGATCTAATTTTAATTTTAAACTAATTTAAAATATAATTTAACATTATAAATTATTTAGATGAAAAGTTGATTTTCAATTAAAATGTAGTATTTTTCACTATTCATCAAAAAATGAAACATATCAAACAAATAAAAAAAATTATAACAAAGTAAATTATTATTTTACAATTTAAAAAATTAATTTTATTTTTTCAAATAAAATTTATAAAAGTTACAAAATTTAGTTTTAAAACAAGTGGACCATAAAAAGGTAGCAAAACTATCTTTAGAAAAATATAATTTTTTATGATTAAAATTGGATTTATTTTTATATCATGTATAGAAAAACATAGGATGAATGTTGAGAATTATATTTAATATATTAATATAATCCAAAAATATTTATTTATTTATTTTACTAGTTTAAAACTCACTTGTGCACATTTAAATAATTTTTCGGAAAAATATTTTATTTTATTTTCAAAAGGGTTTTATTTTCATTTATGATTAATTGGTCATAAAATAATTCATTATTTATACCTGTGTAAACTATGTTTTCATAATTCTTTTAATCTTATTCATACCTTACATTCTGATGGCTAGGTTATAATTGTAACATTTAAATAATAATATTTGTTTGTTTGTTTAAGCTCAATGTGGCATATCATGTATACTATCGAATATAGTATTTTCTTATTAAAATATCATGATGTTACATTATCCCCCCCCCCATTAATAAATTATGTCCTCGTAATTTTAACTCAGGCTTGGTAACCTGGTTTTGACTCAAAATACCTTTGTTGGAAACCCACTTCAGAAAAAGTATTAATGAAACTTCCACTTAAAAAGAAATAACGGGAAGTAAAAAGGTCACCTGAGATAACACATATAAGGTTTCTATGTAGGAAAACATGGACATGGAAGTAAAAACTAACTCTCAAGGAATAATAGAGTGATAAAGAACATTACTATGTGAAATTTGACCACCACAAAACCGTAAATATATAATGGGATAAAAGGACATTGATAAATGTAAATGGATAACATTTTTGTTCCAAAATAATTTTCCTAAAATTATGGAATTAATTTACTTATTAGACTAAGAAAATAATGTAAAGTGATTAATTGAAAAGAATAATTTCATCCTTTAATGCATTACCACAATAAAACATCTTTTTTCAAATGATGAGTATGAATTTTTTTTTTGTTCTTAAAGCATTAAAATAAACTTCTATAGATCACAAAATCCATAAAATAAAAATATTTTGTTCCTATTATCTTTATATATTAACCAAAACAAAAATGGTTAGTAAAATATAAGATAATTAAATAAATTAATAAACATTTATATGATGAAAAATACTTTATTATACAAAATTCAACAGTAACACTCAAAGTTTAATATAGACCATTCAAAAAATAACTATACTTACTCAAAACTATTCTTGAATATGATTAAAACCCAAAAATTAAAATTATTTGATCACATAGTCCTTCAAATTACATCAATCCCTCTTAATGTCTCATACAAAAAATTAATTTCCTAAATCACATAATCTTAAAGATATTATAATCATTTACATAAATAACATGCATCACCATAAGTCCACAAAAATAAAGGCATTGTTCCTAAAATAACCTTTTTCATATCATAAACTTAAGGGTTAGATGTACCTTTATCAAAAATTGATAAATGTTTCCTATGTTTATCCATTAATTAAAACATCAAAATAGGGGTGAATAAGACTTTAAACATATGATCATCTTTCAAAAAATATATGGCTCCCTAGAGCTATCATTGCTTCTCTAGATGACCCAACATCAATTGTGGTTATTGTAAATGAATTTTCTACACCTTTCTATTTCTGATCATGACAATTTCCATCCTATGAAACTAAATTCAAACAATAATTAACATAATGACCCAACTCATTACAAATAAAACACCTCACCATTGGATGGCTATCATCTGATCCATTCTTTGGTTGTTCGTGGCTCTTTTCTTCATAGTCACATATCATGTTACTAAACTGACCACACCAAAAATACTTCTTATATCCTATTAAACATTACTTGAAATATCTTTTTCCATTCTTGGAACACTTCTTACCTCCATATTCCTTAGTTGGATTCTTCTCCCCCCAAATAGCCATAAGTCTTTCTTTTTTATTGATTTTTTATAACCCCCCTTTCAAGGGATGAGGGGGAACCCTTACAAAGCACATAGGCTCAGATATTACAAGGATCATAGGCTTAGGAGATTACATGACCCAAAGGTCTTAGGGAATTCAACCAGACTATCTATAATAAACTGCACCTCCTTAGCATCTGCATCGTGATAGTAGCTCTCGACCTTCGCATGGTCGTCTGGCTAGGCTTCCTGTGCAAGCACAGGCTGGTCCTGATAGCATAGCCATACACTCTCATTCTGACAATCCATTTGGCTCTACTCTGGTGAGTTCACCTACTCTAAATCCTCTTTTGGGGCTGCTCCTTTTTTGTAGAGTCTGTCTGGGGAAACTGCATGTGGCCTGAAGGCCTTGAGATGGCCTGAAGGATATAAAGGTGGCCTGAAATCCCTACTGGCCCGAAGGCCTAGGTAGCCTAAAAGCCTCAAGAACTCCACGCCCAAACTGATAGCCCAAGGTGAATAGTTCTAGCTGCTACAGTACCGAACAGTACTTACTACAGTAACTGCTATAGTTCCTGCTATAGTACCCACATAGTGTACAGTTCTGCTACAATACCTGCACAGTGTACAGTTCTGCTACAGTACCGTGCAATGTGTACATTTCTCTTACAGTACCTGCTACAGTATTTCTATAGTGCCTGTAAATGTGCATATACCTGGTTTTTGAACCTGGGTCTTGTGGATGAACTTAAGGATACCTCACCAACTGGGTTGAGGCTCATGTGCAGTTGGATTCTTCTCCATTTCCTTCCACCTTGTCTGTTTCGTACTCTTGTCATCTTATGGTACATAAGTGTGGGCCAACTCCATCTCAACTTTTTCAGCACAACAAAAAACTTCTCATAACTTTTAAATTATTATGAGTCAAAAACTCTTTGTATACTTGGTTTCAATCCTAATTAAAATCTAATAATATTTCCATCAATTTTCTAAATAAAATTTCAAACATACCTTTCCAATATTATGAAGTTTTCTTCATACACAACCACTGAATCTCCATCTTTTTTCTTCAATTCCAAGAATTTTTTCTCCATCCTAAGTTGAACAACCTTAGGAAAATATTTATCAAGGAATATATTATTATTTGTTTCTCATTCCATGGAATAAATATCATCTTTCTATCTGGTATTATCAACTAAAGGCCACCATTGGTTAACTTCACCTTCAAAATGATAAATGAAAAGAGTTGCCTTTTTATGTTTTGAACATCCCATGACATCAAATATCTTCTTCAAGGAACTGATCCATCCTTCAGCTACCACTATATTAAATTATCCATAGAATAATGTGGGATGTTTTCTCATGAAATTCTCCACTGTATACATGTTCCTTAATGGTAGATCGGGTTCCTCTCTATCATGGATGCCACCACCATTTAGAGCTTGTGTCCAATGATCCATCACTAAAGGAAACTATTCTATTCCAATTCTGACCATCTCATAATGATTATTTGGAAGGATATTTTCCTATCAGTTCCTTTCGACTACAGTTTTCCTATTTCCTTTGAAAAAAACCATTATAACCAAAAATATTTAGATGATGCAACAAGGTAATATTTAAATTCCATATCATTTTAACTCAAAATTAAGGTAATATCTTCAAGGCATGTTATTAACATTATTCTAACATATAAAATTATTTAAACCTTCTATTGATTCCAATTGTAAGGACCCATCCTTAAACATTACATAATATTTAGTTTTAGTCAAGAATTTACTTTCTTTCACTTTGAGGATATTTTCGGTGTATAGTTTTATAAAATTAGTAAAAAAATATTATAAGGTAAAAGCAAACATTATAAGTGGAAACTTATACTCACTATCTATTTTTTCCACCATATAAAACTCTTTAAAACAAAACATTATTTCTTTCATGAAAACTCTTTACAAATCTCAACATTACTTCATAATTTCCATTAAACATCGTATGAAAAACATTTAAAAATCTGGGATGAGCACAAAAATATCATTAATGGATATAAGAGAAATGAAAATGTTAGTCTAGTGAAAACATGAAAACTCATATAACATTTACCTTTCTCTTTAAATTTCATTGAGCATATAAAATAAAAAATCACTTAAAAACAAACATATGTTTTTATCAAATAAAATCATTAAAACCCATATTAATCAATTAAAACCTATTTTGGTGAAATAGATAATCATATTCATAATCCCCTTTCAAAACCCTTTTAATTGTAATTATCATATGGTCGTGTTCCAAAATTTTCATTTCCCAATTAAGTTATTATGGGCCTACCTAGTGCTATCTAGGCCACCCCATTTTAAAATTTAATGGGCTTTCCAAGTTCTATATGTCTCACACCATGTTAAGTTGTAACGGGCTTACTCAGCGCTATCTGGTCTACCCCATGTTAAGTTGTAACAGGATTTCCCAGTGCTATCTAGGTCACCCCATGTTAATCTGTAATGAGATTTTTGGGTTCTATCTGGGACACCCCATGTTTAAAACTCAAGAACCATATAATAAATAAAACATTTTTATTATTGTAATTTTTAATCATAATGTATTTCAAAAAATCTTTTAAACTCATAAGAAAATCACTTTTGGATATCAAAATACCCATTCCTTTTTAAAATGAATTTTAAATCAAAACATTGCGCACATCATAAATAAACTTTTTCATTTGAAAATAACCATGACGATTTATAAAATAAGAATCATAGAATTAAAGAGACATGATAGTGGTAAAATCCTCTCATGCCGTATAATTTTAAAAAAGCATTCTTTTTTTACTTTAGTAAAAAGAAACTTTAAAAGAATATTTTTCAAAATAAATTCCCTTGAGAATATCATATCATTTAAGTGAGCATTAATAAAATTAATAGATTATGTTTATTCACTGTAAATCTAGATAAAAAATTTTAAATAAAAAATAAGATAATAAAAATTCATTTCACAAGGAATCTTGGCATGATATAACCATTGAAGTAAAATTGTAGCTCAAAGAAAGAAAATTGAGTTAAGAATTCCTTTACCTTGAGTCTGATTTGTCACATATGTCCTTTATATTAATAAATAATAAACTTATGTTAATTTTTTACTTTATTGATAACATTTTTAAATTTTATTGTTCCTTTTATACCACTTATTTCCATGTTATAATAATTAATTAATTATTTAAGTTCACGTCGGATGTTTTGATGATATTTGGTACTTGAGTCCAAAATTACTTTTGTATGATGTCTATAGTCAAAATTTTAATTATTGAATCATATATAGAATAATATTGATTAAATAAACATAAATTTTATACATAAATTTGTACTTTTAAATCCATCCATTAAATATGGATATGAAAATTTAACTACGTTACAATTATGGAGACAGTGAGTTATACGTACGCAGGAGTAACACTTTCATTTTTCAATAATCATTAAGGAAAGAAGGTACATATTATTTTATATTTCTATAATTATAATAATATCATTAATATCATATTAATCATTTAAATATACTTATATATTTAAATCATGTGATGTGGTGATGAAAAATGAATCAAATCGCTTCATGGAGGTGATAATTCGCACGTACGCACGAATGACATTATCATTTTTATTTCCATGGAAACATATGAACATAGATGAAATATTATATTTTAATAATGATAAATATGTAATTTATATCATATATAATCATTAATTCTATCATTATAATATGTCTTAAGATACGGTTATGGAAAATGAATTTCATCGGTTCGCGAGAAGGTAATCTTCTGTACACACAAATGATAACTTATTTTCACATTTTATGGAAGTGGAGATGTATTTAAGTATTAATATTAACCTAATAACATCTAATTATATGTAGGATACTGTATTTATTATTTCATCATTTTTGAAGAAGATTTGAAGGAAGTGGAAGAAGAAATAAAACAGAAACACTTGATTAAAAACTATACCTCTTATTTTAGAAACCTTCATTTCTTAACACCTTAACACCACTAAGGATGGTGTTATGCCTAAAATAAGAGATATATAATGTTAATAGGAGTTATAGGAAGGTATTTTGGAAAATATTGGCCAAACCAAATGATGTAATAGTGGGTTCCCTAGACCCAACAATGTAGTACTTTTTATTACCATATCGTGTATACAGTAAGATATATATGATGTATTCTTACATTATATTGTATACTTTTCTAATTACATTATTGAAATGGTAATTTCCATAGATTAATTTTCGTATCAAAATATTATAGTAGATAGTGAGATATAATGATAACCTTGAGATACTATGACATTAATCATAAACATATGTCATATTGTCTAGATACATCTTACTGAATAGTCATAGTAGATGTATGACTATCAGGTGTTAGGGGATCATAAATATTGAGACTTCTTCTCATGAAGTTCTCACTTGGTGATATCTAGTAGTGATATCATGATGAGAGACCCTCCAAATAAAACAACACATGTTTTGGGTGTCATTGGATGTTCCTATCTACGGACATCTGTATTGGTCTCTTAACTTGAGAACATTAGTAACATGTGTCATTTGATCGCATAATTTGATGCAAGGAAAAAATGTGATAATGAAATCTTGGTGAGGTAGCTTATGTTGGGTGTTTCATTTGTGGTATGTAATTGGTTGAATGGTCAAGAAAGGATTTGACACTTCTGGGTTGAGGAAGTAATATATCTTAGGCCATGTTAATCAGGATGGTAGTACCTTCATAAAACCATGGTCATGGAAGTTGAGGGTAAATCCATATATTTAGATCAAAAAACACTAAATATAGAAAGGATGATGACACAGGTGTGTGTACTTCTTTATGAGATATTAAATACAAAGAGATTATATTACACAGTTTGTATTTGTAGGTTGGTTGTCGTTGTTATGACTATCTTTTTAGGGGCCATGATGGGTTGCTAGATCCCACTCTTGGTATATTAATATTATTCAATGCTATCGAGATAAGGGCCTAGAGGGTCACACATAATAGCATATTCAAGAATCTTCCCTATTCAGTTAAATAGGTATATATGATATAGTGGGCCCCACCATTGGGTTTTGGGTTTTTCCCAAGGATATAAGATCACCAAAGGAATAAATAAATTCATATTATTAAAGTTTAGAATAATTTGAATTGAATTTATTTATCATATTTATTTACAAGTTTTAAAGTAAATACATGGAAAATATTATTTTAATGAATATTATTTTAAAATATTCAAGGTTCAATTAATATTTTCAAGAATGACGAGTTGAGTTAATGACTAGGGTATTATCATGTAATATATTTATCATATTACCGTAAGGTGATAATAATATAAATGATATTTATGACACAATATAGTATTCATAATATCATTTATATAGTGTGTTAAAATATTTGGGGTTGGAGAGGAAATTCTGGGTTTGTGTATAACACACTATAAATGGAGGAGTAGTAGCTCTTGTTAAACACTATTCACTTCTCAATGGTGAGAGTCTCGCTCTCTTCTTCTCTCTCTCATATTCTAGATAGAGAAGTTCCTGTTCCAAGTGATTGGATCGATATTTCTATCTTGCATCACAAGCAAGGTGATGTGGTGATCATTGGAGTATCGAAGTCATCATCGGATCTCTGTGCTAGCACCAGGATTTTGAGGATCGGAAATCCAACAGATTTCTTGAAGTGTATTTGTATGATCTAGAGGAATTCAACTTTAGATTTTTTGAGTAGCAATCACCAGTGATGAGTGGTGAATGAATGCCTGACTTTGGATCAAAACAGGTATTTATGGTTTTATTATTGTTCTTAAAACTCTTCACGTGTGATCCTTGGGCACATATCGGTTAGCATTTCACCAACGAAAACATTGTCATGCTGATTTTCAGTGGAAAAATTTTAAAATCCCAAGTTTTAGGACTTTTATTTCACACCTGGTACCTTCAATTGGTATCATAAGGATGTGTGAATATTTTAAGTCAAGAAAAAAATTAAATTTTTATTAATTTTAAAATATGGTGTTCTTCTAGTCCCAACGCCGCAAACCGTGTTTTAATCCAACACCGGATGACCAGTCTCCGGTCATATAAAGTTTTAAATAGAAATTTAAATCAGTATTCTTGTGGGTATTAAATCAAAGTATATATATATATATATTTAAATGACCAAATCAATCTACAAAAACGGTTTCTAGTGAACATAATTTTCTGTTGAACTTCTCTTTGGTCGGAATAGTGTTTTCCAGCCATACAAGAATTCTATTAGTGTGTAGAATTTGTTTATAACAAAAAATAATATTTGTTTGTTTTATTAAGCCTGATTGATAAGGATTTTTTAAAATGTTTGTATAAAAACAAATGTGGAAGTATGGAGATCCATTTTTGGTGGGTCAACATGGAAGGGTCACCAGGAGGGCCCCCCTCTTCACCATGGTGTTGTTTCCCCTTATCCAAAAAAACCATGGTGGTCGGTCCACCATAACCCTTGGTGGATCATGCCACCTGCACACTGGACATCCATCCTCCTCCCACAGTTCACCTGCACCTCCCTAATTGAGCACCACCACTCGGCCTTCGCTCCTGAATACCGGCCTACAACACTCACCACCCGAAAGGCACGACCGCATGAGCCCTATACCACCTCCTTCTCAACCGGATACCCCTTCTTCATAGTATCTAGATCTAGAAACTCAGCTAGTGCTAGTGAGATCCCAATCTCCCTCCTATCATCAAACCACCACATTTCACCCGTTGTCCCACTGTACACCATGACCCAGCCACTTTCAGTGCTCCTGGTGATCAGACCTCCCCTTCCAGGTCAGGTTCTGACACCTTAAACAAACCCCACCACCATGAAAACCCCAGATAGATCTAAAAGCTTACCAATCGAGACATAACCCCTTTTCACATGCTATATTGGTGTCAAAACAGACCCAAGAAGGTCGGACAAACCTGGTATGGGTATGGACGGGCATACCCAGCCTATAACACCTCTGAACAGGGTTTACATAGCTCGAAACGGGTCTGTGTGGGTTCAAACTGACCCACACAGGTTCTGAATTTTTGGGGCCCAAGCAGTTTTATTTAATCAAAATTTAATTAATTTAATTAATTTAATTAATTTAATTTTGGTTTTAAATTAAATTAATTAAATATTAATTTTTTATTTAAAATTTTATTTTTAATTATGCGGGTTAAATTAATTTAGTTTAGGTGTTAAATTAAATTAATTAATGGGACCAAATGATGTAAATATTAAATTAAAAATAAGAGTGATTTTTTAATTCAATAAAAATGCCCTTGGAAAATAATTTTCAAGCAAGATTAATTTTATTTATGCATTTGATTTTAATATTTTATTTTGATGCGTATTGATTGATAATGAGTGATTGATCACCCAATGTATGTCTAGTCCATGTTTTATTTATTTATTTAATTATTTCAAGAGTTGATTGTAATAATTAGTTTAATTAAAAGACGATATGTGTGTCATAAAAGCATCATTAAATGTATACGGGCATTCATTTCCAATTCTCAGTTGTATTTTATACTCCTGATACCCCCTCGCCCGCATGTGAGTATTGTTGTATAATGATAAGGATGAGCAGTGACATACTTCACGCCAAGTTATGGCGATGCACCAGACATGAGCTTGACGCACTGGATAGGCCAGTGCTACAACTTGAGTCGCAAGTGAAATGACTCAAGGTATTACCCTTAGGGTCTAGGTTGATCCATTATTCACTCAATGAATCAACCATTAGTATCAGATCATGATCACGTTGTTATTTTATTTTTTCATGATTAATTATTTTTTTTGTTTGTAGTCTATGTGAGTTTATATATAAAAATAAACAAGCATGTTCAGATAAAATGAATAGGTGACACGATGGATATTTTCTATTTATTCCATAGTTAGTTGTTAGTGTGATCACATAGTATGTGATTACAAGTTATAAAATGATTTCATTTCATCATTTAAAAATAATAAAACCCTCAAAGAAATATTAAGTCATAATCACCTTAAATCATTCGAATTTGAACAAAACTCGGTGTTCAAGGTTCTCATCAGCCAAAGTTGAGGGTGTCTCTTACTACCGACGATTCCTTATGAGAATGGTGGGTTAACTTAACTAAAGTGGTAGAAAGTATTATCCAAATATAACTTGATATCATTTTATATGAAACCATTGAGTAAATTAAGTTATGATTTTAGAAGCTGGGACTTCACTTAACAAATCATGGAACCGTGAGTTAATGTGGTTGGTCAGACAAACACCTACCTTGAACCCTCCAAGTAGTCATGTAGCCAAATATTGTAGAATATTATGGGATGTTCATAGATCCTTGCCACCAAAATAATCAAGTGATAGAGTGTTCTGATTATAGTATAGAGAGTTCTTATAAATCAATAAAATAGTGGGAGACATTTAATGATTTAATTAATCAAAATGTATAAATCAGTAATCATGATAAAAAAAGTACTAATCTACTAGATTTTGTTTTTGTATAAAATGGAAATTTATACCATAATAAATACTACAATAAATAAAGGAAAAAAGTAAATTTATATACTAGAATAAGTTTCCAAGTGTAGTACATGTGATTGCACACAATACTATGGTATGGAAAATCCAAGGTGCTAGTATCCCCAATACCTGATAAGCTACCTCAAGAAGAGAGGGTGTAAAATGCTTATAGAAGACTCATGTATGTAGCATATGATGGTTATTTCATAATGATATCATCAACTTCTGATTATATTTTTGGTCACTACATTAGGACATGAGTGATATAACATGTAGTCTCATCTCTGAGAAGTTTGCAAGGAGAAAGTGAAGAAATATATGAATAAAGTGATGATTACAATGGAAATGTGTAAATTGAAAGATGGATCACAATCTTTCAATAGATCCCTTTCTTGTATCGTTTTCACCCATTTACTCAAGTATTTTTTTAGGTTACAAAATGAATTGTATTGAGTAAACACTTCATTACCTATGAAATTAATTTTCACCAAGTAAAATGATAACCTAAAGAAATAATAATATTGTATTATTATAGCGAACAAATTGAAAGACAATGAGAAAAGACCAATGTAAAGTGGCACACTAAGGGAACATTCGTAATTTCCTTCAATGAAGGAGGTATTAACCGGAGGATATTTTAATCACATAACATGAAATAAATTCTATGGAAGTTAAATTTAATGAAATAAATATAATAATAAAGTACTCACTTCTTCTTTAATGAATATTCATCATCTAAGGTAATGTTTCAGTTTTACTTCTTATGTATTAAATACAATATGATAATAACATATATGTATTTAAATGCAGTAACCAAGTAAGAATAGAAATATTACTAGAATTAAGGTGTTTTCTCTAAGTGGCTGAGAAAGGGTGATTCCTAAGTCAGTAGTGAGAAACACATAACTTCTAATTTTCAAGTGAATAATTCTTGTAAAACTATTATTGAGTATAACCAAAACAATTATCTCATGTGTCCTTTGGACATAAGGAGACATTATTCTAAGTTTAGAAATAAATTTTGTTTATTGTGTTTAATACTTGACCAATAGTTCAGTGATACATGAATCATATGCAACCCCTAATGAATATAAAATGTAAGACTTATTTACCTAGTTTTGGAAAGATAATATTTGTCAAGAAAAACTAAAATTATACATCCAGGATATACCCATTATGGTATTTAGACTCAGCTGAGCTAAAAATATTAGGTATCATCGATGTATATAGTTAGTTTTGGACAAAGAAACCTTTATAAATACAAGTAAGACATAAATCTTTCGAAATTATTTCAACAAGAGAGCATAAACTATTACAAGGTTAAGTTAGTGGTAAATATACTTCATAAGATTAGTTTCATCCAATAAGGAATTGTAAAGTGAAGTGTGATATATGCATGTTCAAAAGATATAAGTTGTTTTGGTCCGGAACACCGAAGGATATCATGACCAAGCAATCATCGATCAATATAATATAGTTTGGACTAATTCATAAATGTTAATTACCTTATTTACATCACAACATTGATGTAAATGAAGGGTATTGATGATGTAGTCTTACATGATAACATTGATCAAAAAAATGTATCATTGAGCAAATCCTAAATTCACATTTTATACATTAGAGTTATGATGTAAGGAGTTTCAATGTTACAACTTATGGAAACATCCATTATATTTCATGATGTTCTTTTCAAATATATTCAATATCTCATAACCATATGCCAACTATAATGAAAAATGGATAAAATATAAATAATAATATTAAGTAAATTCATAGTTTCATAAGAACATGTGTTTATATGAAAATAATTTGTTAGGATATTAATAAACTTACATTAAGATAAACACATTGTGCATCTAACGTAATAATCTTAAAATTCTCTTAGAATATTACATAAATCCCTAAAATAGAAAAGTGGTAGTCAAGTCATAGACTACATTTATATAAAAGGGTGTACATATATTTAGAGATAATGGGAGAAATATTGACTTAGGTTTATTCAATGTTAGGGATTCACATATAGTTGGCATAGGAAATAGATCTACAAGTGCATGTGGAACAGGAATATTCCAGATACAAATACTGTGTAGGAAGGTTAAAACCATAGTGATGGTTTTATATTCACCATGACCAGTGATAAATTATTTGTTGTGAATAATAATAATTCCAACAAGTAAGAAGTATATGGAAATTGGATAATATTAACAAGATTAATTAAAATTCAATAATGTATTCCATGTATCAAAGTGAAAAGGGCCTTATGATTTTGAATATTTAGGCGGGTATTCAAATGAGATTATACATGGATGGTACAAGAGAAGTACCAATAAGGATCAATTGGTTATACCAATTTTTTTTAGCTAAATACATTAGAATTTTACTTGTCATAACTAATATCTATTATCATATTATTGTAAATTGGATTCCAAGACAAACTTTCATGGAAGGCATCTATTCAACATAACCTAAAATGGATGGTGACATCATAGAATGTCAATAGGTTTGCAAGTTACTGAAATCCATTTTGGGATTAAAGCAAGAAACAAGATCTTAGAAAATTCATTTGGAAAAATCATTAACATGTTTCTACTAGAGGTTAGTGGGAGTGCCAATGTTTTACAAGTTAAATATGTTCTATAACATATGGAAAACAACTATTCATAATACAGTTGGGTAAGACCAGAATGAAAGTATCTCTCCAGAGATTGACTTAAAGTACCAACCTAAGTTCTAGGGAATAGTATCTACTTAGGTAGATTTAATAGTTTCTTAGACCTATTAAATCATAAATATACTGACATGGTATTGAAAATACAATTTGGAAAATTTTGAGTTAGAATTTTTTCTAGCATCCCATTGAATATATATTTATAGTTTGAAATGCCTGGGATATAAGAGGATATTGACATGGTGAGTTGAATTACATACACTTTTGTGATGGATCAATCATGCATTCCAAGATATGTACAAGAATTGATATTATAATATATAATTTATAGTAGAAAAATATTAGTTATATCTAGGAGAAATGCAAGGAAAGAAGTTAGAATTATCTGATTGTACTTGGGAAAGTAAAAAAGGATATGCACCTAGTAGGTGGAGAGAAAAGGATACTAGTTTTCAAGGGACAAAAACTAGTATTACTTTGGATCAATTTGATCTAGTATCATAGTTAGGATAATTTTATGAGTGAGATATGATCATATAAGTCAGCAATATCCATACCTACAAAGACGAGTATTTTGTATCTTCTGAGTAAGCTAAGAAGTAGTTGAATAGAACGATTTGTTCTAGTTATTGTAATCGCACCAAGTAAGTAAAGTATTATCATAATGTAAATCATGATTTTCTTACTATCCAAGATTTCAAGTTATGATAGTGGATAAAAATAATATACTTAGGGATACCATCTCATGAGAAGTTTTACTCAAGGTGATGAGATTGCATAGAGTAGAGATGTCACATGGTGGAATTTTGGCAGGCCCAGTAACTAAAGGCATGGATCAGCATAAACATGATCTTAATCATGTGAGAGATAACAAGGTTGGTTAGCAAGTTAGCTCTAGTGAAAGTGGGATTGTTCTAATAGTGGGTTCCCTATACCCAATTATGTAGTAATTTTGATTACCATTTCATGTATGTAGTTAGATATACATGATATATTCTTATCATTGTAGTATAGAATTTCCTGTTTCCACTATTGAAATGGTAATTTCCATGTATTAATTGTTGTATAAAAAGGTTATAGTTGATATCAGGATATAATGAGAACCTCAAGATACTATGAAATTAATATTAAACATATTTTCTATGGTCTTGATATATATTACTAACTAGATATAGTATATGTCTGACTATTAGGTGTTGGGGGATCATAAGCATTGATAATTCTTCCCAATAAGTACACACTTGGTGATCTATAGTAGTGAGACCAAAAGGAAAGACCCTCCAATAGGAACACCACATGTTTTGGTTATCATTGGATATTCTTATCAATGTACATTTGTATTGGTATCCTAAAATGAGATCATTACCAATGTGTCTCATTTGATCATATACTTTGATGCAAGTCAAACCACATAATAATGAAATCATGGTGATGTATCTTGTGTTGGGTGCATCATTGGTGGTATGGAATTGGTTGAATGGTCAAGAAAGGATTTGTTGCTTCCAAATTGAGGAAGCAATATATCTCAAGCCATGTTGATCATGATGGTGGTACCTTCATAAGACCATGGTCATGGTAGATGAGGGTAAATCCATCTAGTTGCATTAAAAAATAATAAAGTAAGGGTGATGACACGAGTGTGAGATATTAATGAAAAATAGATTATATTACATAGTGTGTGTTTGTAAGTTGGTTGTCATTTATATGACTATCCTTATCTCTTTAGGGTCCATGATGGGTTGATAGATCCCACTCTTAGTCTATGAATATTATTCATTACTATCGATATAATGTTCTATATGGTCACATAAGACAACGTATTTAAGAATCTTCTCTATTTAGTTGAATAGGTGTATAGGATATGGTGGGACCTATCACTGGGGTCTGGGTTTTATCCAAGGATATACAATCACCAAAGGAATAAATAAATTCATATCATTCATGTTCATAATAATTGGCATTGAATTTATTTATTATATGTATTTACAAGTTTAAAATTAAATACATGTAAAATCTTATTTGAATGGATATTAGTTTAAAATATTCAAGGTTCAATTAAAATTTGTGGGAACGAAGAGTCAAGTTAATGACTTGGTTATTATCATGTAATATATTTATTATATTACAAGAATGTGATAAAAATATAAATGTTATTTATGACCTAGTATAATAGTCATAATATTGTTTATATAGTGTGCTAAAATATTCAGGGGCTAGAGAGGCAATTCTAGGTAAGTGCATAACACCCTATAAATAGAAGAGGAGAACCTCTTGCCAAACACTATTCACTGCTCAATAGTGAGAGATTCTCTCTCTTATTATCTCTCTTACATTCTAGAGAGATAAGATCTTGATCCAAGTATTCATATTGAGCTTTCTCTCATGCATCTCAAGCAAGGTGATGCGGTGATCATTGGAGTGTCAAAGGTGTCATCGGATCTCTGCACTATCACCAAGATTTCAACGATCGGTGCTCCCGTAGATTTCTGAAGCACGTGTGGATGATCTAGAGGAATTCAACTTTGGATTATTTGAGCAGTGATCACTGGCGATGAATGGTTAATGAATGCATGACTTCATATCAAACTAGTTATTTATGGTTATATTTTTGTTCTTAAAACTCTTTATGCATGATCCTCAGGCACATACCGGGCAGCACTTCACCGACGACGACATTTTCATGTTAATAGTCGGTGGAAATTTTTAAAATCCCAAGTTTCTGGGCTTCTTATATGTTCCTGGTACCATCACCAAATATTTTTTGAAGTGTGAAGAAAATAGAATAAGAGTTTCCCTTTTATAGGATAGGGGAGGGGCACTCTTGGAATTTCTCAAAATATTAAATTAATATAAATTAATTTCCAATTCTAAATGGATCCAAACTTATAAATTTATAAGATAATATAATTATGGGTCTAAATTCCTTCATCCAATAAAAATTTGATATGTTTTTACTAAATTTATACCCTTATCATTTTGTGTTAACCCTTATTTAACTTCTTTAACTCTTACTGTGACAACAAGCGTTCTTACTCTTTGAAGGTTAATATTGTTACTATAAAATACCAAAAGAACAATAAATGGATCATGGATGAAATTTTAAATCTTAACCGAATAAGTTGGCCAAATTTTATATTTTTAGATGTTTTATATCACTAAATATAATATTATTTATTTTAAATATCATTAATGTCAATTTTGACGATATTCATTACTTTGACTTTTATAAAAAATCAAAACAAAAAAATATCTTTTAAATAATTTTTTTAATGTATCTCCAATATGTCAAGGTCATCTATAAATTTTTTTATGGCATTAATTATCTAAAATTATATTTATTTTAATAATTTAAATATCATTTATTTGATATTTCCATTAATTGAATAATTATTGCATCATCATTGCATAATTATTTAAGGTAATTATTCTTTTAATAAAAAATAAAAATTAATTACCAAGATGAAGATAAATATTTTATATTTCAAATGACTATTTATAGTCAAAATTATCTTCTGGATAACCAAATATTAAAAATATTATATTTATTAAAAACATTAGTGTGACAAGTTTTATTATTCTTAAAATAAAATACTATAAGGGGATTAAAGTCATACAAGTGGCTCCAAGTGGTCATAAATTCAGACCAATGATGATTTTGGTCAAAAATAACTCATCCAATAAAATTAGGTCAATGGTTGGGATAATTTTCGAATCCTTATCACATTATTTTACCCTTAATTACCTGATTTACCCTTAACTGTGGTAATAAAAATTACTAAGTTTACTATTCATATTGTCCAAAAATAAAAAAGGCATATTTACTAAATTTGGAACTCATGATACCAAATATGGAATCCATTTTTCAAATTCAAATCACAAAATTGGCTAAAATTAATTTAAAACTAATATCATAGACGGAAAAACGGGTTTTTAAAGTGAAAATGTTCAAACACTACAATAAATGGTGTTTCTTGGCAATTTAGACCATCGCTAAATGATGTATGATACCTTCTAAAATCATCACATATGTGCGTGTTGGGAATCATTTCGTGACACTTTTTTGTACGGCGGTTTTTTTTAATTTTTAAAATTAAACAATTTATTTATTTATTATTATTTATTTATGTTATTTATTTATTTATTTATTTATTTATTTATTATTATTTATTATTATTTATTATTATTTATTATTATTTATTATTTATTATTATTATTATTTATTATTTATTATTATTTATTATTATTTATTATTATTTATTATTATTTATTATTTATTATTATTTGTTTTTAGTTATTGTTATTTATTATTTATTTATTCATACTTATTATTTATTTATTCTTATTATTTATTTATTATTTTTTATTATTTTTTATTTTTTATTATTTATTCTTTTTCATTATTTATTCTATTTTATTATTTATTATTTATTATTTATTATTTATTATTTATTATTTATTATTATTACTTATTGTTTATTTTTTATTATTTTTTATTTTTTATTTTTATTTTTTATTATTACGTATTATTTATCCTACCATGTATGCATATTTCATTCATGTTATGCGTGCCATGCGTAAATCGAGTAAATATATGCACAGGGAGAGATTTGAACCCCTTACCTCTTGGATATACTATAAAGACTTCAGCACTCTAGCAAGCTCTTCATCTGGTGAGTAAACAATATGTAATATAAGTATAAATTTACAAATAAAAAAGAAAAATGATATTAAATAATAATAAATAATGAAGATACGATAAATATATAATAAAGAAGTAATAAATAAATAAATAATTAATAAATAATAGATGATAGATAAATAATAAAAATATTATAAATAACTGTTAAATAAATAATAAATACATAATAAATAAATATTAATTAAATATTAAATAAATAATCAATAAATAAATAATAAATGTTAATAAATAATAACTAATAAATAACAAATAAATAAATAATACATAAATAATAAATGGTAAATAGTAAATAAATATTATATGAATAATAAATAATAAATAAATTCTTAATAGATATTAAATTAATAATAAATACAAAATGAATAAATAATAATTAAATATTAAATAAATAATGAATAAATAAATATTAAATAAATAAATATAAAATAAACAGTCAATAAATAATAAAAAAATAAATACTAAATGAATAATATATAATAATAAATTATAATAAATGATAATAAATAAATAAATAAATATTAAATATTAAATAGTCATTTAACAGTAAATTAATAATAAATAATAAATCGATAAATAATTATTAGAATAATAAATATTAAATAGTAAATATTAAATAATAAATACTAAGATAATATAATAATAAATGGATATAAATATCTATAAATATATATACACATAAAAAAATTTCATAAATATATATAAACACACATTTGTGTTACATAAATATATATAAACACACTCAGATATATAAATGTATATTAATATAAATATATATATATAAACACAAGTAAATATAAATATCTATATATATATATATATCTACACATATATGATATAAAAATATATAAAAATAAATCTGTATAAATATTTACAAATATATAGAAATGCGCACAAATACTTACTTATATATGTATTTATTTACATATATTATAATGTACACATAAATATAGATTTTTTATTGACACACACATGTTTATATATAAACATTACTTGTATTGGTAAATATATACAAATTAATGCATTTTTATAAGGTAAATAAAATCAATAAATATTTATTTTAAAGTAAATGAATAAAAAATATTTATTTCCATAAGGTTTATGTGTTTAAAAATACATTTCTTTCTAAATATGTATTTATACAAGTGATTTATTATAAGTAAATATAAGAAAATATGCTTATATTTAATTATAAATAAAACTACATTTTGAAAAATGATAAAATTTCAAAATAATAATATCAATAGGAATGTAATTCCTCAAAATAAATTTAGTCCCTGCCAAAAAAAGACCATAATACCACCTTAAATGAGAATAAAATTCCATTGAATGTTAAAAAATTGGGATACCGGGAATATAAACTCATTTTTTGAGGCCTTTGGGGCCTCCTTTTATCGCAATAAAATAGTGACCATGGATCCCCCTAATTATTAGGTTGTAGGTATCATTTAAGACTTTGATTTGATATGTGGTAAATCCCAAATGGACACCCGGATCAAAAGTTATGGTCGTTTGAAGTTCCAATTTGATTTCCTACTTTTCTTAAAACTATAATAAATTGTATTAATTTAATTATTAGAAAATTTAAATCTAGTTTGGTTATATTTCATTTCATAAGCTTTGATTTGACTTATCGTGGAGCTAAAATAGACTCTTAGATCAAAAGTTATCGTCAATTGATTTCAAAGTCTAATTTTCAACTAATTGAACATTTGTTTTAAGTTTCAAATTATTATTAACTAATAATTATAAATATTTACTAATTAACACATTATAATTAATTAAAATTATAAATAATAAAATATATATGATAGTAAATAATATATAATAAATCATAATTATATATATATATATATTCCTTTAAATTATCAGTGGTTTTTTAAAACCGCCGATATTTCTCGGTGGTTTTTTAAAAACCCACCTCTAAAAAATGTAATTTTTTTTTTGAAAAAAAAAATTAAAAAATATATTTAAAAAACATTTAGCAATGGTTTTCGAAACCGCTACAAAAAAACCTCTGCTAAATGCCTTTTTTGGTGTAGTGAAAAGTTTGAAGTGTTTTTATATTCAAATTCAATATAAAAGTGATTCCATTAACCTAAATTATATTAATATATGTATAATTGATATAATTTTACTTTTAAAATAACTTAAAATTATAAATTATTTAGATGAAAAGTCATTTTTCAATTAAAATGCAGTATTTTTTACCATTCATCAAAAAAAGAAACATATTGGAAAAATGAAAAAAAATTCAACCAAGGTAAATTTTGATGTTTTGTTTTCAAAAAATTAGTTTATTTTTAAAAAAATATATATAAAAGTGTCAAATTTTACTTTTAAAATAAGTGCACTATCAAAAGGCTAAAAACTGCTTTCAGAAAAATACAGATTTTTATGCATAAAATTGGATTTATTTTTATATCATGTCTATAAATGTACAGGATGAATTTTTAACAT
The DNA here is from genome assembly GCA_963277665.1 of Viscum album. Taxonomy (NCBI): domain Eukaryota; kingdom Viridiplantae; phylum Streptophyta; class Magnoliopsida; order Santalales; family Viscaceae; genus Viscum; species Viscum album. The sequence continues at coordinate 1,975,009,236 of OY728120.1, read as the reverse complement.
TAGATTTAATAGATTAATATAATCCAACAAGTGTTATTTTTTTATTTTATTGGTATAAAACACACTCCTGAACATTTAAATAGTTTTTCAGAAAAAGATTTCCTTTTATTTTCAAAAGGGTTTTATTTTCATTTATAATAAATTAGTCACCATAGAAGTCATTATATATATACATATATCTGTGTGTGTAAACTATATTTTCATAATTAATTTAATCATGTTTATACCTTCAATTCTAACAGCTAGTTTATAATAGTAACATTTAAATAATAATATTTAGTTGTTCGTTTATGCTCGATGTAGAATATCATGTATGCTATCGAACATAGTGTTTCCTTCTTAAAATCTCATAATGTTACAAATAGATCCAAAAATGATAGAATTGACAATGAAAAATCTTCTATTCCAATGGAATGAGGAATGTTAGAACTATTTTCAAGAGATTAATGGTTACCTTACCTTAGCACTGATCTTGATATTTCTAGAATTAGGACAAGGTTATGTGGTGTATTGTGAAGCTTCAGGATCTGAGTTGGGGTGTGTTCTCATGAAGGAAGATTATGTTTTTGCTTATGTCTCATGAAATTTATGATTACATCAAAATAACTACCCAAAAAATGAATTATAATTAACTATTACAGTCCATTATTTGAAGACTTGGCATCATTACCTATTTGGTGAGAAATTTATGGTGTTCATAGATCATAGGATATTGAGATACATTTTCACACAAAGAGATTTGAATCTGAGACAAAGAATATGGATGGAGTATCGTCAATTGTTTGAACTTGACTTTATGTATACACTAGGTAATAGAAATTATATGGTGAATGAATTAAGAAAAAATTATTATAGTCAGATAGAGAAAGAGGCTTCACATAAATGGCAGCTAATATCAGTGATGGTCGACATGAACTTGAATTGTGAAGACCGGGGAAGTATTGTAGTTTTCATTTTGGTTTCTATTGTACTTAATTTGATTGAGAAGGTTAAATAAGTACAAACATCTGATTCATAATGGGTTTCTATGAGGTCAAAACTCAATGGTGGGGAGACCATTAAGGGATGGAAGATGGATGGGAGTTTATTTTTGCAGTTTAGAAATCAGATGGTTGTACATTTGGTTTGTTAGGAACAACTTATTCATGCTTATCACTATTCCAAATGGGTTGTTCATCATAGAATAAAAAATATTTATAAGGTACTGAAAGCAAAATTTTGGTGAATTAGCATGAAAAAAAAGGGGATGAGTTCGTTATGAGATACCTAACTTGTCAGCAGGATAAGAAAGAGTACTAGTGTCTAGTAGGTATTCTGCAGTCGTTACTAATTCTCTTATGAAAATGGGGATAGATAGATTGGGATTTTTTAATAGGTCTTACAAGGATGGTTCAGAAACACGATGTCATATAGGTAATACTGGATCATATCAAAAATTCAGACCATTGCATCAATATTCATAAATCTAATATGGTGGAAGACTTGTCAAAAATATATATCCAAGAAGTGGTAAAAAGGCATGGAATACCAGTTTTGATAGTATTGGATAGATACCAGAGGTTTGCATCTCATTTTTAAAATCCCTTATATCAAGCCCTTGGGACCCAATTGACTATGAGCATGGCATATCATTCTCAAAGGGATGGACAATATAAAAGGATGATACAAACAATTGAATACATGATTAGGGCTTGTGTAATGGATTTTGGTGGATCATGGGAGGAGCATATATTGTTAGTGGATTTCTCTTATAATAATAGTTATAAGACCTCGATACATGTATATCCTTTCAAATCATTGTATGGTTTTCCTTTTCATTCTCCATTTTTTTTTTGTGGAAACGGGTGAGACTTCACTGGTTGGACCAAGCCTCATGTAGGAGAACATAGAGAAGACTCAGTTGATTAGAAAGAGGATGAAGATGGCTCAAAATCATCAGAAATAATATGTGGATCATCATCATCAACCATTTTCATTCAAGGTGAGTGATCATGTGTTCTTGAGAATCTCTCTATGGCTTGTACATCATCATTTTGGGAAGTAGGGATAGTTATCTCTTCAATACATAAGCCCTTTTGAGATACTTGAATGGGTTGGGGGTGGAATATCAGTTAGATTTTCCACCAAGGTCAAGTTCAGTGCATAATGTGTTTCATGTATCTCAATTAAAGAATTATCAACCAGATCCTGACCATGTGATTCTATGGTATCATGTTGACCTAGATCTGGATGCTATGTTAGTTCATGTTCTAGTACATATTGTAGATATGAAATAGAAAGTATTTCATGGTAAAATTGTCATTTTATTGTAGGTTTTATTGAAACATGGTTATATTTAGGAATAGGCTTGGGAGCGTGAAAAGGAAATGGTGGAGAAATGGCCCAAGCTCTTTCAGATAAATGGTGGTTTTCTAATTTCTAGTGATTGAAAGACCAATGGTGGGGAGAATTTAACACCCCTGGTTTGGGTACATAACCCTTTATTTATTCATTTTAATAATATAAAGGTATTGTGTTATGTTTCAGGTGGTTAGAATAATTTTTGACATGTTTTTTGGTATTCTCATGAGGTGAATGTTTTGATAATGGTTAGTAGAAACTATGAAACACCTCCCAGGAAATTGTGCAACTAAAACAGTGGGAATTGTGTAGGTGCATGGTTTGGACAAACCATGCGGCCACCGAAGAGAAAACATAAAAGGATATACAAATGGGAATTTCATGGTTGGTGCATGGTTTGACTAATTGTGTGATCCAACCATACGAGGGGTGTTTGGAGGTAGTTTCCAATGCATGTTTATTTCATGGTTTACCTAACCATGTGATCTAACCATGCACCATTAAAATGTAGATTCAAAAATTAAGAATATCACTTGGTTCACCACCTTAATTACTTATTTTCCCATAATATAGTCATAAATTGAATTCCACTCCTTTAAAAGGTTGTAGAGACCTTTCCTTTCAATATTGGAATGATCCATAGGTGAATTTAACTGTGTTGGAGGCCCGGATTCTTCGGTAAGTGCCTGTTCTTGGTTGTTTTCCTTATATTTATTCTTCTTCCTTCTCTTGGATTCATGAATATAATCCATTGGGGATAGATTCATGTTGTGTGATTCCAATATTTATGATATGTGTTTGTCTTGTTTAAAGGGAAAAATATCTAAGGACATTTCTAGAAGTTTCAAACTAAGTTTTTAAAGTTTCATGTCGTTCTTCATTTTCACCTATGTTTGAGAGGTAGGTAGCTTCACACTTGAATCCTCTTGATTATAACTTGATGGATTGATTCCAAATTAACTGAATTTATTTAAATGAATTTTGAAATAGATGTGTGATTATTTCTGGAAAACCTCTTATTAATGGTTTCATGAAATTGTGAAATTGGATGCTTTTTTGGAAAGTGTTTTGGTTCATCATTTTAAAATGATGATTTTAAAACTTTGGTTTAGTTTTAAATTCATGGAAAAAATGTTTTTATAATTTTTTTTCAATAAAATAAATGTTTTACTGAAATTTATTGGATTTGTTTTGGGCATACATGGTCAACGTGTGTTCATGTGAATTTGGGATGGATAAGGGTGTGGAGTTTCCCCCATCAAAATGGGATAGATAAGGGTGTGAAGATTCCCCCATAAAAATGGTTCACCAAGTGGTGTCTTCGTGAAATGATCAATCACCACTCATGGTTATAGGTAGGTTTATGGTTTTTATACATGTGTGGATGTTTGGATGTGTGGAAATGGAATGGGTATGCTAAATGGAAATGTGAATTTTTTTTATATACTTGTTTGGTTGTTTTCTTACCTTGGAAAACTATTTGGTTTGGAAAACTGTTTGATTTGGAAAAATAGATTTGGATTTGATATAAACTTCTTTAAATTATTTTAAAAATTTTTATATAAATGTGATTACATGTTCTATCTTTGTGGTGTGAGTTAGGAAGTCATTAGGAAAATCCTACAAAGTTTTGCACTCACCCCTATTTGGACACTTTAGTGTGTTTACAGATATTGTATATCGATAAACGAGTAAAGGGAATATATCCAATTAATTTAGTGATGCATCATGAAACCCTAGTAATGTCTTTTTGAGTTGGATCTTATAACAAGTTGGGAGTTACTGAGTTGATGTCTTTCGTGTCTTTGAGTTTTGTTGGTATTGGTTTCTGCATTATACTTGAATATAGTTTGGTCTGGTTTGGTTTTATTTGAGTTTTATTTTATACTCATTCATCATATATAGGATTTTTGGTTATGGTTATTTTATTTTCAAAGGTAAAATCTTCTCCCAATTGAATATTATTCCCTTGGTATTTATTTCCAACCTGTGGTGTCTTGGGGATGTCACCTAAGGCCCATTAACACACATGTCACTTCTCAAGCCAATGCTGGGGGGAAGGATGTTACAAATAGAAACAAGGGATATTAAACCAAAGGGAGGTTCACCTAAAATTTATAATGAAAATTCATATTCATAGAAACATGACATGTTTTGGGTTCAAACACACTTTTGATTATGACAGCTTGATCCTTCTGAGCACTCTCTCTTTTAAAACATGGTAAACCCTCTTAAATTTGATACAGCTAAGGAAGTTCATGACATGAATAATGTATCCACATTTCAATATTAAAAACCTAAAAAATCATAACATGAATTTGAACCAGGTCATGGAACAATAAAACCCCCATGACACTTCAACTTCTATAGAGACTAGGTTAAGGAATCAGCCTCCCGAGGCTTCACATCATGAAGCCTATAATCACGACATTAGATAATCATGCATAATGTTCCACTAATATATTAGGGTTACTTATGTAAGGTTCACTCTAGACTTAGATAAAAACGTTTCTAATGACAAACTCTTCACAGTATAACACTTCATGTCCATGTTGGGCCAACACCCCTCACATAGCAACCCAAACAATCATGACCCAACCAATAAAGACCCGAAAAAATAGAGAACCTTCTTAATCTAAGGATATGTTCCCAAATCTATCATAAAAATTATGTTATGACATAATTTCTTGACCAATAACGGTGGAACACATATATTCATGCTACAACACACCTCTTCTAGTTGAAATCCTAGTTTAAACTCAACCTCACTCCCTCCAAACTACCAATAACACACTTGGATTCCTATAACACTGGAAAAATGATAAAATAAGGTTATAAGAGACTATAGGAACTTAAATTAGATACCTATAAAATTATTATAATCCTTGATAATTATAATAAAACTTAGAAAAAGGAAAAATGAACTCAAGTAAAGGTTAGGGGACCGATATCTTTATATTAAATACATCTTCAAATAATTCTCACCCTTGAGATTCCAAAAAAAACCCAAAATAGGAAAATCCCAAATCTTAATAACCATGGGGAGATACCTCTAAAATATGATGTACACACTAAATATATTTTCCCAAAGCATGCCTCACCTCCTAAGACACAACTAACTACCCACTGAAGACCGAGAAGTATGATGGTCCCCGGGGAAATCATATTGATGATGCCCTACAACATTAAAGTAGAAGAAGATAAAATAACACAATAAAAGACACATTTATCTAATTAAACCTAAGGATTAAATTCATGCTCTAACTTTAGAATATTTCCCCACTCTCCACTTCTATGTAATTAAATACCCAAAACTCAGATTGCTCATCACAATACATCTATAAACTCTAGGGGGATCTTTACTGGAACTTTATCTCATGGAAAGGCCTCTCTCCATAATCTGTTATCAATTTCTCACCTATTACCAAGACTCCATCTAAAAGTATATAATATATTTATGAATCTTCAGCCTCAAGGTGGGCTCAAAATTTCATGATCGATCTTCTTCACTGTCTAGTAAATTTAAGAATAGACCAATCGGGTCTATAAAAATTCCCAAAATTCATACACATTGTCTTCTCCCCTATGAGATATCTTTATTATATTTAATATGTATATCCATATACATATAATAAATAAAAAACTTCTTGAATATTTTAAGAAAATATTCCCAAGGCATCCCATCTGTGTCTCCATGCTTTATTTTAAACCATCTTCAACCCACCTTCCAAAACAAGACAATCGCAAAATAGACTCTAAATCAATCAAAATTCCTCACTAACTCAAAGGAAACTTAAATATCATCTAAAAATTCCTCAAAAACATGTATAGATGCTCCATAGACTAACTTTGGTACTTACTATAATAAACCATCTAAAATGATTCATCCCAAAATTCTTCTTCCTTCTTCCCTCGACCAATATCCTGGTTATGTTTTAATATAATATCTTCAGTTTAAAACCAGGAAACTTGGTTATCACAAATCACATGAATCATGAAAACACCACAGAGGACATAAAATCATGTATAAAACATATTCACTATCCAATAATACCCAAAATATTGATACCTTAATTTTATATCATAACCACATCATCTCCCCCACATCACCAATCCACATACTTTTATCCATAACATCTCACTTCATAATAGAAATTCCTCCCCATTAGTCACATGTATCACATATCATCATATCAAAATAATAATAGGGATATAATTAATAGTGTCATAATATTTAATTTTATTCAAGTTTGACAAAACATGATCAATCAATAACTAGAGAACCCAAACATGCATCTTTAAGAAAAACATATTATCAATAAATAACTAATTAAGAAAATGTTTTGAAATCTAACGCATACTATTCAACCAAAAATACATGAATCATTTCATGGGTTACTTAGACATAATCATATTAATTTTCTCTTACCTTGAAATGATTGCAATACTCACATCATATTAATTTTTTATTAACATCATAACATGGTTATTTTTACCCCAAGATTATAACAATATTTTCTTTTATGCTTCGTATATAAATAAAACATGGAATGGTCATTTAATTATGTAATCAAATCTAAATAATATCTTGAACACATCATCCTTAATAATGAATAAACAACAACCAATATTTCATATATCTTATCATGATTATATTATAAATTAACTATAACATTTAAAAATATGTAAAAAAAAATTCTATAATAATTAGTTCATGTAGGCCACATTATTTATCCATTTAAATCATGAATCATTAATTCCTTCGAAGTACAATATGAAATATCCATGCATCACAACATTACATTAAGTGATACATGTTATGAAATAAGAATTTATAACTCTATCATGCTTTGTTAATTAAATTACTCATCCTAATATATTTGATTTAATTCCATAAAATTTCTTATATCATCACCTCATCTTAGAACATGGGAATCATTTAATGTTAAAAAATTTCAGAATATAATATTTTTTATTAAGTATTTATTCAAGAACTTTTAACTTAATTAATAATTAAACATCAAGGAATTCTTAATTGAGAAGGATTTGGAAAATTTTATTCATGTAAATAATGATCTTTTATACATGCATCACCATCAAGGGGAAACTTTACTTTTAATTAATAATATGTTCCTATATGTTTTATAACTAACATGCATTAAATTTTAAATTATAAAACTAAAAATGGAATATTAAGAAAATAAATCATTATATCATGCCATGATTTTATAATAAATTAAACTTAAACTAGTATTAATTAATTTATTAAAATTAATGAAATATAATTATAAAAATGACATCATGTCGGTATATGTTATCACAAATAACACACTAAAAGTAATCATGAATCAAAATTTTAACTCGAACCCAACCTATGATAATGATACATGCATCCTTACTACTAATTTTAATCTATAATTAGTATATTTTCACCTAAAAATTTTAAGTATACTATCAAGGTCCTTACATTGGATCATAGGGGGCCTCTAAATACCTTTTCCTAGATGGTCTCCTCTACCTACATCACATGATAAATTTAAATGATATAGTTTCCCTAATATACCCATGAAATCTTCACCAGTGTCTAACTTCAAAATCTACCCAATATCTCAACCAAAATCTTTGATAGAACTTTGTCATGGACTGCCCCCACTTAAACCCATCATGGGTCAGAAGTAAAGATCAACATGATCTCTAAATCCCACCTTTGTAAGGCCATGAGTTGAAGACCATCACTGAGTGTATCACACATGTATGGAAGGCATTACCATCATAATTCCTAGTAAAAATAAGTATAACCACCAATAAAATCTATATATATAATGAAAAGATTAAAATTATCATACCCAAACTATCACTACATGTCATAATAAAATGAAATCATGGATAGTGTAATATTATCCTTCTAAAACTCCACTCCAACTACCTGAGCAGCAACATCCCCAATCTCACTTGAGCTATCCAACAAAATAACTCAATAAAACTATAGAGAAGTGAGAATTTGGGAATAATCAATAGGATCATATTTAAATAATATACAATATCTATGTGAAAGAAACATTTCAGGGTAGAAATTTTTGAAATAAACTAAGAAAAGACAAAACTGGAATCAACAATAGATTTTTGACACTCATAACCTTGAAAAGTTTAAACATCTTGGGATATTACAATATCTTCCATTAACTTAATTTCCTATAACCATATATTTATTTAAACAAGTCATATCCATAAATTATCTATATAAAATATCATTATAATATAATTATAAATTAAAGGATCCTATAAAATCTACCACCACTCTTACTTATGAGTTCAAAAGTCATTCTAACTCAAAATGGTAGCGAGTCGGTAGGAAAACCCCTCACCAACTATTTAGAAAGTTGATAATGAAACCACAATCATATCAGCATGACATCCCGTGCCTCATCATCATTACTTAACCACATCACTATAGCCACTTCCATTTCACCATCTCTATATTGTTTGTTATTTCATTAAGTATAATCTTAATACATTAAATCCCATGTATACATGTGTCTACACTTTAATCAATTAACACATGATTATATATATTTTATAAAACTTTACCCATTACAACCATTCTTTAGATAACACTATATCATATGTTCAAACCCTATATCATATAAAATATCACAAGATACAATAATTGTAACCCTGGATGGTGAATATTTAGTAATTAAGAAACATAGTTGGGAATTAAAAGAAAAATAATTATTATACCATACAATATATCACAACCAATGAAATATTTATTACCACAATAAATATTATCATCTTTCCAATTACTTAATTTATTCATTAAATTACTTTTTTGTGTAGCATTATTCACCTCATTGTCATTTAATTGTATCATTAAGAATCTCAAATTATTAAATAACCCATCCTTCCAATTATTTCATATTTAAACTCATTACCGATGTTTTGATCCACATTCCAATTAATACTTCATTTATTTAATTATGAAAAAAAATGTTAATTTTTCAATTCATTTAATTATCCCACTTTTATATTTGTTAGTTATGTTTAGTGTCAACCCATATCTTTATAAAATTACAATATACAACTCAAACTCATCACATTATTCCTAAAAAAATATCTAGACTTGAACTACAACTACACAATTCTCTAAGTCCACATAACCTTTTAAATAACACCCATAAGACCCACTCAGACCTTACTTGTAAAACCTTTCAACTCCCACACCAAAATGTTCCCAACTCTCTTGACATTACCGCTACACTTCTATATTATATTATAGTATCCCAAAAAACCTATCTTTAAGCACCAACAGAAACACTACCCTAAGAAGAAACACTAGACCTCCTCCTCTAAAGGACCTCTAGATTCTCACCATACAGTCCAAGGTTCAATACATCATTCTAAGGAAGGGTAAGACTTATAATACTGATTTCACCCCCAAAAAAAATTAACAACACTCACTATCTCACATAAATATTATATTCCACCCTAGTTAACCTACCCCAGTAGGAAGGAAATAAATATAATTCTATTCATAAACCATCCCTAAACTTCACCAAAATAAAATAGATTACAATGAGACAAAATCATGATCAACTTCAGTGACACTCAAACTCTATAAAAACTCAAATAACATTTCTTTAAATATTACTTTCATATTAATTCCATATTACCTTATTATTCATATTCCCATTCCCAAGGTACTTTCTATCACATTGGTTCCATTTCTATAATTACAAATTCATCCTCATTTACACATTCCACATATATTCCAGCAAAATGTTATTAACATCAATGCATTATCATAAATAAATAAAAAACACCAAATCACCATATTAACCTAGAGAAAGTAGTATCTAGTTATCATGATCACCTTTTCATTACCAGTTCATAATCAATTTCAGGTATTTTATTAAATAGTTTTCATAATGGTTTGAATATAACAACATAATAATGTTATTCTAGTGTAGAAGTTAAATAAATAAAAGGAGGAATTATAACAAACAAGGAATGATTAATCTAAAACTTCTTTGAAATATATAAAATATAATATCCCTTCCCCCTAGGACAAAATCCACAATATAAAGATCGGTTAAAGTAATAAATCATAGAATAAATAATACAATAAGCCATTCCCCTAAACCAAAAAAAAATATTGAGCCTGAGGGAAGAGTTTGGAAATATAATAAATAAAGTAAATAGAAAACCCTTAACCTAGACCAAACTATATCCACCAATATTAAGGGAATAATGTGATATTACCATGTTAAAAGAAATATATGGAGTCTGGTAATGGGTAGGTTATCAAAGGATGGAGTCGTATATAGATTCTCGGCTTATAGGATTTAAAGGGAGAATTTCAATCAACTAAAATGATGGTAATTACATTCATTAGATTCAAAGTGGAAAGTAATGAAAGGTATTTATGGTCAAAAAGGGTAACATGGAATATTTTATATCATATCAAGAAATATATCATTGAAAAAGACAGAAAAAAAGTTAAAAAATTCCCCACCTCAATGAATCTAAGAAATTCCATATTGAGAGACCCAAATCTGAGAACCAATGAATCCATGAGAAGCTTCCTTAGACCTAAAACATTATATTCATCAAAAATCTATCAACCATAATCCACCATAACAAAGAAAAAATTATGCTTCCACTATTACTAGAAGAATTAGTTGGATCTAAACATGGTGGAATCACCTATTGGGCCTATAGAAAACTCATCTTATGTCAGATTCTATGGATCATCTTCATATTGCACAAGACATAAAATAATGATATTTTTTCAAAAAATATTGACCAAGAAGGTTGTTAGAACCAAGATAATATATTTTCATGTTAAATTTATAACTAATTTAAATATATCAAAATAAATAATACCTTTCTCTTGAGATCTTTCCTTGATGAAGATGTTGATCATCTGAAACCCTTTTTGGTCAACTGTTATTTCTCTTATAGGATCTAAGTGTAGAATCCCTATAGTAGTGATCCAAATGTTCTATTATGATCTTAGAATGATGTCGATGGATTATTGGGTGTTATCTTGGCATATCGATCATCTTGTGGTGTTCATCTTGATCGTTACAATGATTCCTTCAAGATTGAAGAATCATCCTTACACTCTTTCTCTTGAGATGATAAAGGAGGAATGAGAACCTCTATAGTGTTATTTGGTATTGACAGAGAACTATACATATCATTTTTCTCAATGATTCTCAATTTCTATCAATCAATACACAATAAACATATCTCCTATTTACAGAGATAGGGTTTGGGTTAAAATATTATTTAATTTCACAACATCCCTTAAATAATATATTCAACCTTATATAACCCCATTCAATGTAACATTATTATTATTATTATTATTATTATTATCTCATGGACTATGCTAACTATCATAGTGATAAATATTATTTTACCATATTTTAAATTAATATTTATCGTTGGACACAGTCTTGGTCCACTGGTCCTTTTAGAATGTATAAAGTACACAAATAAATATTTATTCATTCAATAAATAAATATTATATATCCATGTAATTAAATAATTACCTTGAGAATAAATATTTATTTAATTTATGTGATAAATAAAACCTGAATAAAATTATTCCTTGATATTGATAATAATATTTATTCTAATAATTAAATTCAAATATAATTTAATTAAGATCAATAGAAACACTTAGTGTGTGACCCTATAGGATGATTTCTCATTGTAATTTGGTGGGCTTCCATAAAGTTCAAGATTACTCTTTATAATGGGTCAATTCACCCAATAGAAAGAAGTTAATATCATAACATCAACAACCACACATGAGTGCTCATTGTGTAATATAATTTGTTTGTCATGATATCTCATCAAGAAGGTTTCACACTTGTTTCATCAAATTATATGATTGATACATCTTTCTTTGAATATATTAAATAAACTAATAATTATACCATGGACATGGAATTTTAATGCAATGATTATATTTCAATCAAAGTGATGAGATACCAAATTTTATAAAGAAATAAGGGACAGGTCTGTAAAAACCCATGTTGTTTTCAATTTATGGATGTTTTTTATGATGGAAAATTTGATCATGAATAAATTATTAAATATTTATGGTTTTGTTTAAATTAATAAAAAATTATTATTTTGGAGTTTGAATGTTTTATGGGTGGTAAAACATTAATAATTTTATTAGTATTTGTGTTATATAAATGCATGAGTATGTGGTTAGATATTTTCTAATTATAATGTAAAATGATATTAATTATGTTGAATAAATGAGAACGTGTAATTCATAATAGTTTTATTGGAATTTTTGAAATTATAATTGTGCTAATGATGTGAAATATTTAATAATAATAATATTTATTGTTATTATTATTATTATTATTATTAAAGTAGGAAATAATCGATGTGTACATATATATTTGATATATACATATATGTACATATGTATATATATATATTCTTATGGGTGTAAATAAATATAAATAAATATACACATGGGTGTATATATATATTAGGGTTATATATATAATATATATATACTTGGGTATATATATGTCTGGTTGTTTATATATATATATATATATATATATATCAGAACAGCATAGACCATGGAGAATCTCCATGGTCCTAGAAAAATATTATTAAAAAAGAGTAACAAGAACACAAGGGAGATAAGGGGTAACAGGGAAAACACACCATCAACAAAAAATACCAAGTACAAGTCTCATCTCTTGGCCTGACCGCCCCTTCCATGAAATCCTCCTCGGCCTCTTGGATGCCTCCCCCTTTTTTATTTATTTGGGGTCTTCCATGTACCATCTTCAATGCCCACCGACTCCTCAACCACATCAGCACTCTAAGCACCCACCAGAGTGACATGATCAGCATCAACTATAGGACCACCAGAATCACATTGCATAACATCCACAATTACCTCTGGAGAGGTCTTCCCATCCTGAATATCTATAGATACAACCTACTTGAAATAAGAGTTATTAGACATTGGAGAGGATCTAGTACCTTTTATGTCTTGCCTCTCCCTATACAGCGCATCAAATTCTGGATAATTAAAAGCATCTAGCATACTGAAAAAATTGGGCTTCACATAATCAAGATTGGATTGATCCATATGCAAGTGATCCTTCATAGAACTTACAAGAGAAGGATTCCTAGGCATCTCCTACATAGCACTCCCATCAATAGGCACAGGAAAAGTAGTATTAGCAGTGGACTAGGCATGTAGAGGATTAGCATTAGTAGTGGATTGTGCAGTTAATAGGGCCTTAAGAATAGTCTCAGTGGAAGTGTCTGGTTGCAAGCCAATCTCAATGCTCTGAGAAGTTGAAACCACCTCTAATGAGGTAGCATTTTTAGGAGGTACAACCTACACAGGAGATTCATTACCAGCACAAGGATAAAGTGAGGTAGGCAGTTCCACATTCCCCTAAGGAGATACAGGGGTGAAGGCCCCAATTCCTCTAGGAGAAGCAGTAGAAAACACACCATTATGAGGATAAAGTTTCCCATAAGGACAAACAGATTTCCCTTCGGTATTCAATTTCCCTTTAGGAAGATATTTCTCTTCCAAGAGAACATAAGGGTTTAATTCGAAACCACTATCAAGATCATCAACCGAATTAGAATTCTACCCATGATGAAAGAATCAAGGCTTGGGATATACGAGGGAGGGTTGAAGTAAGAGAGGAATGCTAATTAATTGATTGTTTAAAGAAAATAAATATATATGGGAAATCATGGCATGAAGGGGTGTTCAAATAATTTTAAGTGTATAGGAGAATCCCACATTCCCCTCTCTCCTCTCCCTATCTCTATTTTCAAACTCCAATCATCAATATCTTATCTGATATTGATCAGTTTGATGTACTATCAGTGGAATTGGATTCGTCTTGATAAAAGGATGATGCCTATCAAATTCTATTTCATATAAAATGAGGTATTTTAAGTAGTTTTTTTATTAAACCGGATATGCTTATTTATTTAATTTCCCCTTTGATAGTCGTCAGAATAACGCACCATCAATGATGTTGGATTGATATTGTGTGTTCATTATGTTTGAGGTATGTGGTCTAAAACTAAATCCCATAGTATTGAATTTTTATTAAGTGTATGTAACTATATAATTTTTATTTGGTGTTTAGAAATTGAGTTCTAAATTAAATTAATTAATTTTATGAATTAATTAATTGAAGTAATTGGGAAATTGGGAACATTGAGATTGTTGAAATTGATTAATTGATTATATAATTAATTAATGAGAATGGTTGGGATTATAAAATTTTAATTTTTGAATGATTTATTATAAAATTAATTATAACAAGATAGAGATTATTTAAATTGAATAATTAATTATAGGTTTAATTATTGTTATATTGAAGTTGTGAATTACAAGATTAATTGGATATTTAATTATTGTATATTGTTATGATTATTTAATTGATTGAGATAGAACAATTAGTTGAAGAATTAATTGGGGATATTGAATTGATTGATACCCCTTTATAATGTCCCTGGCCTGGTGCTACCTCAAGTGACCAAGTCGGTTAGCTACGTAACCTCAAGCACGCCTCCCCGTATGTCAGAGGCTGCCAACTAGTAGTAAGGGTCTAATGAATATAGTGTGGAGACTATAACCTCTTGTAAGAGTTATAATAAAAGCAGAAATAATAGCAGAGTAGCATAAATAATAGAAACAATTTGAATAAATAATCAGACATCCAAAACTAAGAAAGGTATAAATTGAATAAATCCAAATAATAAAAGAATAATGTAATGATAATATGAATGTATCTAAATGACATGTTGAACATCATACAAATAAAATAATAAGTATACTCAAACAAAAAATCCAAACCCTGGTCCCGAACCCCATGTTGGTCCCATCTCCAAGCTCCAACCCATACAACAAGCAATCAATCAACTGCAAGGTCACTTTCCTTAGTACAAACCCACATCCATGTAATCTACTCGGGTACCAAATGGCAGCTCGAATAGGGTGTGAGTACAACCCAGTAGGTCTAAACCACAATGTCTAAACAAATCCAATATGAGAGATATAGTGCATGCAATATAGAGAGAAACAAGTTATTAATTTATTAAATTAATATTGTATAAGAAATAAACTTGATGACACTCAGGTTATGGGTTAACATCCAAGGCCATCCAAATAAACTTTGGAACCCTATCGGGTGTACTTTTTTATGGTAGATCCACTTACATTAGGAATGATCACCCAAAATAGTATTTTATTCTTCTTTCAAGGATGAATTACTCAGAAAATACCATAAACATATGGCCTCTACCCTTAGGCTAACCAAAATCTCTCTCTCGGGCATAAGTAGATCTTTCCCTGAGGCATCATGTGACTGTGTATCTGGCCTTCAAGAATCCAACATAATCATATACTCTTTACTCGGGTATCTAGTACCAGTGCATCAAGCCCTCAGGTGGTGCGAAAACATACACCAAGCCCTCAGGCGTCAAAACTAATCATGAGTCGTATCCATACAAACTCAACAAACCAAACAATATCTAACCCTCGGGTATCAATCACATCAATAACACATAATATCATATTCTAAGAAAGAAAATTCACAAGGCTAGTATCAAACATACCATATTTGCCATCATAAGATACAGTGATCAATTTATAAAAATTACCATTTTCCTAACCAATTCATTTCATTAATCTAGGTTCCTAATTACCATCATAACTATGTCAAACCTATTTAATTAATCGTTCAACCCTAAGGTCATTAATATATAAATTAACCACTTCAACCAATGTGATTTTACAATAAAAAATCATAAAAAAATTATTATTATTCCAATTCAAAAGTTTAAGTCAGTAATTAATCAATTTCACATAATGAATTCAATGATTTATTATTCCTGATTCAGAACCCCAAACACACATAATGAATTCAACAATTAATTATTCAATTGGAAATATAAATATCCAATAATTAAATTAACAATTAATTATTCAATAAATGATTATATAAACACAATAATCTGCATTAATTAATATAAAAATTAATTAATCAAAACTCACCAATCAAAACATTACATTAATTAATTAATTCATCAGTTAATTAATCCCATCAATATTTTTATTTAATTCAACAAATAAATAATCACATAAATCTCATTAATTAATTCATAAATTAATTAATCTCATTATTTAATTCAAAAATTAAATAATCACATTGCTCACATTAATTAATTTTCTAATTAATTAACCTCACTATTTAACTCAATAATTAAATAATCTCATTACTCACATTAATTAACTTATTAATTAATTAATACTATTATTTAATTCTACAATTAAATAATTGCATTGCTCATATTAATTTATTCATCAATAAATTGATCTCATTATTTAATTCAATAATAAAATAATCACATTACTCGCATTAATTAATTTATCAATTAATTAATCTCATTATTTAATTCAAAAATTAAATAATCACATTGCTTATATTAATTAATTCGTTAATTAATTAATATTATTATTTAATTAAATAATTATATAATCACATTACTCCCAGATTAATCCACCAATTAATTAATCTCATTATTTAATTTAATAATTCAATAATCTCATTCTTAACATTAATTAATTCATCAATTAATTAATCTCATTATTTAATTCAACAACTAAATAATCACATCACTCACATTAATTAATTCTTCAATTATTTAATCTTTTTATTTAATTAAAAAATTAAATAATCACATTACTCATACTAATTAATTCATCAATTAATTAATATCATTATTTAATTCAACAATTAATTAATCACATTGCACACATTAATTACTTTTTCAATTAATTAATCTCGTTATTTAATTAAATAATTTATTAATCTCATTACTCCTATTAATTAATTCTTCGATTAGTTAATCCCTTTATTTAATTCAATAATAAAATAATCTCATTACTCACATTAATTAATTCATCAATTAATTAATACCATTATTTAATTAAATAATTAAATAATCACATTGCTCACATTAATTAATTCATTAATTAATTAATCTCATTATTTAATTCAACAATTAAATAATCACATTACTCGTATTAATTAATTTTTTAATTAATTAATCTTATTATTTAATTCAACAATTAAATAATTACATTACTCATAATAATTAATTCATCAATTAATTAATCTAATTATTTAATTCAATAATTTAATAATCTTATTACTCACATTAATTAATTCATCAATTAATTAATACCATTATTTAATTCAAAAATTCAATAATCACATTACTCACTTTAATTATTTCATCAATTAATTATTCTAGCTTAAAAAAATCAATAACCCTAATTAATTCGTCAATTAAATGTTTCACCTAAATCAATTCAATATCCCCAATTAATTCCTCAACTAATTGTTCTACCTCAATCAATTCAATAATCATAAAAATCTACAATATTTAAATCTCTAATTAACTATCCTAGTTCATCAACTTCAATATAACAATAATTAATTCTATAGTTAGTTATACAATTTCAAAAATATTTATCTCATCGTAATTAATTTTTAAACTAATTGTTCAAAAATCACAATTTCATAATCCCAACCATTCCCATTAATTAATTCAACAATTAATTAATCAAGTTCAATAATATCAATATTCCCAATTTCAAAAATACTTCAATTAATTAATTCACCAAATAAACTAATTTAGTCAAGAACTCAATTTCTAAACATCAAATAGTAATTCTAAAATTACATGAACTTAATCAAAATTAAAGATTATGGGATTTAGTTTTAGACCACCTACCTCAAATATGATGAACACGGGATATGAATCCAGCATCTTTGATGGCGTGTTATTCTGACAACTATCGAAGGGGAAATTAAATAAATAAGCGTATTCAATTTAATAAAAATTTGCTCAAAATACCTTATTTTCTATGAAAAAAAAATTATACGCCCCATCCTCTTATCAATATGAATCTAATTCCACTTAGATCATGTCAAACTGGTCAATATCAAAAAATATATTGATGATTAAAGCTTGAAAAGAGCGATAGGGAGAGGAGAGAGGGTCGTGTGGGATTCTCCTCTACACTTCAATTATTTGAGCACCCCTTCATGCCATGATTTACCATATATATTTATTTTCTTTAAACAATCAATTAATGAGCTTTCCCTCTTACTTCAACCCTCGCCCGCATATTCCAAGCCTCAATTCTTTCATCATTATCTATTTTCATTTATTTACCTTTATAATTCCACCATTTATTATATCTTCCATCAACCTTATTTATTTCACATTTAACATTCATTAATTAAAATGCATCACTAAATATATATTTAATGTCATCTATATATATATAAACAACCACACACATATATACCTGAGTATATATATATATATTTGTATATATATATTTATATTTATAACCCACATATATATACACCCATGTGTATATTTATTTATATTTATTTACACCTATAAGGATATATATATATACATATATATATCACATATATATGTAAACACTAATTAATTCGTACTTTAATAATAATAATAACAACAAAAAATGTTGTTATTATTATTAAATATTTCACATCATTACCAAAATTATAATTGAAACAATTGTAATAAAACTATTATAAATTACACGTTCTCATTTATTCAACACAATTAATATCATTTTCCATAATAACTAGAATATATCTAACCATATACTCATGAATTTATATGACACAAATACTAATCATATTATTAATGTTTTACCACCCATAAAATATTCAAACTCCAAAATAATATTTGTTTATTAATTTAAACAAAACCATAAAAATTTAATAAATTTATACACAATCGAATTTTCAATCATAAAAAAAACCAAAAATTGAAAACAACATGGGTTTTTACAATCTCCCCACAATAATACTTATTTTCCCCAAGAAGTGTTTCAGATCATGGACCACTACTCCCCACCATAATTGTTTCCATATATAAATAAAATTTAGAGCTATATAAATTTCAAACGATTCAAATCTCAGTCAAAAATAAAATTTTCTCCTAATTATAATCTAATATTCATTAAAGACTTTCTTTTTTCTTACTACCATCTAAATAAGTCGTAACAAGTCTTTTCCCAAACTGCACCACATAGTCAAAACCGAGGCACTATCACTACCCTTAACCATCCTACAACTTGATCTTCATTATCAATGGGTATTCTCTTTCTCAAAATCAAGTTTCTCAATAGACACCCATTTTCCACATTTTTTAGTAGGCACCATTTTCAATTCAAATTTCATAAGTAAGGAAAACAGTTCATATTCAATAACTTACCCAAAAACTATTTTCTCATGCGTGTCTAAAATGATGCATGTCAAAAATAGTCTTAAGTTCCTAGAATGGTTCATGATTACTAAACTCTCGTGCCTTATTAGGCCATGAGTCAACCCTCATAAAATCTAAACAAAAATAATCACATCACACAACAAGTGCATCAATCGAGGTGAAATAACATCAACTATAATACCACACATCAATAAAAGTAATCCCACCCTGAGAACTTGGATTTTACAATTGTACATGGTGTAGATAGTCCCATTAATGAGCTCTTAACTAAGTCTCAACTCATCCGAGTCTCTTATCTACCTTTCCCAAATAGTAAGACAAAAGATAAGAAAAGAAACTTCCTAGATCTGATACCACTTTATAATGGCTCAGTCCATCCCATGATCATTATATTGTCTGCTTTGGGCCTAAACTGTATGTTTTTTCTTTACCTGGGCTCTAAAATTGAGGAATCTATGCCCTTATAGGGGGTGGATTATGGAAATTACATATTAAAGGAGGATTAGAATGAATCACCCCTTTATAAGATGGTGTGGATACATATCGCACCATGAGGCCTTTTCCTGGGCGATGCTTGAGAGTCGGAGCCCAGGGAAATAAAAACTATGTGGGATGGGCCTAAATCGGATAATATCATGATCATGGGATGGAATGGGCCATTAGAAAATCCTTCCTTGACTTATTCATTAATAAAATTTCATTGGTAACACACCCAACGTACCCAACTTCACCTTGAACTGGTTTCATCAAGGTTTACGATAATACATTTAAGTGTACGATTCATGAAATGAATTAATAATAATTTTAATGTATAAGTACCACTAAACTTTCTCATGGTAAAGAATATCCAATGACACATAAACATGTGGAATTCTTACTAGTGGGTATATTATAATAATCTCTCATATTTGAGACCATAAAGTGATAACTTGATGAGATAATGTCTCGTCCTCTTAAGAGTATTTGCATCTGATGATAAAAATATTATTTCCCCCATTGTAGAATTGTATATGGACATTGAACAAGGTTTAATAATATCATCAATGCATTTTAAGGTTCTCATCATAGTGGGTAACTTTTATAACTTTTTCAATATAATAGATACTTTGGGAAAATATTATATTAAATTCATGAAAAATTGTGAATGATAAATAATAATATTTTTTAATTAATATTTAATTATTTGAATATACATGAAATCTAAATTATATATAGTTGGTTCTAGGAAACCAACTCCAATAGACTCCCACTTGGACTCGAGCCAACTTCCAATGAATTTTAGTCTTCTAGATCCCATATGATGATCGTTTTTATACCGAGTTAAGGATTTATTTAATGGGTCTTCCACATTGTATTCTATAGAGAATATACTAACTATGAATTCACCTCTCTAAGAAAAAAACCCTATGTGTGCTAATGTGTTCCTGACTCCTTTACGAGAGCCATCGTTGAAGTATTATCACAATTGAGTGTGATGGGATCTTTACTACTAAGAATCACATCAAGCACTTGGATAAATTTTTGCATCCAAAATAATTCTTTATCTACCTTATAAGCTACAATATATATGAAATCTAATATAAAATTAGCGACCATAGCCTACTTTATTATCTTTCAATTCACATAACCTCCATTAAGAGTGAGGATGTACCCAAACTATGATTTCAATTTTTCATGATATTTTTGGAATATAGAATTTGTATATCCTTTAATGACTAACTCTTTATCTCTTCCATAGACCAAAAACATAATATTATTTTGTATCGGATACTTAAGGATAGTCTTGAATACCATCCAATGGTGGTCTTCTAGGGCATCTGATATCTTCCTTCCACTCTTAAGGCATAGGCTGCATCTAGCCTAGTACATAGCATAACATACATGACTAATGTAATTGATGATTTTTATAGAATAGTTCCCATCATATGTATCTCCTCATATGTTTAGGGACATATTTTCATGGAAATAAAAATGTCATGTGACACTAGAAATAATCCACTCTTGGATTATTCCATACATAATCATTTCATTATTTTGCTAATATATGTACTTTGACTTAGAATAATAAGTATCCTGGATCTTTGATGATGGATCTTGATCCCAATAATATATGATGCTTCACTTATGTTCTTCATAGATAATAATGTTTTTAACTTGGCTATGATGGACTGTAATATTGGTATTTCATTTCCAATAAGTAGTATTCCATCGACATAAACTATTAGGAAAATGACCACACTCCCACTAAACCATTTATAGACATAAATTTCCAATTTCTTCATGAATACCCATTTACAACCAATGGAATTTACATCCACTAGAGGATCTAATGAAATCTGTAATTCATTTTTATACATGGAATCCATTTTAGAATTCATGGATTTTTTTCACTTGGAAACTTTTGTGCCACTTACTGCGTCCTTTTAGGTTATAGGATCATTATTATCAACTAATAATGGGTTATCATCCTTGATGACTAGAAAACTATATCTTTTAGGTTCTATGATCTCTCTTATACTCTTATATTGTACTTGTGTCTTTGGAACATTCTATTCCATGGGGATTTGTGGAATTTGTTCTTATTCCAACTCTCGTGTATATTGAGCTAGGACTTCATCAAAGTATATATCACTCCTTTTATATCTTTTAGTGATATGATCCCTCTCATGGAAGGAGGTATTTCTATCAAATACAGCCTTTTTATTTGAAGGTTTTTATAGGTATTATCCCCTTGTTTCCTTGGTATATCCTAGAAGATACACTTAGCGCCTTAGGGTTCATGTTTGTTTCTAGAAATAGCCTTAACAAATGATTTTCATTCCCACAATAATATATGCAACAACAAAGGTTTATTTATATAAAAAAATTCATATGGAATAACATTTATTATTTTAGTTGGAACTTAGTTTAGAATGTGCATTCTTGTATTCAATGTGTATCCCAAAAAGTATAATAGAATACTCACATGACTCATAAATGATCTCATCGTACCTAAGAGGTTTTGTTTCATCATTTCTCTTACACCATTTTTTTGTGGTGTATAAGGATGACTGAGTTGGGATAGAATCCCAAACTTCTAAAAATAGCTAATAAATTATTGATTAACATATTCTCCACCGAGGTCTGGGGAGAGTTTCTTAATATTCTTACCAAGATGGTTCTCTATTTAATTCTTATATTCCTTCAATATATCAAAGGAATCTAAATTATATTTCATTAAGTAGACATATACATATCCACTAAATTCATTAGTAAAATTTATGAGGTATGATTACTAATACTTGGATTCAAAATGAAATTGTCCATACACATTAGTATGAACTAAATCAAGAATCTCAGTTTACCTTTCACCATTTCTACTAAATAGAGCTTTGTCCATTTTTCCTTGGAAACATGAATGACATACACCAAGTGTTTTTAGTTCAAAATAATCTAAATATACATCTTTATTTAATATGGTAAAAAAAAATCATTTAGATGACCTAGTCGATGGTTCCATTTTTGGGTGTGGTATGAATCATGTGAAATATTTTTGTTATTGATTTCCATTACTTGGTTTGAGTAATCCAACACATAATGACTATAATTTAAATATTACTTACCGTGACAAATGATTTATTTATAAAAAATCTATATTATTTTTTCCAATTTGAAAATAAATCCATATGTATCAAGTCTAGATACAAAAATAGTTTTTTGTTGACTAAAGGAACACCATAAAAATCTTTTAAAGCTAAGACCATTCCTGTCAATAATATGATTTGGTAGTCCCTAATAGACACAATAGAAATTTCAACTATGTTGTCCGCTCATAGATATACCTAACTTAAGGAAATCTTCTAAAACATACTTGGGTACTATATTTGAATACATATGTTAGCACTAAATGTTGTATATAATACCCAATTGGTAGAAATAGATAATTCCACTCTATAAAAAATGCATCAGAAGCTTCTCTATGCTTCTTTTTTTGGTGTAATATTTTTCCAATGGATCTTCTTGTAACATATAAAAAATGTATCATCATTTTCCCCTACTTTTCCTATGATTCTTCTCTTCTTAGAAGTGTGTTGTGAAGGATATTTGGACATGTATTTAGCCTTGGAGATCTTCTCCAAGAATTTCCATTTATTCATCATAAAGACAGAAGGTTTTCACACTTCATAACCTTTCCGACTTAGTGAAGTAGAGTGAGAATATCTGGGAGAGACTTATCTATGTTGTTTGTATTGAAATTTATAATAAATTTGGAGAATATCCAAGGGAGTGATGAAAGAATGAGATCAATGTGCAGTTCTTTGAGTAGTTTAAACCCTAGATCCTCTAGGTTATCAATTTAGTCAATGACTTTAACTACATGAGGCCAAGATAATACACCTCTCCATGTTTTCTCATGAAGAGTGCCTTGTATATATAAAATTGTTCGTATATTTCTCTCTCTTGATAAATATCATAGAGATTCTAGAGAATACTATATAAATTTATGTTTTTATGTGACATCATGTGTCTATTAGATATGAATAAAATAATTAAACAATAAATTTCAATCACATAACTCAAGTGTTTATCAAAGATAGTGAAATCCTTTTCACTCACCTCCTTTAAAGGCAGATCAGTAATTGATTATTCTATAATGTAATACTTCCATTTATGGATCAATAATACCCATAGGAATTTGAACAATTCTTGGAAGTTACTTCCAGTTAGGGGATAGTTTTTATCTATAATTGATCATAGGTATAATTTGGTTAAATAAATTCTCATTATTATATTATAATAAAAGAGTATATTAATTAGTACTTTTTATTGATTACAAATTTTGTGAGACATAATAATTTTAATTTTATTAGTCTCCCACTATTTTATCAAGTCTAAATGGCCCACACCATTGAACTCGAAATGCCCCATTCTATAGAAATTCTAGTGGAAAGAATCCATATTTACCTTCTTATAATCTATATAGAGGATATGAAAATTATAATAATGTATTTGGGTAGGCAGTCTTGCCAAATAAAAACTTATAGCTCCTTAAACCATTGATTTTACTCCCCAATCAAGAAATCCGGACTTGGATTTCTTAAACACTTCCCTCTAAATTTTTATTGGATAGATAAAGGCCATTACACCCAAAAAAATTGATTAAGTCAACCCACTATATAAGTTAAGACTTATTTATAATTAAAAGCTCCCATGATGGAGGTTAAACCAACACTTTTACTAAAGGGTCATCTTAATTTAGATGATGTAATTCTTAAGGACGTATTATTAATTTGAGTGATTTTTTTATTATGTGTAAATATTTATTATTTTATCCTTTACATGTATTGTTAATATAAATTGTATGTTAATTTATAGATTAACTATATTCCATTAAATCATTTATGCATAACCCATTTATTTTAATTCCATATTTTCATATTATTCCATTTATTTATGTGATCACGGTATTTCATTCATAAAATAAATTGGGCATAAGGCAGAAATAAAATAAAATAAAAATAAATGGCATGATTGTGATCTTATCTAATGGTTGATTTATTGAATATACAATAAATCAACCTAGGACCCTATGGGAAAACTCTATCTTCTAGTCTTGGAATAAGTTGCAGTATTCCACCTATCCACCTATATATCACATATGTTTGTTTTATCTTGGTTCTATCTTGAACCACCTCCACCTCACCTCCACATTGACCCAACTCTATGTGTCTTTGAATAATCCTTTTATAACATATTTTTTATAACTCACACGTAGGTTAGGGGAACCAAAGTATTGGTTAAAGTTAATTATATAAAAACAACATTGGGCATGCAAGTACTACATAATAAAGGGGGAGGGAAGTGATATAGAAAATCATATTTAATTTAATAATAAATAATTGTAAAAACATGAAATGAAATTAAATTATATAAAACCATAAAATACATAGGTCTGGTTAAATCTCAAGATCAGTTATACACATGAAATTACTACACAGTTAATATATCTAAATATAATTCATTTAAATTTTTTATTTGATAAGATAAAACATGCATGAATAAATATAATTAATTATCTTATTGAAAAATTAATTAATTTTATCTTATTCCATCCAATTTTCCTATAGATTCCTATCCTCTATGATTTTAAATAAAATAAATAAATACTTTTTAAAAAAATTTAATAAAATTAGTATGAAACTTTTTACTTGGAAGAAACTCGATGATCACCTATATAAACTACTAAGTATGGTCCTTTTATATGAAATTCAATCATATGATGTATTTTTTACATGGAATGTTTCACAATTTCTCATCATATAATTTCAAATTAATGACATGTGGAACACATGAATATTACTTTGCCTATACAATTTAATGTGTTGGGTATTAAGTGTACAATGACCATACTAGATTTATAGTTTCAAATATTATGAGGAATTAATTTAGAATTTAATATAATATAAAAAACTAACGATCAGGGTCTAATTTCAAATTAATAACACATAGAACTTATCTCAATGAGGTTTAATGTAGTAGTAAATTTAATTTAATATTTTTTTCATAAATGGGTAATGTATACTATGTGTTTAAACTAGCCACATGATGTGTACTTTTCTTTGTTGGATATTCATAGTACATTCCTAGAGAATCAAAATTCAATTATTGTGGACATTTATTAAGTAAAAATTGTTTAGAAACGGTACATAGGGTGTGCTTCAAGTTACATGGTTTCCAGCCTATACGTGTCACATATTAAATATATGCGGTGTATTAATGATGTGACACATCTTGACCTCTTCATTTATATTATGAAAACACATATACAACATGTCATTTATTCCATCAAAGATATGTTCCACTCTGTCTGGTCAACACATGGTGTATTAAATGCACATAAAATGTATTCATTACATGATGACCCAAAATCTACAAGGGTGTCCTAATGAAATTAACAATGATACACAGCCTGTGAAAAAAGAGTACACATCGTGTAACCCTATATTATCTATCCATATTTCTTGGAACCTATATATGTATTCTTCATATGTGATTATTGTTAATTATTAACCAATCTTGGTTATGTAAGCGAGAAATAAAGAGAATAAAGAAGAGATCTCAATGATTGGTTGAAGAATAAATAAAAATTGAAATGAAATTTTACTTTTAAATGTATAATAATCAACAATCAAATAAATAATTATAAATTTGAACATGACCCTTTGATACCATTGGTTGGATATAGATGCAGAAAAAGAACCTATTGGGCCTATGGATAACTTGTCTTATGTAAAATTCGATGGATAATTTACATATTGTGCAAGATGTAAACATCATGGACAATGAAATTTTTCTAAAGAATATTTTCAAATAAGGTCACCAAAACCATGAGAAGATATTTTTACATTAAATTTATAATTAATTTAAATGGATTAGAAGAAATAATACCTCATTATTGAGATATTTCTTTGATGAAGATGTTAATAATCTAAAGATATTTTCAGTACACATGAGCCTCAGCCCAGTTGGTGAGGTATCCTGAAGTTCATCCACAAGACCCAGGTTCAAAACCAGGTAGAGGCATATTTTCGGGGGTATTATAGCATTACTGTAGTAGGTACTGTAGCAGACACCATAGATGTACTGTAGTAGACTATACACTGTGCGGTACTGTAGCAGACTGTACACTGTGCAGGGTACTATAGCAGAACTGCACACTGTTCGGGCACTATAGCAGGCACTGTAGCAGTTACTATTTGGCACTATAGCAGTTGTAACTATTCACCTTGGGCCACCGGTTTGGTCTTGGAGTCTTAAAGGATTTTGGACCACCCAGGGCTTCGGGTCAGTAGGGCTTTCGGGCCACCTTTAAGGTCTTCGGGCCACCTCAAGGCCTTCGGGACACATGTTGTTGCTCCAGATAGACTAAAAAAAGGAGCAACCCTAGAAGAGGATTCAGAGCATGTGCACTCACCAGAGAAGAGCCAAATGGTTTTTCATAATGAGAGGGTATGGATATGCCATCGGTACCAGCCTTTGCTTGCACGGGAAGCCTAGCCAGACGGCCATGTGAAGGTGGAGAGCTACTATCACGATGCAAATGCTAGGGAGGGGCAATTCCTTGTAGATAGTCTGGTTGAATTCTCTAAGACCTTTGGGTCATTTAATCTCCTAAGCCTATGTACCATGTAATCACTGAGCCTAAGGGCCTTGTAAGGGTTCCCCCTCATCCCTTGAAAGTCGGGTTATCAAAAATCAATAAAAATGAAGGCCTTCGGGCCATTCGGGCTAAAGTTATTTTCAGTCAACCATTGTTTATCTTGTGGGATCTAAGTGTATAATCCTTTTATAGGTGACCCACTAATGATAATATAATCTACAAATAATATTGATTGATTGTAGGGTAATAGAAAAATAGATCAATCATCTTATGGTGTTCATCTTGATCATTTTAAAGATTCCTTCGGGCTTGAAGAATCATCCTTGCACTCTCATTCTTGAGATGATGAAAAGGGAGAATCTCTAGAGTTTTCTTCGATCTTGAGAGAGATCTATAAAAATCATTGTGAAAAATTAATCTCAATTTCGATCAATCCCTGCACAATAAATATAATCATCTATTTATAGAGATAGGTTTAGTGTTACATTATTATTTAATTACAAAACATCCCTGAAATAATATATTAGACTTTATATGACCCCATTCCATGAAATATTATTATTATTATTATTTTCTCATGGCATGTGCTAACTTCGATAAAGATAAATATTATTTTACCAGCTTGAGAATTAATATTTATAATCAGACACAATATTAGTCCACTAGTCCTCCTTGGTATTTATCAAATACCTGAATAAATATTTATTCATTTAATAAATAAATATTATATATCTGTCTAATTAAATAATTAATTTGTAAATAAATATTTATTTAATTTATGCAATCAATAAAACCTGAATAAAATTATTCATTAGTCTTGATAATAATATTTATTCACAAATTTAATTTAAATATAATTTAATTGATATCAATGAAAACACTTAGTGTGTAACCCTCTAGGATTATTTCTCATTGGTGTTAGTCTGAATTGCCTAAATTCCAACATTACTATCTATAAATTAATCAAGGCACCCAAGATAAATATGTTAATTTCAAACTTCCAACATCCACACATGAGAACTCATGGTGTAATATAATCAGTTTTTCACAATATATCATCAAACAGGTTTCACACCAATGTCATAAACCTATATGCTTGATATGTCTTTCATTTACTATATGAAATAAACTCATCATTGCACCATAGACATGGAATTTTAAGGCGATGGTTATATTTTAATCAAATGGATGATATATCATCTTCCATAAATATGGAATGTAAAAATCCTTCCCTGACTTAATCATTAATAACATGTTATCATGACACACCCAACATACCCAACTTCGCCATGAACTGGTTTTTTCGGGGTTTAAAACAATAAATCTAAGTGTGTGAGTAATGAAATGATTTAATAATAATAATTTTAAATTCTAATGATTGCTATACATTCTCACATACAAGAATATCCAATGACACATAAACATGTGGAATTTCTATTAGTGGATCTACTCTCATAATCTACTGTCTTAGAGACTACTAAGTGTGAACTTCACAAGATAAAGTCTCATATGTTTATGAGTACTCACACCTGATGTTCAACATACTATATTACCCATCATAGATTATTATCTAGCCATAGAAAAAGTTTTAAGAATTTCATCATGAAAATTTAAGTTTCTCATCATAGAAGGGAACTATTATTCCATTTTCAATGTGACGTATACTCTATGACATTTTTACATTAAAGTAACATAGAAATATGAATTATATGTTATAGGATTTTTTTAATTAATATAAACTTATTTGAATATACATGAAATCAAAAGTACACATATTTGGTGCTAGGAAACCAAATCCAATAGAAATAATAAGAAAGAAAAAAATAAAGAAGACAATAAAGGAACCTTATATCAAAGTAGAAACAACCTTTAAAGTTATGGATTCAAGAACCATGAAAATATAACCAAAATATCACCCAAGGAATACCCAAGTTTTCCTAGATTTTGAGAGAAATAATGAATATTGAACTTAATTTAATGGACACCCCAAATTTATAATGAAATTTTGGATGCATAGAATCATGGTCTGACTAACAAAGTCACAGCATGATGGGTTGATTCTAAACATGATTTGGAGGATCATGGCATGATCCTTATGATAACTAAACCCTTTTAAAACTCATTCAAACCTCATAAATATCATATAACTAAGTAAGGACACAATTTGAGAAATATAAACACACCATAGTGTTCGAACCCCCAAAAATCATAGTGCAAATCAAAACCAATTCACAATGAAAATAAACCCTTAGGTTGTGAAAACTCCTGGAGAGTAAAATACAAGGAATCATCATCCCATGGATTAATGTCATAATATATATAATAATAGTGTGATAGAATCATGAAAAATGTTACACTGATAGATAAGGGTTACTTATTTAAGGGTTACTCCGCACATAGTTAAAAAGGTGCATGATGAACAACTCTTCTTGATTCAACACTTTATTTTCATGTCATGACCAACACCCCTCATGTCATAACCTAAATAATCACTACACAACCAAAAAATCCACACTAAAACAAAGAAACTCATGACTCACATGGATTATACCCCAATCTGTGATGCAGCTTCCTAACCATTGACAACACCATAGATATAATAACACTGCAATGACCCTCTTCTAATTGAAATATTAGTTTAAACTCAACCCTTCTCCCTCAAAACTACCACTAACACCATTGTATTCCTACCATTCCCAAAAAAGAAATTCCGAGTCCTTATACCATCCCTTCCATAAACCACAATACCACACATCAAATAATCACTTATCCACTTCACATCCACAACCACATTATGTATTAACAACTACATCACTGTTATATTTGTATATCACCACATAGTAGAATATTTAATCATGAATTACATCGACTTCATACCCTCATTCTTCCATGTACACCTTTTCCATACAACTGCGTCATAATCATATAACCTTAATCCTTTATATATCATAGAAACCACAAGCTATTGTATCCTATAATATATTTAAAAGAGTGAGTAGGTAGGGGGAGTAGTAGGTCATCCAAGTCACCTCCATTATTAATATTGGGGGAAACACGCGGAACCTAAACCTCGTATGGGTTTTAGTAAATCTATCTAAATTGGGTGATAGTGTATAAGAAATAAAAAACTATAATGATTATATAATAACACACATACCCAACCTAAGTGTCTTCTAACCAACAATATGAAACTTCAACTATAGTTATCACTACCACATATCAACAATGATACCATCATTAACCAACACACATAAATAAATTCACCAATCATCACATAATGGCCACACAACTTCCCCTACCTCATCTCATAATCAATTTCACATCATTCATTGCCAATATATTTATATTTAATTTATAACATATAATTTATTAACCAATTATTAATTAACCACATTAAAATTTATCATCAACAATATATTCATTATCCATGTGTATTTATAACCACTACAAGTCCATGGAAACACTTCAATATTAACGTTATTATTAATTAAATTTTCCATATATTATATATCCAACACTTCATTTATTATAATACTTTGTTTTCCCA
This sequence comes from Viscum album, assembly GCA_963277665.1. Lineage (NCBI taxonomy): Eukaryota > Viridiplantae > Streptophyta > Magnoliopsida > Santalales > Viscaceae > Viscum > Viscum album. The sequence continues at coordinate 1,974,977,841 of OY728120.1, read as the reverse complement.
CTATATTCTATTCCAATTTTAACTAATCATTTAACATATTTAATTATTCTATAATCATTTCAAATGACCACAATAAAATCCCATTAATCGTTTCTTATTCATTATCAACCCAAATTATCAAGAAACTAGGACATAACCACATTAAACTCTAAACATTACCACATGGATAACCAAACTAACCATTTAAATTTCATGACCACCACATCACGATATAAATAACCACACTATCTCATGCCAACTACCTTAACATCAATTTCACCACTTTCACAACATCAACCATGTTATAACCCTTCCAAAACAAAACATGACACTATTCATTCTCACCCACAATAGATAAACATACCATGTATTTTCTAAAAATATTAATGGTAACATTAATAGTATAAAAAACATCACTTAACTGCATTAATAAATTCTTTATTTATTGTTAAAAATTCTATAAATAATCAATAACAGATATCAATTCCATATTTCTATACACACTTCCTTTATAATCTTTAAATTAATATTAAATTATGAATATGATTATGTGTGTAAGTAATAATGATAAAAAAATCACAGCACTATACTAATAATTCAACCTATATAATAACATACAATCAATACCATAGAAATCACATAAATCGTATGTGTATCCCCCCTTTTAATTTTCATAGTCCAGTTATTATCTTTATTAGATCAATTCCAACCATTTATACAAGGAAAAAAGGCATGATAATTTTACATTTAACACATAACATAAGAATATAGATCTCAAATCCCCTACCTCAAACATATATTTAATAATAATCACACAATAATGAGGAAAAAATGATCAAATACCACCTAACACATAAGTATTCCTTGCAAATCCTATACACATTGATCCAAAAAAATGTATTGACTAAGAACCATCAAAACTGAACCAAATCCCCCCACTATGGTTTTTTATGATGGGGTAATGGAAGGAGAATAAAAGAAGAAAAATAATATTGGATAAATAAGGAAAGAGAACCTCGGTTTAATAATAGATCTCCCACTCAAAAAAATAAGTTTAAAATCCACTACTACTGTAAAATATCACCAAAATCAAGCCTTCAGTTACCTAGGGTTTGAGAGAGAAATTAGATAACAAAATAAAATAATAAATAGGTATGAATTTATAATAAAACTTGAGTATTAATTTTTTTTAAATTTTTTTCAAATTTGGAATGGGCTATAGGAATTTTCCACATTTTTATACAACTTACTTGAACTTTTAGCCACCAAATCTCCTCATACTATCCTTTATAACCAGAGAGTTACATGGGGTTCATTAAAAATGACATGAGGTCCATAAAAATTACTATTTTTTTATACCATTTAATAGAGAATTTCATGGAGTCATGACACTATGGAATGGGTTGTGAAAAATCCTTAGAAAAAGGGTGATGTATATGATGAATATCCCTAATTTCTCAACATTATCCTTAAACACACCATGGCATAATATATTTCCCCACACCCATTTTGGACTTTAATATCCAAAAATAAATCTTCCACCTCTAAAATCCTTTAAAGATCCTCCACAACACTCCAAACATGTCACACATAGGTTTTTAAGTTTTCCTTTATTCCATTTTAAGTTAGGTTCCTGGACATTTCTCTAGAGAACTGGGTGTGACAGGTTTAAACTTTTGAGTTATTCCTTCTATTTATCCTTGTTCTAGCCTTATCCTTTGGGTTTCATTTTGAATTTTGGACAAAATTATGAAATTTGGGTTAGAAAGTTTGCAGCTCACTATTGGCACATGGTTAGGAGAAACTGTGCGCCTCGGCCCAAGAAACTATGTGGTAGGTCTAGGTCATGTCCAGAAGAGACTGCATGACTTCCGCATGGTTAGTCATCCCATACGGATTACTCATGATGTAGGCGTATCCTTTTGAAGAGGTTTCCACATGGTCTCTTCATGGTTTGACAAACTATGTTGACTAACCATGTGGCCTTCCAGGTCATTATAATTTTGGGGTGTTTTTCTATCTCCTCTCATTTTAAACCCCAAAATCCCTCATTTTTCCTCCTCCCTTAGCCTCATATACCCTAGGCTCTACCTCTCCCTCACACGACTCCCTTGGATCTCCCTTTTATTGGTGGTTTTGGCCCGCATTCTTCAAGGAATTATCATGAAAGTGTCTTCTCTCTTATTTTCCCTCTTTATTCTGGGTTTTTACATCTTTTCATTTGAGGGTTTATCTCTCCCATGATTAGAGTTTTGGTTTAGGGTTTTAATATTGGGTTTTTGGGTTTGATCTTCTTGATTAGGGTATCTTATTTTCTCCTTGTGGTGTGGTTTAGGTGTGGATGAGATTTCACACCATTTTCCATAAGGTTCTTCAATAGAGGTAGGTGATTCCATGACCGAACATTATTAAATGAATTTAATATGTTTATTTTAGTTTATAAATGGGTTAAATTGTTTAATTTTGGGGTTTGAAAGGTAATTTTTAAGTGGTTTGAAATGTTTTTATGGCGTGGAAGTATTTTACAAAGTAAATGGTTATGTTTTGTGTGTTTTATAACTCAATTCTTCTAAAAAGGGTTTTTGGGGTTTTTTAGAAGGTGTAGAATGTATTTTCAAAGGAACTTGAGGTGTGTGTATGTTTAAATGGGTATTTTAAATGGAAAATGGATCATTTTGGGCATGTTAGACTTGTTATGCATTTTGTGTTTGGATCTGTTTTTTTTTTAATGTGAAGATCTTGTTTAAAAATGGTCTTAAGGTATTTGTGGGTTAGTGAAGGGGATTAGACCATTAAATTGGTTGGTTTTTAGTGTTTGTTTCTAATTATTGTTAAATAAGGTCTTATGAATTGTGTGAGTTAAGGAAAATGTGTCTAAAAATAGATTTTGGTGAAAGTAAAATGGAAAATTATTTTTTATGGAAAATAGTAAATTTCATTGAAATTATTAGCATTATGTTGTGAAAGTGGTGATATGTGTGACGTGTGAACTTTAACTTGATCATAAGAGAACCTCGAGTATCTAGGTGGGTGGACTGGAACTAGTGTGTTAGTGATATGAAAGTGTCTTATCCCGGTTTCACTTAGCTATATTGATTTTTACAACACTAACAAAACTATAATGATGGATGATCCCCACTAGAACATTGGATTTTTCTCCTCTCTAGTGGCTCGTGCATGAGGATGTTGATGGTTGTGGTTACTATAAAACCTTTTACTGAGGTAAGAGGTTATAGGGTCCCACTCAAGCTAGATTATCCCTATGGGATTTACCCATGGTTCTCTACTTTATATGTTGGGGCGCCATCTATCAGCATACGGTGGACCTATCATGTGCATATGTGTGCATATTTATAAACACTATTTTTTCCATTAAGAAAAGGGTTAAAAAATGGTTTTATTAGAAATGGTTCCTTTTAAAAAATTACCTATAAAGATGCATTCCTTAGTAATTTTTTCAAAAGATTCCACTTTAATGAGCATGTTAGAATATCTTATGAATGTTTTGGCATGGAATATCTTCTTGTGGGTGGAATCCTACTGATCTTTGACTCACACCCTGTATACACCTCTGGGTGTATATAAACCTTGTTCATTTTGTATTCTGGGTAAAGGAAAAATTCTTAGTAATAGTGGTATGGGTGGTTAGTGGACTTCTCTTATGGGTTGGTAATGGAGTCTTGAGGATGTGGATCCTCATGTTGCATGAAAAATCAGGTGTGAGTTTTAGTTTTCCTTTGATGTAGTTCCTTTGGGATTTTTGGTTTAAGTTATAAACTTAAAAATTTAAATGTTTTTAAGGGGTTTTTTGGTTGTGAAATTTTCTGTTTTGGCTTATTTAGAATGTTGGTTCTTCTATTATTATTAAATTGGGTAAATCATTCCTGCACTTTAATTGTGATGCCCAGGCACTTGTGCCAACCTGGGGGGATCGGGAATTCCCTTAAGTCCATTCCAAGGACCGGTTCAGGAACCAGATCAAATGTATACCCAACTTGGTTCATTAAAAAATGTTATCAAATCCAGGTTGGCTATTTTGGTTCATGTTCCTTGGGGAAGATTCATGGTAGACTAGAGATAGGATTTTTGGGACTTGACTTTTCAATTATGAGTAGGGTGTCTGGCCAACACACCTCGTGATGGGACTCAATTTACCATGGGAAGTTAGGTTTCATCAGATTCATTTGATCTTTGTGTTTATTCGTTGTTTGGGAAATGAAATGGGAGTTGGTTCAATGGTCTCAGTGAGACCGCAACACTTGGAAAGCCCTACAGAGCCGAGGATATTGTCCTAAAATAATATCTATGACAGTGGAGTGATTATAGTATGGCCGCTAACCATATGTCTAAGTCACCCACTGGTACTAATTTCCTCTTGAATTATCTTGTTTATCCTTGGGTTTTGAAAATTAATCTTAAAACCTTCGTTTGAAAATTTTAAGAAATATGGATTTTAAAGTGGAAATAATATTATTTTCAAAGGATAGAAAATGGTTTTTTATAATTGTTTTGAATGATGTTTGAAAATGTGGACTTTTATAAAATGATTTTTATGTAAAAATGAGAATGATTCAAAGGAAATTCATCTTTAAAATGGTCTTGTAAATATTCTTTAAATGAGAACACATGGGTTTTAATTAAAATGTTATTGACGGAATGGGGCTTGTTGTAAAACATGAAGTGTTCTAAAAGTGTAAAGGTTTTGTTTTGAACCTTGGTTCTCTCATAGGTGACCACATTCATGGGTTATGTGTGGGAAGTGGATCGGTTCTCTGTGTGGCATGGGAGTATGCATGTGTAAAACCCATGAGGCACTCTTGGTAAATGTGAACCCACAAGTCTTGTTTTATTTCTAAATGTGTTTTTCAAAAAAAGATGATGTGTTTTGATAACAAGTGATGGTGTGGTATAAATTTTTTGTATTTTTATATGTTTTTTCAGTGTGTTTTAAGTTCAAAAACCCCTATAATTCGAATAATATTCTAGGCATGTGTTTGGTCAGTAAGTTGGTCTAAGGTGTTGGTTAGTGGTTTTTTAGAGAAGTTTTTAGGGAGGCCTTCATGGTGGTTTCCCATGTATGATTGACTCTATATTGTAGAATTTTTTGTCTAATGGAGTAGTTTTATTGGGTCCTTGGTTTTCCTTATTTTCTAGTGTACACCCCCATAAAGAAGTTAATGCACGATTGAGTATGGCCACAAGTGATTATCCATTGGTAGTTCCTCCAGTTGATCAATGTAAGGACTCTCTCCTTGAATTTAAGAAGATGATTCTTCTTCATTTTTGTCTCGGTTATGTGATTCATCTCATAGTATGATAGAATATGTGAGAGGAGTTAAAGGAAGTTTTGGTTTCTTTGAGTTGTATGAGTAATCAAGTATGAAGTTTGACACCATTGTGTCTAAATATCCTACCTAGAAACAATGAAGGGAAATCTAGTGGGGAAAGTAGAAAGAGGTCTGGGTTGTTGGTGTTGAAAACTATCTTAAAATGCTCTTTAGACCATTCATTGGTTTCATTTAATAAAGGGTTCGTGTTAGGCCACCAGTGGGACAGACCCGGTTATAAGAGGTTCTTATGGTTGTTTGTGGGGATCGCATGTTGTTTGGGACTCAGTTTAAGGTCCATCTCCTTGTAATGTTTATACCGGTCTAAATGGACATGTTTGGTGATGCTTTTCAGTGTCTTTTTTCACTTGACTGCAAAGATGAAGGTCAGTTAATCTCTCAAGAACCTATGCTTTTGATATAAGTGTGTTTTATTTAGGAAAATTTTAGATTCCACTGTTTTAGGGGAAGATGTATTCTATGTGCCATTTTCCCCCCGAAGTCTCTCATTCAAAGTAACAAGGGGTGGTACGTGTTCATATTCTAAACCCTTTCCTTAGTGAGAGTATCATGTGGGGGGTAAGTGGATGTATGGGTGTTTTTTGACTATTAGTGTTGTCTAGGTTGTGGTATGGTTTCTTGTGGAATCAAAAGAAGAAGTTTCAATCAGGGGTTTTTGGTGCCTGACTGTGAGGAAAAAGATACTTTAGTCAACAGAACTCCATCCATAGGTTCTAGAGTAAAGCTAGCGGTTAGTCAGGGACCCCCATGGGTGTAAAGGATTCTAGTCTTGTGTCTGTCTTCTATATGGGATGTATAATTAGTTAAGCCTCTCATATAGTTGTTTAGTCCTGTATGGTCCCTTTTGGTGGAAAGAGACATGGGGACCCAATTCCTCTATATTTTAATCTAATTAATGGAAGAGTTTCTAATTGGTTACAAGGAATCATGGTTGGTTCATTTTCTTGAACCTTAGTGATTATACCCTTGTGTTTGTAAATATACTTATGGTTATTCATGTATAAACATCCATGTAGGTCCATTTTTGATCCCAGATTTGGTTAGGCACATCCAAGGATGGTAATTCCCATGGGAGTGTAGAACCGTGTAATGTATTCTTTTTGTTTTGGTGTTTCATTAATTAGGTCTCTAGCGATGGGAGGTTAGGTCATGTGGGAATCTCCTGAGCTAGCTCATGTCAGGTTTCTTTCTTTAGACTGTACTAGTCGGGCAAGCTAGCTGGTCAGTTCTTATGGTGGGGAGACCCACCAAGGGTCTCACAGAAAGTTATCAGGAGTAAATATATGTTTTTTAATTAATTATGGTGGGGAGTCTATTCGAGACTCACCATGTTGGTGTCTTGGTCCCGTCTCAAGTGTTAGGTTGTTTCTTATAATGGGGAGTCCATTTGGACCTCCCCATTTCAGTACTTTAGTTTTGTTCTTGGTGTTGTCTTGGAGGTAGGTCATCTTGTTCAGAGCTATATAATCCAAATCTTCTTCCTAGTGTAAATATTTGGGTTTGAGCATCCCTAATGGTTTCGTTGAATTAAGGTTGTGGGAGTACTCCTTAAATGTGATCTGATCTTTTTTGTTTGTTTCAGACAGGTGGTGTGGGTTTCTTTTAGTGATTTATGAGGTGATTTGTGTTGAGAAGTGGGATGGTGCATTATGAAAAGTTTATTTTCCTTTAATCTATCAACTAGAGGTGATTTCACTTTTGGGGGTAGGTGACACATAGCGGGAATTCCTTCAATTTTTAAGTCTCCTTTCTGATGGTGGAGTTTTGGTCTTCCTCTTATTCTATGATCATTAGAAATCTCCTTGAACTATTAAAGAGTGTTGTTATTTTTTGGTTCTATACTTGTTGTGACTTTTTGGGGGCAGAAAGTATTATGGTGGGGAGAATTTTCATGCCCAGGTTTTTAAGTTTGGATTTATTCCAGTTCAGATCAGGTTCCTAGTCATTTTTCTCAAGAACTGGGTGTAATGGGTTTAAAATTTTGAGGTATTACTTCTATTTATCCTTGGTCTAGACTCCCCTTTTGGGTTTCATTTTTAATTTTGGAGAAAATTATGAAATTTGGGCTAGATAGGTTGCATTGCACGGTTAGCACACTGTTAGGAGTAACCGTGCACCTTGGCCCAGGAAACCATGTGGTGGGTCTAGGTTGTGTCCAGAAGTTACCACATAGCTTCCACATAATTATTCAGATCGTGTGGATTGCCTATGTGGTAGGTCTCTCCCTTAGAAAATTTGGATTCATGGTCTTCACACAGTTTGACAAATCGTGCGTACTAACCGTGTGGCCTGCAAGGTCATTAAAATTTTGGGGTGTTTTACTCCCTCCTCTTAGTTTAAACCCCAAAATCCATATTTTTTCCTCATCCCTCAGAATCTTCTGCCGTAGCATCCCCCTCTCCCTCCCATGTCTCCCTCAGATCTCCCTTTTCTTGGTGGTTTTGGCCCGGATTATTCAAGGAACCCTCATGTAAGTGTCTTATCTCTTGTTTTCCCTCTTTATTCTAGATTTTTGCCTCTTTTCCTTTAGGTTTTTCTCTCTCACGTGATTAGGGTTTCAATTTAGGGTTTTAATATCTAGTTTTTGGGTTTGATCTTCTTGATTAGGGTTTATTCTTGACTCATTGTGGTGCATTTGATGTGTAGATGGTATTTCGCACCATTTTCCAGAAGTTTCTTTATGAGAGGTAGGTGGTTCTATGCATGAACATTATTATATTAGTTTAATATGTTTGTTTGAGTTTATAAATGGGTTAAATGGTTTAATTATGGAGTTATATAGGTAATTTTTAAGTGTTTTATCATTTTTTTTATGGAGGTGAAGTGTTTTAAAAAGGAAATGGCTATGTGTTGTGTGTGTTAAAGCGTAATGTTTCTAAAAATAGTTTTAGGGGTGGTTTGGATGGTGCAAAATGTATTTTAAAAGGAACTTGTAGTGCGTGTATGTTTAAATGGGGATTTTCAATGGAAAATGGATCATTTTGGGAATTCTAACCTTTTTATGAATTTTTTTTTGAATTAGGAATTGTTTGAAAGATGAAGAGTTTTTTAAAAATGGTTTTAAGGTATGTTTGGGTTAGTGAAGGGGATTATCCCATTTAATTGGTTGGTTTTTAGTGTGTGTTTCTCATGATTGTTAAATAAGGTCTTATAAATTGTGTTATTGATGGAAAATGTGTCCATAAAAGAGGTTTTGGTTTGAGTAAAATGGAAAATGGTTTATTTTATGGAAAATGGTAAATTTCCTTGAAATACTTGGCATTGGGATCTGTAAGTGGGGATATGTGTGACGTGTAAACTTTAAATCGAGCATAAGGGTACCTAAGGTATCTAGGTGGGTGGACTAGAACTAGTGCACTAGTGATACAAAAGTGGCTTGTCCCAATTTCACTTAGCTAGATTGAAGTTTACAACACTAACAACACTATGATGATAGATGATTGCCGCTAGAACATTGGATGTATCTCCTCTCTAGTGGCTCGTATATAAGGACGCAGACAGTTGTGATTACAATACCACCTTTCACCGAGGTATGAGGTTCTAGGGTCCCACTCATGCTAGATTAAACCTAGGGGATTTACCCATGGTGCTCTAATTTATATATTGGGGTTTCATCTATTGTCATAACCTCTCATGTGAATATGTGTGCGTATTTATAAACTCCATTTTTTCCTTTAAGAAAAGGGTTAGAAAATGGTTTTCTTAGAAATTTTTCCTTTTTAAAATGTTTACCAATAAATATTCTTTCATTAGTAATGTTTTCAAAAGCCTCCAATTTAATAATCATGTTAGATTATCTTATGAATGTTCTGGTATGGAATCTCTTCTTGTGGGTGGCATCCTACTGGGATTTGGCTCATACCATGAATACACCTCTAGGTGTATATAAACCTTGTTCCCTATGAATTATAGGTAAAGGAAACATGCTTAATGATGGTGGTTTGGGTGGTTAGTGGCCTTATCTTGCAGGTTGGTGATGGTGTCTTGAGGATGTGGCTCATCATGTGGCATGAATGTTCTGGTAGGAGTTTTAGTTTTCCTTTGATGTAGTTCCTTTGGGATTTTTTGTTCAAGTTTTAAACTTAAAAATATGAAAGTTGTTAAGGGATTGTTTGGTTGTGAAATTTTCAGTTTTGGATTATTTAAAATGTTGGTTGTTATATTCTTATTAAATCAGTTAAATTGTTTCTAAAATTTACTTGTGATACCCAGGAACTTGTACCAGCATGTGGGGATTGGTAATGCCCTTAATTCCATAACACGGACTGGGTTGGGCGTCGGATCGAATAGCAACCCAGTTTGGTTCATGACAAAACAAACCAAAAAAATAAAAGAGAGGAGTAAGGAAAATATTTTCCTCTATAATAATACCCAGATCTTCACAGTAGTCCATAGTATTGTAATACCCATCTCAATAAGGTCTAAGATGCTACATTACCCACTTTTGGTGTCACTAATTATCTCTCCTATAGTTGTTCAAGTTGATACAATGCCTCTAAATTTTGGGTAGCAGGCCTTTATCCTCCAGACCCTCAACCAGGTGGTGATATACCTTAAAACCCCTCCAAAAACCTCACAATAGAGTTCAAACTATGAGAGTTTATGGGATGGTGTTTAGTATGAGCCTATAATGATCTAATATTTTGGATCCTTTAAAATACATATTATGTTTTATAACTTATCTTTCTTGTTACACCCAATGTAAAAAAAACCAAAAACATATTAATAATACATTATTATTTTTTTATAGTAAACACTAAGATGGTAAATCATTACTAGTTATTACTTTTAGAAGGTAAATAATTATTATGAGTTAATATTTAAAAGGTTATTTTAAATAAAATAAATTTTAATTATATTATATATTTTATATTAAAAGTATAAATTTTCAAATTTTATAATTCAATTATGATAAATTAAAATTAATTTTTGAATTCCTCATTACAAAATTAACTTAGGATGTATTTTTGGGATTTCTCTATAATAATTAGTTTTTAGATGAATAATGAAAATACAGATTTTTCTTACACCACCACTTTTAAATAAATTATATTTTTTTGAAATATTTTAATATAAAATTATATATTAAAAATTATAATAAAATTTGTTAAATTACTAATTTGAATTTATAAACACATTCTCAACATTTTGAAAATTTATGTAGAGTTTAATGAAAAATGTATTCTCACTGTTTTGTTTAATTAATTATGACATAATGAAATGAATTTGTTGATTTAATTTATTATTAAATAAATAATAATTTAATGATAATAAATATTTTAAATTAATTATAATCAATTTCATTGGTAATTATATCCAAATTGTAAATCATTTTTCATAAAAATAAACTTTTTCAAAAAATGGGTTTTTATGTGATACATGTGTTAATATTGAGATTAATTTCCATAGACATATAAATTTATTTTGATAAAATGATTCTTATATTTGAGATAATAATTATTATACTATTTAAAATGGTAAATTTCATTTTAGGTATAAAATTTAGATTGCAAGGTCTGATGTTAATTACCAGAATAATAGTGAATAAAATATTTTAAAAATTGTAGTTTTATTAATATCAAGGATTTGTTATCAAATAAATTAAAACAAAATAATTTAAATAATGAATCTAATATGATGTATAATCTTTTAAATAAATATATTAACACTCATTTAGTAGGTAATAACTACTAAATATGATTAATTATCCATAATGGTTAAAATGCATTTTTCTATTAAAACAGTTTTTCAACACATTATCTGATTTAATTCAAAAGTTAATTTTATAATATTTATAAATTGTATTGTATTAAATAGATATTTAATTTATTTCTATAACACCAAAAAAATTATTATATGTATTATTTTATGTGATTAATAAAACATAAAATCACTCAATTAAAAATAAGTTGCCTAGTTTAAAAGTAAAAGAGTCATATGTAAAAACTTAATTGTAAAACCCCTATAACATGTTTAAAACATGTGAGGAAACACTTTATTGAGCCTTTATATACCTAAAAATTACCCAAAATCAATTATTTAGAAACTTTGGATACATTGAATTCGGAATAGTGGCATAGAATTATTAAAATATAAAGGGTGTTTCCAAGTGTTCCCTTTTCCTCTATTATAAAAGGGGATCACTTACACCCTTTCAAACACACACCTATACTTAGAATTAAACCTTGAAACTCCACCATTTTACTCTCCCTAAAAACTTATCCCAAAAACATAGGACCCTGGTCATTCATAGATATCTAAAAACCTTCAATTTCCAAGGTAAATCCTAAGGAAAAATCAAGTCTCAAACGAGGTTAGAGTGTGGTCGACTAAGAAAGGAAACAAGGTATGGGATTTTCGACCCAATTTCCCTTTATTGAGATATTTTTTGTATTACGTGCCTATTTTTATTTATGTGGTATGCATACTCCATATATGATATATTATATCATGAATTAATTCTTCAATTTATTTCATAGTCATTCTCCTTCAAGGGTTTTGGTTTAAATATTACATGAGCCATAAGGAATTATTTTCAACTACTTTCCAAAAATCAATATCTCTTAAATGTGATAATATATCTAGGGAAATTTTATACTCATTCATTCTAAATACACTATCATTTTCTTCCCCTATAGATATGTTTTTTAAACTTCAATTTCACTTTACCTCATTTTAAATTGAAAATTTTAAAATCTTTTAAGTGATGTGGGTTTTCAACTAGGATATTTCAAAATTTCCAAAATATTTTTCCATATTTCCAAAATAAAAAGTTTTATCAACAAATCCAAATTTTATTTTGATAATATTTATGTATTTGTTCAAGTTTAAAATATTAAATATTCTTTTAAAATTAAATGTTTTCAATGTTTTTCTCTTCCTTTTTTGAAAAATTTATGTCATTTTTAAGTATCCATTAATAAAGATTCTTTTAAAAGTAAAGGTTTTAAAATTATGTTCACTTCCTTTTTCTGAAAACCTATGTTTTTTTAAGTCTCTATTATTAAATATTCATTTAAAATTAATGGTTTTCAAATTATTTTCACTTATCCTTTTTGAAACCTGAAGTCTTTTCAAGGATATTTTATTTGGAAATAAGGTATTCAAAAGTATTCACTTTCCATTCACAATTTTTTTAAATTAATATTTACATAAATGATTTAAAAGGTTTTGTGAAAACTTTTTTATTCTCACTTATATTTACCCTCCAAGGTTTATATTTCATGAAGTAATGTATTGATCACCCTTTATATGTTGTTATGATATGATTTATTTTGTAAAATGAGTGTTTTGATATTTTATGATTTATTAAGTTCATGTTATGTGATATTTTTGAAAGGTTTAAGAAACTCATTCTCTTTCCATGGGTTCATTAAGATATTTTTATGATTGATTGTTTAAATGGCGCACATTTGTATATATGATGATGGTTGGGGTCATATATCACCCTCTAATGCTTTGGTTAAGGATTTATGTATCATGAGAAAAGGATTCTAAGTGTCAGAATTTTATTTGTTCATAACATGAAGCTTGGACATTTTTTCACAATATGAAGTGTGGATATTTTATTGTGAACATGAAGTGTAGGAATTTTATTTTCTCATAACATGAAGTGTGGGAATTTTTTTTATTCTCAATATGAAGCTTGGGATTTTTTTGTTCACAACATGAAGTGTGGGAATTTTATTTGTCCATGATACTATAATTTACATATGATTATGTTTTTTACATAAGTCATAATTATATGACGTTCCATATTTCTATATGCCTGTGATTATTATACTTGACTAATTTTTATTTTCTCAAGATTTTTCACACTTTTTCTATAGTATATGTTTTGTCTATTTAAGATCACATGTCCTTATATCATGATTTATAGGAAGTTAAAATTGTTCCATGTTTTTTAATAAGAAATTGTTCCACTACCCATGTTTTCTTATATTCTTATGATCTAACCCTTGATGACATGTTGATAATTTTTACCCTATTGAGTGTTTGAGCTCACCCCTTTCCATTTTTTCCTTTATCCATGTAAAAAAGATAAGTATATTTTATATAAAGTCAATAATGTAGTCTAGAGGAGTTCTATTATATATAAAAATTATATTTTAAGATAACTATGTAGTTAATATCCAAGATACAAAATCTTTTAGTCTTTAGGTTATGTGACTGTTTGTGAGATATATTATTTAAATAATGATATAAATGTATTATTTTTGTTATGTTTATCTTTTGTCACTATAGTTGGTATCATAGGATGGTTTAGTTATTCTAGAGATTAATTTAGTTATTTTTGGAGATTATTTTAACTACTTTTGTGTAAGGGTTAGAGAACCTTAGTGAAAATCCTAGAGACTAGTTTAAATATAGGATGATATCCCAAAATATTTTTAAAGTCCTTGGTAGATAGTTTTCCCTAGAAATAAATTCTTTTCTGGATTGTCATGACCCAACCCACATGGGTTTGACCCATGAATACCCTGATCCCGACTCCAATAGTTCATGGGCTAGTGACCAGCACCGAGTAGGCATATCCCACAAATGGGAGGAAATAGCCTAATGCACTTGTACACATGCACATATATCATATCCCACACAATGATGAAATATAAAATAAATGAAATTAATTCATGCATACATCTATAATCCCACAAGTAGAGTATGAAATTAAAGTACTAAAAGAAAAAAGGGAGCCAAATACAAGCCCAACCAAAAAAGGTAGAGTCCAACCTACTCCAAGGGCAAGAATTATGATAAAATGAAAACTCCCAAAAATCACCTCGATCTATCTAGATCAATCTACCCTCCACATACTTTGTGTCCTCTCAGGACACCATCAAATGGGTTGTAATATGTATAAGTCATGACACGTATGGGCGGAGCCTATGCAGGGGTGAGTATAACAATACCCATTAGGACACCCCGAAAACACTAAACATGAAGAATCAAGTATAGTAAACTCAATAAAAGTATATAACAATCAATGTATAACATAATACACCTAGATATACTTAAGAAGGACATTGTTCCACTAAGAATTCATAACCAACTTCTAGCCATAGGATTCTACTCGAAGGAATGCTTGTTATGGGAGAATCCACTCCATGAGCCATGCCATCAATAGAGACACTCATCCAAGAGGTCAAGATCATTGGGACCTACCTAAGAAATATCACTAGTCTCATCAGACCCTGATACTCATATAGAGGTTATGCCAAGAACCTCTAGGGGACACCCAAAACCCAATATAGATCAACCCACTGCATATAGACTCATACACCAATGATAATGTGAACCCTACCAATATGGACTACTAGATAAAGGATAAAATACCTAATCAAGGAGGTCACGCTGATTCCGCATACCTTTCCTAGGGTATAAATATGATAGAGGATCTCACTCTAGTCTCACGGAGGGATTCCACAAACTCTATCTAGTATTCATTCTCTATAGGGGATCACAATCCATAGCTAAGGACATAATTATGAACTATTCCCTTGAGGGTAAGGACTAAGGGGAAAACTAGTCAACCAATACTGGTCTGAAATGAATAGATAAAGAGCTCCAAGTTGTCTCGAAGGGATTACACAATGTGTAAGTAGAGTACACGATGTTCCTTCCCTCAACCTAGATCTGCCTATGTGGTTCTGCCCTACATGGAATGTAAACCACAACATACAAAGCATGTGACTGAAACACATGGTGTGTAGATGTTTTCTGGCACCCTACCAATGTCACTTGGATGTGCCTGTGTACATTTGGTTGTTTCATGTACACCTAACCATTTCCATTTCTGATTACATGGAATGTACATTCCCATTTACTCATGGTTGTGTCCGTGTACCCTCTTATGTACATGTTGATCTATTGAGAACATGTCACACTACGTGTGACAAGGTTACATGGTGTGTGATCTTTTTATCCTCTGTAGAAACCATAACACCACATAAAGGGTATCACACAGCATGTGTTCCTAGAAAACACACTCTGTATCAGGGGATTTTGTAAAGACCCGTAAAATTTAAGGAAGTTTTTTTCTAAATTTTCTTTGGAATTTTACAAGAATGTAGTTTCTGACGGCACCTGATTCCGAGGCTCGGTGTGCCCGGAATCATTTTCCGAAGTTTGGCTCGGGTACGTTCAGTGAACGAACGAGAAGGTTTTTCTAACTTTTTAACCGGTGCTCGGAATCGAATTTCGAGGGCACCGATGGAATCGCAGCACCGGTATTTTCTTAGAAATGCCTTTTCCGGAGTTGCGTTTGCTCGGGTGTGGTTTTTAATTTTTGGGGTTAAGTTAAGAAATAAAATAAAAGTGGTGCGACACTTTATTTTATTTCACTTAAATCCCCTTAAAGCCACTTAAGCCAGTTTAAGCGGATAAGGTGGGACCCACGGTATCCTACCCACTTTGTAGGATATTTGTGATGTGGGGCCCGCACGAGCCCCACCGTTTCTTCCCCTCTAAGTAACGCACCCGCGAAAACCTCTTTTAAATAAAGTCAATCGGTGCGTTTTCTTAAATACTAAACACCCCTATTAATTGGGCAGTTAAGTCGTTACAATTAATTCATCGAATTAATTTTTCGTTTCTTAACTTTGAATTTCAAATTGTTGTCATGGGAATAAAATAAGACCAACACTAGGTTTGTTGAGGGGTTTCTTGTTGAGAGAATTTGGAGAAACTCTAAAGCTTGAAGATCTTCATCCTCCTTCATTGAAGAACGCGAAGAACGCGAAGAACGCGAAAAACGCATCATCGCCGACGAAGAACGCTATCCTTCGACGAAGTGCGACGAAGAACGCCAAACTCTCGGAGATCGATGACGCGACGCCGTGTACCGTGACGCCGACGATCCTCCTTCCGTGACGTTTCTTCCGCGACGTTCCTTCCCTGCGACAATCTTCAATCAACAACCGATTGAGGTAGGGAATTGCGGTTCTTTTAATTCCTTTGTGAATTATATCCTCAACATGTGTTTAATTGGTGCAATTAAATATGTGTTATTTTAATCCTCTGAGTTTGACTACGAGACGTCGTGTACCGCGACGTCAGCGATGCCCCTTCCACGACGCGACGATCCTCTTCTTCCGCGACGGTCAATTCTGCGACGAACTCACGTTCGATGAAAACGTTGAGGTAGGGGTTTTTGTTCATTTTAATCTATGTGATTATATCCTCGGTTTGTTAAAATATTTGTTGTGATACTTTTAAAACCACTAACGCGGTGGGTGCGGACCAACAAACAATTCCGAACCCACCGTCCTTTCGTTCTTGGTGTGCGGATTGGCGAGCGATGACAAAGTAAGTCGCACGGGCGATGTGAGGTCCTCGCAGTTAAGGACAGACCCCGGGAGGGCCATTGGCGAAGACAACACGCAATTCCGACCACCGGAACTCGTCCGGTGGTCCGCGGAGCAGCCTGCTGGCGCGCCTCGCCGGCACGGCGGCGCCGGCGGCAGGTGGCGGTGGCGCCCGACGCGCCGCCAGAAGGAGCCGCCGCGGCTGAAGCCGTGACCGCGCGGGACCGGAGGGGGATGGGACACGGCATTCGTCTGCGTCCGCTGGCAAGGGTGGCCCCAGGCGGGGCCGCGGCTCCATCACACAGGGGCAGCGCCCCCCCCCCCCCCCCCCCCCCCCCCACTTCGCTCAGCCGTAACGGCCGAGCCGACCCGCTGGCCACCCGGCCAGCACCAGCCGGGTCGCGCCCAGGCCGGGCCACGCTGGCCGGTCCGGGTCGCGCCATCTGGTTCGGACCCGGACCTGGGTCGGGTCGACCCGGTTCGGGCCGACCCAGGGGGGGTTGGGCCAGGTCGGTCCGGGCCCAGACCCCCCGTTTTCAGATCTCTTCGGTCTTTTGCCCATATCTTGGGCTACGGACCTCCGATCGACGTACCGTCAGCGGCGATGTGATCCTTGGATCGAGACGATCGTTTTGACATACTACACTCAAGGTTTCGGAATACTTTGGGTTCGGCCGGGTTGGTTCGTACACAAAACCAATCGGGCCCTCGGAGCGGAAACGCTTATAACTTGAGCTCCGGACGTCCGATTGACGTGCCGTCGACTTTGATGGATTCCTCTAAGTGAGATGGATCTTTTGGCTTACTCCACCCGAGGTTTGGATGCATGTGGAGTACGGTCGGGTTGGTTTTGACTTAAAAACCAACCGGGCCCCTGGGACGAAAAAGCCAATAACTCTCAGACCGGGCGTCCGATTGACGCGCCGTCTGCGACGTTGAGTTCCTGTTGACGATACGGAACTTTTGGATACATAAACTCCGGAATTTGTGTCAGTTGATGTATCAGCCTCTCGGCTCGTGGAGCGGACCCTCCTGAACGAGCTTGCTATGTGCGGGAACCCTAGACCTGGCTGCGACTACGACGACGACTGTACAGAGATCCTCGTGGATTCGACGGCGACGACTACAGCACTTAGCGATCCTATGTGGATCAGTGCTACAGATCCTGTGTGGGTCCGATCCTGTGTGGGTCAGCGCTCAGCGGTCCTGTGTGGGCCAGCGCCTACAGATCCTGTGTGGGTCTGATCCTGTGTGGGTCTTTGCGAGGGTTAGTTACCTATCGATCCTTTGTGGGTCAAATCCTTTGTGGGTCATTGCAGGGGTTAGTTACCTATCGATCCTTTGTGGATCTGATCCTTTGTGGGTCATTGCGGGGGTTTGTACCTATCAATCCTTTGTGGGTCCGACGGCTTAGATGAATCAGTGGATATATCTGATCATCTCTATCATCATACGAAGAAGTATACCTGTGTGAGATGAATCCTGTTTTGATTTCCTATGTGGATTGTGTTGTGCTATCTTGTGTGGATTTACGTTTTGCTTCCTGTGTGGACTGGGTTGTACTTGGGCTCGGATGTTGGAGCTGAACGAGAATTCATGACTTAGGTATATGTATGGGCATATACCTAAGCAATGTTGAATGTTACTTCGTGATTGTATCTTTCCTTTGTGGATTATCCTTTGTGGATTCTGGGAGACCTTCGGGGGTCTCGGGGTCCCTACTGAGTAGCTTATACTCACCCATGCATGGGATATGCCCGCACTACGTTGTGTTGGTTACAGACGACGGACAGCGCTGATCGTGGTTGAGGCTTTCGGAGCAGGACGGTACCTGGAGGTAGACCACTGGGCGGGACGTTCTCGGAGTGGACGGCTGGACCCGAGGAGATGTGGAGGCTATTTGTACTCACCCTTCAGGTGGGATTTCCAGTGGACAGCTCGACATTGCGGCTTTACTTTTCAGTTGTTGTTTTCCCTTCCAGTTGTACTTTACTTTCAGTTTGGGTTTGTATACTGGCCCACTTACTTTTCCGCACTTACTGTTGTACCCATTTTTTACTTAGTGTTTACTTCTACTGCTTGCTTGCCTTGTGGTGTTTGTTTACTTTACAAAGGCAATGTCTTCCCTGTTTACCGGGAATTACGCCTTGGTGCTAGTCGCCAGCCCCTGTCCTTTGGAAGGCGGGCTTGGGGTAGTCACGGCACGGGCCCCGAGGACGGGTCGTGACAATTGGTATCAGAGGAGTTTGGTTCTACCACAGAACTTGGGACTCTGATATTTTTCTATGTGAATCAATATTTTTAAGCGTATTGGGTGTGGTTATCAGCCCAGGGAGTCCAGTGTTGGTGCGGCGGCCGACGTATCTGTACACCAGGACCCTGACTTCTGATTTCCGAATTAATACACGAAAACATTGATTGCATGTGTGTTTCATGTTTTCTTTGTGATTACTTTATGTCAGCTCACCAGGTATACTGTTTGACCGTGGCGCACCTGTTTCTTTTCAGGATGGCCCCATGACGGCAGCCAGCTAGGGTTCCGAGAGTAGTGCGTGACGACAGCCCACCGAGCGACGAGGCCTTGGTACAGGGCCCTTTGACAGCTGAGGCACCGGCGGTACCTTTACCCACCGAGCCACCGATGCTTCCAGCCCCAGCCGATGATGATGCACGTCGCCTTAGTGCACTGCACGGGTTCTAGCACCAGCGACCTCCCAGGTTCCGCAGGGAGATAGACCCCCAGGAATCCGAGGATTGGCTGGAGGCAGTGGTATGAGTTTTCAGGTTAGTGAGGACACCAGCAGACCTCATGGTGATCCTCGCAGCGAGCCTACTGCACGCGACAGTAGGCAGATGGTGGAGCTTGATGCTCCAGGTGCACGATGAGGCATCTCTCCTCTGGACGGACTTTGAGAGCCTCTTCCGCTCGTAGTTCGTCCTAGCCACCCTCCGTGCGGTGCACATCCAGGAGATTCTACAGCTGCGGCAGGGCAGCTTGTCGGTCGCCCAGTACTCGGCGAGATTTACCGATCTCTCGCGCTACTCGACAGACATGGTACGGGACCCATTCTTCTGGGCCCAAACCTTTGAGCAGGGATTGAGGCATGAGATCAGGGCATCGCTGATCTCTCTCAGCATTCCGACCCAGGAAGGAGTACTGGAGTGAGCCCTTTTGATCGAGAGCTTTCTTGTTGAGCCTTCTTCAACAGCGAGACCTACCGCGGGGCGGCACGAAGCAGGGTCTTCTATAGCAGGAAATCAATGGATGACTCATGGGTATAGGTATACCAGACCCTCAGGCAGACGACCTCAAGACACTGGCTCAGCAGTGCGGGGCACACAGCACGGAGCCAGTCTTTCGAGAGGCAGGCAGTGTTACACGTGCGGCAGGCAGGGCCACATGGCTCGTGACTGCCTGACCCTCCATGCCGAGGAGCAGCAGACAGTTTAGGGGCCACCCTGACAGTGGAAGAGGTTTGACCTTGGTGGTCCGCAGGGAGCAGGAGGACGAGGCAGAGGAGCTGGCCTAGCAGCAGGTGGTGGGCGACGTTTTGAGGCTCTACCACCACCACCACCAGGAGGTCCACCCCGACCACCGGGAGCTGGCGGGTAGAGACAGGCACAGCTCCAGGCAGCAGAGGCCTACGACCACAGCGCGCCCGAGATGATTTGAGGTACTATCTGTGTCTATTCCACCCTTTCTGCAGTTCTTATAGACACAGGAGCGAGTCACTCTTTCATAGCTGCTACCCTTGTTCGGAGCTCGGAGATTCTGACTGAGTCGTTGGCTCGATCCTTACGGATAGAGACTCCTACGGGAGCAGACTCGACGATTACGCACCGGTGCCGGCAGTGTGAGATTACTCTAGGAGGCGAGAGCTTCGGCTAGGGTCTTCTTGTAGTGGCGTCGAGGCCTTACAACGTCATCTTGGGCATGGATTGGTTATCTACAGTCCATGCTCATATCGACTGTATTAGGCGCAAGGTGCGATGTGTACGCACCGACGGGAGCAGGTTCACCTTCACCGGTGAGAAGGGACCCTTCACAGCACAGTATGGACTTCTGCAGAGGAGAGGACAGCCCATCACTCATCAGTTGTCAAGCCTCATCCTAGGAGCAGTTGACTTGCGGAGTCCTAGTTTTCCTGCAGTGGTGGATCATTATGCGGACATCTTTCCCGACGATGTTCCAGGACTACCTCCTCGCAGAGGGGTAGGATTTTATATTGATCTGTACCCAGGGACAGCCCCGATATCCACTCCATCATATCAGATGGCTCCCGTCGAGATTCTAGAGCTACGGGTACAGTTGGAGGACATGCAGGGCAAGGGTTTCATCCGACCCAGTGTTTCACCCTGGGCTTCCTCGATATTGTTCGCCAAGAAGGCGGACGGGAGCTTGCGACTTTGTGTCGACT
Organism: Viscum album; assembly: GCA_963277665.1. NCBI lineage: Eukaryota > Viridiplantae > Streptophyta > Magnoliopsida > Santalales > Viscaceae > Viscum > Viscum album. Next base: position 1,974,956,793 of record OY728120.1, on the reverse strand, counting down.
ATCATCGCCTGAACCAGGTGATAGTAAGGAACAAGTATCCGCTACCGAGGATTTATGACCTCTTAGATCAGCTCAAGGGATCATGGTGGTTCTCAAAGATAGACCTCAGGTCAGGCTATCATCAGCTCAGAGTTCGGGACGAGGACGTGCAGAAGACGGCCTTCAGACGTCGGTATGGCCACTATGAATTCTTGGTTATGACTTTCGGCGTGACCAATGCTCTGGCAGTGTTCATGGGCCTCATGAACAGGATCTTTCAGCCATACCTCGATCGATTTGTCGTGGTCTTCATCGACGACATTTTGATATACTCAACGACTGAGGAGGAGCACGCCTACCACTTGCGGGTTGTACTAGACAAACTCCGAGAGCACCAGCTTTATGGAAAGCTCTCGAAGTGTCAGTTTTGGATACGTGAGGTACACTTCTTGGGGCACGTCATCTCTGAGGTGGGAGTTGTAGTGGATCCTGCGAAGATCGAGGCAGTGCTAGCTTGGGAGCCACCCAGGAGCGTGACGGAGGTGCGGAGTTTCTTGGGACTAGCTGGATACTATCGGAGATTTGTGCCAGACTTATCCAGAGTTGCGGCACCACTATCATCTCTTATGAAGAAGGGGAAACCCTTTGTGTTGTCAGACAGATATCAGCAGAGCTTCCAGGAGCTGAGACAGAGATTGACCAGCGCACCTATCTTGAGGTTGCCAGAGGAGGGAGTAGGGTACGTAGTATACTGCGATGCATCAGGGACCGGACTCGGATGTGTATTGATGCAGGATCGGATGGTGATCACCTATGTATCACGTCAGTTGAGGCCGCATGAGTAGAACTACGCTACCCATGACCTAGAGTTAGCAGCAGTGGCCTTCGCTCTGAAGACATGGCGGCACTACCTGATGGGCGAGCGCTTTACAGTATTTTCTGACCATCAGAGTATCAGGTACATCTTCTCTCAGAAGGACCTGAACCTGAGACAGTGGTGATGGCTTGAGTTTCTCCAGGACTATGACTTTGAGATAGTCTATACTCCTGGGAAGGGGAACGTGGTAGCCGATGCTCTCAGTAGAAGGACGGGCATTCAACTACTTGAGGAGGCGACAGAGTAGCTAGCCGCTTTGCAGATATCCTTCATGGATAGAGATGGAGCAGCCTTCCTTCAGTTTCTCATAGTCACTCCTCCACTACTGCAGTGGGTCAGATAGGCACAGCATGGGGACGCCGACTGTGAGACGCGGCGTGCGCAGATATCCTCAGGACAGGCACCTGATGGTTTCTCCTTTGGGGAAGAGCACAACGTCCTTTTCAGAGGATTTACCTTGGTACCAGTTTCTTTACGGGAGGAGGTGCTGAGAGAGTTTCACACATCTCCCTTGGAAGTACATCCTGGAGTGGCGAAGATGTACCAGGATCTCAGATGACAGCACTGGTGGCCAGGCATGAAGAAGGTTGTGGTAGAGTTCGTTTCTCGATGCCTCGCCTGCCAGCAGGTGAAGGTAGAGCATCAGGTACCAGCAGGCTTGGTATAGCCCTTGGAGGTCCCGGAGTGGAAGTGGGACGGGATATCTATGGACTTCGTGATTGGACTTCCACGCACTTCCAGAGGTCATGACTCCATTTGGGTGATTGTCAACCGACTCACCAAGTCGGCTCACTTCTTACCCATCAGAGACCAGGGATCAGTGGAGAGCCTGGGACGTCTCTACGTTCAAGAGATTGTACGACTTCGCAGTGTGCCATCATCTATCGTCTCCGATCGAGATGCTCTCTTTAATTCCTTTCTTTGGAAGGGGTTGCAAGAGGCATTCGGGACGTAGCTATGTCTGAGCACCGCCTTTCACCCTCAGACAGATGGTCAGAAGGAGAGGACCATACAGACTCTCGAGGACATGCTCCGCGCATGTGTCCTCGACTTTGGTCGCAGCTGGGAGGACCACCTACCCTTGGTGGAGTTTTCGTACAACAACAGCTACCACTCCACCATCGGGATGGCACCATACGAGGCGTTGTATGGCCGACCTTGCAGATCTCCTTTGTGCTAGACAGACCCTGGGGAGTCAACACTAGTGGGACCGGAGATGGTCCAGGCCATGACAGAGAAGGTCCAGGTCATCTAAGAGCAGATCAGGACAATTCAGAGCCGGCAGAAGTCTTATGCTGATAGGAGGCGGAGGCCACTAGAGTTCGAGGATGGTGACCACGTCTTCTTGCGTGTCTCACCTCGACGTGGATTACGGAGATTTGGACGAGGTGGAAAGTTGTCTCCACGCTTCATCGGACCATTCCAAGTCCTCAGTAGGATTGGCGAGGTGGCTTATCTCCTGGCTCTGCCACCTCAGTTGCACCGAGTGCATGACGTATTCCACGTATCTCAGCTGAGGAGATACGTTCATGACCTGTCGCATATCATTGACCATGGGGAGCTAGACATTGATGATGGGGCGACGTTTGCAGAGGTCCCGGTGGAGATCGAGGATCGACAGGAGAGGGTCCTACATGGACGATTGATTCCTCTAGTGCACATCAGATGGCAGCACGGGAACCTCCAGGAGAGCACTTGGGAGCGGGAGGCTCAGATGCATGCTCAGTACCCATATTTGTTTCCCTAGTTTATGATGTATCTTTACGGGGACGTAAATCCCTGAAGTGGGAGTGATGTAAAGACCCATAAAATTCAAGAAAATTTTTTTCTTAATTTTCTTTGGAATTTTACAAGAACTCAGTTTCTGACGGCACCTGATTCCGAGGCCCGGTGTGCCCGGAATCATTTTCCGAAGTTTGGCTCGGGTACGTTTAGTGAACGAATGAGTGTGTTTTTCTAACTTTTGAACCAGTGATCGGAATCGAATTCTGAGGGCACCGATGGAATCACAGTACCAGTATTTTCTTAGAAACGCCTTTTTTGGAGTTGCGTTTTCTCGGGTGTGGTTTTTAATTTTTGGGATTATGTTAGAAATAAAATAAAAGTGGTGCGACACTTTATTTTATTTCACATAAAGCCACTTAATGCCACTTAAGCAAGTTTAAGTGGATAAGGTGGGACCCATGCTATCCTACCCACTTGGTAGGATATTTGTGAGGTGGGGCCCATACGAGCCCCACCGTTTCTTCCCCTCTAAGTAACGCACCCGCGAAAACCTCTTTTAAATAAAGTCAACTTGTGTGTTTTCTTAAATACTAAACGCCCCTATTAATTGGGCAGTTAAGTCGTTACAATTAATTCATCGAATTAATTGTTCGTTTCTTAACTTCGAATTTCAAATTGGTGGCATGGGAATAAAATAATAACAACACTAGGTTTGTTGAGGGGTTGTTTGTTGAGAGGATTTGGAGAAACTCTAAAGCTTGAAGATCTTCATCCTCCTTCGTTGAAGAATGCGAAGAATGGGAAGAATGCAAAGAACGTGAAGAACACATCGTCGCCAACGAAGAACGCTGGCCTTCGACGAAGGGCGATGAAGAACGCTGAACCCTTAGAGATCGATGACGCAACGCTGTGTACTGCGACGCCGACGATCCTCCTTGTGCGACGTTTCTTCCGCGACGTTCCTTCCCCGCGACAATCTTCGATCAAAAACCGATTGAGGTAGGGGATTGAGGTTCTTTTAATTCCTTTGTGAATTATATCCTCAACATGGGTTTAATTGGTGCAATTAAATCTATGTGATTTTAATCCTTGGAGTTTGACTACACGACGCCGTGTACCGCGACGTCAGTGACGCCCCTTCCGCGATGCGACGATCCTCTTCTTCCGCGATGGTCAATTCCGCGACGAACTCACGTTCGACGACAACGTTGAGGTAGGGGTTTTTGTTCATTTTAATCTATGTGATTATATCCGCATTTTGTTTAAATATTTGTTGTGAGACTTTTAAAACCACTAACGCGGTGGGTGCGGACCAACAAACAAGTTCGAACCCACCATCCTTTCGTTCTTGGTGTGCGGAATGGCGGGCGACGACAAAGTAAGCCGCACGGGCGATGTGAGGTCCTTGCAGTGAAAGACGGACCCCGGGAGGGTCATTGGCGAGGACGGCACGCAATTCCGACCACCAGAACTCGTCCGGTGGTCCGCGGAGCAGCCCGCCGGCACGCCTCGCCGGCACGGCGGCAGGTGGCGGCGGAGCCCGGCGCGCCACCGGAAGGAGTTGCCGTGGCAGCAGGGCGCGGTCCTGCGACCGCGCGGGACCGGAGGGGGACGGGACGCGGCAGCCGGCCGTGTCCGCTGGCAAGGGCGGCCCCACGCGAGGTCGCAGCTCATTCACGCGAGGGCAGCCCCCCCCCCCCCCGCTTCGCTCGGCCGTAATGGCCGAGCCGACCGGGTCGCGCCATTCGGGTCGAGTCGACCCGGGGGGGGGTTGGGCCGGGTCGGTCCGGGCCCAGACCCCCCGTTTTTGGACCTCTTCGGTCTTTTGCCCATATCTTGGGCTACGGACCTCCGATCGACACACCGTCAGCAGCGATGTGATCCTTGGATCGAGACGGTCGTTTTGACATACTACACTCAAGGTTTCGGAATACTCTGGGTTCGGCCGGGTTGGTTCGTACATGAAACTAACCAGGCCCTCGGAGCGGAAACGCTTATAACTTGAGCTCTGGACGTCCGATTGATGTGCCGTCGACTTTGATGGATTTCTATAAGTGAGACGGATCTTTTGGATTACCCCACCCGAGGTTTGGATGCATGTGGAGTACGGTCGGGTTGGTTTTTACTTAAAAACCAACTGGGCCCCTGGGACGAAAAAGCCAATAACTCTCAGACCGGGCGTCCGATTGACGCGCCGTCTGCGACGTTGAGTTCCTGTTGACGATACGGAACTTTTGGATACATCAACTCCAGACTTTGTGTCAGTTGATGTATCAGCCTCTCGGCTCATGGAGCGGACCCTCCTGAACGAGCTTGCTATATGCGGGAACCCTAGAGTTGGCTGCGACTACGACGATGACTGTACAGAGATCCTCAGTGGATTCGACGGCGACGACTACAGCACTCAGCGATCCTACGTGGATCAGTGCTACAGATCCTTTTTGGGTCCGATCCTGTGTGGGTCAACACTCAGCGGTCCTGTGTGGGCCAGCGCCTACAGATCCTATGTGGGTTCGATCCTGTGTGGGTCTTTGCAGGGGTTAGTTACCTATCGATCCTTTATGGGTCAGATCCTTTTTGGGTCATTGTGGGGGTTAGTTACCTATCGATCCTTTGTGGGTCAGATCCTTTGTGGGTCATTGCGGGGGTTAGTTACCTATCGATCCTTTGTGGGTCAGATCCTTTGTGGGTCATTGCGGGGGTTAGTACTCATCGATCCTTTGTGGGTCTGATGGCTTAGATGAATCAGTGGATATATCTGATCATCTCTATCGCCATACGAAGAAGTATACCTGTGTGAGCTGAATCCTGTTTTGCTTTCCTATGTGGATTGTGTTGTGCTATCCTGTGTGGATTTATGTTTTTCTTCCTGTGTGGACTGGGTTGTACTTGGGCTCGGATGTTGGAGCCGAACGAGAATTGATGACTTAGGTATATGTATGGGCATATACCTAAGCAGTGTCGAATGTTACTTCGTGATTGTATATTTACTTTTTGGATTATCCTTTGTGGATTCTGGGAGACCTTCGGGGGTCTCGGGGTCCCTACTGAGTAGCTTATAATCACCCCTGCACGGGCTATGCCCGCACTACGTTGTGTTGGTTGCAGACGACGGATAGTGCTGATCGTGGTTGAGGCTTGCGGAGCAGGACGGTACCTGGAGGTAGACCACTGGGCGGGACATTCTCGGAGCGGACGGCTGGACCCGAGGAGCTGTGGAGGCTATCTGTACTCACCCTTCAGGTGGGATTTCTAGTGGACAGCTCGACGTTGCGGCTTTACTTTTCAGTTTCTGTTTTCCATTCTAGTTTTACTTTACTTTCAGTTTGGGTTTTTATACTGGCCCACTTACTTTTCTGCACTTACTGTTGTACCCAGTTTTTACTTAGTGTTTACTTCTACTGCTTGCTTGCCCTGTGGTGTTTGTTTACTTTACAAAGGCAATTCCTTCCCTTTTTACTGGGAATTACGCCTTGGTGCTAGTCGCTAGCCCCTGGCCTATGGAAGGCGGGCTTGGGGTAGTCATGGCACGGGCCCCGAGGATGGGTCGTGACAGATTTAATAGAACCCACACTTGGTTCACGCATCACCCACATATTCTGCATCCACCATCAATATGACCTAATAACATCAGATATGTGGTTGATCTGACTTTACACCAACCATTTTCTGGATTCCATCCACCAAAATGGATCAAAAAATATCCACCATTGTCTGTGTTGTCATGCATCAATTGGGAAAACAAATAACTCATGATTTAGTCTTTTTCTCCCTTGATCTATCCACCATCGTCATCTATTATCAAAATACAACTTCTGTCATGATATGTACCCAAATCAATGATCCATTTCACTAAAGAATGGTCCTATAATGATCAAATAATGGGTATTGGTTGAACTGTTAGCCAAGGAAAATACCAATGATGATAAAATTAATAAGCAGGGGATAAATCCATAAGTCATAAAAAGTCAGGAACAAACCTTGACCTTTTTTCATTCAGCCTCAATTTTTTGTCGTAGAAAATAGAAAATCAAAGAGGAATAAAACACCACAAAAAATAATAATTCCATCAATTTAAATCTCCCGATGATACATCTATCAATTATATTCATGTAATTGATTTTTGTTCATTTGAGATTAAGGAATTGGATGGAAAATATAGAATCAACATCCTACCTGAAGTTAGGATCGATTGTTAATGAATAACGGTTCTAAATTTCCATAGTTAACAACATATACAAACTTTTTTGTCGTAATAATCCATGATAAGATCCCAATCCATCATCGTTCACCAAGAACTCTCTCCTCCAATGGTCTTTAGGTCTCCAGGTTTTAGTGGCCAACCCTAAGACAAAATATATAATCGTTTATTTATATAAAACTTGTTCTTTGTGTTAAAAACAAATAAAAATAATTAATTATTTTATTTATTTTATTTATTTTATTTATTTTATTTATTTTCATCTATGAAAACTTTTTCACAAATTCCTTGTGATGAAAAGGGTTATGTCACACCTAAGGTAAAACTTTAATTTTGAACTCAATGGTGCCCTTAAATTTCTGATATGGGACCCAATTCATAATTTATTCCACTTTTTTAGGAAAAATTCATGCATGTGTTATTTAATATATTTACTATATTTCAAACATTTATTCTCAGCACATCAAGCCTCAAAATCACACGCTATCTTAGCACCTGGAATCGAAAATATTCCATATAATATCCAAAAATAATACATGTAAAATTTGAGTCATTAAATTCTCACTGCCTTGGGGATTTTCATCCCAAAAAGAGAAAAACATACTAAAAATATTAGGGTACTGGGCCCACATATGGGCCTCCTACTCCCAAGTGCTCTCCTAAAGATTCTCATGTTGCCACTAGATGCACACTAGGGGAATTGATCTCCCATGAAGGATCCTATCTTTCTAATCCTTTATCTCCACCAGATACTCAACAAAGGTAGTTTCATCCTAGATTTTCATCTCTCCCCTGTTGATAACATTATATGGGTCATGCACGTATCTTCTCAACTGCTACATATGGACTAAATCATGTACCTGGTCCAACTATGATGGTTGAGCTAAGTGGTAAGCCACCTTTCCAACTCTACATAGTATCTTGAAGGGACCAATGGATCTTGAAGATAGCATGCTACTCCAGAAAAATATTCAAAATCCATGTCAATGTGAGACCCTCAAGAACACATTTTCACACTCATTAAACTCTAGAGGTCTCCATCATTGGTCCACATAACAATTTTTATGGCTCTATGCAATACTAATCCACTCCTAGATGATTTGAACCTTATTTGTAGTATCTCACACCAACTCCAGGCCCATGAGTGCTGACACTCCTAGATTAGTCCAAAAAATTGGTGACCTAAAGGGTCACCTGTACAAGGCCTCGAATGGTGCTATACCAATGGTGGAATAGTAGGTTTTGTTGTACACAAACTCTACCATAGATAGATGATCCTCACAACTATGTAAAAAGTCCAACAGGCAAGCCCATAGCATGTCTTCCAATACCTGAATGATCCACTCAATCTATCCATCAATCTGGGGGTGAAATTCTATACTTGAGCCTAACTGAGTTCTAAAGTCCTCTTTCAATACTCTCTATAATCATGATGTTAAGTGAGCATCATGGTATGAAATTATTGTCATGGTAACTTCATGGAGTTGGACTATATCCTACACATATAAGCATACCAAGATCTATAATTAACTCTACTCTCAAATAGTTATTAAGTGGGATGACTTGGTGAGTTGGTCAACAATCACCCATAAGGCATTGTGTCCCCTGGGTGTAAGTGGTAACCTCTTCATAAAGTTCATGGATATCTCATCCCACTTCCACTTTAGAACCATAAGGGGTTGAGTTAAACCTATAGGAAATAGGTTCTTAGCCTTTACCTACTGAAAATTGAGGCATTGAGAGACAAACTCTATTACACAATGCTTTATACCTGACCACCAAAATTAACATCGGGGGTCCTGGTACATTTTTTCGACATATAGATGTAACAAAAAAGGGGATGTATGAAACTCCTATATCACCTCATATCACTATGCCAAAGGTACCCTCATCCATCCTCTGAAAATGATAGCATGATCTCCACCTTCAGAATATCCATCAGGAGAATCTCCTATTCATATCTGAGTATGTAAGGTATCATAGTCGGTATCTCAAAGATGAGAATCCCTGACATGCTATAAAAGCAGCGGGGTAACAAAAATTGACTGAAGATATGAATCACTATCCTTCTTCAATAAATACAACTATAATGAGGCTAACTACTTCAATTCCTTGGCCAATAAATGAGAACAAGATCTCTTTATGAGATCATCTTCCACTACATTACCCTTCCCAAGAGTATAGAAAATATCAAATTTTTAGGCCTCGAGGAACTCTTGACGTCTCCTTTATCTTAACTTAATATCTTTATATGAGAATATATACTTGAGACTATTGTGGTCATAGCAGATAATAAATTACTTGCCCATCAGGTAGTGTTGCTACATCTTCAGTGGGAATAATATTGCTACTAGCTCAATATTTTTGTTCACATAGTTCTTCTCATGTGGTTTCAACTAACATAAATCATAGGCAATCATCTCCTTCCTCTGCATCAGAACACAACCAAGTCTGTTACTTAATACATCATAGAACACTATGTACTCGACACCCTCCTCTGGAAATCTCAATATGGAAGTGCTCGTCAACCTCGGTCTAAAATCATGAAAGCACTACTAGAACCATTCCATCCACACAAAAGGCTTCCCCTTCTGGGTCAAAGCTACTACCACTCTAAATAAATTGGGTACAAACCTCTTATAGTACCTTTCTGACCCAAAGAAACTTTATACCTCATTAACACTCTTTGCTGGATCACAATAAAGCACTGCCTCAACCTTCACTGTGTCCACTACTACTCTTGACTCTGAGATGATGTGTCCCAGGAAGTGGGCCTCTCAAATCAAAAGCTAAAAATTCATGAGCTTCCCATAAATAAAGTGCTCTCAAAGTGTGTCTAGGACCATCCTCAAGTGTCCCAAGTGCTCTTCCTAAAATATCAAGTACACTAGGATGTCATCAATAATGACCGCAGTGAATCGGTCTAATAAAGGATAAAATATACAATTCATGAGTCCCATGAACACTATTGGGGAATTTTTCACACCGAATGGAATCACCAAGTACTCATAGTGACCGTAGTGACATCTGAATGTCATGTTTAGTATATCCTCATCCAGTACTCACATCTAGTGATAACCAGATATAAAGTCGACCTTTAAGAACTACCACAACCCTCTAAAATGATCAAAGAGGTCTTTGATTCTTAATAGTGGATACTTATTCATCACGGTCACCTGGTTCAAGTTCTATTAGTCTACAAAAAAAATTAATATCCCATCCACCTTCTTAGTGAAAAATGCTAGGGATTCCTAGGGGGGATGTTGGGTAACACAAATCCTTTCTCCTACAAGTCCTATAACTATACCCTCATCTCATGAAGCTCTAAAAGATCCATACAATATGCTGGTGAATATATCGATGCCATATTAGGGTGTAAGTCAAAGTAGAATTCTAGATCTCGGCAGGGAGGTAAACCTGGTATGTCCTCAAGAAATATGTCATCATACTCTGCCACCACCATAAAAAACTCATAGCCCACAGAATCCATTGCTCCATGATTCATTATAGCAAACTAGTGATTAATCGGTTTCACTCTATTATACCTGAGCCCATCCTGCTCTTCCACAGTTCCCTTTTTACTCACAAAGGAAAAAAGTCACCCCATCAGTGTGGACACACTGCATCCTCCTCCTAAAATAGTCGATATGGTCATGAATTATGGATAGTCAGTCTATACCTAATATTATTTTATAATTCCTCATCGCTTCTACAAAAATATCTCATAAAAATTCACTTACAAGAGTCAGATCGCATTGTCGGCACAATTTCATAATTTTTGAGTCACTACCTATCAGAGTCTCCAACTACAAGGGTATAACTAATGGATCAACTAAAATCTATATGTATCAAACTAGAAAAGTGTAAAGGAATGAATGAATTTCACATGTGTCTATCAGTACTTCAACTAAAGTAAAAAAAGACACATATTGTAGCTCGAATCATTCCCAGAACCTCAGGTTCATTAGCCTCCATAGGATGCTGCTGGACTCATCCTTGACCACTAGCTCCATAAGCATGGCATAGAACACATATGGGTGGTGTTGATGATAATTTGAACCTTTGACCACCTCCTACTACTCTACTAGCCCCAATTCCTTGTCCTATTCCCTACAGACCACCCTGATCCTACCTCTACATCTGTCTCGGCGGTCCCTTGACCATATCTCAATCATATGTACAATGGGTTAGACAATCCTAATCCAGATTTCCCCAACTATCATAGGAGAAACATTGGCTATACCTCATCTAATTTGAGCCATTCTGAGAGTCTGGAACTGCTAAACCTATGTATTGGGATTGCCTCCTAAATCATATGACATGCTTGGATCCATGTGACTGCCATCAGCTACCTGATGCTGAGGTCTCAACTCCTAGGTTCCCACTAACATCACCTAGTATTGGTGCCTTCTCTTCAGGAATCTCTTCACTACTATAGCTAACTCAATCACCCCGACATAGGTGGGAATTCAAAGGGATACCACTAAATCCCTCATGTCTCAATGTAATCCATTATCAAAGGTCTTCACTTTGAAGAATGGATATCAAACTATATTCATGGAGTATCGTGAGAGATCAGTAAACCTCATTGAGTAATACTCCATGGTTAAACTACCATGTTGCAGATGTAGAAGCTCTTGTATGTACACTAATCGCAACATGGCCAAATAGAACCAATCCCTTAATAGAATCTCAAATTATAACCAGGAGAGAGTTATCTTATCATGTGACTAAGCCACTAAGCTACATAATCACCTAGCTAATCCCTGAATAAGTCTCCTTATGAGGACTTCTATCTGAACTACAAGAATTATCAAAAGGAGGAAAACTTGAGTGGTAGCCTCTAGTTAGTCCTCAGCCACCTGGGGTCTGGCTCACCTCAAAACCTGGGAGGTTTCATCCTCTAAAACTCATGTAGTGCACTCAGCCTATGTGAATTTTATGTTGGTACTACCAATGCTAAATACTCTGCAATGGGTGGTGGTGGTTCTGGTAAACCACCCGAAGGTACTATATCAGTATACGACCTTGCACTAATTCCTTGTAACTTAGAAGATCATCCTCATGATCATGCAGTGGAATTATGGATGGATATATTCATGGAGGTATCCTAAAATAAAACAATATGTGCCATAGTCAAGAGTATATATGGGGAGATAACTCAATAAGGACATAGAAAACACAACTCATTCCTATATGGATCATGTAAAAAAAATTCCCTATAACTAATGTCTATACATATCAAGTTGAAAGGAAAGTGATTAGAGTTATGGTGTATGGATATGTTGGTCGTCGCACCAACACTGGTGTCCCTGGCCTGAAATTCAAACTCAAAACACTAAACACTATTTCCCCAAACCAATCTCACCAACTCTAGTCCTAAGGTAGAACCTACTCCTCTGATACCACTTTGTCATGACCCAACCCACAGGGGTCTGACCCATGGCTACCCTACACCCACCTCCAATAGGCCAGGGGATAGAGACTGGTGCTGAGTAGGAATATCCAACAAATGGGAGGCATTATCCTAATGTACTTGTACACATGCACACATATCTAAGGCCGCATAATGATGAACTATAAAACAACTGAAATTAATGCATGCATACATCTATAATCCCACAACCAGAGTATGTTAGTAAAGTATTAAAAGCGAAAAAGGGGTCAAATACAATATCAACCAAAAAATATAAAGATTCCAACCTTCTCCAAGGGAAATTACTATAATAAAATTAAAAAACATGGGAAACACCTCAGTCTGTCTAGCTCAAGCTATGATGCACCTACTCTACATCCTCCTGGGACACCATCAAAAGGGTTTCCATCTACATAAGACACGACATGTGAAGGCAGATCCCATGTAGGGGTGATGATAACAATACCCAATAGGACACCATGAAAATACTAAACAGGAAGCATCAAGTATATTCATCTCAATACAAGGATATAAAAATCAATGTATAATAGAAAATATCCAGATATACTCAAGGACACCACGCCACTAGGTGGTCACAACCAACTACCAGCCATAGGATTATGCTCAAAGAAATGTTCAATCTAGGAGAATCCACTCCACGTTCCATGCCATCACTGGAGATACTCATCTAAGAGTTAAAGATCATTGGGCCCCACCCAAGAAAGCTCACTGATCTCAGAAGACATTGATACTCAAATAGGGGGTGTAACATCCCACGTAATGATAGAATAAGTCACTTTTATATTTATTAATATTTATGAATTAGATAGAAATTTTATCTTAAAAGGGATTATATGTCCAACAATGTACATCAAACACAATAATAAGTTTCTTAGAAATCTTGTGTTACGTGCAAGACTGATTTATACAGAAAAATAATATATTGTTAATATTATTATTTTAAGTGGTAGTTAACGCCTAGATGTTGTATCATTGGGAATGAATAGGTATAATTTTATTATATATACACATGTTTATTAAATGGTTTTAAATTCATCTAATAAATTTTATAAGCTTAAAATAAGAATAAATCCAATTTTAAGCATAAAAAGCTCTATATTGTTAAAAGGTAGTTTTATTGACTTTTAATAGAGAACCCATTTTAAATATATTTTTTGTAAATTTTATAATTTTTATATGAAAAAAAACTTAATTTTTGAAATATTAATATAAAAATTTTATTTAGGTTAATTTTTGGTATTTTTTAGAGAACTTTCATATTTTGATGAATAGTGAACAATACCAAATTTTAGTTCAAAGCTGTTTTTTAGTAAAAATTATTTATATAGTCAAATAATGTTTTAAATTCGTTTTAAATTATAATTAGATAAATTTTATATCATTTTAAACCAATTTAGTTCATTGGAAACAATTTAATATTGAATTTAGATATAAAAACATTGAAAACTTTTGAAGATTTATACTTTAAAAACACGTTTTGACATATTGTCTGTGGGGTTAATTTTAAATTAATTTCTGCCACTTATGTGTTTGGAATTTGGGAAAATGGATTCCATATTTGGAATAAGAATAATTTCTAATTTATAATAAGTTCAAAATTTTTTTACCAAAATGTCACGACCCGACCCAACGGGGCTCGAGCCGCGACTCCCCAAGCCCGCCTCCAATAGGCCAGGGGCTGGCGACCAGCGCCGAGTAGGCTATCACACACATGGGAGGCATTAGCCTAAGGTACCTATACACACGCACCCACAAACACCTCCATGCAACAGTGCAGAGATATAGAAACTGGAAAGTAAATGCATGCATACACTATCCCACAACCAGAGAGCAACATCGAAAGTACAAAGGGCAAAACAGGGCCCACCAAAAGAAAACTACAAAGCGCGTCCAACCTGCTCTGAAGAAGGGGAACGCTGCCACAAACACCCGCCGTAAAGCTCCCTCGGCACAGCTCCGATAAACACCCCAGTCAACTCGCTCACTAAGCTCTGCCTGCTCCGGGTCCTCCTGGGACTCCGTCAAAAGGCCTGTGGTCTGCACAAGACGCAAACATGTGCGGGCAAAGCCCGTGCAGGGGTGAGTATAAACATACTCAGTAGGCACCCCAAAAACCCAAAACCCAAGGGAGCAAATGAAAGGCAACAGTCCGCTCAACCCAGCCAGAGGGAACCCAGACGAGAGAGAAACTCCATCTCGTGACCATCCTCGGCTAAACACAACTAGTCAGCTCAGCTCAGGTGTATGCCCATACATACACCTTGAACAATCCAGATATACACAGCTCACGCCACAAAGCCACAAGAGGTACCGACCTCATCACCAGCAACTGTCCACAACCAGGAGAGTACACCACGAACACTGTCATACCAGATGACACTCATCCGAGAGATACACTCCATCGGGATACTCGCAAACATCTCAGACGCTCACCCGTGAGACCGCGCTCGTCGGATAACATCACTGAGGAAACATCGCCGAAACACCATAACCACCAAACTCCACGGATAGGGGATCGCCGCTAGGGTCCGCTAGGGGATACCAAGACCCACTCTGGTATACGTAGTTCACAGATAGGGGATCACTCCCAGGGTCCGCTGGAGGATACCACGACCCGATCTGGCATACGTAGTTCTCACAGATAGGGGATCACACCCAGGATCCTCTAGGGGATGCCACAACCCGATCTGGCGCTCGACAGAAGCTCCACACTCAGATAGAGGATCATCGTCCATATAAAGATGGTCGTGAAGATACCGGAACCCTATCTGGTATAACTCGCGATGTAGGGGATCGAACTGACGATGCCGCAACCCTACCGAAACCACGCGCTGAGTAGGGGATCGCATAACCAACGATACCGCAACCCTACCGACACCAAACGCTGAGTAGGGGATCGTATAACCAACGATACCGCAACCCTACTATAAACATCATGCTGAGTAGGGGATCGTAAACCCGACGATGCCACAACCCTACTGTGCACGACCCACCGCGTAGGGGATCATATTCCCGATGATGCCACAAACCCTACGGGGTTAACCTGCTAGATAGGGGATCGTCGCCCGTGAATAAGCGGTCACAGCGATACCAAGAACCCGATCTAGGGTAAAGATGCTAGAGGATCCACTCTGGGCCCACTGGAGGGATACCACAACTCTAACAGTTTAAACATCCCATCGAGAGGATCACAAACCCATACGAAGGTTGTGATACCACACGAACCCTCGTAGGAATGAACCAAGGGAGAACCCTCAACCACTGCTGGTCCAAACATCGCTAACCCGAGCGACTCGCCCCAAAGCCACACTGCGCACCTCCGAAGCCAAAACTGAGGCCACCATCGCGTTCCACGCGGAAAAACACGCAGGATAGGCTGTTTACTCGCCCGAAACGGAGCACCGGTGAAAACGACACTATTCACCGTAGCTAGCTCGTGCGGGGCCCACACAACGATCCCGAAACCCATCGGGCGGATCACACCACGGCGATCCCCTCGGAAAAACAAGCGGAATCGACTACTCGCTCGCCCAAAACGGACACCCGGTGAAAAAGGTACTATTCACCGAAGGCCGGCTCGGGTGGGGCCCACGCCTGGATTCCGAAACTCGTCGAATGGATCGCGCCATTGCGATCCTCTCGGAAAAACACACAGGCTCGACTATTCATCCGCCAAAATCGGACTCCTGGTGTAAAAGTTGCGTTTCTCCGCAAACGCCAAAACCCAGCCTCGTGGGGCCCGCACCCCGTTCTCAGTCCCAACACCCGGAAACCATCTCAAAAATTCCGTCGTACCATCAGGGTCACAACGCCACTGACGGCACGTCAATCGGACGCTCCGGGTAGAAGTTACAACGGCCCGAAGTCGTAAAATAATAAAATAATATTATTTTATACGACGTTTCTAACTCCCGGGCCACGATCCCGAACCATAAAATTCTCAAGGTGATTTCAAAAGGTCCGTCTCGACGCAAGGAGCGCGTCGCCGCAAACGGCTCGCAAATCGGAGTTACGGTTTGCGAGTTACGGGGGTTTAAAGAACCCCCGGAACAAACTGGCCGGACCACCGCGCCGCCGCCGGAAACAACCGCGCCGCCGCCGCCGCCACCGGAAACCGCCGCCGCGCCGTCGCCGGATTCCGCCATGGCCGCTGCCGGAAAACCGGGTTTTCCCCGGAAAACTTCCGGGAGCCATCGAGAGCACCCCGGTGCTTCAAATTCAGATCCGAAACATGTTTTGGAAAGCTCGGGACCCGAACTATACAACCCATATGAAAATTTGAAGAAAAACAACACAAAAACGGGATCCGGGATTGTAAAACTCAAACCGCCTACCTCGCGGGCGAAACGCCGACGTTCTGCCTCAGATCTGCGCTCCAGAGCTTCCGTTGCGCGCTCCTGGAACGTCCGCCGTCGAATTCTGAGCTCGTGGGCGCTCCGTTTGCTCGATTCGGCGGAGTGGCGGCGAAGAACGGCGAAGAACGACGAAGAACGATTAAAAGGGGGGGCGCTGATATTTATATCAGCCGCCCGCCGGCGCCAAACTCGCCTCGGACCCGACGCCCGATGCGAACAAAAGTAAGGTCACCCCTAGGGTAAACGCGTCGTTCTGAACGCAACAGCGGTCTCAGATTTTCCATCCGAGACTCCGTTCAGAAGTTATTCGAGCCGACGCTCACCCACTAAGTTGCTACTTATTTATGGAAACGCCCCTGGTGGCGTTTCTCACCGCAGGCCCGCGCCCGCAAAGTTTACACTCCGCCTAGGGTAAACGGCACGTTCCGAACGCAACCGTGCCCTCAGATTCCCGTTCTGAGCTACCGTTTAGGAGATATCACACCCCCGCCACGTGCATAGTATAAAAATACTTAATATTTTTATAAAATTAATTCCGGGCACACCGGGCCTCGGAATCGCACGCCGTCTTCGCGCCTAGATCTGGAATTATTCGTAGAAATATTCCAAAGTCTGACAGGGCCAAAAACCCGAGTCGCTACATCCTCCCCCCCTTAGAACTTTTCGTCCCCGAAAAGCCCCAAGCACAAGGAAAGCGACTGAACTCTCAACTGGGTCTCACACACCAGCGAGCTCACCAACAACAACCACTCAGGGTCTTACCAATGCCCTGAACAAAACTCGAGCAAGCAACAAAAGGAAAGAGTACCGCTAAACAGTGTCTGACAAACTACTGCAGTAAGTAGAAAAGACACAAGGCGTACCTCTATCCATCCGCGGTGCCTCTGGGTCAACAGCCTCCAGGGCATGCAGTTATCCTCGCCCTCGACCACCAGCTCCCTGATCTTGGTGTGGACCACCTGGGGGTGGGGGTGGTGGCAACTGGTACTGTCTACCACCGCCTCCCGCTGCACCAGCTCCGACGCCACATCCGCCGCCATGCGGACCTCCTTGCTCGAGACGCTGCCTCTGCCAAGGCGGCCCATCGACCGGCTCCCTCTCAGCAACACGTCGGGTCGGACAATCTCTAGCAAGATGTCCCCGACCATCGCAAGTGTAACACCGCCTCTCCTGCGGCTAACCAAAACTGGCCTGCGAGCCCTGTGAGCTCCGAGGCTCAGATCCTCCATCCTGGGGTCGCCTCCTGTATCGTCGGCCACGTCCAGACCCCTGAGTCTGACGTCGGCTACCAGATGTCGATCCGACCGACGAAGTCTCAGCTCTCGAGTGCCCAGCACTAACAGGGGAAAACTGCTCAGCTAGAAAACTCTCCACCACCAACGCTCACTCCAGCACTCCAGCATAGGTGGGCAGGCACAAGGAAACCACACCCGCTCGGATGTCCCTGCGTAAGCCCAGCTCGAAGGTCCGAGCCCTAAAGAACGGGTCTCGAACCATATCCAGGGAGTAGCGTGACAGGTCTGTGAACCTCGCTGAGTACTCCGACACAGTCATGCTCTCCTGACGAAGCTGCAGAAGCTCCTGGATCCGCACTGACCTCAGCGTCACCGGATAGAACTCCTCCCTGAAGAGCCGCTCAAACTCTGCCCACGTGAGCGTCTCCTCGTCATGGGACTGCGTCACCAAACTCCACCATCGCCCGGCAGAACCATGCAGAAGGCTCGCCGCTAGGACCACCATCTGATCTGGAGGTGTCCTCACTAGGCGGAAAACTCGGGTGACTGCCTCAAGCCAGTTATCAGCTGCCTGGGGGTCTAGATCACCTCGGAACCTCAGAGGTCGCTGCCTCTGGAACTCGTGCAGCGCACTCAGCCTGCGCGCAACCTCGTCCTGCCCCGCCGGCACAACCAGCTGCTCGACAGGTGGTGGCTCAACTGGCAGACCACCTGGAGGTGCAACCTCAGAACCTGTGCCCTGCTCCACAGCCACTACACGGGGCGGGTCATCAGCACAATCCTGCTGCGGAACCCTCGCTGGCTGTCGTCGTGGAGGCATCCTGAAATACATTCAATACACACCACAGTCAAAGAGTATATCTGGAGAGCTGACTCAAGAAGGACAAGGAAAAACCAAAAACCCAGTCCTATATGATGCATGTACCATTATGTCCCCGCGACCAGTGTACAAATGTCCCGAGTCAAAAGGCAGGTTATCAGAGTCCTGGTGTATGGATACGTCGGCCGTCGCACCAACACTGGAGCCCCTGGCCTGAAAGTCGAACTCGAAACATCCTAACATTGCCGCTATGCAACCCAAACCAAGCTCACAGCTAGACCAGCTACGCTCTGAGATCCCAAAGGTGGAACCTCCTCTGATACCACTCTGTCACGACCCGACCCAACGGGGCTCGAGCCGCGACTCCCCAAGCCCGCCTCCAATAGGCCAGGGGCTGGAGACCAGCGCTGAGTAGGCTATCACACACATGGGAGGCATTAGCCTAAGGTACCTGTACACACGCACCCACAAACACCTCCATGAAACAGTGCAGAGATATAGAAACTGGAAAGTAAATGCATGCATACACTATCCCACAACCAGAGAGCAACATCGAAAGTACAAAGGGCAAAACAGGGCCCACCAAAAGAAAACTACAAAGCGCGTCCAACCTGCTCTGAAGAAGGGGAACGCTGCCACAAACACCCGCCGGAAAGCTCCCTCGGCACAGCTCCGATAAACACCCCAGTCAACTCGCTCACTAAGCTCCGCCTGCTCCGGGTCCTCCTGGGACTCCGTCAAAAGGCCTGTGGTCTGCACAAGACACAAACATGTGCGGGCAAAGCCCGTGCAGGGGTGAGTATAAACATACTCAGTAGGCACCCCAAAAACCCAAAACCCAAGGGAGCAACTGAAAGGCAACAGTCCGCTCAACCCAGCCAGAGGGAACCCAGACGAGAGAGAAACTCCATATCGTGACCATCCTCGGCTAAACACAACTAGTCAGCTCAGCTCAGGTGTATGCCCATACATACACCTTGAACAATCCAGATATACACAGCTCACGCCACAAAGCCACAAGAGGTACTGACCTCATCACCAGCAACTATCCACAACCAGGAGAGTACACCACGAACACTGTCATACCAGATGACACTCATCCGAGAGATACACTCCATCGGGATACTCGCAAACATCTCAGACGCTCACCCGTGAGACCGCGCTCGTCGGATAACATCACTGAGGAAACATCGCTGAAACACCATAACCACCAAACTCCTCGGATAGGGGATCGCCGCTAGGGTCCGCTAGGGGATACCAAGACCCACTCCGGTATACGTAGCTCACAGATAGGGGATCACTCCCAGGGTCCGCTGGGGGATACCACGACCCGATCTGGCATACGTAGTTCTCACAGATAGGGGATCACACCCAGGATCCGCTAGGGGATGCCACAACCCGATCTGGTGCTCGACAGAAGCTCCACACTCAGATAGAGGATCATCATCCATATAAAGATGGTCACGACGATACCGGAACCCTATCTGGTATAACTCACGATGTAGGGGATCGAACTGACGATGCCGCAACCCTACCGAAACCACGCGCTGAGTAGGGGATCGCATAACCAACGATACCGCAACCCTACCGACACCAAGCGCTGAGTAGGGGATCGTATAACCAACGATACCGCAACCCTACTATAAACATCATGCTGAGTAGGGGATCGTAAACCCGACGATGCCACAACCCTACTGTGCACGACCCACCGCGTAGGGGATCATATTCCCGATGATTCCACAAACCCTACGGGGTTAACCTGCTAGATAGGGGATCGCCGCCCGTGAATAAGCGGTCACAGGGATACCAAGAACCCGATCTAGGGTAAAGATGCTAAAGGATCCACTCTCGGCCCACCGGAGGGATACCACAACTCTAACAGTTTAAACATCCCATCGAGAGGATCACAAACCCATACGAAGGTTTTGATACCACACGAACCCTCGTAGGAACGAACCAAGGGAGAACCCTCAACCACTGCTGGTCCAAACATCGCTAACCCGAGCGACTCGCCCCAAAGCCACACTGCGCACCTCCGAAGCCAAAACTGAGGCCACCATCGCGTTCTACTCGGAAAAACACGCAGGATAGGCTGTTTACTCGCCCGAAACGGAGCACCGGTGAAAACGACACTATTCACCGTAGCTAGCTCGTGCGGGGCCCACACAACGATCCCGAAACCCATCGGGCGGATCACACCACGGCGATCCCCTCGGAAAAACAAGCGGAATCGACTACTCGCTCGCCCAAAACGGACACCCGGTGAAAAAGGTACTATTCACCGAAGGCCGGCTCGGGTGGGGCCCACGCCTGGATTCCGAAACTCGTCGAACGGATCGCGCCATTGCGATCCTCTCGGAAAAACACACAGGATCGACTATTCATCCGCCAAAATCGGACTCCTGGTGTAAAAGCTGCGTTTCTCCGCAAACGCCGAAACCCGGCCTCGTGGGGCCCGCACCCCGTTCTCAGTCCCAACACCCGAAAACGATCTCAAAAAGTCCGTCGTACCGTCAGGGTCACAACGCCACTGACGGCACGTCAATCGGACGCTCTGGGTAAAAGTTACAACGGCCCGAAGTCGTAAAATAATAAAATAATATTATTTTATACGACGTTTCTAACTCCCGGGCCACGATCCCGAACCATAAAATTCTCAAGGTGATTTCAAAAGGTCCGTCTCGACGCAAGGAGCGCGTCGCCGCAAACGGCTCGCAAATCGGAGTTACGGTTTGCGAGTTACGGGGGTTTAAAGAACCCCCGGAACAAACTGGCCGGACCACCGCAGGGTCGCCGGAAACAACCGCGCCGCCGCCGAACTCCGCCGCGCCGCCGCCGCCACCACCGGAAACCACCGCCGCGCCGTCGCCGGATTCCGCCATGGCCGCCGCCAGAAAACCGGGTTTTCGCCGGAAAACTTCCGGGAGCCACCGAGAGCACCCCGGTGCTCCAAATTCAGATCCGAAACATGTTTTGGAAAGCTCGGGACCCGAACTATACAACCCATATGAAAATTTGAAGAAAAACAACACAAAAACGGGATCCGGGATTGTAAAACTCAAACCGCCTACCTCGCGGGCGAAACGCCGACGTTCTGCCTCAGATCTGCGCTCCAGAGCTTACGTTGCGCGCTCCTGGAACGTCCGCCGTCGAATTCTGAGCTCGTGGGCGCTCCGTTTGCTCGATTCAGCGGAGTGGCGGCGAAGAACGGCGAAGAACGACGAAGAACGATTAAAAGGGGGGGCGCTGATATTTATATCAGCCGCCCGCCGGCGCCAAACTCGCATCGGACCCGACGCCCGATGCGAACAAAAGTAAGGTCACCCCTAGGGTAAACGCGTCGTTCTGAACGCAACGGCGGTCTCAGATTTTCCATCCGAGACTCCGTTCAGATGTTATTCGAGCCGACGCTCGCCCACTAAGTTGCTACTTATTTACAGAAACGCCCCTGGTGGCGTTTCTCACCGCAGGCCCGCGCCCGCAAAGTTTACACCCCGCCTAGGGTAAACGGCACGTTCCGGACGCAACCGTGCCCTCAGATTCCCGTTTTGAGCTACCTTTTAGGAGATATCACACCCCCACCACGTGCATAGTATAAAAATACTTAATATTTTTATAAAATTAATTCCGGGCACACCGGGCCTCGGAATCGCACGCCGTCTTCGCGCCTAGCTCTGGAATTATTCGTAGAAATATTCCAAAGTCTGACAGGGCCAAAAACCTGAGTCGCTACACAAAATTATTAGTGAAAATAATTAAAATTAATTATGGTGATTAAAGAAAAACATGCTTAATTAATGACTAAACTTGGAAAATAAGGTGTACAAATGACCCTAAACTTATCTAAAAATTATTTTATGGCCATATTTCAACCATTAAACCTATAAGGAAATATTATGGTCTATTTTTAACCCTTTATGGACAATAAAAACCTGGAGAGGACATGATTATTTTCAAGAATACCCAATGTGTCCTTTTCCCCTCTTATAAAAGGCCTCCTCTCCTTACCTCTCTTTACACCTACCAATACCTTTTGGATCAAAAAACCCCTGCCCAAATAATCTCCCAAAATCTCTCCCCTCACCCTAGAGGCCTCACATTGGGCATAAATATAACAAAATATTACTTTGGTTTAAACCAAAATTAGTTACCCGAAGAAGAGGTAACTTTCATCAACATGCATTTTTACTTTTTTCCTTATCCACACCCTTCACTTCTTATTATTACATTATTATATAATAAAATAATTATCCTAAATATACTAAGATTTTTTATGTTAATTTTTCTACCTAAACCTACACAAACTTGTATCAAATGGGTAATGAAATTATCGTTCATGTACGGAGAACTATTGTCTCACATAACAATGTCATTTGTTTTTCCTTTACCACCACTCATGGTTAGGAATTATGATGGACATAATATTTTTATATTATATATATGTGTGATGTGTATGATGTATTCATACTTATTTAATTTTTATATAAACTTACCTTCATACTTTCCATTTTGTGTAAATATGATAACGTCGTTTGTGGGCATGTGGACAATCACCTCCTCAAAGCGATGTGATACGTTCACACATTACATGGAATGTATTAAGGATGAGTTTAATTAAACATATGTGGCATACATAACATCAATATTATATTCATGACATAATTACCTTACTTTAAATATAATATATCATTCTATTTATTACCCTTTCACACACTAAAAAAGTGATAACGCCATTCATGGGTGTGTGGACTATCGTCTCCTCGATGGGATGTGATTCCTATTAAATCACAATATATATATAAGTATATATGAATAAATAATATGGTATATATTATATAATTATCATTCTCAAAATATAAATTTTACTTACCTTCTTTCCATAACAATCATTGAAAAATGGGAACGTTACTCAAGCGTATATACAACCTACCATCTCCATGATTGTAATGTTGGTTCATTTTTCATGACCATATTTCATGATTAGTTTTAAAAGTGTATTTTATATATAAATATGATAATTATATCATGATTATTATTCTTTGAATGTTTATATAATGACCCCTTTTGACTATAGTAGACCTATCAAAGATGTTTTTTACACATAAACCGAAAATGGTCAAAACACCCGACAAAAACTTAGTTGTTTAAGTAGTTGTTTACAACATTGTAATAAGTTGAATAAAGGTAATGATAAATTTTAAAAAGGTTTTGAATAATATAACTAATTAACATAAGTTTATTATTAATGAATATAAATATACATGTGACAATTCGTACTCAAGATAATAGATTTTGTCTCAATCTCCTTTCATTGAGACATTTATTAATCATAGGCACATTTATTATTTTATAAGGTATATATGCAGACCCTTTGACATTCCATATTAATATTTTTTCTATTATCATATTATTTAATTCCTTTTTAAATGTTATTATTTCACGGGGATTATGATTTAAATGACCAAAGTGGTATGGGATGGTTTGAATGTTTAAAGATTTAGTTTTTCAAATCATTCTCTCCATGTAAATATTATCTATATTATTTAACATATTTATTTATATGTATATAAAAGGGTTATAAAGGAAATTTTATGTCTATTTTAAATTTCATTCAATTTTTTTCAAAAATGAATCTTTTTACATGTTATATATGGAACGTTTTGATAAACAATAAACAAAATATTCTATTCTTAACGAAGACGGTGACAAATAATTTTTTGCCGCCATGTACATTATTTTATTTTTGGATTCCTTTGTAATATTTCATGTTTTCTTAAATGAAAAATATCATTTATTTTTTTGGGTTATTTTGGTATTGAAAATGGTTTTTCAAAATAAAGGTGTATTTTGTATTGAAAATGGAATTTTTGAAAGAAAATTTTATTTTAATATTTAAAAGTTATTTTCATATGAGTTGAAAAGAGTTTTAAAATTATGAAGTGTTTTATTTCATGTTGTAGTTCTCGGAAATTATTAATGATGGTTGCACCCAGATAATGCCAGGTGATCCCATTATAGCTTATACAATGGGTGCTCCTAGATAGTGCTCCAATGCATTGGGTAATGATTATATTATCTAGAAAAATATATTCGAAGTTGTTTGTATGGTTATTGAAATCTATAAGGATTCTGTAAGGGTTCTGTAAGTGTTTAATATGATGATGTCCCATGGAACCTACATGAATTTTTTATGTTTACTAAGGACTTTTCATGGAAATCATTTGTTTTAAAATAGTAAAATAAATGCTATTTATTAAAGAATGATATTTACCTTTTTGGAAAAAATGTTATGTTTTTAAGAAATGGTTTTTCATGAGTTTTAATGTTTATAAATAGACTAATGGATTCCATCTTTTTATATCCCTTATTGAGATTTTTATGGTCATCCCACGTTTTTTAAATGTTTTTCATAGGATTTAATGATGAGTAATGGATTGGAAGAGGTACATTTGAATTTCATAAATAGTTTTCATAAAAGAGATCATGATTTAATTTTTAAGGTTTTTATATGGTGGAAAAAATAGATACTGATTGGAAGTGTCCACTTTGTATTTTATGGATTTGTTATATATAAGTTATGGACTAATTCTCTAAAACTATAAACCAAAAAAGTTCTACAATGTGAAAGAAAATAATTTCTTGAATAAAACTCAAGATTATGTAATGTTTAAGACTAGGGCCTTATAGTTGGTATCATAGGTTGGTTTAGACAAATTTAGAGATTAGGATAGTGTTAGTAGTATGCCCTTAGAAGATTTTACTTTATGGTTAAGCTAAAATGATATATCATTTAAATATTACCATATTGTTTCATCTAAAGTATGTTTTTATAGAATGGTTTTTCACAAAGGAAATAAGGGGGTTATAGTGGGAAGGCATTGAGGGGAAAATATCCTTCTAAATCAGCATCCCATGATGGTTATAATTGAAATAGAATAGTTTGTTACAATGAAAAATTAGTTAACACATGGTATAAATGGTTTTGGTGTCTATGCAGTAGAGAAACCAGATCTACTATAGAGTAACATGATAATAGTGGAGAATTTTATGATAGAACATCCCCCATCATTCATAGGATCATCTAACTCGGTGCTAGTTGAAGGGTGGATTAAAGCCCAAGAAAATATATTTGATGTCATGGGTTCTTTAGATCACTAGAAGTTAACTCTTACAACTTATCATTTTATAGGTGAATCAAATTAGTGGTGGAAAAATATTAATAATATCTGAGAAGGGGAATATATTTATTCCTTGTAATCAAATGAATTTATGAATATTTTACCTAAGAAATATTTTCCTAAGGATATTCAACTCGGGATGAAAAAACAATTATTAGATAGGTTTTCAGTTTTGTATAGATGATATTTTGGTATTTTCTAAAAGTAAATAGAAACATTAATGGTGTCTAACAATTTTTTTGAAAACCTTGAATGAAAATAAACAATATGGGAAATTTAGAATGTGTGAATTTTTGTTTTGAAAAAAAAATTATTCCTTGGCCACGTTGTTTCTAAAGATGGAATAAATATTGATCCTTCTAAAACAAAATTTGATGAATAATGGACAAGACCCACAAAAATCACCAATATTTATAGTTTTATTTGATTAGTGTGTTACTATTTTCTTTTTATTGAAAAAAAATCTTGGTTTTCTAGCCTGCTGACTAAGTTAACCCAAAAAGGAGTTAAGTTCATCTGGACAAAAGAATGAGATCACTGTTTTCAGGAAATGAAAAGAAGATTGGTGAATGATCTTATTTTGTCCTTACCATATAGAAATGGTGAATTCATTATCTACAATGATTCTTTATTGAGAGGAATTTGTTTTTTTCTAATAAATAATGATCAGGTAATTGATTATTCTTCACATCAGTTAAAATCTCGTGAGCTAAATTACCCTACACATGATTTAGAATTAGATTCTATTGTTTTTTCTTTAAAAATTTGGAAGTGTCATTTGTATGGATTAAAGTGTGAAATATATTATGATCACCAAAATTTTATGTATATATTCACTCAAAAGGAATTGAACATGATATATAGAAGATGGATGGAACTAATCAAGGATTATGATTGCATGATTCATTATCATCATGGGAAAGGAAACAAGGTGGTTGATGCTTTGATTCAAAAAAGTAATGATTCATTAACCATGTTACATTTGGAACATGACCCTTTGGTTAATGATTTGATTAATTTTGGCTTATAAGTTCTCGATACAGAGACATCTATTGTTTTTTTTTCAGGTTTCAGTGCAGTTGAATTTGTTAGAAATAATTAAAAAGGTTCATAAGGTGGATCAAACTTTGAAAGAAAAGGTAGAATCCATTAATAATGGTATGTTTTATTATTTTAATATTGAATAAGAAGTTTTTTTATAATTTGGAAAAAGATTATGTGTGCATTGTGATTCCCATTTGAGGAAAGAGTTGTTGACTGAAGTTCATAGTTCTCTGTTTTTTATTTATCTGGGTAGCACTAAGATGTACACATACCTTTGAGAGTATTACTAATGATATGGAATAAAAAGAGACATTATTTACTTTATAGTGAAGTGTTTTACTTTCCAATAGGTTAAAGCATATATAAAATTTCAAAAGGGGGTTCTTAAAACTTTTCTAGTACCAGAGTGGAAATGGGAAAATATATCAATGTATTTCATGGTGGGATTTCCAAATATGTCTCATGGTAATAATGTGATTTGGGTTATTATTGATCAATTAACTAAATATGCACATTTTATTCTCATTTGAGATACAATGTATTTAGAGAATCTTTCTAGAATGTATCAAAAATATATTATCAGGTTACATGGAGTTCCTCTCTATATTCTATCAAATTTTGATCCCAAGTTCACATACAATTTTTGGAAAGTAATTCAGAGGTCTTGGGGTACTAAATTTAATTTTAGTACAATTTTTCATCCTCAATATGATGCACAGTCTAAGTGAAAGATTCTGACCTTGGATGATATTCTTAATTCTTTCTCAATAGATTAATACGGAATTTGGGATCGATATATTTATTTTGTTGAGTTTTCCTATAATAAAAGTTTTCATTCCAGTATACAGATGGAACCATTTGAGTCCTTTTATAGAAAGAGGTTTCAGACATTGACTTTTTGGGATGATGTAGGAGAAAGGAATTTGATGGGACCAGAGATGATAGAGGAAACAAGAGAGAAATTTCAATTGATTTAGTGACACATGAGGGAATCTCATAGCAGGAAGAAAATTTATATGAATAACCAGAGGAAAGATATTTCTTTTGAGGTACATGATCATATCTTTATCAAATATTTTCTATGGAAAAGTGTTATGCATTTTGGTAAGAAGGGTAATTTGAGTTCAAAGTTCATTAGACTATATGAAATCTAGGAGAAAGTTGGATCAGTTGCTTAAAAAGTGGATTTACCTCTAATTTTATCTCAAGTACACAATGTATTTCATGTTTCAATGTAAAGGAATTATGTACTGAATTCATCTCATGTTTTTATCCATAAAGTAGTTTATATGGAAGAGAATATTTCTTTTTAGGAACAACCAATTCATGTTATTGATCATAGAGAGAAAGTGTTGTGTAATAAGGTAATTCATCATGTTAAGGTTTTTTGGAAGAACCATATGGTTGTATAGGAAACATTGGAATTTGAAGATTCTATGAGGGAAAAATATCCTCACTTATTTGATAAGTGAATAAAATTGTGAGGACACAATTTCTAAAAGGGGGGAAGGATGTAACATCCTAGGTAATAATAGAATAATTATTTTTCATATTTATTAATATTTATGAATAAGATATTAATTTTACCTTAAATTTGATTCTATTTATAATAGAATACATGAAACACAACAATGAGTTTCACTGAAATATTGCGTTACACGCAAGACTGAGTTATACCGAAAAATAATTTATTATCAATATTATTATTTTAAGTGGTAGTTATCGCCTAGATGTTATATCAGAAATAATGAATAAGAATGACTATATTATGTTTATAAATATTTATTAAATGTTTTTAAATCCATACAAAAAATTTTATAGGCTTAAAATAAGAATAAATTCAATTTTAAGCATAAAAAGATATATAATTTTAAAAGGTAGTTTTATCACCTTTTAATGGAGAAACTATTTTAAATTTAATTTTTGACACTTTTATAATTTTTATATGAAAAAATAAAATTCATTTTTGAAATTTTAATATCAAATTTTACTTTTTTGTGAATTTTTTGTATTTTTTATAGAACTTTCATATATTGATTAAACAGTGAATAATACCAAATTTTAGTTCAAAACTGCTTTTTAGTGAAAAAAATTTATATAGTAAAATAATGTTTTTATTTAGTTTTAAAGTATAATTAGATAATTTTTATATCATTTAAAGTAATTTATCTCATTGGAAACAATTTCACATTGAATTTAGATATAATAACATAGAAAACTTTTGAAAATTTTAACTTTAACAACCTGCTTTGTCATCTCGTCCTCAAGATTAATTTCAAATTAATTTATGCCACTTATGTATTTGGAATTTAGAAAAATTGATTCCATATTTGGAATCAGTATAATTTATATTCTATAATAATTTAAACTTAGTTTTTTAGCAAAAATATCAGTGAAAGTATTTAAAATTAATTACAGTGAATAAGGAAAAACAAGCTTAATTAATGAATAAACATGGAAAATAAGGTGTAAAATGACCCTAAACTTGTCTAAAAATTATGTTTTGACTCTATTTTAACCATAAAACCTATAATGATCTATAATGTTAAATTTTAAACACTTTGGGTATAAGTAAAATGTGGGGAGCACACAATTCTTTTCAATAATGCCTAATGTGTCCTTTTCCCCTCTTGTAAAAGGACTCCTCTCCTACCCCTATATTTACACCTATAAATATCTTTTGTCTCGTCCAAAAACTATCTAAATAAGCTCTAAAAATACCTAACCTCACCCTATATTCCTCAACTTGGGAATAAATCAAACTAAGAAGTCATTTTTTGCAAACAAAATAGAGTTACCCAAAGAAGAGGTAACTTTCATCAACATGCATTTTAACATTGTTTCCTTCTACACTCCATAAATTTATTATTATTCCATGATTATATAATAAAATAAGTATCCCAAATATACTTATATATTTTTATGTTAAGTTTTTGACCTACAACTACACACACTTCCATTAAATAGGTAACGAAATTACCATTCGTGTACGACGAACTACCACCTCGCGTAACGATATCATTCATTTTTCCTTTACCACCTATCATGGTTGGTAATTATGATAGAAACAATATTTTTATATGATATATATATATATATGATTTTTATGATGTATTCATACTTATGTAATTTTTATATACACCCACCTTCATGCTTTCTATTTTGTGAAAATATGATAACATTGTTTGTGGACGTGTGGACTGTTGTCTCCTCAAAGTGATGTGATATGTTAATAAATTACATGGAATCTGTCAAGTATGAGTTTAATTAAACATATTTTACATACATAAAATCTATATGATATTAATGAAATAATTAAAAAATTTAAATATAATATATCATTTTCTTTATTACCCTTTCACACACTAAGAAAGTGATAACATCGTTCGTGGATGTGTGTACTACCGCCTCCTCGATGCGATGTGATTCCTATTACATCACAATAATTATATATATATATATAATTATGTATGACTAAATAATATTTTATATATTATATAATTATCATTATGGAAAGATAAATGATACTTACCTTCTTTTCATAATAATCATTGAAAAATAGGAATGTTACTCGTGCGTATATATGACCTACTATCTTTATGATTGTAACGTTGGTTCATTTTTCATAACCATATTTCATTATTGATTTTAAAAGTGTAATTAATGTATAAATATGATAATTATTTCATGATTATTCTCCTGTAAATTTTTATATAATGTCCCCATAGTTGGCCTACCAAAGTCATTTCTGATACATAAACTGAATATGGTTAAAACACCAGACGTAAACTTAGTTGTATAATTAGTTGTTTACAACATTGTAATAAGTGAAATAAAAGTAATGATAAACTTGAAAAAGGTTATAAATATAGTAAATAATTAACATAAGTTTATTATTCAGGAATATAAAGACACACATGACAAGTTAGATTCAATGTAAGGTATTTCATCTCAATCTCATTTCATTGAATAATTTATTGATCATAGGCACCATTATTATTTTATAATGAGTATATAAAACCCATTTTATATTAAAAATTCATATTTTATCTATTATTATATTACTTAATTTCTTTTTAAATTTTTATGTTTAAATATTTAATTTTTCAAATCAATTTCTCCATCTAAATATTCTTAATATTATTTTACATATTTATTTATATTGATATAAATGGGTTATAAAGGAAATTTTATGTCTATTTTTAATTTCATTAAAATGTTTTCTAAAAGAAATATTTTCATGTGTTTTATACAGAAATTTTTGACAAACGAAAAAAGGAATATTCTATTCTTAATGAACTCAATGACAAATGCTTTTCGGCCGCCGTTTCCATTATTTTATTTTTGGCTTCCCTTGTAAGATTTCATGTTTTATTAAATAAATAAACTTATTGATTTTTTTTGGGTATTTTGGTATTGAAAATGGTTTTTCAAAAGAAAGGTGTATTTTTTATTGAAAATTGGATTTTTTGAAAGAAAATGGTATTTTTAATATCTGAAATTAATTTCTATATGAGTTGAAAAGAGTATTTCAAATTATGAAATGTTTTATTTATTGTTGTGGTTATTGGATATTATAAATTATGGGTGCACACATATAGCAATGGGTGATCCCATTATAGATTATATGATGGGTGTGCCCAAATATCCCTCCAATTCATTGGGTAATGATTATATTCTCTAGATAATTATATTGGAAGTTGGTTGTATGGTTATTTTAATCTGTAAGGGTTCAATGTGATGATTTCCCAAGGTACCTACATGACTTTTCTGTGTTTTCTAATGAGTTTTCATGGAAATAATTTTTTTTAAAGGTAAAATAAATGATATTTATTAACTAATGATATTTCTCTTTTTGAGTAAAATGTTTTGTTTTCAAGAAAGGGTTTTTCATGAGTTTTAATGTTTATTAATGGACTAATGGTTTCCTTATTTTTATATCCCTTAATGATATTTTTATGATCATCCTAAATTTTTTAAATGTTTCTCATAGGGTTTAATTATGAGTAAGGGATTGGAAGCTTTTAAGTTTAATTTCATGAATATTTTTCATAAAAGATATCATACTTTATTTTTAAAAGATTTTATATAGTGGAAAAAATGAATACTAATTAGAAGTGTCCACTTTGTATTTTTATGGTTTTTTTATGTATGATTTATACCCTAATTATCTAAAACTCTAAAATTGAAAATATCCTCAATGTGAAAGAAAATAATTTATTAACTAAAATTCAAAATTATGTAATGTTTAAGGTAGGGGCCTTATAGGGGGTCATGCCCAGAACTATTGGGGGATATCATGAACCTAATTTGGATCAGCCCACTATATAGGGGATCATACACCAATAATACCATGAACCCTACTGATATAGCCTTATAGATGGAGGATCAAAAACCTACTCAAGGAGGTCACGCTGATTCAATAAACCCCACCAAGTTTATAAAGATGATAGAGGATCTCACTCTTCTCTCATGAAGGGATGCCATGAAATCTGTCTGGGATTCATCCTCTAGAGGGGATCACAATCCATAGTTAAGTACATAATCATTTAATATACCCTTGAGGGTAAGGACCAATGGGAAAACCACTCAACCATCACTAGTCTGAACTGAAGAGACGAAGCACTCCAAGTTGTCTCTAAGGGAGTACATGGTGTATAAGTAGAGTACACGGTGTTCCTTGATCAACCTAGATCTTCTTGTGTGGTGCTTCCTTAAATGGAATTTAAACCTCAATATATGTGGAATGTGAGTAACACACATGGATTATAGAGGTTTCCAAGAACCCTACATGTGTTTCCTGATCATTCCAATGTATAGTAATCCATGTTACATACATTAGTCCATGTCTGTGTCTGAGTACACAATGTATCCATGCCCATATAGTCCTGGTCGTTTATTTATACCCTTTAAAGTACACACTAAGCTTCCAGTGAGATGATCATTTCAAATTTTTCATCGTCGGAGTGATAGAACATATCGTCTCTGGAAATTCAAACCCCGGTATGGTCTCTATGATCTAGCATGAATTAAACTGGGCACATAAATTAAAACTAAATGTGTGACTCATTAAAATCTAAGAACACTTGTTTTTCACTCATAGTTGGTGACCATAGATCTTAGGATCCAATGAATAATCTTTCTATATCTTCCACACATACTTCAAAAATCCACAGGATAATCAATCATCAAATTCTGGGTGCTAGAATGGTGATTGGATGATGCCTTCAATTTCCTAACAATCACCACATTGATGTTCCTTTTATACAAGGATATGATCTCAATCAAATCATCTGGATCGAGACCTTATCTTTATAGAAAGAGGGAGAGAATAGAGTGGATATGATGAACTTACAATGAATAATCATTGTGTGAGAGCCTCTCTCCTCCTATATATAGTGGATTCTCAAACACCCAGAAAGGGTTTCCAGTCCCAAAAATATTTAACATCCACTAAATAATTAATAAATTAATAATTTTTAAAAACTAAATTGTGTAATAAATATTATTTATTTTTAATCGCATACCTGCAATATATATTAAAAATATTGTGTGATAAAACTGATTCATTTAATTGAACTCGTAATTCCTTCTAATATTAAACGAACCTGGAATATTAAAATAATATTCATTCGAATAATAATAATTCTTTTATTTACTTAAAACTTGTAAATACTTTTAATAAATAAATTCAACGAAATTTTTGTTTAGTTAAATAATAATAGATTTATTTATTTATCAGTGATCAATAAAACTTGGACAACACTTAGGCCTCATGGTGGGGCCCACCATGTCATATATGTCTATTCACCTGAATATAGTGGATTCTTAAATATTTTATTGTGTGTGGCCCTCTAGGACTTTATCTCGATAGCACTGAATAGTATTCATAGACTAAGATCAGAGTCTAGAAACCCATCAAGTCCCCTAAAGAGGTAAGGAATATTCATAACAAAAACCAACCTACGAACATGTATAATTTAATATAATCTCCTTGTCTTTCAATAACTCATAAATCATGATTCACACTTATGTCATCATCATTTCTGGCTTTATTATTTTTTGATCTAACTGGATGGGTTTTCCCTTGACTTCCTTGGCTAAGGATTTATGAAGGCACTAACATCCTGATCAACCAGGCCCGAGATAAATTACTTCCTCAACTTGGAAGTTAAAAATATTTTCTTGATCATTCAACCAATTTCATACCACCAATGAAGCACCCAAAACAAGCTACCTCACCACAATTTCATTATCATGGTTTTTTCCTTGCATAAAAGTACATGGTTAAATGGAACACATTAATAATGATCTCAAGTTAGGAGACCTATACACATATATGTAGATAGAAACAACCAATGACACCTAAAACATGTGGTGTTCCTATAGGTGGTTCTATCCTCATGATCTCAACTGCTATAAATCACCAAGGATGAACTTCATGAGAAGAAGCCTTGATACTTATGATCCCTCAACACCTGATAGTCAAACATCAACTATGTCTAGTCAGTATGAAGTATCTATACCATAAGATTTATGTTTAATATTAATATCATAGTATCTCAAGGTTCTCATTATAGTTTTGGATCTGTTATAACCTTTTAATGTAGTAATTAATATATGAAAATTTCCATTAAATATTGGATGGAGAAATTTATACACTATAATGGTAAGAATAAATCCTTAAAATCTCACTGTATACATGATATGGAAATCAAAAGTACTTTTCAAGTTGGGTCTAGGTAACCCACTATTCCAACATAAAGATGGGTTGAATGTAAGATTGAATATACTCTCAATGGGAATATGTTTAGAGTTAACACCCACTCCTAATGGAATATGAACATACCTACCTTAGGCTTGTCATACATTATCCAAGATAGATAAAAAAATCTAGTTCCTCCAAAGTATCAAAGTTCCACAAGGTTATTCTTAAAATATAAAAAAATTGTGTCACTAAAAGATTTGAAGTTGATAGGAATGAAATCTCATGATTGTCATGTCACAATACAAAAAACACCTACTATTTTCATTGCACAGAATATTTCCTATAAATGTTAAAATGGATATCATAAAGGTGTGTTAATTTTTCAATTTAATTGTTAATAAAGTGATTGATCTGAACTCATTGAATAATTTGGATAACGATGCAATTTCTATACATTTTCTACAGGAAATGTATTTTCCTCCATATTTTTTCGATATCATGGTGCATTTAATGGTTCATTTGGTGAGAGAAATAAATATTTATAGACATATATACCTATGTTAAATTTATTCTTTTGAAAGGTATATGAAGATATTGAAGGTACATGTTAAAAATTTATATCAATCTAGAGATTCTATTATTGAGAATTATATTTCTAAGTAGGTTGTAGAGTTTTGTACAAGATACTTTTCTTTATTGGAACACATATATTTCCATACATATTTCCATGAACGATTCAATTATGGGGTAAAGGGGATCTATGGCTTGAATGTAAAATTATTGATAGTTAAACAGATAAAGTAGGTACATTTATAAATCTCAAATAACTTATATGATGCTCATCCATATATAAATTGTTTATTAATATGTTAAAAAAATGTTATCCAAAGAATAAATATATTTGGATTTTGAATGATCATAAAAAAACATTTTTGTCATGGTTTAAAGAGACCAAACATGGTAAATTAGATTCATCATAAACATTAAGGTGGTTAGTAGGATGCCTAATTTTAAATTTGAAAACATGGTCTGGGTAAGACATTAATTTTTTTTAAAGGTTGGGGCTGAAGCCTCATTTTTATTATTAAAGCAAAGCAAAGTTCTATTTTGACTGGGTAGAGGGAGACCCATTACATAGCCCAAAGGCCCAATGGGCATGTAGCCCATTATATGGCCCGTAATTCCAAATTTTTTGGCCCAAGTCCCATTATGTGAATAGTACTACTATAGTACCCACCTGATACAGTTCTCACACAGTACCCACCACTACTACAGTGTCTGCCGCTGCTACAGTGTCCGTCATTGCTATAGTACCTCCGCTTCTATAGTGCTGCTATAGTACCTACACCCAATGGGTTTTGAACCCCCATTTTCCATGTAGGAATACAGGGTGCTTACCACTAATCCAAGCCCGAACTACTCTAGGTATGAAATTACTGAATATACATTTCATACAAAAGATCAGGACAATATAAGTGCAGTTTAAAATAGTATTGTATTGGTGTTTACATAATCAAATCATTTTTTGAGTACCAAATATAAAAAAACATTCTCTAAATCAAGTTCATATTATGGAGTTATTGAAGAAATATGGGAGGTTGGTTATATTAAATTTTAAGTTCTAGTGTTTAACTGTAAATGGGTTATCAGTAACAATAGTGTTAGACATGATGAATTTAGTATGATACTAGTTAATATGAATATATTGGAATACTCAGTTGATCCTTTTATTATGTAAATACATGAAATACAAATTTTCTATATTCTTGATCCATCAAATATGCAGTGGTCTATCATTTTACAATGAAAAAATAGTATTTTGGTGATGAAAAATTTGACAATGATGTTGATTTATGTGATATCCCTACTTCCATGGAATGATTAATTGAGAATATTGATGACCACAGCATAGTCATGGTTTGTTCCCTATAAAACAATCATGAGTAAAAAATATAGGGGGAAAATCCTTTGGTAATTTCATAATATTACAGGTAAAATTTATTTATTTATTTATTATTTTTTAAAATTTCATAAAGTTTTAGATATATTAGTTTTATTTTTTTACTTAAAAAGCATATTATAACTAATATGTTAAATTTTTTATTCATATTAGTTTTGTTTTGTTTTTATAATTTTTCAAATATTAAACTTTATATGCATCTGTTGGATTTGTATTAATTTTTACTTAATATTTGTTTTATTTTGTTTATATCATTTTATATTTCATAAATATTTTTAGTATTCATTTAACATTATTAACTACTAATGAACAAGATAAAGAATATTTTTAGTATTATTTTTAACTTGTTGTTAACTACTCTAATTAATACAATAAAGATTGGTTTTTCTTAGTATTGTATTGTTTTGTTTTGTTTTGTTTGTATAATTTTAAAAAATTTATTCAAATTTTTATGTAACAGTTGGATTTTTTTTCCTTCATTTATGTCATTCCATCTAAC
Source organism: Viscum album (assembly GCA_963277665.1). Classification (NCBI taxonomy): domain Eukaryota; kingdom Viridiplantae; phylum Streptophyta; class Magnoliopsida; order Santalales; family Viscaceae; genus Viscum; species Viscum album. Next base: position 1,974,919,775 of record OY728120.1, on the reverse strand, counting down.
ATTAATATTATTATCACTTTAGTTAACTAATATTACTAATATGAATAAAAACTTGTTTAGTTTAGTTTACTTATTATTGGATAATTTTTCATTTTTCATTTAATTTTATATGTAATAGTTGGGTTTGTATATTTGTGTACTAATTATTTTTTACTTTTATTTGATATTTTTATTTTTAGAATAATTTCAGATCAAACATCTGATCTACCTCAGGATTATAGGGAATACCATACACATACATCTACTAAGTATCCTCCTCATCCTTCTACATAGGATCCATCTACTTCCACATGGGCAAAGAGGACTTCCAGGTTTGGTAAACATGGCGGTACACATTTACCAAAATTATCAGTTACCTGTAGATAGGACTAGTGGATGTTGGTTGAGTTTGATTACAATGATATTCCTAGGGTCCTAAAATCAAAAAAGTTTAGGACTTTTTTTGCAGTACAAGCTTGAGCCAATGTTAATATTTTGATTTGTGATTGGAGAAGTATTGAAAAAGTGACATTATCTCAATTATGGGAGACAGTTTTGGTAAGATCATTTGTTATTATTTTATTTATCATGAATTTTTTTACTAACATTGGTTTTTTCCTTCTTATTAGATGAAATATGATATACCTAACACTAGATAATTTAGGAATAATTTTTTTAATTTGGATGCTAAGAGATGGAGGGATTTTAAATCAACCCTCACATTAAATTTTATTTTTGGGGAAATACTAAATAAAAATCTATTTTATATACATCCTTTTCAAGATGAAGATGTATGAAAGAGGTTTATTGAAATTAAATGACAAGAATCATTTTTTGGTAAGTGAAATTCTATCTTTTAATAAATTATTAATGATCATATTAATGATTTATTTATTCTTAATTTATAGAAAACGAGGATATCTCATCAGGAGATGCAATCAAAAAACATATACCCTCATACTTTATCTCATGGAGGGTATATGTTATTGGAAGAAAAAATAATGTCTGGAAATTTTTGAAAAATGAGAGCTGAGTCTTTATGATCTATAGAGGTTGACCCCCTATCTATACATGAAAAATGGAAGAGGGTCCAAATGATAAAAATAGATAATATCTTATAGAAGAGTAAATGGATGTATTTGAGAGGATTATAAGAAGTTATTTAATTATTTTTGTTATTTTATTTAATTCAAATCATTATATATTTTTATTCACTAATTAATTTTTCAAATATTTTATATAGGAATCCCTTGAGGAGAAGATCACATGGGGGACCTTCATACCTAAGGCTAGGAAGGATATTTTAGCTACTATATTGGGAAATATCAAATACGTGGATCATGTATGAGGATATGCAGCAGGGGTATCGATAAAAAAGTGTTTGATTATTCTAGAGATTATTTAAAGGAGGATGTATATAAAGGGAAAATAAAAGATTTATAATATAAAGGTAAAGAGATGAGTGAGACAATAGAGGATAGGATCAAAGCTTCGATACAGCTGGTGCTTGTAGACATGAAAAAATAGTTTCAAGTTATAGGTGCCACTCCTCCACCTTCACATACAGACCCCACTCCTCCACCTCCACCTACAGATCCCACTTCTCCACCCCCTCCTATTTATCCAACTCCTACACCTCCTCCTCCACAATTTCTCATCAATTGTGGTTTATATGTTAAGGATCCCCAATATTATATTTTTTCATATAGGATTATATATTATATTGGGGATATTATTCATTATAAACATCTATATATGGATCATATTAGGTTCACCATGTAGGATATTATAGATAGATCAATAAAAGTACCATTTACTACATATATATTCACTACAGTGGGAAAAATTATCATCTATTTTTTGTCCATATAGACTTATCTAGAAATTTACCACAGATGTATGTATAGATTATATCCTTTATTTTATATTGGTTTCAAATTTTTTGTAACATTTTAAAATATATTTATTTATATTTTTTATAGGAATATTTTAAATATTTACAATAACAAGTGCATACAGTTATGGCTTCAATTACTAATTCTTATATACTTAATAGATTATCAACATATTGATATTTGTTATTGGAAGTTTATGAGATTATAATGGATAATATCATTTGTGGGTGTGAATTGACTGTTATGATTTTAAATATATATATCATGGATCTTGTAACTATAGATTTATTAGGAATCTACATGATGCAAGTCTTTTATATGAAAGACGATTATCATAGATCTTCTAATTATTTAAATTTATTGAAACTTAATACTTATGTTTTTTTTATTAGGTGTCTTTATACACTTTTTATTCAGTATGATACGAAATCATTAAATGTATTTTTTGACCCAAATTTTATTTCACCAATATCAATGACAATGAAAGATATGGAAAGAATAATATATATTTTCGAAAGATTTCAAAATAATGAAATTTAGTGTTGAATGCTTCTTTATAATGAAAGGTACAAAACATATATTTCTCAAAGTGTTATTTCTATTAATAGATATTCACTCACATTATTTTTTTTTATATCATTAACCATTATATTTTCTATGTTTTTTTTCAAAAGAGAATACATCTTACTAGTTATTCTCTATACATGGTAATGTGTTAGAAAATTTTAGTAGTGTATTGGACATGTAAGTTTGATCATTTAAATACTTGTATATTATAATAAAATTTAATTTTATTCCATAAATATCATTTTCAAACATTGAATTTAATTGCTTAAAAGAGACAATAGGAAAGAGGATCATAAAGATCCAATATGTAAAATCAAAAGTGAATTCTCATTTATAATTACTATATTTTACCTTCAAGTACATAAAATGTTATTTTGAATTGAAAAATTATTTTAAAATAGAATTTTCATCTTCAATAAAGAGTAAATGAATATGTATAATATATTCTAATATTTATGTTTGAAATAATTTCAACTAGACTAGTTACAAAATTCGATAAGGTAATGTTTTATTATAAACTTTCCTTTAATTTATCTTATAATTATATTGATGATACATGATAAATTATTTCTTTTTAATTTGTATATTTTTATGACCCTATCCCTTATACTAAAAAAGATCTAAATCACTTACAAAGAGAATGTAAAGATTATTTAACATATTTGATTAGGTTTAAATGGGGATAATTAAAACATCACATTAAAAATAATGATAAACCTCGTTCAAATTCCCTACAACGACCACCTGAAAATTCAAGAATGAGGAGATTAATTGTGGGAATTTCTTGAATTAAATGACAACCCCTACCTCGAGAATCGTTGGAGTCTTCACAGTGATGGAAGGAGAATCTGCACTTTGATGAAGCTGTCGGTGTTCGTCGCTCTCAGTTCGTTGCCGCCCGAGCTTCTATCTGTCGGTGGAAGGTGTCGCAATACTTCGCTAGAGGTTCCTCGTTTGATGAAGTCGTGTCAAAAACTCTACCCCGATCCCCATTTAAATATAGGGGTAAAAGGGTGAGTAATGCACCAAGGAATTTAGGAGATTAATTAATTGACATAATTAATGTGCCACATTAATTACTCGAGGGGTGGTTATGCATCCAATGTGTAACTGATTATTTAATATCCCATATTTAAACATCTAACCACCTTTTTTGTCCCCTACACCACCACTCAAAAAGTGGTAGGAGAAAAATAAATAAAATAACAATTTCTATGTTATTTTATTATTTCTTTAAAAATCTGCAAAAACTAAATTTTTCACCCAACTTACTGTGGTCGAAGTGAAGCTTCCCTTAAGCGAATTTGGGTGTTGTGGATTCAATGGTGTCCTCGGATTTTAATTCTGAGCAACAGTTCAAAAGTTAGAAAATTCCAACCACGCGTTTACTGAGTGTACCTTAAAAAAAGTTCAAAAATTTATTTCAGGCACACTGGGCCTTCGAATCAAGTGCCGTCAATTTTCGCATACATGTAAAACTACCAAATAATTTAAAATATATATATATAATTTTTAGGTCTTTACATTCTCCCCACCATAGGTATTTTCATCCTTGAAAACTACAATAAACCTAGGGGAAAAAATTGGGGTACTGATCACATATCTGAGCCTCCCACTCCAAGGTGATCTCCTATAGATTCTCATGCTACCAATGAACTCACACCATAGGAATCAACCGCCCATGAAGGACCCACTCCTGTCGATCCTCTATCTCCACCGAGAACTCTGCAAACGTCGCCCCATCATTGATGTCCAGCTCACATCAGTCGATAACGTGTGATGGATCATGCATGTACCACCTCAGCTACGACACATGGAAAACATTATGCACCCGGTGCATTTGTTGGGGAAGAGCTAGACAGTACGCCACCTCGCCTACTCTGCTGAGGATCTGGAAAGGTCCGATGAACCTCATGGATAGCTTGTCGCCCTGACCAAACCTTCGTAATCCTTTTCAGGGTGAGACCCGTAGGAAAACATGGTCCCCCTCCTCAAACTCCAAGGGTCTCTGTCTCCTGTCAGCATAAGACTTATGTCAGCTTTGTGCAGTCTTCATCCGCTCCTAGATGATCTTCACCTTCTATGTGGTAGTCTGTACTAACTCTGGACCCATAAGTGCTGACTCCTCTGGGTCTATCCAGCAAATAGGTGATCTGTATGGTCATCCGTATAAGGCAAAAAATGGAGCCATGCCGATGGTGGAGTGATAACTATTTTTATATGTGAACTCCACTAGGGGAAGGTGGTCCCCCCAATTACGGCCAAAATCGAGGACATAAGCACGAAGCATGTACTCAAGTGTTTGTATGGACCACTCTATCTGACCATCTTTCTGAGGGTGAAAGGTGGTTCTCAAGTGTATCTAAGTCTCGAATGCCTCCTGTAATCCCTTCCACAAGAGGGATTTAAAAGGTGTCTCATGATTTGAGATGATCATCAACGGCACTCCGTGAAGTCGCACAATCTCCTGCACGTAGAGGCGTCCCAAACCCTCTACTAATCCCTACTCTCTGATGGGTAGGAAGTGGGCCAACATGGTGAGTCGGTCAGCGATCACCTAGATAGAATTGTGGTCCCTGGACATACGTGGTAACCCTGTCATGAAGTCCATGGAGATATCATCCCACTTCCACTCTGGTACCTCAAGTGGTTGTGCTAAGCCCGCTGGTACCTGATGCTCAGCCTTCACTTGCTAACAAGTGAGGCATCGGGATACAAACTTTGCCACTGCTTTTCTTCATCCCTGGACACCAGTACTAACACTAGAGGTTCTTGTACATATTCTCCACTCCAGGATGTACTGCTAAAGGGGCTGTATGGAACTCCCTCAACACCTCCCCTTGTAGTGTCACTGGTACCATGGTGTGTCCTCTTAATAGGATGGCGTGCTCCCCACCTTTACAAAATCCATCAAGATCCTGTCCTGAGGATATATGATCACATCGGGCCTTACAGTCTATGTCCTTATGTTGAGCCTCCCGAACTGACTAAAGAAGCTAGGGAGTGACAGTCATGGATTGGAGGTGATATTCTCCATCTCTATCCATGAAGGATATCTACAATGCGGTTAGCTACTCTGCCGCCTCACTCAGCAGCCGTAGACCAGACCTCCTACTGAGTGTGAATGCTACTACGTTCCCCTTACCAGGAGTGTAGACTATCTCAAATTCATAGTCCTAGAGGAACTCTATCCATCATCATTGTCTCGAGTTTAGGTTCTTCAATGAGAAGATATACCTGAGACTCTTGTGATTAGACTAAACAGTAAATCATTCACCCACCAAGTAGTGCCACCACATCTTCAGTACAAAGACTACTGCTACTAACTCCAGGTCATGGGTAGCATAGTTCTTCTTATGTTGTCTCAACTTTTGTGATTCGTAAGTGATCAATACTCGCTCCTACATTAGGACACAACCTAGACCAGGCCCTGATGCGTCGCAGTAGACTACATACCCAACACCCTCTTCTAGTAGCCTCAAGATGGGGGCACTCATTAGTCTCTACCTCAGCTCTTGGAAACTCTACTGGCACTTCTATTTCCACAAGAAAGGCTTCCCCTTCTTCGTCAAAGCTTAAAAGGGTGTCTCTACCCTGGAGAAGTTAGGTACAAATCTCTGGTAGTACCCAACCAATCCCAGGAAACTTAACACCTCGATCACACTCCTGGGTGGATACCAAGAAATCACTGCCTCTATCTTTGCTGGATCCACTGTGACTCTAGCCTTAGAGATAACGTTCCCTAGGAAGTGGACTTCTCGTATCCAGAACTGACACTTTGAGATCTTTCCATAAATCTAGTTCTCTTGGAGTGTATCCAGAACTATCTAAAGGTGTGTGGTGTGCTCCTCCACCGATGTCGAGTATATCAAGATATCATCAATGAAGACCACCATGAAGCGATCGAGGTATGGCTAGAAGATCCTATTCATGAGCCCCATGAACACTACTGGAGCATTGGTCACGCTGAAAGGCATCACCAAGAACTCGTAATGTCCATACCGACATCTGAAGGTTTTCTTCGGTATGTCCTCATCCTATACCCTGAGCTGGTGATAGCCTGATCTGAGGTCTATCTTCAAAAACCAACGAGCTCCCTTTAGCTGGTCAAAGAGATCATCAATCCTCAGAAAATGATACTTTTTCTTCACGGTCACCTGTTTCAGGCGCCAATAGTCCACAAAAAGCCTTAGAATCCCATCTACCTTCTTGGCGAACAAGATCAGGGATGCCCATGGAGAAATGTTGGGCCTTACGAACCCCTTTCTTTGCAAGTCCTACAACTATACCCTCAGCTCATGAAGCTCCATGGGAGCCATCTGATATTCTGGTGTAGATATCGGTTTCATCCCGGGGTATAGGTCTATGTGAAATTCTACCTCTCTATGATGAGGTAGTCTCTAAACCTCATTAGGGAAGACATCAGCATACTGGCCCACCACTACAGGATAACTCAGACTCCTCACGTCAACTTTTCCAAGGGTGATTCTAGCCAAATGGTGAGTGATCGGCTGCACCCTCCTCCGAGAAAGTTCATCCTATGCTGCAAAGGTTTTCTCCTTACTGGTGAAGGTAAACCTGATCCCATCCTCACGGACACACCACACTTTGCACCTAAAACAGTCGATCTGATCATGGACTGTGGATAGCTAGTCCATACCCAAGATGATGTCATAAAGCCTCGATGCTACTACTAAGAGATCCCAGCTGAATCTCTTGCCTCCTAGAGTGAGCTCACACTTCCATCACCAGTGTTTAATCGTTGAATATTATCCCATAGGAGTCTCTAATCACAAGGATTGAGCCAGCGGATCCATCAGAATATCTGAGCTCTGAACGAGTGTCATGGCAATGAAAGAGTGATTGGCACCTGTGTCTATAAGTACTACATCTAGGGTGGAATAGACATAGATTGTGCCTCTAATAATCTCTAGAGCACCGTGGTAGTAGGACTTTACTACCTATAGATGAGATCACCCTTTTCCACCTAATCCCTGTGGTCGGGGTGGACAACCTGGGGGTGGTGTTGGTAGAACCTCAAATCGCCATCCACCACCTACTACATGACCTACTCCTCTTCCACGTATTCCGCCCTGCAGACCTCCTCGCTCGATCCTCAGTTTCTACCTCAGTGGTTCCTCGATCATATGTTGATCGTCGGTACAGCAGGTCGGGTAGTCGCGAGCCATGTGGCCTTGCCCGCCGCACGTGAAGCACAGTCTTTTTCCCTACTGACCTCCTCTGCCTCGTGAGCTCCGCACCTCTGACCCTACATCCTAGAGTCGCCCTCAGGAAGGTCTGGTCCGCTTAGACCTCTGTTTCACCTGCCTAATGCCTGATATAGATGACTTGGCTACCTGTCATCCTGTGGTGGCTCCCACTGTTGGTGCCTGCTCAGCTTAAAATCTCTCCACCAACAAAGCTCGCTCGAGAACTCCAGCCTACGTCGGGATATTCAGTGATATCATTGATGCTCTGATCTCCCGCCAGAGATGCTGCTCAAAGGTTTGGGCCCTGAATAATGGGTCCCGCACCATGTCAATGGAGTGGCACGAGAGGTTAGTGAATCTCGCCGAGTACTGGGCCACTAAAAAGTTGCCCTGCTGTAAGTGCAGCAGCTCCTAGATACGCACAGAGCGTAGTTTCACTGGAACAAACTCCTCCCTGAAGAGACTCTCAAAGTCCATCCAGGTGAGGGTCGCCTTGTCATGTAAATGTAGTGTCAGGCTCTACCATCTTCCTATCATGCCTAGGAAAAGACTAGCAGCTAGGATCGCCATCTACTCTGCTGGTGTCACAACTAGGCGAAAAACTCTAGCCACAGCCTCTAGCCAATCCTCAGCTGCCTAGGGATCTGTCTCGCCTCAAAACCTTGAAGGACTCTACTACTGGAAATCGTGCAATGCACTCAATTGGAGTGCATCGTCCGCTAGTGGAGATGGTGGAAACTACTGGCCTCTGAGTGGTTGTGCTTCTAGTACACCACCTGAAGGTGCCAACACAGTAAGAGGGCCTTGTACCGAAGCCTTGTTTCTCGATGGGCCGTCATCATGTACTCTCTCGAGAATCCTAGATGGCTGTCTACACAGTGGCATCTTGAAAAGAAACTGGTGTGCCATGGTCAATAATTTATACCTGGTGATATGACTCAAAATAGATCAAAAGTAAAACATTTCCAAAACACACGCAATCAGTGTTTTCATGCACTAAGTCAGAAATCAGAATTCAGGGTCCTGGTGTATGGATACATTGGCTGTCGCACCAACACTAGACTCTCTGAACTGAAAATCACACTCAAAACACTTAACAATATTGCTCCATTCTAAATATTAGAGTCCTAGTTATTCGGTATAACTAACTCATTTGATACCACTTTATCATGAACCATCTCTCGGGGCTCGTGTCGTGACTACCCGAAGCCCACCTTCCATAGGCCAGGGGTTGGCGACTAGCACCGGAAAGGTGTATCCCTAAAACGGGAAGACATTGTATTTAAACCTATACAAACACACATCCCAAGAACACAACAAGATGAAACCACGAAGTAAAACTGCAGTAGTAAAAGTGTGTATTTAAATTAAAGGGGGTCAGACTACAAGCCCAACTTAAAAGGTACAAATACAACTGAAAACAGAAAATAGCTCATGCGGTCGTCCAACAAGGATCCTACCTGAAGGGTAGGTACAGGTCATCTCCACTGCTCTCCACATCGACTAGTCACCTCTGTGTACCGCCTGGTCCTGGATCCTATAGTCTCAGCTAAGCCACACATCATCTGCACAAGACACAACAAGGTGCGGGTAAAGCCTGTGTAGGGGTGAGTATAACAATACTCAGTAGGGACCCCGAGACCCCCGAAGGTCTCTCAGAATTCCATAGAGGAATAACACAAGCATGATCCCAATCACAAAGCACAAAGCAATAGTCATAGCTTAAACCAATCATAACAAAATTACGGTAGTATAAATGATTAGTTGTAATGCTAGATCATCTTACTTTGTCAAGAGGCACTACTGTTGACCCACATAGGATTGATAGGTACTAACCCCCACAAGACCCACACAGGATCGATAGGTGTTGATTCACAAAGAATCATTGGGTTCTGATTCACACAAAATTGCTCGGTTCCAATTCACACTGAATCGCTAGGTGCTGATTCACACAGAATCGCTAGGTGCTAATTCATAGAGAATCGATGGGTGTTGATTCACACAGAATCACTCGGTGTTGATTCACACAGAATCGCTAGGTGCTGATTCACACAGAATCGTTGGGTGCTGATTCGCACAAAATCATTGGTTGCTAATTCAAACAGAATCGCTGGGTGTTGATTCACACCGAATCACTCAATACTGATTCACAGAGAATTGATCTTCATTCTTCACGTCTCAGTTAGACACAGGATTCCCACTCATAGTACGGTTGATTCTAGGAGAAACCACTCCTCAATCATTCGGTTGTATTTCAACTAGCATGAAGTCCCACTTAGAAGTTAGTCGATTATTTTTCATGTCACAATGGTTCCAACATAATAGATGGCGTGTCAACCAGATGCTCGGTCTGTAGGTTATTGGCATTTTAGTGCTGAGGGCCCGGTTGGATTCAGAGTCAATCCAACCCAGCCATACTCAAAATTTCTCCAAAACTCTCATGGATTATCTCAAAAGGACTATCTTGCTCGAAGTATCCCAACACCGTAGACGGTTCATCAAATGAATGTCTGGTTCACAAGATACGGTCACTTAAGCGTATCTGGGCCCGAGAGGGATCTGGGACCAGTCCGACCCGGCCAGACTGACCTAGTACAACTCGGTATGGGCCGAACCGACCCAGTTCAGGTCAAAAAGACCCAGTTTAGGTCTGGCCTAGCCTGGCCTGAACTGGCCTGGGCTGACTCGGTTGGACCAAGCCGCGGCAGGCTCGGCCCGCTGGGCCGCGGACCGGCCCAGACAGCTGGCTGGCGTGACCCGCATGAGGGTCGCATGGTCCGCCTCTCGAACAGCTCAAAGATCAATTCATTTTATTAAAGGTCGGCGCCAGGTGGTTCCGCCTTGTCACCCGTGGGACCCGCAGGGAGTAGGTCCCAACCTTCATCGCGGCTTTGTAGCTGCAGCCCGTTCACTGCGGTGTGTGACAGCGTGCTGCCTCCTACCTTCATGGCCAGCCGTGAGCCGGCTGTGCATCTGAGCAGCGTCGCCCTCCTATGCGGCTGGCGAGCACTATAAGAGCTTCTGTGGTCCACTGGGTGAGCTCTGGTGGTCCATTCTTCCTTCTGGACGCACCTACAGCCGTCTTGGGATGTCTTCGTCGCTACACGCCTCCCAGTTTCCGCTTTCCATCGAGTTGAAAATTGTCCCGCAAAGAACACACCAAGAAACAAAGTGGTGGAGGGTCGGGGCCTTGTTCATTTGGCCCGCACCTTCCGCATTAGCATTATATCAAATGGAGATAATTAATATATCACATTAAAAATAATGATAAACCCTGTTCAAATTACTTGCAACGACCACCCGCAAATTCAAGAATGAGGAGAAGAATCGTGGTAATTTCTTGAATTAAATGACAAGCCCTACCTCGAGAATCATTGGAGTTGTCATGGTGGTGGAAGGAGAATCCACGCTTTGATGAAGTCGTTGGCGTTCATCGCTCCCGGTTCATTGTCGCCCGATCTTATGTCTCCATCGGTGGAAGTTGTCACGTCACTTTGCTAGAGGTTCCTCGCTTGATGAAGTTGTGTCAAAAATTCTACCCTGATCCCCATTTAAATAGAGGGGTAAAAGGGTGAGTAATGCACCGAGGAATTTATGAGATTCATTAATTGATGTAATTAATGTGCCACATTAATTACTCAAGGGGTGGTTACGCATCCAAAGTTTAACTGATTATTTAATATCTAATATTTAAACGTTTTACCACCTCCGTGGTCCCCTCCACCACCGCTCAATAGGTGGTATGAAAAAAAATAACAATTCCTATTTTATTTTATTATTTCTTTAAAAATCTGCAAAAACTAACTTTTTCACCCGACCTACTATGGTCGTAGTGAAGCTTCCCTTAAGCGAATCTCAATGCTGCGGATTCAACGGTATCCTCAGATTTTAATTCTGAGCACTGGTTCAAAAGTTAGAAAATGTTTCTCATGCGTTTACTAAATGTACCTTAAAAAAAGTTCAAAAAATCATTCTGGGCACACCGGGCCTCAGAATCAAGTGCCGTCAATTTTTGAAGACTCATAAAAATCCCAAATAATTTAAAAAATATTATATGGAATTTTCAGGACTTTAAAATAGATATAGGATTTATAAAAATAAAGTCAATCCATGCCCAAAATAACATCAAATTCAACTTTAATATGATTTGAATAAGGAACATTATTATAAAATCCAACATGATATAGGCCCTTCCTTGGTCAAGGTGTTAGCCTTTTGAATAGGGAATTGACTTGAATAATTCTAAGGTTCCCCGCATTTAAGACAATGAACTATAAATGGTTCCCTGGGATAAAATTTATTTATTTCCATCATACTTTTCATTTTTACTTAGAATTTTATTGATCTATTCCCTTCTTTTACACATATAAAACATTTTACTATTCCTTTGAGACATTCCCCTAGGTGTTTATTTCCATGTATATAACATGAAGTAAATTGGTCCTTCTTTTCTCCATGATCTCCACTACCTAAGCTCTTAGAAAACTCTATTCTTCTCATCTTTTTTTAGTCCAAAAGTTGGTTAATGTGAAGGTTGTTAATCATATAGTGTGATAACTTATTATACATAGTCACAATATCTTTCACTCGATTTATCATCCCATTTGGTTCTCATAATCACCGCATTCAACATTAACACGATTCCTCGTGGTTCTGACCATTGACTAAGACCAAAAAGCATAGTGTGGGCAACAATAATCATAGTGAGAAACAATATAATCATAAAAAATCATTCATAGTATGTCTAAATCTTAACACATTTTTTTCAATCTATGACATATTTGCTTTAACCTATTTCATCCAAGATCATCATCTATTAAAATCCATCATAATGGTTTATAAATAAAATGTGAATTGACCTACGCATATCCCTCGAGAGTGTCTATCCAGGTTTGTAGTCTTAGTATCACCCATCATGTATCAATATTGATCGAGTTAATACCCAATTATCTACATTCATAGTTGTTACCCCTAGGTACATTTGTTTCATAGTTGCAGCCACTTTTTAGTTTCCAGAAAGGGATTTATTTTCTAGTAAAACCATATAATCTCCACTTTACCAAAAAATTAGAAAGTCATCTTATAATTAGACTTATCCCTAGGGTTTTAAATAAAGTTCACTAATCATAATCTCAAAATATTAACTAAAATATTCTTTTATTCCAACTATATTGACCCATACTTTTTTCACATAGATATTACATCTAATCAGAAGAACATTAATTACATAACATTACAATCTATGAAAGAATCATAAATATTTAGTATATTTGGAGATTACATACATAATATTATTCTTTCATGAAAGATATTTAATGTATTCCACAAATATCTTCACACATAGTAAACTTATTAGACATACCATACTTAAACCTTTATTCATAACCTAGGGAAATCAAACCTAAGAAAGGGAGAGATCGGATGATAAATAAGAGTAAACATAGGAGATATAAATTGATGAGCATATGAAAGCATAATATAATCATAAGGGTATGAGAAAATGATAATAAGTTACAATAATCATACCTAATCAGTCAAATGTCATTAATAATAAATCATGGCACAAGGCTTTTTCATAACAAAAGACAAAAAGTCATAAGTGTGTGAAATCATAAATAATCAATCATAATCCATGTGAACACATTATAAGCATAAGAAATAAGTTTTTTATATATTAATAATAATATAAAATAAATTCTTTGGTCAAGTCTCGTTTCCAAGACTATCATAGTGGATTGGGGTCACTTCTCATTCCATTATATCCTTAGTCAAGGCTCACTCCAAAGACTATCATAGTAAATAGAGTCCCTTGCTGAACATGGTTCACTCCCCATTCTAGTTTTAATTATCTAATGATATATCCATTATTATCCAATTTATTAGGGGTATATATAATTATTAGAATCATATAATCATAATCCATTCATATGTATTCTACAAGATCATAAAACATTCATCATATCATCATATCATAACCCATAGAAAGGAAACAAGTTTCATAAACATTTTATCATCATAATCATAAAATATCTAGGGAAATAATAAGGATTTTATCATTATATCAAATCCTTAGTAAAGTATAATTAACATAAAATTCTGTTATCATAGATGAAATTTTTCTTTAAAAGATCATTGGAATATTTCTTGAGGAAAATGAAATTTTCATCTTGAAATCACTTATTTAAAATCTAAATATTTATAAAATATTAAGGGAAAAAAATTATTTAAAATAACCATATAAACTTATAAACAATCTTAAAATCATTGATTGGTCATGATGTCAGGAAATATCATTCATGTTGTAATTGTTCAAACAAATATTATGTTTACACCTTCGGTAAAAAACACCTTGTTCAGAAAATGAAAAGAATAATATTTTTAAACCTTTATGTAAAAAATAAAACATGGATAAAAATATCTTTAAAAAATCATTTAACAATATTCAAAAACATCCTTGAAAATATTTTAGAAAACATAGATATAGGAGAAAAGGTTTTTCTGATCGAAAGAGGATAAGTATGGTCGGCTTTTCTTAAAAACGTATTCTGAACCATTTAGAGTAACAAAGAGAATAAAATGATACTAAAACATAAAAGTTCTATAAATAATCATATTAGAATAAAAATTATAGGGTTTTATTAGATATGTATCATATAATTTCCTCAATGTAAGTTAAATCACAAATAATCCCGATTTAAATGGGATTGAAGCATAAATTCCTTACCTCAAGTCATGTATTGATTCATACATGTTCGAACCTCATGTATAATAAATATAGATTTATTATAATTATATTAAATAACTATACTCATATATATCTTAACATATATTATTTACTTATAACATCTTATCACCCATTTATTAACAATTCTTTATTAAAATCATCGTTAAGGGTGATAACTGCTTCGTTTTTCATGCATGTTTCGGTGCGGTAGTCCTGATACTTGTACTTTGATAATGGTTCCATCATATCCATAATTTTAATAATGATATAAATATAATATATATTCATTATATACATATTTATAATCTTTCATAAAATTTATATATAGAAAAATGATTTACATCATTCATGGGGATGGTAGGTCGTACATACGCATAAACTTTGTTTTCATTTTCCAACGAAAAGAAGGAAAGAAAGATAAATAATATTTAATAATTATAGAACCATAATAATATCATAAATATAATATTTAAACTTTAAATATATCATAATAATCAATTATGAATGATGTTTATAGAAAATGAACTATATCGCTATGTGGAGGCAGTAGTCCACACTTACACACGAGCGATACTTTAATTTCTCATTTGATGGAAAATAGGGTGTATAATATTAATTACATAATCATAATAACATTTAATTATATTCAGGATTATTATTTTACTATTTTACGATAAATACCATATATTTTTAAGAGGTAGAAGAAGAAATTAAATTTAAAGTACTTGATTAAGAGTTATACCTCTTCATTGATAAACCTCATTTGGATTACACCTTATGACTTTAAAGGATGGTCTTTTGGAAATACTAGATGATATATAAAATTGGGAATAAATATATATTAAGGTATTATGGTGGGTATTTTCTGAATTATAAGTCTCATTATGTGTGGATAAAAGATTAGAGGTGGTATCCTTTTATAAGGGAGGGAAAAGAAACACTTAGAATTACTTAAAAGATTAAATAATATATATATATATCATAATCTTGTAAAGTGGAAACAAGGCACCCAAAATTTGAATAAAAAATGTTATAAAGTCTAAATAAACTTAACCAATCACATTTGGACATGTTTTGGATACATTTTGAACCTTATCTCTTAGTTAAACCACTTTAAACTCATTTTAACATTAATCTGGATAACTTAACTTTTACCATGAAAACAAAATTATATGAACAAAAATAAAAGGGGGATTCTAAAAAAATTTGTAAATTTTTATTTTAAATTTTGACTAAATTTTACCATATTTAATTTATATAGGTGTTCTAAATTACTTTTAATATAAAAACGTAAAACACATGAAAATCGTTTTTAGGAAAATACCCAATTTGACGGTAAAAATAATTTTACCTTCAAATAAAGTAATAAATTGATTTACATGATTTTTTTGTTTAAATAATAAAATAACTAAGGTTTTTATACTTTTATATCAAGTCAAAACTAAATGTAATATTCCAACTATGCCATTAAATGAAATGACCCAAAAATAGTTTTTAATTTGAGTAAAATATAACTTATCATCACAAAAGTCAAGCTAGGGTTCTAAAATTCAAAATAATGTTTTAAAATTAATTATTTAACTCATTGAAAATATATTTTTCCGAAAAACCCCATGAAATAGGATAAATACAAGTTCTAGAGATATTTTAAAGCTTTACTCGATGGTTTTATTCCAATTTTACCTCCTTTTCTGAGTTGACAAATATATACAATTGTTACTATTCATAATAACCCAAAATTAAGTTAACCATATTAAATTATATTATTTATTATGATTATAAATATGGAATCCATTTTATCAAATTAAATTCATGGAAGTTTCATAATTTAATTTAAAAATTAAGCCAACAAAACATGATGAAAAACAGTTTTTTGGGAAAAATGTCTTGTTAAGTATAAAAAGTTTTTATACCAAAATAAAGAATAAAATTAATTATAATGAATTTAATTTTATAATTAATAATATAAATTAAATAAATTTACTTTTAAACCATTTTAAAACAAAATGGAACTTTTTAAATGCTTGAAATGAAAAGATAGTTTTCAATAAAAATCATCATTTTTCACTATTCGTTGTAAAATCAATCTTTGCTAAAAAATACTGAAATGTAACCCTAATATAATTTTGATATTCTAATTTAAAAAATTATATCATTTTTATGAAATAAAATTTCTGAAATTGGTATAATTTAATTATAATATTTGATCACAAAAATCAATAAAACTGATATTTGAAGAAAATGTATTTTTGAAGCATAAAATGACTTTATTGAAAATAAGATACATATTTATCAATGAATTTAAATTATATAAAACCTTTATTTATTTTTTATAATGTGTTTATTCTTATTCATACCTCCAATTTTAATGGCTAGGTTATAATGTCCATGTTTAAATAATAATATGTATATCACGGTTCGTTTAAACTTGATGTTGTGTATAAAGCAAGCCATCGAAGAAATAAAATTTATTTAAAGAGAAATATATCATAAAATATCGAGGTGTTACATTATCTATGTTATATTTATCTTGGGTAACTTCAGGGCCCCTGTAACTTGGACCAACTTCATCTAATGGATTAAACTCCACCATTACAACACATTATGATATAAAAGGTATTACATGTTGATATACTATATTCTTTGACAAGATTACTAGTGTAACAGTATATAAGTTGATTAAATTCCTTGAGTATTAAGATGTGGTAGCATTAACTCTAATTTATATAATTTCTTAAATATATTATAAATCTTTTTCATATTATAAATGACTTAGGAATATATAAATGTAGCATGATTTTAAAATTAAGTAAATTCTCACCTTATCATTCATTCATGTGTGTTGAATTTAAAACATGAGAATTTAATTATGTATAATATCTCTAAGGTAAAACTTTGAGTTACCCTAAATCTATGATATTCTTTAAAATACATGGGTTTTGATAATATAATAATATTATAGTGAGTGGGATATTTTTTATAGATATATAGTTCAGTCAAGAGACATTAGTGCAAATAATTATCTAGATTGACTCAGTTAAGTATAACATATGGAATACAATGCATTATGTCATTAATATACTTGTGTTTCATGATTCATAGTAGTCCCCAATACTTAAGGTTAACAAGATACCCTTAATTTGAACCTTCATACTTTTCTATATTTCTTATGCCAGTTTTTAATATTGTGCTAGTTAGGCAGAGTTAGGTATGTTGTTAATCATTCAATGGGTTTTTCTTAACTGATATATGGTTTTTCATTATATATAATGGGTATGAAAAATATTCCCATGATTTTGTAAAACTAATTATTTGTATGGACATACATAGTTGAGTGACAAGTGATGTTCTCATTTACTCTAATAATTGACTTGTGGTGTATTCATTTGTCTTGGTCAATTTAACTCAGATGATCGAGACTAAATGAGTTGGTTTATAAAATATTGACATATTGAAATTTTAATTATTATACTCAATTTCATAGGAAAAGTTATTATATGATTATGCATGAATTATAGAGATACATATAGTGGGAAATTGTATAAAGATATATGTGTTTTATAGATATTGTATTAGATCCCTTTATAGCTTGGGTAACAATGATGTTTTTCTAGAGACTACTCATTATTCATGGTTATGAATTAAGACTTCATAATCATTTCTAGTGCTTTAAAATACCATATCATCACAAATAAAATGATAAAAATGACTATTTATTTTGGTACAAAATGTTTTTCCAAAATAGATAGAGCTTACATAATAGTTTTATCTAAGTATGTTTGGAAAGAATATGACCAAATTAAAACCCAAACAAAGTGAAAATCACCACAATTTATTTATTTTATGGGTTTTATTTTCAACACCTTTTCATGGTGGATGTGTTTTATGAAATATGAGATATTTACAAAAATGATTTTCCAATTTCTCTCATTACTATCATGGGTACATGTAATGGGGTGATATGGAATAGAGTTACATTTTATTTTGAAGATCTCAACATCAATTAAACATTAATTATATTATTAGTGAGTTAAATATATATTTTAAAAGTTTATCATTCTATTTATTAACAACACATGTTTTTTTCAAGCTCTTGATATTCTTTAGAGCTTGCCTCATTTATCGAAGCACTCCTATAAAAGTAGGTTTATTTTACACTTCTAGTGAGTGGTTATACAGTCATAGAAACTAAATTAACATGAAGTTCTATCCATTATCTTCTCTTACCTTTACTTGGTATATTTTATATGGTCATGAGTAGAAAAATGGTCCTACATATTATATTCATGATTCTCATAGCTCATTGATTACCTGCAGAGGAAAGAGTTAATTGGTTGTTTTTAAGTGAGGTCTATCTATCACATAGAAGAATAATAAAGGTTATTATGATATACATTGTGTTTTTTATTGTATTAAATTTTTTCATTTATACTTATTGATTCCTCTCCTAATTGATCCCCTCACTTAGGTTTTATAATTATTCTTTCACATATGAGGTATTTTAAATACCCACAAAACCAAACATGTCATTCTCAATAACAAGGGAGAACCAAATATTTGTGATGGTGTGATCAAAATTTATAAAAAGATGGAGTGGATGAAAGGTATGAAAGATGATATGAAATCCTTATATGAAAATTGCACATTTAAACTAGTAATTTTGCCACATAGAAGGAAATCACTTAATAACAAGTGGGTATAAAAAAGTAAAAGTGAATATGGAATCTCATAACCACACTCAAAGTCCATATTACTATTATGGAATTTCAACAAAATAAAGGTATTTAATTCGAAAATAATTTTCCTTATGGTAAAATTGACTTTCATCTAAGTTGTTATTGGTTTGGAGGTTAGCTTAAATCTGGAGGTGCAAAAACATGATGTAAAGAATGTATTTATAAAAGGTGATCTTGAAGAGGAAATATACATAGAGAAACCTAAAGGTTTCTAAGTAAAAGGTGAAGAAAAAAGGGCGTATGGGCTTAAGAAAATTTATATGGTTGGGAAGAGGAATTGATCCAATGATATAAGAAGTTTGACTCATTCATTGACAAAAATGATTGCAAAATAATTGTCATTGATCATTGTGTCCTTTTCAAAATTCTTTCAATTTGATATTTCATTATTATTTTATTTTATATTAATGGAATTTTGATTATAGAGTAAAATAACACCATGATTAATAGGTTAAATAAGGATATTAACAAGTCCTTTTAAATGGATGACATAGAAGAAGCTACATAAATCCTTGGAATAACGATTACACATGATAGGAAGAATCTTAAGATTTGGATATCTCAAGAGAGATGCATTGAGAATGTTATTGAAAGATTATATATGATTAAATATGAAATAGTGAGATGTCCACTTGTGACTCGTTTCAATATCATGATAAGTTAGAGCATGTAAGCTGAGAAAGAGAAAGTGTGGAAGAAAAAAATCCTTACTAGCCAATGGTTGACAATATCATGTATGGCATGGTGTGAACTAGACCATACATTTTTTATGTTGTTAGTGTTGTGGGATCATTATTATCAAATCCAAAAATAATAATATTGTTGAGCAATAATCAAATGAATATTAAGATATTATCAAGGTATTTACAAGCATTATTTTAGTTTTGAAAATGATAAACCTATTTTGGAATGATATATTCATGAAAATATGTCCAAATATTGAGATGAAAGAAAATCCATATATGAATATTTGATAACATTTGTGGGGTGAGTTATCTCATGAAAATTGTGATTAAAGAAGTGTGTTTCCTTATCAACCACAAAAGCTAA
Source organism: Viscum album (assembly GCA_963277665.1). Lineage (NCBI taxonomy): Eukaryota > Viridiplantae > Streptophyta > Magnoliopsida > Santalales > Viscaceae > Viscum > Viscum album. Next base: position 1,974,899,614 of record OY728120.1, on the reverse strand, counting down.
GTATATCACAGTCTCTGTAGGTTATTTGGAGATTTTATGGATGGATAGATTTTTATAAGAGATTAAACAAATCCAAGAGTATTGTGATAGTCAAAGTACAATCATCTCAGTAGGAACCCTACATTTCATTCAATTTCCAAACACATCGACGTTCAATGTCATTGGATTCATAATGTATTGGATGATATATGACTAAAAAATTGTGAAAATCACATTAATGATAATGTGACTGATATGATGACCAAAGTGTTATTGAAAGTGAATCTAAAAGTTTATAAGGATATTACAGGTCTAACGTTTATCCCAAATTAGTCATTAGAAAAATATTTTTGGGGGTTAGTCCCAATTTTACAAGGTGATTTTCAGGAGGAATGAGAGAAATTTGGAATAGTAATTTTTTTCCCTTTGTGAATGTAGACACTTGTTGAATTATATAAATCTTGTGTACTATTACATTTATGTTTATGTGTGCATGTTTTTTGGTGAAATGTAGTTCAAGTTTTGTAATAATACTACATTTTTTTAAATCATATTTTTATTAGGTAGCCACTAATTGTGGTTACATCATTCAATGGGGGTGGGCTGCCCACCCCCACCAATCGACTTTGCACTTCCTATAAAAGGCAGTGCAACCCACTAGAATAAATAGATATTCTAATAGAAACAAAGTTTTGGGATCATCAATAAGATATCTGTCTTCTTTTCCTACTCATTTTTCTCCACTATTCTCATTTTTCTTATTTCAATTTTTGTTTTCTCAACACATTATCAGCATGAACGTTCAAAAAGGAGAATGGTGTGTTTTTGTTTTATTCTCACTGCTTGGTTGGACTGTTCTAATTATTTATTCTTTTTATCTTAAATTTACCACTATATTGGAATATATAATTAATAAATTAGTACATGCAAGAAAGTTTTAAATGAGTAATGTTATGTATTTATTTATTTATTTCAAATCCCCACATGAAAGATTTATTAACCGATTAGGGTGGGATATATATATAATATTAAATGATAATATTAACCTGATTTTAATGTTTTCTAGTTATCATCGTGTCAAATCTCACGAAGCTCAAATTCAAAACTCTTAACATTACCATAAGTAATTACATTTCATGGAAAATGGATGTGGAAATGCATCTTGAATTGATAGATCTAATAGAAACAATTAAAGAAAATAATTTAAAAACCCTCCAAAATAAACCAAAGGTGATGATATTTCTCAGAATACATCTCGATGAGGGTTTAAAATTTAAATACCTCACAAAAATAGATCCATGGAAGCTCTGGAAGAGTTTTAAAGAGAGGTATGATCATCAAAAAGAGGTTGTTCTTCTAGAAACCCATGATGAATGGAATTATGCTTCCAATACTTTAAAAGGGTCAGTGATTATAATTATGTCATGTATAAAATTTTATCATATCTAAAGTACTATGGTATTGGGATTACAGATTCTGATATGATTTAAAATACATATACGACATTTCATGCATCTCACATCACCCTAAAACATCAATATCACTTACAAGAGTAATTAAAATATTCTAATCTCATATCATCATTACTTTTAGTAGAAAAGAACAGTGAGATTTTGATTAAAAATCATCAGTCTCATCGTATTGGTTCAATGGTAGCATTTCCTAAAGCAAATTCTATATTTCATGAAAATATTTGCGGAAAAATTTGGGGATGTGATTCTCATTTTGGATGTGGTTTTGGCGGAAAACGCAGTCAAGGATGTGGTCATAAACTTAGGCATACTTGAAATGAATATCATAATCAAAGAAATATCAGCTCAAACACTCTGAGGAATCCTAAAGATTCCTGCTACATGTGTGGTTCTAAGGGACATTGGTCTCAAGTTTTCTGAACCCCAAAGTATCTTTTTAAGCTCTATAAAGAATATCTTAAAGAAAATAAGAATGAACCCCACTTTTTTTAGATTTCCTATAAAGAGAAAGAAAATGAGGCAAATTTTACTGAGAATCATGATCCATCAAATGATGATTTCACTTACCTTGAAGTGGGTTATTTTACTTGTGAATTTGATGAGATAATAATTGTAAATAATTCAGAAAAATTAAAGTAGTTATGATATATGATATGTCATTTTGTTCTGTATGTTTTTATATTTTAGTTTTTGTATTATTTTAATTTCATAAGGTGTTTCTTATAATATTATTCTCTTTAATTTGAATAATTGAAATGGATTACTTAAATGAGATAGATATTTTCATACCGGATAGTGGAACAACGTACATAATTCTTAAGAATAAAAAATATTTTTATGATCTTAAATCAACAAGACCAATTGTGAATACTATATCAGGTCCTGCAAATCTGATACAAGAGACTGGTAAAGTGAGTTTTTTTTACCCAATAGGAAATAATATTTTATAAAAGATGTGTTGTTTTCCCCAAAGTCTAAAAGAAACTTGTTAAGTTTTGATGATATATACCAGAATGGGTATGATAATCAAACTATATCTGAGAGAAATGAAAAGTAAATGTTCATTACCATTAATAAATTCGATAAGAGTCATGTACTAGAAAAACTTCCAAATTTTTCATCTGGATTTCATTATACCTATATAAGGGAAATCAAAACGCATATGGTAGTAAAGAATGGTCCAAAATCATTAATTTGTGGCATTACTGATTAGGTCATCCGGTTTTAGGAATGATGTGAAAAATAATTGAAAGTTCTCATGGACATTTAGTAAAAGTCTAGCAGATCTCTCCACTAAGAAAAATTTTATGTGAGGCTTGTTCGCTTAGAAATCTGATCACAAGACCATCTCCAGCTAAAATTAATGCCGAAATTCCAGCCTTTCTTGAACGAATTCAAGGGGATATATGTGGACCAATTTATCCATTGTGCGGGCCATTTAAATATTTTTTGATATTAATTGATGCATCTAGCATATGGTTACATGTATGTTTTCTCTCAACTCGTAATTTTGTGTTTTCACGTTTTATTTCCCAAATAATTAAATTGAGAGCACAATTATCTGATCATTTCATCAAAAAATTAAGGCTCGATAATGATGGAGAGTTTACCTCTCAAGATTTCAATGATTATTGTATGGAAATGGGGATCACTGTGGAGCATCTAGTCTCCCATGTGCATACACAAAATGGTTTAGTTGAATCACTGATAAAATGCCTCCAACTTATTGATAGACCATTAATAATGAGAAAAAAGTTGTCAAGATCCATATGGGGTCATGCAATATTGCATGCCTAAACATTAATTCGCATCATACCAAGTGCATATCATAAACATTCTCTACTCCAATTGGATTTTGGCCAAGATCCTGACATCTCCAACTTAAGAATCATTGGTTGTGCAGTATATGTACCAATTTCTCCCCCATAACGTACAAAGATGGGACCTTAGAGGAGGTTGGGAATATATATAGGACATGAATCCTCATCCATCATCAGATATCTTGAACCACAAACTGGTGATGTATTTTGTAAAGACCTAGAAATTCCATGGAAATTTTTTTTAAATACATGGGATTTTTACGAGTTCGCAAAAATTAACAGCGCTTGATTTCGAGGTCCGGTGTGCCCGGAATCAATTTCTGAAGTTTTGTTCAGGTACGTTCAGTAAACGTACGAGCGGGTTTTTATAACTTTTGAGCTGGTGCTCGGAACTAAAATATGAGGGAACTGTTGAACTCATAGCGCTGGTATTCGCTTAAGAATACTTTCACCTCGACGGTAGACGGTCGGGAATAAAAGTTAGTTTTTGGATTTTTATAAAAAAATAATAAAATAAAGTACAACACTTTATTTTATTTTTTAAGTTGTCATGTGTTGAGTGTGTTGGTTAAAAACTCCCCTTGGGAGTTGGTGGTGGGACCGCCACACCCTAACCTCCCATAAGAGGTTATGGTGGTGGGTCCCACTCGAGCATAACCTTCCATGGGAGGATAATTGATGTGGGGACCACCCAACCCCTATTGATGGTGGAGGATGAAACCTCTCCACTCTCCCTCATTAATAAGGGAGATCCTCTTGACCTCCCTGTGCAATTTATTGCACCAAATCATGTGTTTAATAAGGAGAGCCTCTTGGCATCCTCCAAATTAATGAGACAACACTCGTGCATTTAATTTGGTGGAGCCAATTTTTTAATTCTACTTTTTTAATTGGTGTGCCAACATAATATTAGACGACTAATCTAATATTATTTCGTTGGAATTTCTCTTTTGGTGGAATTGAGAGGAGCTTGGGAGAAAAGTACTCCTAACGAAGAACGCTTCTCCCAACGAAGAACGCGAAGAATGCCAGATTTCTTCTTCAACTTCTTTCCTTGAATCCTACTGACGTGGAGTGCCTTCCACGGCCGATGCAACTCGGGATTCGGAGAGCATGGTGGATGCGACGAATGACGAATTCTTTCATCTTATTCCCGCGACTTCAAATGTCAACGAACGACGAACGACAAATACTAAGGTAGGGGGTTTTTTCACGTTGATGATTCCCTTTTTCTTCCTCTCATCAAAGAATGAAAATTGGTACAAAGTGTTGTATTTAATTGTTGAGCTTCATTCTGATGAGCCAAATGATATCATCTCTAAACGCGGAGGGTGTGGGCCAAACTAACATGGCCTGAATCCCTCTGTCGTTCTTTCGTAATGATTCTTCGGCATAGCGATGAGGCAACGACAACAAAGGCAGCAACGAAGAAGGCTGCGCTATTCACGGCCTCCGCGAATCGCACTGCCCCCACGGCGCACCTATACTTCCGGTCGATCACTACTGCACCCCGCCGCGTGAACTGTGGCTTACCTGCATGCTGCCCGGCGCCCCCGCCCCGCCTACCCGCATGTCGTCGCACCCCGCACCACCTACCCAGGCGCTGTCGCGCCCCGTGCCGCCTGGTCGTGCGCAGCCGCGCCCCGCGCCACCTACCTGGTGCCCCCCGTGTACTGCCCGCGCGCCTCTGCGGCCAACCCAGCCCTACTGGCGGCCTGCCCGGCACCCCCGCGCCCTGCCCAGCGCTCCGCTGGCCTACCTGTGCCCCACGCGGCCTGCCCGCTGGCCTCCCATCCACCAACCTCCCGAGCCGCGCCCCTCGCGGCACTGGCCGAACCGGCCCCAGCCTTCGGACTATGTCGCCTGTGTGGCGGCATCTGGGCCAAATCACCCTCGTAGTCCGCTGGGCCGGGCTCAGTGGACCGAGCCTAACTTAGCGGGCTGACCCGCCTAACGGGCTAGGTCAGACCCATCGGGTCAGTTTGGGTTGACCCAGACCTGGTCGGCCCAGACTCGGTTGGGCCGAGTCGGTCTGACTGGGTCGGACCGGACCCGGGCCCACTACCGACCCTTTGCTTAATTTGGCCATATCTATGGCACCGGACGCTCATTTGACGAGCCATAAGCGGCGCTGGTAATCTCTATGAGATATGGTCTCTTTGAGTATACCCCACTAGAGATCGGGCTATAGTTGAGATACGGTCGGGTTGGTTCGTACACGAATCCAACCAGGGTCCCGGGACTAAAATCCTAATAACTCACAGACCGGGCGTCCGATTGACACACCGTCTGTTGCATTAAGACCCCTATAACATGGAGGTCTGTTGAGATATTTCTACGTGAGACTTTGTGACACTTGGAGTATCAACCAATAGCTCGTGGAGCGGATCCTCTCAGTGACGAGCAGACAAAGTACGGAGACCTAGTAGCTAGCTGAGACCTAACGATTGCTTGACCGATTTGACTCGGAGTGACTCGACTAGCCCAGTGGGGAGCGCCTCTGTGTGACGCGGCAGACCCATGGTTGAGGAGTGCCTTAGTGTGAGCACGGCTGACCCGTGGTACTCGACAGGAGGAGTACCTCTGTAGGCTATTAGGGGGAGCACCTCTATGTGACGCAACAGACCCATGGTGGGGAGCACCTCTATGTGACGCAGCAGACCCACAGTACTCGACAGGAGGAGTGCATCAATAGTCCAAGGTTTGTGGGAAGCGCCTCTATGTAATGCAGCAGGCTCACTGTACTCGATAGAGGAGGAGTACGCCACCAACCATGGTTTCAATAATGAAAATACCGGTTTGAGATGAGTCAATGACTTTTTTGTTTTCCTCATGATTGAGATGGGTTACTAGTTAACTTAGGTATATGTATGGGCATATACCTAAGTAATGGTTATCCATTGTTTTCATACTTTTTGGTTTATCCTTGTTGGATTTTGTGAGAACTTGAAGGTCTCAGGGTCCCTACTGAGTATCGTTATACTCACCCCTATACGGGCTATACCTGCACCTCGTTGTGTTGGATGCAGACGACGGACAGCACTGACGGAGGCCGAGAGCGTCAGGACTGGACGGTACCCAGAGGTGGACCTTATGACAAGTCAGTACACAGAGGCATTTGATGGACGTGGAGTGTTGAGGTGGCCATCTATACCTACCCTTCATGTAGGAACCCTGGAGGATGATCCAGAAGCTTCTCTTTACCTTTCATCTATTTGTACCTTTTTAAGTTGTACTTGTACTTTACAGTTGGGCTTGTATTTCTGACCCTTTTACTTCCAACACTCTCTTTTGTATACAGTTTTACATAGTGTTTTACTTCCAGTTGTGTACTCTGATGTGTTTGTTTACAGTTTTAAAGGAAATTCCTTCCCAGTTTAGGGATTTACGTCTTTGGTGCTAGTCACTGGCCCCTAGCCTATGGAAGGAGGGCTTGGGGTAGTCATGATACAGGCCCTGGGGGATGGGTCGTGAAAAATTGGTATCAGAGGAGTCAGTTATACCGTAGAACTTAGGACTCTGATATTTCTTTTCTGTGAAGAAATAGTGTTAAGGGTACTGAGTGTGGTTTTCAGTTCAGGGAGTCTAGTGTTGGTGCGGGCGGCTGACGTATCCATACACCAAGACCCTAACTTCTTATTTCTGACTTAGTGCACAAAAACACTAATTACATGTGTGTTTTTAAAATTTTTTCTTTAATTCGGCTCAACTAGGTCAGCTCACCATGTATAAATCTTTTGACTATGTCACATCTATTTCTTTCAGGATGCCTCCCCGCGGATGACCAGTTAGAGACCCGAGAGTTGTACGCACTGACAGCCCACTGAGCGACGAGGCCTGGGTGTAGGGCCCTTTACCAGTGGAGGCACCAACGGTACTAATTTCCATTGGGCCACCAATGCCACCAGCCCCAGCAGTAGATGATGCACGTCGCTTGAGCGTGTTTCACGAGTTCCAACACCAGAGGTCACTCAGGTTCAGGGGAGAGACGGACCCATAGGCGGATGAGGATTGGCTGGAGGCTGTGGTGAGAGTCTTCAGGCTAATAGGGACACCAGCAGACTTTATGGTGATCCTTGTTGCCAGACTCCTTCAGGAAGCAGTAGGTAGATGGTGGATCCTGATACTCTAGGTTCATGACGAGGCGACACTTCTTTGGGCAGACTTCGAGAGCCTATTCTGGGCGGATTTTGTCCCATCCACCCTTCGAGTGGTCCGGATACAAAAGCTACTACATCTATGACAGGGTAGCATGATGGTGGCGCAATACTTAGAGAGGTTTACTGACCTCTCGCGCTACTCCACTGATATGGTACGGGACTCGTTCTTTAGAGCCCAGACCTTCTAACAGGGACTCAGGTGGTAGATCAGAGCTTCGGTGATCTCACTTGGAATCCTGACTGAGGTGGGGGTGTTAGAGAGAGATCTCCTAGTGGAGAGTTTCCTTAATGAGCAGTCTCCAGTAGCCAGACCCACCACTAGTCAACATGTAGCGGAGTCTTCTACAGCTGGCAGTAGATAGATGTCGCAGAGGTCCAAGAGGACCAGACCTACAGGTGGTCAACCGCATGACTCAGGATTAGTTGTGTGGGGAACACAGAGTAGAGACACACATGTTGGTATCAGGAAGTGTTACTCATGTCGCGGGCAGGGTCACATGGCTCGTGACTGTCCGAACCACCATTCAGATGACCAGCTGTCAGTTGAGGGACCTTCCAGGTAGAGGCAGAGGTTCGATCGAGGCGGTCCGCAGGGCGCAGGCAGACGTGGCAGAGGATCTGTTCGAGCAGCTGGCGGTGGACGACGTTACGAGGTGCTACCGCCACCACCACCAGGAGGTCCACCCTAACTGCAGGGAGAAGGTGGAAAGGGGAGAGCTCAGCTTCAGGAAGCTAAGGCTTATGACCATGGTGCTCCGGAGATGATTTGAGGTACGATCTGTGTCTACTCCACCTTAGCTGCGGTTCTTATAAACACAGGTGTCAGTCATTATTTCATAGACACTGCCCTCATTTGGAGCTCGGAGATTCTGACAGAGCCATTGGCTAGATCCTTACGGCTAGAGACTCCTATGGGAGCAGACTCTACGATTACGCACCGGTTCCGACAGTGTGATCTTACTCTACGAGGTGAGAGCTTCGGCTGGGATCTTCTTGTAGCAGCATCGAGGCCTTACGACTCCATCTTGGGTATGGACTGGTTATCTACATTCCATGCTCAGATTAACTATATTAGGTGAAAAGTGTGGTGTGTCCGCACGTATGGGACCAGGTTCACCTTCACCGGTGAGAAGGTAACCTTTGCAGCACAGGACGAACTTACTCGGAGGAGGGTGCAGCTGATCACTCACCAGTTGGATTGCCTTACCCTCGGAGCAGTTGATGTGGAGAGTCTAACTTATCCTATAGTGGTGGACCAATATGCTGATGTTTTCCCTAACGATGTCCCAGGACTACCTCCTCGCAAAGAGGTGGATTTCTACATTGACCTGTACCCTGGGACAGCACCGATATCTACTCCAGCATATCGGATGGCTCCCGCTGAGCTTCATGAGCTGCAGGTATAGCTAGAGGACTTGCAGGGGAAGGGAATCATTCGGCCTAGTGTTTCTCTCTGGGAAGCCCCGATTCTGTTCGCCAAGAAGGCAGATGGGAGCTTGAGGATTTGTGTCGACTACCATCTCCTGAACCAGGTGACTGTGAAGAATAAGTACCCACTCCCGAGGATTGACAGCCTCTTTGATCAGCTAAAGGGAGCTTGGTGGTTCTCGAAGATAGACCTCAGATCAGGATATCACCAACTCAGAGTTTGAGATGAGGATGTGCAGAAGATTCCCTTCAGGTGTCGTTACGGCCACTACGAGTTCTTGGTTATTCCCTTCGGAGTAACCAATGCTCCAGTAGTGTTCATGAGTTCCATGAACAGGATCTTCCAACCTTACCTTGATCGCTTTGTCGTAGTCTTCATCGACGACATTTTGATCTACTCGACTACTGAGGAGGAGCATGCCTACCATTTACTGGTAGTACTGGACACACTCTGAGAGCACCAGCTTTATGGTAAGCTATATAAGTTCCAGTTCTAGATCCGAGAGGTGCACTTCTTGGGACAAGTCATCTCGAAGGCTAGAGTTGCATTGGATCCAGCGAAGATTAAGGCAGTACTTGCTTAAGAGCCACCCAAGAGTGTGACAGAGGTACAGAGTTTCTTGGGTTTGGTTGGCTACTACCGGAGATTCGTTCTAGACTTCTCCAGATTTTCGGCACCACTATCAGCCATGACGAAGAAGTGGAACCCTTCGTGTGGTCGGAGAGATTCCAGTAGAGCTTTCAGGAGCTGAGGCAGAAGCTGACTAGTGCCCCCATTTTGAGGCTTCCAGAGGAAGGCGTAGAGTACGTAGTCTACTACCACGCATCAGGGCCCGAACTCGGGTGTGTCCTCATGCAAGAGCGATCTATGATCGCATATAGTTCTCAGCAGCTGAGACAGCATGATCAGAACTATGCTACCCATGACCTGGAGCTAGCATCAGTGGTCTTCGCCTTGAATATGTGGCGGCACTATTTGATGGGTGAATGTTTTACAGTCTACTCTGATCACAAGAGTCTCAGGTATAATTTCTATCAGAAGGACCTGAACCTGAGATAGCGTCATTGGCTTGAGTTCCTCCAGGATTATGACTTTGAGATAGTCTATACTCCTGGAAAGGGGAACATTGTTTCGGATGCGCTCAGCAGGAGGATTGGTATTCAGCTATTAAGATAGGCGACAGAGCAACTGGCTGCCTTACAGATATCCTTTGTGGATAGGGATGGAGCAGTATTCCTATAGTCACTTACAGTCACTCCCCCACTCCTTCAGTGAGTCTGGGAAGCACGGCATGGGGACGCTGACTGCGAGACATGACGTGCTCATATATCCACAGGGTAGGCGCCTGATGGATTTTATGAAGGTGGGGAGCACGCCATCCTCTTCAAAGGACGTACCTTGGTACCAGTTTCACTTCAGGAGGATGTGTTGAGAGAGTTCCACACTTCCCCTCTTGCGGTACATCCAGGAGTGGCGAAGATGTATCAGGACCTCCAACGACAGCACTGGTGGCCAGGTATGAAGAAGGCGGTAGCGGAGTATGTCTCACGATGCCTCACTTTTCAGCAAGTGAAGGTGGAGTACTAGGTACCAGCAGGCTTGGTTCATCCCTTAGAGGTCCCAAAGTGGAAGTGGGATGGGATATCCATGGACTTTGTGATGGGTCTTCCATGTACATCCAGGAGTCATGATTCGATATGGGTGATCGTTGACCGACTCACCAAGTCGTCCCACTTCCTACCGATCAGAGAGCAGGGCTCAGTAGAGAGCTTGGGACACCTCTATGTATAGGAGATTATGCATTTACATGGAGTACCTTCTTCTATTATCTCCGACCGTGACACACGGTTTACTTCCCGACTATAGAAGGGGTTGTAGGAGGCTTTTGGGACACAGCTTCGGTTAAGAACCACCTTCCATCCACAGACAGATGTTCAGACTGAGCGGACCATTCAGACCCTCGAGTACATACTCCGAGCTTGTGTCCTAAACTTTGGTCATAGCTGGGAGGATCACTTACCATTGGTATAGTTTTCCTACAATAATAGCTATAACTCCACCATAGGGATGACACCTTTCAAGGAATTGTATGGGCGACCTTGCAGATCACCCTTGTGCTGGACAGACCCTGGGGAGTCAGCACTAGTGGGACCAGAGATGGTACAAGCTACCACCGAGAAGGTGCAGATCATCCAGGAGTGGATGAAGGCTGCACAAAGCAGGCAGAAGTCATATGCTGACAGGAGACGGAGAGCTCTAGAGTTCGAGTATGATGACCACGTCTTCCTACGAGTCTTGCCTCGATGAGGTCTACAGAGATTTGGCTGAGGCGCCAAGTTATCTCCGAGGTTCATCAGACCTTTCCAGGTCCTCAGCAGAGTAGGCGAGGTGGCTTACCGCCTAGCTCTTCCACCTCAGCTGCACCGGGTGCATAACGTCTTCCACGTATCTCAGCTGAGGAGATACGTGCACGACCCTTCTCACATCATCGACCATGGGAAGCTGGACATAGAGGATGGGGCGACTTTTACGGAGGTTCCAGTAGAGATTGAGGATCGGCAAGAGCGGTTCCTACATGGACGGTCGATACCTCTGGTGCGCGTTTTTTGGCAGCACGGGAACCTCCAGGAGAGCACATGGGAGAGGGAGGCTCAGATGCGTGCTCAGTATCCCCAATTTTTCCCTTAGTGTGAGTTGTAGCTTACGGGGATGTAAAGCCCTGAGGTGGGGAGAATGTAAAGACCCGTAAATTTAATGTAATTTTTTTAAAATAAATGGGATTTTTATGAGTCCGCGAAAATTGACGGCGCTTGATTTTGAGGCCCGGTGTGCCCGGAATCAATTTCTAAAATTTTGTTCGGGTACGTTCAGTAAACGTACAAGTGATTTTTTATAAATTTTGAGTCGGTGCTTGAAACTAAAATCTGTGGGCACCATTGAACTCACAGCGCTGGTATTCTCTTAATAATACTTTCACCTCGATGGCAGACGGTCGGGAATAAAAGTTAGTTTTTGGATTTTTATAAAAAAATAATAAAATAAAGTACAACACTTTATTTTATTTTTTAAGCTGCCATGTGTTGAGTGTGTTGGTTGAAACCTCCCCTTGGGAGTTGGTGGTGGGACCGCCACACCCTAACCTCCCATGAGAGGTTATGGTGGTGGGGACCACCCGAGCATAACCTCCCATGGGAGGATAATTGAGGTGGGGACCACCCGACCCCTATTGATGGTGGAGGATGAAACCTCTCCAATATCCCTCATTAATGAGGGAGAGCCTCTTGACCTCCCAGCACAATTTATTGTGCCAACGCATGTGTTTGATAATGAGAGCCTCTTGGCATCCTCCAAATTAATGAGACAACACTCATGCATTTAATTTGGTGGAGCCGGGTTTTTAATTATCCTTTTTTAATTGGTGTGCCAGCGTAATATTAGATGACTAATATAATATTATTTCATTGGAATTTCTCTTTTGGTGGAATTGATAGGAGTTTGGGAGAAAAGTACTCCCAACGAAGAATGCTTCTCCCAACGAAGAACGCGAAGAATGCCAGATTTCTTCTTCGACTTCTTTCCTTGAATCCTACTGACAAAGAGTGCCTTCCACAGTCGATGCAACTCGGGATTCGGAGGGCGTGGCAGACATGACGAACAATGAATTATTTCGTCTTCTTCCCGTGACTTCAAACGTCAACGAACGACGAACGACAAATACTAAGGTAGGGGGTTTTTGCACAATGATGCTTCCCTTTTTCTTCCTCTCATCAACGAATGAAAATTGGTAAAAAGTGTTGTATTTAATTATTGAGCTTCATTCTAATGAGCCAAATGATGTCATCTCTAAACGCGGAGGGTGCAGGCCAAACTAACAAAGCCTGACTCCCTCCGCCATTCTTTCGTAATGATTCTTCGGCATACCGATGAGGCGACGACAATGAAGGCAGCACGACAAAGGTCGCGCTACCCGCGGCCCCTGTGAATTGCACCGCCCCCGCAGCGCGCCTATACTTCTGGCTGATAACCATTGCACCGCCTACTCGTGCGCTGCCGTACCCCGCGCTGCCTAGCTCCGTTGGTGCCCCCCGCGCGCCACCACGGCCTGCCCTGCCCTACCGGTGGCCTGCCCGGCACCCCCGTGCCCTGTCTAGTGCTCCGTCGGCCTGCCCATGCCCTGCGCGGCCTACCCGATGGCCTCCCAGCTGCCAACCTCCCAAGCCGCGCCCCTCGCGGCACTGGCCAAACTGGCCCCGGCCTTTGGGTCGTGTCGCCTGCGTTGCGACATCCGGGCCGAACCGCCCTCCCAGTCCGCTGGGCCCGGCCCAGCGGACTGGGCCTAACTTAGTGGGTTGACCCGCCTAACAGGTTGGGTCAGAACCATCGGGTCAGTCTGGGTTGACCCAAACCGGGTCGGCCCAGACTGGGTTGGATCGAGTTGGTCCGATCGGGTCAGACCGGACTCGGGCCCACTACCGACCCTTTGCTTACTTTGGCCATATTTGTGGCATCAAACGCCCGTTTGACGAGCCGTCAACAACGCTGGTAATCTCGATGAGAGATGGTCTCTTTGAGTATACCCCACTGGAGATCGGGGTATAGTTGAGATACGTTCGGGTTGGTTCATACACGAATCCAACCGGACCCTCGGGACTAAAAGGCTAATAACTCACAGATCGGGTGTCCGATTGATGCGTCGTCTATTGCGTTGATACCCCTATGACGTGGTGGTATGTTGAGATACTTCTACGTGAGACTTCGTGACACTTGGAGTATCGACCAGTAGCCCATGGAGCGGATCCTCCCGGTGATGATCAGATAGAGTACGGAGACCTAGTAGATGGCTGAGACCTGACGATTGTTTGACCGATTCGACTCGGAGTGACTTGACTAGCCCTGGGGAGAGCCTCTGTGTGACGCGGAAGACCCATGGCAGAGGAGCACCTCTATGTGAGCGCGGCAGACCCGCGGTACTTGACAGGAGGAGTACCTCTGTAGGCTATTAGAGGGAGTGCCTCTGTGTGACACGGCAGACCCACGGTGGGGAGCACCTCTGTGTGACGCAGCAGACCCACGGTACTTGACAGGAGGAGTGTCTCAGCAGTCCAAGGTTAGTGGGAAGTGCCTCTGTGTGACGCGGCAGTCCCACTGTACTCGATAGAGGAGGATTACGCCACCAGCCATGGTTTCGATAATAAAAATTCTAGTTTGAGATGAGTCAATGACTTTTGTGTTTTTCTCATGATTGAGATGAGTTACTAGTTAACTTAGGTATATGTATGGTCATATACCTAAGTAATGGTTATCTATTTTTTTCATACTTTTTGGTTTATCCTTTTTGGATTTTGTGAGACCTTGAAGGTCTCGGGGTCCCTACTGAGTATCGTTATACTCACCCCTGCACAGGCTATGCCCGCACCTCATTGTGTTGGATGCAGAAGACGGACAGCACTGACGGAGGCTGAGAGCGTCAGGAATAGACGGTACCCAGAGGTGGGCCTTATGACGAGTCGGTACACAGAGGCGTCTGACGGACGTGGAGTGTTGAGGTGTCCATCTATACCTACCCTTTAGGTAGGAACCCCGGAGGACGATCCAGGAGCTGCTCTTTACCTTTCAGTTGTTTGTCCCTTTTTCAGTTGTACTTGTACTTTACAGTTGGGCTTGTATTTCCGACCCCTTTACTTCCAGAACTCTCTTTTGTATACAGTTTTACATAGTTTTTTACTTCCAGTTGTGTACTCTGATGTGTTTTTTTATAGTTTTAAAGGCAATTCCTTCCCAGTTTAGGGATTTACGTCTTTGGTGCTAGTCGTCGGACCCTGTCCTATGGAAAGAGGGCTTGGGGTAGTCACGATACGGGCCCTGGGGGACGGGTCGTGACATATTTACAATGAATTTTACTGATTGTCACTTCAATGAAGAAGTATTCCCATCATTTGGGGGAGAAAAGAAACAAAGGGAGAAGATTTCCTAACATGTCCAAATGTTATCTTTTCTCGATCCTCTCACCCGGCAATGTGACATGGAAGTGAAAATGATTTTACATTTTCAAGAGCTATCAAATCAATTGCCTGATGCATTTACTAATTCAAAGGGTGTGACTAAATCACACACACCGCCTGTAAATGCACTTTCTATAATTGATGTCCCAAAGACACAATTACATAATGATGTTATGGAAATCTCAAAAACATGTATAAAGCATTGAAGACCAATTGGCTCTAAGGATAGAATTCCTTAGAAATGAAAATGGATGGATATAATTGAAAACTCCATTATGAAGGAGTGTGTTCCAGAAGAAACACGTAATTTAAGTGTTCTTAAAGAAATACATGATGAGAATCATAGATAGAAATCACGGGATATAGAAAACCCTGAAGGTTTTGAAAATAATGAAATATATATTAATTATACCACTATAAGTGATATATGTAATAGAAGTATTGTGGAAAATATTGATGAAATATTTTCATATTCTATGTCACATGATATAGAAAATGAAGGCCCTGAACCAATGTCTGTTATGGAATGTCAAAAACAACCTGATTGGAGTAAATGGAAAGACACAATGCAAGTTGAATTAAATTCACTTAATAGGCGAAGGGTTTTTGGACATATCATGCTCACACCAGAAGCTGTGAAGCTTTCTGGGTATAAATGGGTTTTTGTGTGTAAATGGAACGAAAAAAATGAGATTGTAAGATACAAAGCTCATCTTGTCGCACAAGGTTTTTCTCAGAGACCTGAAATTGATTATGAGGAAACATATTCTCCTGTTACGGATGCTATCACTTTTCAATATCTAATTAGTATTGCAGTGGCTGAGAAGGCTAATATGAATCTTATGGATGTTGTTATAACTTATTTATATGGGTCACTTGATAATAGTATATATATGAGAATCCCTGAAGGATTCAAAATACCTAAAGTATTGAAATCAAAACCCAAAGACCTATATTCAATTAAATTGTAGAAATATCTATATGGATTAAAACAATCTGGGCATATGGTGGTATAATCATTTAAGTGAATATTTGTTAAATAAAGGGTATGTAAATAACCACATATACCTATGTGTTGTTATTAAGAAAACAACATATGGATATGCAATCATTGTTGTTTATATTGATGATTTAAATATCATTGGAACTCCATAAGAGATTAATGAATCAATAAGAAACTTAAAGGATGAATTTGAAATGAAAGACCTAGGAGAAACCAAGTATTGTCTTGGATTACAAAATGATCATATGCCAAGTGGTATATTTTTGCATCAGTCGAATTACACTGAAAATGTCTTAAAATGATTTAATATGAATAAAGTGAATCCTTTAAGTACTCCAATGGTTGTTTGATATTTAAATACTAAGAAAGATCAATTTTGACTCTGTGAAGAAAATGAGGAGTTAGTTGGTCCATATGTACCATACCTCACTGCTATCAGAGCACTAATGTATCTTGTTAATTTTACTCATCTTGATATATCTTTTTCTACTAATTTATTGGAAAGATTTAGTTTAGCCCCTGCTTGAAGACACTGGAATGGTATTAAACATATTTTTCATTATCTTTGCGGCACTATTGATTTTGTTTTATTCTATTCTAACAAACTAGAAAGGAAGATGAACAATTTTTCTGATGGAGGTTATTTATCTGATCTACATAATGTGCAATCACAAACTGGTTATGTGTTCACAGTAGGAGGTACTATCATATCTTGGAGATCACAAAAGCAGACACCTGTCGCCAGATTTTCAAATCATTCAGAAGTGATAGCATTACATAAAGCATGTCGAGAATGTGTTTGGTTGCGATTTATGAGTCAACACATTCGAGCGACAAGTGGATTACCTATGGATAATAACCCAATAATTTTATTCGAAGATAATATTGCATGCATCACACAATTGAAAGAACACTTCATCAAGAATGATCAGACAAAACACTTACCACCAAAAAAATTTGTTGGGTACCGGGACTGCGCAGTGGAAGCCGGTGGGCCGGGATTTAAAAAAATTTCTACTTCACCAGAGTGACGTAACCCTGTCAACTCTGATGATCTTGTCCCAGCTAGTTCTGAGTATCTCTCAAGGTTCTTTAATAGCACAAAAATAAACTTGAACATTTACCTTTGTTCAAAATTGATGTGCAGGATGCCGGCGATCGTTGCTCGAAGACTCTGATGTTGAATCCCTCTAGATCATCCACACACACCTCACAAATCTGCTCATGCGTCGTTCATCAAGATCCGGGTGCTATCGCGGATCTTCGACACACACTTTGACGCAGCGATGATCACCACAAACTAGCGTCTTCGATCCGTGAATGCAGAACTTGAAGAACTTGCTAGTTTGAGAGAGTCTCTCTCTAGAACACAGGAGGAGAGAGAGGCTCTCAATTCCAACGGATGAATAGTTCCAAGGGGAGAGCCTCTCTCTTAATATATATAGGGAATATCTAAAATACGCTGTAAGGGTCCCCCCCCCCCCCCCCCGTGTATTAAACATTCACTATATATTATAAATAATTATTTATGACAAATTAAATTATGCCATAAATGATATTTATTATTTATCACTATACTACAATATATATATATATATATATATATTGCATGATAAACATGAGTCTAACTCAACTCGCACCTCCTGATAATATTAAATGAACCCAAGATATAAATATTTGTCCGATTAATATTTATCTATGTATTTACTTAATCACTCATAAATACATGTTATAAATAAATTCAACGAATTATTCCAAACTTGAATAATAAAAGAATTTATTTATTACTTGGTGATCCATAGGACTTGGATAATACCCAGACCCCATGGTGGGGCCCACCAAGCCCTATAATCCTATTCATCAGAATAGGTCAGATTCTCAAAGCACTGTTGTGTGTGACCCTCTAGGCCGTTATCTCAATAGCAGTGAATAATATCACCGACTTAGAGTGGGGTCTAGCAACCCATCGAGGCCCCTATAGAGATAAGGAAAATTCAAAGAAATGATTGTCTTCCTACGAACACATTTTGTGTAATATAATCTCTTCGTCATCGATATCTCAATAAAGCATAATGCATACTTAGTGTCATCATTCTTTATTCTCTTTATTTTGTTTGTTGATTTGTCTGGATGGTCTTACCTTCCACTACCATGGCCATGGATTTAATGAACGTGCAAACATCCTAATCAACCAGGCCCAAGATATCTCTTCCTAAACTCGGAAGCGACAAATCCTTTCTTGATCATTCAATCAATGTCATGCCATTAATGACGTACCCTATATAAACTACCTCACCACGACTTGTCTCCATGGTTTTCGCCTTATATCAAATGTACGCAATTAAATGAAATTCATTGATAATGATCTCAGTTCAGGAGACCATTACACATGTCCGTATATAGGAATGACCAATGACACCAAAAACATGTGGTGTTCCTATTAAGTGGGTCTGTCCTCATGATCTCGATAGCTAGAGATCATCAAGTGCAAACTTTATGAGATGAAGTCTCAATGTTTATGATCCCCCAGCACCTGAGGGTCACACATCATCTGTGTCCTTTCAGAATGATGTAACTGGACCATAGGACGTTACTTTAAGATTATTGTCATGGCATCTCAGGGTTCTCATTATAGCCTGGGACCTGCTATAACCATTTGATGCAACAGGTAATCTAAGGAAATTGCCATTAATAAAATGGATGCAGAAGTATATACACTATCATGGAAAGATAAACACATGTATAAAACAACCTGAATACATGTAACAGCAATCCAAGTACAAAATAAGTTGGGTCTAGGGCACCCACTTTCAACACTCCCACTTTCAACACTCCCATTTTCACTAGAGCCAACTGCTAACAGGTTTCAATCTGCTATCTCTAACATGTGAATCATGCTTCTGCTGAGAAATGGCTTTAGTCAAGGGGTCTGCCATGTTGTCCTTTGTGGCTACTCTGCTAACTGTCACTTCACCTCTTTGAGTAAAATCCCTCAAGAGATGAAACTTTAGAAGAATATGCTTTGTCCTCTGGTGAGACATGGGATCCTTGGAAAGCACCACTGCAGTAGTATTATCACAATATACTGGAACAAGGTCTGCACTTCTAGGTACCAAACCAATGTCTGAGATAAATCTATGTATCCAGACTGCTTCCTTTTCTGCATCGGAAGCTACAATATATTCGGACTCTGCTGTATAATCAGCAACCACAGCTTGCTTTGAGCTTCTCCAGCTCACTGCACCACCATTAAGGCAAAAGATGTAGCCTGACTACGATTTCATATCATCATGATCTGTCTGGAAACTAGTATCAGTGTATCCCCTCACAACTAGTTCCTCGTCTTCTCCATACACCAGGAACATATCCTTAGTACGCCTCAAGTACTTAAGGATAGTTTTAACAGCTGTCCAGTGCATCTCCCCTGGATTGGCTTGATATCTACCCACCATGCTTAAAGCAAAAGCAACATCAAACCTAGTACATAGCATGGAATACATGATAGAACCCACTGACGAAGCATAAGGGAATCTACTCATTCTTTCAATCTCCTCCTGTGTTTGTGGACCCATTTTCTTGGAGAGATTTACACCATGTGACATAGGTAACAATCCTCTCTTGGATTGTTCCATATTGTACCTTTTGAGTACCTTGTCAATATATGTACTTTGACTTAGGCCAAGCATCCTTTGAGATCTATCTCAATAGATCTTGATCCCTAGAATTTAGGCTGCTTCACCTAAGTCTTTCATGGAGAAGCATTCATTTAAACCAGTCTTAACTGACTGTAATACTTGCACCTCGTTTCCCATGATTAATATGTCATCAACATATAAAACTAGAAAAACAATAGCATTCCCTTCAACCTTTTTATAGACACAAGGCTCACTTTAATTTTTGACAAAACCAAAATCTCTTATGGCCTCATCAAAGCGTACATTCCATGATCTTGATGCCTACTTCAATCCATAAATGGATCTCTGCAACTTGAATACTTTATTGGCATTCTTTGACTTAAAAAACCCTTCGGGTTGAGTCATATAGACGTCTTCAACCAACTTCCCATTTAGAAAAGCAGTTTTGACATCCATTTGCCAAATTTCATAATCATGAAAGGCTGCTATTGCAAGCAATATTCTGATGAATTTAAGCATTGCCACTGGTGAGAAGGTTTCATCATAGTCAATGCCTTGACGTTGTCTGAAACCCTTTGAAACCAGTCTTTCTTTAAAGGTATTAACCTTACCATCCATGTCCAGCTTTTTCTTGAATACCCATTTGCATCCAATGGGCTTTACATCAGCTGGAGGGTCTACCAAAATCCAAACTTGATTTTGGTACATGGACTCCATCTCATAATTCATGGCTTCTTTCCATGTTGCAGCTTCTTTGACTTCTACTACTTCCTTGTAGGTTATAGGTTCATCATCCTCAAGGGTTATTGTGTCACCTGACTCGGTGAAAAGAAAACCATAACGCTCTGGTTCTTTAACCTCTTGCGTAGACCTACGCAATATCTATGTCTCGGGAACAATTTATTCTTCCACTTGCTCTTGTGGAGATTGTTCCTCTACCAACTCTTGTGCATCTGGAGCATTAACTTCATCGAAGTCAATATTGCTCCCACTATTTCCAGTAGAAATGTGATCTATTTCTAGAAATGTGGCGTATCTTGCCACAATGACTTTTCTATCTAAAGGGTTATATAGGTAGTATCCTCTAGTTTCCTTAGGATAACCTATAAAGATGCTCTTAGTGCTTTTGGATGCTAATTTGTCACTTGGTAAAGTCTTGAAAAATGCCTCGCACCCCCACACATGCATGTGTCAGATTGGGTTTCTTTCCATACCATAATTGATATGGAATCCCATCCGTGGCTTTAGTTGGTACTCGATTAATGGTATATGCTGCTATCTGCAAGGCGTATCCCTAAAAGGATAATGGAAGAGTTGTATGACTCATCATTGATCTGACCATGTCAAGAAAGGTTCTATTCCTCCTTTCACTAACACCATTCCATTATGGTGTATAAGGAGGAGTGAGTTGGGATACTATCCCACACTCCTTCAAGTGATCAATGAAATCTTGGTTAAGATATCCTCTGCCTCGGTCTGAGCGAAGTGCTTTATCTTCTTACCAAGTTGGTTTTCTACTTAATTTTGGTATTCCTTAAAGAAACGAAAGGAATATGACTTATACCGCATTAAGTAGATATAGCCATACCTACTATAATCATCGGTAAAAGTGATGAAGTATAGAAAACCACCCCTTGCCTCTACTGGAAATGGACCACATACATCGGTATGTATTAATCCCAGTACTGCATTGGCTCTTTCTCCCTTTCCTGAGAAAGGTGCTTTAGTCATCTTTCCTTGTAAACAAGCTTGACATACAACTAAGGGTTCTAACTGTACCGAGTCTAGATACCCTTCTTGATGTAATCTTTGTAATCGCTTCTTGTTTATGTGACCAAGACTGAAGTGCCATAGGCGGGTGTTATTTGAGTCATGTTGGTTGTTTTTGTCATTGATAGCCATTACTGAGTTTTCTAGTTCTATTATATATAAACCATTGTTAAGATGTGTCATACCATAACATATGTTATCCCTATAAAAGAGACAGCTTTTATTTCCAAACTTGAAATAAAAACCCATAGTGTCTAAACATGACACAGAGATAATGTTTCTAGTAACAGACGGTACATAATAGCAATTGTTTAAAAAAAGAACCAAACCAGTTGGTAAAGTCAAGTGATAGTCTCCCACTGCCAAGGCCACCAGACTTGCACCATTTTCAGCTCGGAGATCCACTTGACCTTTTTCAATCTTATTAAACCTACTTGGTTCCTGTATATGAATACAAATGTGTGAGCCACATGCCGTATCCAATACCCAACTTGTAGATAAAGATAGATTGCATTAAATAACAAAAATACCTGAAGCAGAAGCGACAACTTGCTTCTTCTTCCTAGCTCTGCAATTCTTCTTCTAGTGGCCTTTCTTTCCACATCCAAAGCATACATCTTCCTGCTCATTACTTTGCCTCTGAATCTTTGGCTTCTTGGCAGGACAATGTATTGGTGTATTTGGCCTTGACTTGGCCTTAGACCCCTTTGTCTTGCCCTTGTTTTTCTTGTTCACCATAAGGACAGATGTATTGGTGTTTTTCATGTCCTTATCAGCTTGGCGAACTAAATCCAAAAGATCCGGAAGCGACTTTTTCATATCATTCATATTATAATTGACAATGAAAGTCGAGAAGCTTGACGGTAAAGAGGCAAGAATGAGATCCACTGCTAGTTCTTGGTTCAGTTTGAACCCAAGGGCTTCAAGACTCTCAATATACCCAATCATCTTGAGTACGTGAGGACCAGCTTGGTGCCCTTCTGCTAGCCTTCACTTATAAAGCGCACTTGAGATCTCATACCTTTCTTGCCTAGCCCTCTCCTCATATAGTTCTTGGAGATGTGAAAGCATCTTGTAGGCGTCCTCTTCCTCATGAATTTTTTGCAATTGGCTGGACATGGATGACAACATGATGCATTGTACATCAAGCGCATCGTCTACATGACTTTTCCACTTATCTTTTTCCGTCTTGCTTGCTCCCTAAGGAGGCTCAGCAGGAATTGGGGATTCCAGCACATATAACTTCCTTTCTTGGCGTAGTACTATGCGCAAGCGCCTGTACCACTCCTGGAAGTTATTGCCGGTCAGGATATTTTCTTTATCCAAGATCGATCGTAGTGATAAAGTACTTGTGGTATTGGTGATTTCCATTTTAAATCTACATCAGATAAACATTTAGCAGTTAGTACTTTGTCTTGATTACCTTTTGACATTTTATGATTAATAAATTATAATATCATTTAATGTCTCCCACTATTTTAACAAACCGTAATAGCCCTCACTATTAGATTCGGAATACTTTATCGCTTGAGCATTCTAGTGGCAAGGATCCTTGAAACCTCCCTCGTAGTCTACAAGCTAGGGCTACGACACTACTTGGAGGGTTTCAAGGTAGGCGCTATGCTGGCCAACCACTTGTTCTTGTGGTTCCTTGTGTAGTTGAGTAAAGTCTCAGCTTTTGGAATCTGAACTTGATTCCCTCAACCACTTGCCTCTAAAGTGATAGCAAGTTAGCTAAGGATAATCCTTGACTACTCACTTTAGTTAAGTCAGCCCATTTCTCACATGGAAACGCCCCGGTAGTAAGAGGCACTCTCAACTGAGCCTGATGAGCACCCAAACAGCCGGTTTTGTTTAGATGTGAGAAATGGAAGGCATTTTGACTTAATATATCTCTGAGGGATTTTTAAATATTAATTGACGAATATAATCTTTTTCTATTTATTATGTTCAAACTGGGTTGTCGCGCTCACAACTGAACATTCAATAGAATATTTATTTGTCACAACTTTATGCATTTTCTCTTGTTTACTATCCTATGTGATCATGCAATAATCATGCAGTCGCATAAAATAATAAATTGTGCATAAAGTAAATCAAGCATTCCGACTGTTCTTGAGCATTCTATAATGATTGACCGATAACTGATCAATCGTCACCTAGAGGCATCTGTACCTGAGTCGATACATGACTCGTGTCGCTGTTGGCCCCAGTGCAAAGCGTCTAACTCCTGTCTGGACTACCGCCTCATTTTGGCGAGGTCTGTCTCTCGGATTGTCATCGAATAAATACAAATATACTCGCACGCATGCGAGGGGGTCTGCGGTACAAAATACAAGTGGTGCAATGGACACGCAGGCCCTTATACATATTTGAATTAAAAGACGATTCACAGACCGTCATTTATCTAATTAAATATTACAATCATCGCACGCATTGAATAAATAATTAAATAAATAAATACATGTCAGACATACACAGGTCGGTCAATAGCTCAAGACCAGCCGGGGTAAAAGCGCAATAAAAATTAAATTGCAATAAATTTAAATTATGCGAGGGTGTTCTAATAAATTAAATGAATTTGATTAAATTCAAATAATTTATTTTTATCGGTTCCATTTGTTTAATTTAATTTTAATTCCAAAAATTAAATTAAATTAAACCATTAATTTAATTATAAACTTTAATTAAATTAATATTTTTGGATTAAAATAATTTAAACCCCTAAATTAATTCTAATTAATTTAATTTAAAAAACTAAATTAATTAAAATTAATTCAGTGCAGGTTACCTCTAACCGGAGAGGAGTCCAGCGGGACTGCGTACCGCCACGGGATGTCGTCCTGGAACTGCGGCGTGACGGCGGCATGACCGCGGCGTCTGACGATTCCCGCAACGGCTGCAACTCCCGGCAGCCCGCTGCTCTGGCGAGCCGGCGAAGTTGTTGTCCGGTCTGGCGCAGGCTCAGGTCGGTCGGACGGAACCGGTTCGGCGCGGTGGAGGAGCCCGGCGAGGGCTCGAGGTGGCCGGAGGGTGCCGGTTCGGCGAGGACCGGAGGAGGAGGAGGCCAACGAAGGTCCGGGGCGACCGGACGGAGCCGGTCCGGCGCGGCCCGGAGGAGGAGGACGGCGAGGGAAGGAGGTCGCCGGGCAGGGCGGTCCGGCGAAGGGAGGCCGGCGCAGCAGTCGGAGGCCGGCCGGAGGCGGCTCGGCATGGGGTCGGGGCGGCCGGCGCGCACGGGGCGGAGGCAAGGAGGCCGACGCAAGGGCGGTCCGACGAAGGGCAGGCCGGCGCGGATGTCGGGCGGCCAGTCAGAGGGAGCTCGGGGCGCAGAGGAGGAGGTCGGCGCGGAGTCTGGGTGGCCGGACGGAGCCGGTCCGGCGGAGGCCGGCCGGCGGCGCGCCATGGAGCAGGACCGACGGAGGGGGAGGGAGGCCCTAGGGTTTTGCCCTCCCTTGGTGCGCCGCGGGAGAGAAGACCCGTAAGGGTCTTCCTCTCCCCCTTTTTTTTCTTCTTATTTGTCCTTTAGACAAAATTCCAGCCCCTTTTTTTAAAACAAAAGGTGAAGACCCCAAAATGGGGTCTTCACTTCTCTCCTTCTTTTTAATAAAAAGGAGGAATACCCCTATGTCTTGGTCTCCTTTATTTTATTATTAAAATTTTTCCACACACTTTTGTGGAAAAAAATTTTATAATAAAATATTTTATATATTTTATTATTATAAAATTATAATAAAATATTTATTATAAACATAATAAAATATTTATTATAAAATTTTATAATTAAAAAATATTTTTGATGTTAATTCCCAATTTGAGATAAACATCAAATAAACCGAAAACTTGCGACGTCGATCCGATAAAAATTTTCAAATGATCGTTTCTTAATCATTCGAAATCGAAACGACGCGCGGTCGAATCCGAATGAACCGTTTTAACACCCCACAATTAAATTTAATGCATTTTAATGTTTTTGACTCAGAAAAACCTTGCGTCCCTCTGATACCACTGTTGGGTACCGGGACTGCGCAGCGGAAGCCGGTGGGCCAGGATTTAAAAAAAATTCTGCTTCACCGGAGTGACGTAACTCTGTCAACTCCGGTGATCTTGTCCCGGCTAGGTCCGAGGATCTCGCAAGGTTCTTTAAGAGCACAAAAATAAACTTGAACATTTACCTTTGTTCAGAATTTATGTGCAGGACGTCGACGATCGTTGCTCGAAGACGCTGACGTCGAAGCCCTCTAGATCGTCCACACACACCTTGCAAATCTGCTCGCGCGCCGTTCGTCAAGATTCGGGTGCTAGCGCGGATCTTCGACGCACACTTCGACACAGTGATGATCACCACAAACTAGCATCTTCGATCCGTGAAGGTGGAACTTGAAGAACTTGCTAGTTTGAGAGAGTCTCTCTCTAGAACACAGGAGGAGAGAGAGGCTCTCAATTCCAACGGATGAATAGTCCAAGGGGAGAGCCTCTCTCTTAATATATATAGGGAATATCTAAAATACGCGGTAAGGGTTCCTCCCCCCCCCCCCGTGTATTAAACATTCACTATATATTATAAATAATTATTTATGACAAATTAAATTATGCCATAAATAATATTTATTATTTATCACTATACTGCAATATGTATATATATATATATATATATATATATATATATATATATATATATTACGTGATAAACATGAGTCTAACTCGACTCGCACCTCCTGATAATATTAAACGAACCCAAGATATAAATATATGTCCGATTAATATTTATCTATGTATTTACTTAATCACTCGTAAATACATGTTATAAATAAATTCAACGAATTATTCCAAACTTGAATAATAAAAGAATTTATTTATTACTTGGTGATCCATAGGACTTGGATAATACCCGGACCCCGTGGTGGGGCCCACCAAGCCCTATAATCCTATTCATCAGAATAGGGCAGATTCTCAAAGCGCTGTTGTGTGTGACCCTCTAAGCCCTTGTCTCAATAGCAGTGAATAATATCACCGACCTAGAGCGGGGTCTAGCAACCCATCGAGGCCCCTATAGAGATAAGGAAAAGTCAAAGCAACGACTGCCTTCCTACGAACACAGTCTGTGTAATCTAATCTCTTCGTCATCGATATCTCAATAAAGCAGAATGCATACTTAGTGTCATCATTCTTTATTCACTTTATTTTGTTTGTTGATTTGTCCGGACGGTCTTACCTTCCACTACCATGACCATGGATTTAACGAAGGTGCAATCATCCTAATCAACCAGGCCCGATATATCTCTTCCTAAACTCGGAAGCGACAAATCTTTTCTTGATCATTCAATCAATGTCATGCCATTAATGACGTACCCGATATAAACTACCTCACCACAACTTGTCGCCATGGTTTTCGCCTTATATCAAATGTACGTAATTAAATGACATTCATTGATAATGATCTCAAGTCAGGAGATCATTACACATGTCCGTAGATAGGAACGACCAATGACACCAGAAACATGTGGTGTTCCTATTAAGCGGGTTTGTTCTCGTGATCTCGATAGCTAGAGATCATCAAATGCGAACTTCATGAGATTAAGTCTCAATGCTTATGAGCCCCCAACACCTGATGGTCACACATCATCTGTGTCCTTTCAGAATGATGTAACTGGACCATAGGATGTTACTTTAAGATTACTGTCATGACATCTCAGGGTTCTCATTATAGCCTGAGACCTGCTATAACCATTTGATGCGACAGGTAATCTAAGGACATTGCCATTAATAAAATGGATGCAGAAGTATCTACACTATCATGGCAAGATAAACACATGTATAAAACAACCTGAATACATGTAACAGTAATCCAAGTACAAAAATAAGTTGGGTCTAGGGCACCCACTTTCAACAATTTTCTCATTCACACGAGAGTTAATGAAGTGGAGATATCGACATGCAATATATTCGATCCGACGACAACGTTGCATATTTATTTATAAAGGCATTACCAACCGTTATCTTTAGAAAGTTTGTACATAATATAAGGATGCGCAGATTGCAAAATTTGTAATGTAATGTAACTTTCAGGAGGAGTCTATGTGACTTCACTCTTTTCCTTATTTTGGTTTTTATCTCACTGAGTTTTTTCGAAAAAAAGTTTTTAATGAGGTAGCATCCAAACACGTATGATATTGGTAGGGGGTGTGCATCCCAAAGGGAAGTGTTAACCAACCACTGATTGCAGGTGCATCATTCAACAGGGGTGGGCTGCCCACCCCCACCAAACCCCTTTGCACTGCCTATAAAAGGCAATGCACCCTCCAGAATTAATAGATCTGTCGACAGAAACAAAGTTATGAGATCATCGATAAGATATCCGTCTTCTTTTCCTACTCATCTTTCTCCACTATTCTAATTTTTCTCGTTTCATTTTTGGTTTTCAAGGATCATAAAATTTGATATATTGTTTGGTTGAAAATATAATGATGTTCATAAAATGAAATTGTTAAGCGAAAAACATACTTGCTCTTCCTTGCCCTCTGCACTGAAATTGCAGCGCCCCTGGCCATGGAATCTCTTTCTTCGATCTCTTTTTCCCTGATTGTCCCTTCACGTAACACTCTCCGCCACTGCTGCTCGCGTCGGACGCCCTTCTTGTCGCACCACATCCGCCGCCGCCGCCGCCGCTACTACAGTGCCCCTTCCCTTTCTTCTTCCTTCCCACTCCCCTGCTTACGGGAGGCCTGCCCCATGAGAAAGAGGTTAATCCCGGTTTCATGCGGAGGAAGCGATGAGATTGGGGACGGGACCGATGATGCGGAGAGGGCGCTACAGTTGGGCGGTGAAATTCCGGGGAATTCTGGCGAGTTCGTGAAACGGGTTTCTTCCCGTGCTTATGACATGCGCAGAAACCTTCACCAGACGTTTGATAGGAGCAGCTACGATGGTAAGTTCCTCAATCCTTATGCTGCCTTTTGTGCGATGGGATGGAATTATTTGGATTCTGAGGGATAAACTAGTGGAAACGATTCATTCCATTGCAACTCGAAGCCAACTGAACGCGCGGTTCTTCAGGTGAGCTTCAGTGTCTTGACGCGTTTTAAGATCGGTGTGGAGAATGATTTCAGTAATGAAAAATGTGTTTAATCTTCCATTTTAGGCTGCTTGGATGACGATACAATCGATTTATTGTTTCACTTTGAATTATTGTGAGCACTCAATTTGAAAACTGGCCTCCGACGTATAAAAGTTAGGATTCATATTTATTTACTTTGGAGTAAAAAACCATGCGGCTTGAAGATTTCGCCAATCTTTACCTGCCAAACCTGAACACGGATTCATGTTTCTGGTCTTTTCCAAACCTTACTAATAGCTTATATTGTTGGTCGTCAATTGGCAATTAGGGATTTTCAATGTCAGCATATTGGATTCTGTTCAGTAAGGGGAAACAGGTTTTTGACACGTGAGAAATTCCCACTTGTTTGATTGTATATTGGACCCGAGGTATATTAGCTAATTTTTATTACTAATATCATTGCATGCCATGTTCATTGTCCGTTACCAATATTCAATCTTTTTCCCAGGTGTAATGAGGCGGCGGTTGATGAGTCTTATAAAAAAGTGTTTTTTTTGGTATTTATTAATTCTAACAAGTGTTCTTGTGTAAGTATGGTCAGATTAATGAGAAGATGACTAAGACTAGATTAAGATGGTTTGGACATGTTAGAAGAAGATCTAGGTTTGTATGTTAATGACAAGTTCACTTATTAAAAGAAGCATAGGTAGACCGAAAAGGACTATTAAACAAATCATTGAAGAGGATCTCGTTCTAAATGGTTTCAATGAAAATATGGTTTCAATAAAGTTAATTGGCAACGTTTGATCCATGTAGCCGACCCCATTTAATTGGGTTTAAGGGTTGTTTGTTGTTTTTGTTTGTGACTTATGTAATTGTTTTTTTTAAGAATTTAAGTATTAATATTTTATCAAAAAATGAAACAAATTTTACTTATTTTTTAAAAGCATTTATTATAAGTGATAAATAAATATAGCATTAGCCTCTTCTTTAGTTCACTTTCCTGTTTTCTCTCGTTCTTCGGTCTAATGACCCTTTTCGAAAATTGTTTCTTATTCTTATTAATTCTAGTAAGTGTTTTGAAAAAATAAGTTACATCTTTTCTTTTTTGGAAAATTTCTTTAAAAATCCACTTATATAAGTGACAAAAAAAACTTTTTTTAATAAGAAATCTAAAGTCACTTATACAGAAACTCTCGAGGTCAATTGCATTCTTTTATTCATGCAATTTTATAAGAAGACTCGTGATGTATTTGGTCATTATGGTGTTCTCCTGCTGTCTTATTGTTCAGTACTAGAGGTCAATCCATGGCGAGAGATGCCAAAGCCGGTGTATATACTCACGCATAATGAGAACCAGTTGTGCACCATGAAAACCCGAAGGAATCGCAGGTTTTGTTTGGCTCCGCGCTTTCTGGTATGAATGTTTGTACTTTTTAGGCCCATCTGAGCTCCTTTCCATGGCAGTGAAGTTGAAAGGGAACTTGATGTATTGTTCTCCAAAGGTGCAAAGAGACAGCCTAGGGTTGGAGGCCAAACAACATCAACTAAAGCAGCTTCCAAATTCCAGATGCTCGTTGAGGACATTAGGGAAGGAGTGCTTGTAAGTTCAACTCTAACATTTGTTTAATATTCTTGATTCCATGATTATCCATGTCACACTGATAGCTAGTATCCTTTGTCCAGCTGAGTAGTGTCCAATGAACCTAACAGCTCAGAACAAACTTCATGCATCCCAATGGATGCACAGGACCCACATGCCTTGTTGCGAGCCATTGGTTCTGTTGGGAGTGCCGAACGCATCCAACGGCTCACAATGAAATTCACGCATGCCAATGAGTGTGTGGGACCCATCCCCATTGCAAATCGTTGGATCCAATGAGAGTGCCCAAGGATAAATATCCTCTCCAATTCTTGGACCATCCAATTCTAGATCCAATGGACCAGACTGTGCCAAGACATGAAAAACTAGGACCCATTGGATCCTATTAGGAGTATTTGTTTTCTTTTATGTGTCCTAGCTATGTAAACCTGGCTTGAGGGGGAGTATTTAGATATTTAGGTTAGGTTTGACTGGGTCAGTCTTATCACATGTGTTTTGAATTTCAAATCACTCTCTTATCTTTTGTATTTGTTTCCCTATAAATAAAGTCATTGACCTTACTCAAGGTATTGTTTTCAGGTCTCTCTTTCTATATGGTATCAGAGCGTGTTCCAACACTAAACTCCCCCCTCTTTTCTGCTAGAAAAAAAAATACCGTAGTAGATTTTCAATAGGGGGCGGCAGCCCCCATGGCCTGCTGACCCTAGCCTCTTGCCGCCGTCCCCTCAACCAACCCCTGCTCCGTCTGTCCTAGCGTGGCCCACACCCAAGTGGCCGGCAGTCGAACTGCTTCTCTGTTCCCATGCTGATCGCATGCCTCCCTTCCTAATCTAGGCGACCATGACCTAGGAGCTCTCCTTCGCGCCAGGCATGCATGGCTCCCATGCACTGTAGATCTACTTGCACGTGGGACCAAAAGGATGATAGAGACCGAGACAGCTGGGTTGGACAGCTTTGGACAACACAGTTGGACAGCTTGAAAGACACTTTTCAGAAGGGGCAAAGAAGGCTTTGTGCATGGGGGCAGCTGGCTGTGGGCCACGGGGAGTTGGGAAGTGGTTATAGGAGAATCTGTAACACCCCTGAATGATAAATGGTTAAATGACTAAATGATATGACTCATGTCAACAAGGTGCACCTTCCTTTTCGGGAGTTTGTCTGATTAGAACTACATAGTTAAGCGTGCTTGGTCTGGAGTAGTGATCAGGATGGGTGACCTTCTGGAAAGTTTCTCAGGGTGTGTGTGAGTGAGGACAAAGCACACTGGAAATGACATGTGTTGGCCTGTGAGGACAGTCATTAGTCAGATGACCCGTTCGGGCATGTGGGTGGACCCTGAGGTGGGCCCCACGTGTCTGCGGGGGCAACTGGTGGTACCTGGTAGGCCATGACCCGACAGTCTTGTTAAGGCGGGGTGTCTGTGCTGTCACCGGGACCCGGTTGTTACATTTGGTATCAAAGGTGGTACCCAGCCTTAAGTGTGGTGCACTGCCTGGGTTGAGATATAGAGCCCACAACGAGGACGCTGTGCTCTAAAGGGGGGTGATTGTAACACCCCTGAATGATAAAGGGTTAAATGACTAAATGATATGACTCATGTAAACAAGGTGCACCTTCCTTTTCGGGAGCCTGTCTGATTAGAACTCCACAGTTAAGCGTGCTTGGCCTGAAGTAGTGATCATGATGGGTGACTTTCTGGGAAGTTTCCCAAGGTGTGTGTCAGTGAGGACAAAACACACTGGAAAGGACATGTGTTGGCCTGTGAAGACAGTCATTAGTCAGATGACCCGTTCGGGCACGTGGGTGGACCCTGGGGTGGGCCCCACGTGTCTGCGAGGGCAACTGGTGGTACCTGGTAGGCCAGGACCCGACAGTCTTGTTAAGGCAGGGTGTCTATGCTGTCACCGGGACCCGGTTGTCACAGAATCTACGGTGGGGTCCAAGGGGAGATGGAGGATGAGGCAAGTGGGTATATAAGGGATAGAAAGAGGTATTGCAGGGGGGTACAAGGGAATATTGTTGGGCAGTTTTGGCTGAGGCTTTGGCGGGAGATCCTGGGGACTCTCGAGTGTGTCTTCCTCTCACACTTCTCTTCCTATTTCTTACTTCATGTAAATCGAATTCTCAATACCGCGATACATACATAGCTCTCCACTCTTGTGGACATGTGTTGGCCTGTGGGGACAGTCATTAGTCAGATGACCCGTTCGGGCACGTGGGTGGACCCTGGGGTGGGCCCCACGTGTCTGCGGGGGCAACTGGTGGTACCTGGTAGGCCAGGACCCGACAGTCTTGTTAAGGCAGGGTGTCTGTGTTGTCACCGGGACCCGGTTGTCACAGAATCTACGGTGGGGTCCAAGGGGAGATGGAGGATGAGGCAAGTGGATATATAAGGGATAGAAAGAGGTATTGCAGGGGGGGTACAAGGGAATATTGTTGGGCAGTTTTGGCTGAGGCTTGGGCGGGAGATCCTGGGGACTCTCGAGTGTGTCCTCCTCTCACACTTCTCTTCCTCTTTCTTACTTCATGTAAATCCAATTCTCAATACCGCGATACATACATAGCTCTCCACTCTTGTGGATTGTTGGTTCAAGAAGCTTATCAAAGGCTGGGCGGAACGACGTCTGAATAATGGGACCCAAAAGCAAGCATTTATGGTCATTAATAGCGGTGACGCAGAAACAACGAGGACCGATGAAGGCTAGGGAAACAACAACGATGCTTGAGAGAGGACTGGGCAACAACAATGTGGTTGACAGAGGAGGGGTGGTGGCGAGAAGGCAGGGGGCGACACAGTGACAAGCACACCGTTGCATTGTGCCTCTTTTTTGGCCTCGTTGTTGTTGCCCGGTCCTCGTTGTTGTTGCACCACCACTGTTGATGACCATGAATGCTTGCTTTTGGGTTCGTTATTCGGGCTCTGTTTCACACGGCCTATTGTGCTTGTTATTCGGGGTCTATTCCACCCAACCTCTTTGGGTCCACTATTTGAGCATCGTTCCACTTAGCCTCTTTTAGGTCCTCTATTCGGACACTGTTTCACCCGGCCTTTTGGGTCCACTAGTCGAGCATCATTTCACCCATCCGTTTTGAGGTCGCTTGTCGATCACCATTTCATCCATTAAGTTCCATCATTGGTTGTTATTTGCATGAGTGTTCATCTGTTGCCGATGTTGTACATTTAGCAGCACCAACAATAGTTATTTCTACTTAGACTCGAACATTGTTATCTTGAGGAGCTCACGCAATGGAGGACAAAGTGAAACGAACGGGAGGAATCCATCACCAATGTTCCTATTTGTCTGTATTTTTTTCATTTACTCTAAGCTGGATATGTCCTGCTTGAGGGGGAGTATTAGGAGTATTTACTATGTTTTTTTTTACCGGTCTAAGTTAGATAAACCTAGTTTGAGGGGGATTGTTAGAGTATTTTGATATTTAGATATTTAGTTCAGGTTTGACGGAGTGTGCTTCTCCCATTTATTTTGAATTTGATATCTTCCTTTTATCTTCTTTATTTGTTTCCCTGTAAATAAAATCACCTACTTCACTTAGAGGTATGCCTTTGGGGTCTCTCTTTCTACAGATCCCACCAACGTGTTGATGCGATCCATTCCATTGGATCTGGAATTGGAGGATCCGAGAATTGGAGAGGATATTTATCCATGTCCAACTCATTCTATATGGTTCACAACAAAATTCACGCGTGAGACCCATGTGCCATTGGATCCACTAGGAGTCCCCGATGCACCCGATGGCTCATAACAAATTTCACGGACTCCAATGAATGTGTGTGAAACCCGGTCGCCTCGCTGTGAGTTGATGGATCCGCTAGCATTGCCCGATGCATCACAATAAATTTCATGCACTCCTCAGTGAGTCGTTGCCCAACGCATTCTTTGAATCAATAGATTTCACGCATCCCAATGAGTGTGCGGGGCTAACATGTCCTGTTGTGAACCGTTAAATTTGTTGGGGACCGTACCCAGCTAGAAAGAGGACTGGTCATGGTGATGCTTAGGGAAAATGGAGGACATAAAAATGTTTTTGAAAACCAAACGCAACTTCAGGTAGAAGCCTTTGTTGACGGTGATTTTAAACCAGGAATCATGTTTTATAGCTGGTTTTCTCATGCTCGCAGGTGTTCGAAGATGAGCTGGAAGCGGCAAAATACTGTGACTTAATGCAGGGGAGGGATCAAGGGTGTGAAGGGATCGCTGAGATGGAAGCCTCATACGTAAGATGATCACACAAAGTGATGATACCGTTTCTTCGTTTTTACTTCCGCAGGCAACGCTTTGCTGAACTGTTCCCCGGATTTATGGCCAGGTGTTTGATCTTTGTCGGAAAATGAGGGCTCCTGCAGTGTTATTCCGGAGAGGGCGGACGCCGCCGCGTCCCGAAAGCCTTCAGCTGAATCTGAGGGCCCGGACTCGATCCCTCGAGGACCAAGAGGAGCTGCCTTGAGGGTTAAACTTGTAACACATTCGTTGGATTAACAGTGGAATATGACGTGAGTAAATTATATATAAATTATTTCTATAACAAATCATTGTGGTTGATGCTCCACTCAAATTATTATTATTGTACCTAGACATATATCATACTCAGTACGAAATCCATTCATAAGGGTATGTTAACATAATCCATTCATCCAAGTCAGATTTTTATTAAATGAAAAAGAGAATATGGAAACCCCATGATTAGGGAGGTCTAAAGTAGTGCAGACCGAGGACATCTCCTGTGATCAAATTGACACCTTTTGGTTTTAGGCAATTAAAAGAGAGGAGACAAGTGTTGTTTGAGCTTGGGTCTTCCAGAGTAGCCATGTAATTTGTGACTTTATTCCCCTCACGCTATGTGTGGTTGACTTGAATGTTGTTGCGAAGAAGGGATCGACATTTCTTGACGGTATAGGATATGGACCAAGGAGTAGTACCTTTACCATGCAATAAATCATGAAGGACCAGGGAGTCGGTCTCCACTTGAGTAATAGCTAGATTCTCCTGAGTGCATAGTAAGAGCCCGACGAGCATGGCTTTGGTCTTGGCCAAGATGGAGGTACCATTGCCAAAAAACGATGTGAATGCCATCACCACATTCCCTCCATTGTCACGAACCACTCCCCCTCCCCTCATCACACCCATGTAGCAGGATCCATCCGTGTTTAGTTTGTATCCTGAGCCAGGAGGATGCCAACAGATCCATTTCCCTTGCAAATTGTCAGTGAAAGGATGGGACAAGGATGAAGCGGCCTGAAGGAAACTGAAAGAAGGAGCCCCCCACCAATCTTTGATGAGCGAGACCATATCAATCAACAGGCAATGAACCCTTGCAATGATGGACCTCGCCATGGAGACAAAACCTTCGAACCTCACTTGGTTTTGGGCTTGCCATATGCACCAACACCCAGCACTGAGAATCACAGCACGAGCCATCTGTTCCTTATCAACTCCCATCGATCCATGGAACCTTCTCTCCAAGAAAGGTGCTCCATTCTGCTCACGATGGGAAAAGGCCGTGAATCCTCCAAAAAAACAACCACATTGCATGAGCTCATTCCCCCTCAAAGAATAAGTGCTCAGAGCTTTCCTCCCGCCTGTTTCTACAACAGTGACACCCAGAAGCCATGCTTATCCCCACCTTCTTTATATTCTCATCCGTAGCAATTGCAAGGTTCCTGATGCGCCAAGTTAGGAAGTTAAACATCCTGCTACACCAAACTGTTTCATTCTAACTCTCATGGTGATCCTAGGATGAAATCATCCTACGAAACTCCCTGCTAGAAAAAACACCTGAAGCAGAAGGTGTGAACACACAACTATCTGGTTCCGTGTTAAACTCAATGGACTCCAGCAGAGTCTGTTGATCCTCGTCCAAAACAACCTTGGTAAATCTGGGATGTTGTCGCGCTTCCTTAACCGAGATCAGAGGAGCAGGGCATCCTAGGAAGGCGATTACGTAGACAACCCAATTACGATGCCAGAAGAGGAGCTCCCCTGTGCCAACAATCCACCGAGAGCTACTTAGAAGAGACTGGTACAAGGGATAAATCTTCGACCATAAGGGGGACGTATATCCGCAGCCAGCCTCCGCACTACCCCCGCAAACATGAGACATGAACTTGCCCTATAGAGTTCGTTCCTCAATTATTTCCCACGCGAGTTTGGCGTGCATGCAATGAAGAGTGCTTTTAAGACTTCTTGCATTGATCCCACCACCAAGGATGGGTCTCGCCAGCCTTCCCCACGAGGCCCAGTGCCTCTTTCCTTCTGACTTAGCATCCCATATGAAGTTACATAAAACCTTATCAATGGTAGTAATCACTCCTTGCGGAACATTGGTGGAAGCCAACACATCTATTGGAATGGCAGAAAGAACACTGTTAACCAGAGTTAGACGAACCCCGAAAGAAAGAAATTGATTTTTCCAGTTAAGAACTTGGGAAGTTATCCTACAAACAATACGATCGAAGTTGCGCACACGAAGTCTACCTGAAGATATAGGCGTTCCCAAGTACTCTATCAGGAAAGAACCTCGTTGCATGTTCATGCGACTACACAGGGAGGAAACCCGCCTGGGGGTGCTCTTGTGAGAGATGAAGATGCCGCTCTTGGTGTTGCTGATGACTTGCCCACTCTAGTAACTGTAATCCTCCAGAATTTTCTTGATTCCTCGAACAGAGCTTCTACCCCCATTAGTGAAGATTATGGTATCATCAGCGAACATCAAATGAGAGATCGTAGGGGTGTTCTGCTTCCTCCTGTAGGGAAGGATGTATCCTTGAGACAGACGTCGGTTAATGAGTCTGCTGAGTGAGTCATGGGCTAAGATGAATAAACTTGGGGAAAGAGGGTCTCCCTGTCGAAGACCTCTAGTAGCCTTGAAGAAACTGTGGGTCTTCCCCAGGAAAGCGACCGCCATCCACGAGGAGCTGAAGCTCCTGAAGAGAATATCCATTGCCCTGGCCAAGAACCCCATCACTGAGAGAACCCTGCTCAAGAAAATCCACTCTATTCTTCCATAAGCCTTGTTCATGTTTACTTTAATAGCCACATTGGATCCATGAGTCTTTAAGTTGATGTCCCTTACCATCTCCTGGGCGAGCGCTATTGCCCCCTGTATGGAGCGGCCCTTCACGAATCCATACTGCTCAATTGAGATCCACCCAGGGAGATGTTTGGACAACCTCAGGTAAATGACACTTGCTAGGATCTTGTAAGGGAAGTTGTAAAGGCTCACTGGTCTATAATGGCTAAGGGAAGATGGGTCGTTTATCTTTGGTATGAGAATCAGATTCATGGCACTAGTAACATGAGGGAGGTGCCCTCCTCGAAAATAGTCATGGACTGCTTCAATTATATCCTTCTTAACGACATCCCACGCCCTCTGTAAAATGAACCTGGGAAGCTGTCAGGGCTAGGTGCACTATCAGGGTTAAGATTCTACATGGCCAAGAGGATTTCTTCCTCACTAGGAATCACCTCCAAGCCCTTGTTATCCTGGATTGACACTGTGGTAGGGATTGCCTCCCACAGCTCAACATTTCCACTAGGATACCCACTGGACATCCTCGGGTTCGTTCCCACAAGGAGATCCATGACGAATGAACGCGCCATTCTCCCTATTGAGTCTTTATCATCAGTGTAGGCACCATCCTCAAGTAAGATGTTGGGTTTGATCAGACGTTTCCTTTCTCTAATACAAGCATGAAAAAGGCTGTGTTTTTATCTCCCTCTTTCAGCCACCTCACCCTGGATCGATCCTGTGCCATACGCTCTTGCTTAAGAAGCATCTCCGCCCAAATCATATTTTTGTCCACGAGTTCTTCGAACACCAGGTCACTCCACTCCTCTTCCAGGTTGAATTCCAAGTTTTTGACACTCTGTTTTAGGACCTCCAAGTTCTGGTCGAAATGGGGTAGCTTCCTGGCCCACTCCTCAATCCCCTATTTCATTCGATGCAGTTTATTGTGGAGGGCTACCCAAGTGTGACCCTGAGTAGGAGCATCCCACAACTCCCTCATAGTCCATTGATTACCTTACATTCGAGACCACTGTTGGTAGAACCTGAACACCTCCTGAGAATCTTGTTTAGGAAACAGAGAAACCGAAATTGGTGAATGTTCAGATATACCTTGGGATAAATGTTTAACCTCAACCTTCAAAAACAATTTGATTGTGTTGTTATTGGCCAAACACCGATCAAGCCTGCTCCAGCAATGCCTTCCTCCACTCTGGTTGTTGTACCACATATACCAGTCTCCTGAATACCCCAAATCGAGAAGGCCCTTACCCGCCATAAACTAGGCAAAGTCCAAGCTTTCCTGCCTAGGGAAGGATCCTCTACCCTTCTTCTCTTCAGGGTCGAGGATAATGTTGAAATCCCCCACGACAAACCACGGGAGGTCCTCCGAATCAAACATCCCGAGACCCTGCCACAAATGTTTTCTGTTTTGAACATCACAACTTCCATACACGAAGGAAGCATAGAATCACTCCGCACCCCTAGTGATTTTTGTGTTGATATATTGATCGCCTGCCTCAATCAGATAAATAGATACCTCCTTATTCCAAAATAGCCAAATGTTCCTGTTTGACGAATCTGCATGCATGTAACCATGCATGTGAACATTTCGGCAGAAGGCCCTGATCTTTGTCGATTTCTTCTTGTGCTTCTATACTGCAACGATGCACGCTTTGTGTTTCTTAACTTCCAAGACAATGAGATCGGTCTTCACCTATACACCCATGTCGTAGGCATTCCAGATTAATAGAGATTACATTAAACACGGTGGAGCCCAATTTTGGCCCCAGGCTTGACGGTCATCGAACTAAGGGAAGAGGAGCATTCCCTAAGGATCCTCAATTGAGCTCGAGTGCACACACCAGGTCTCTGGACAGAGGAAACTGTCGATACTGGCGACTCAAGAGCAGGAAACTCGACAGACTTCCCCTTCGAAACCCTGTGAGGAGATTGAGAGGTAGGGTTATCCTACACCAGAACCTTGGCCACTTTGACCCCAGGATCACCTTCCAAGGCCTGACTAGATCCAGCCTTCGAACCAACCTTACTAGAATAGAGAGGACATGGAAAGCTTACTAAAACCTCTTGCACCCCAGAAGTAACGGGATGATCCTCAAGCAGTGGCGGCATCAACATCCATAGATCCAAGGAGGGAAAAAAAGCTAAGAGCCAGTCCCATACCCTCCCTTCTGAATACATATGAGAAGGACAGGGAAAACAAGCCTCGAGATCTAGCAGCAAATCCAAGGATCATGAGAAGAGAGACACCATGTCTTTACAGGGGGAGACAACACCTTCTGGAGGGAGGGGAAGTTGGGGATTGACAACTAAAACCAACGAGGGATTCTGATCAACCCCTGATGAGGAAACGTCCACACGATCTGGGATAGTCTCCAAAAAACCCGGTCAAGGATAGGAAGAGATCCCACGAGGAAAGTCCCTAAGCACTTGGCACTTTCTACCTTTCTTAAGTTTCCTGCATGATTGTCTTGCATGACCCTGGAGACTACAAGAGGAGCAAAAACTAGGGATCACAAGAAACAATATATCATGTTCCCAATCCGCCATATTCAACACCTTTAGAGCAAGCTTCTCTGGGATCAGCTACAATAGATCCAACTCAACACACATTCTTGGAACTAGAATGTCTTTGTAGGATAGGGTACGGTCGTCCACGCAAAAAAAACCTCCAAGAGAATCTCCAATGGCCCTGAGAAGAGCCACATTTTGAAAGGGCAGAGGGAGGCCTCAAAGACTATCCAAATCGCCATGCGAGGGCTTTCCTTACCCTTATGGGCCTCCATAGACCAGGGAGACAAGCTGAACCGCCACCGCCCAAAAGCTCTTGGATCTTTTCACCACACAAAAATGAAATCTTCCTCAGACTCCATCATCACACATAAGGAATTTTTATGGATCATCGAAGTACGCACCTGGCCAAGAAAGCCCCATGATTCCATGAAACAATTGAAAACATATAGGGAAGGATTCTCCACCCCAAAATGAGCCACAAGGGTCCACTGGAGAAGATCAACTGCCTCTGCAAAAGCCGTCAGGGAAAACTCTACCAATACGCAAGCTCCAACCCTCGACACCGCCGAAGAGACCGACCTTACAGCTGAAAATTGCTGGGAGACACGGGACGAGCCACACAGAGCATCTAGAAAAGAACGCACATGATGATTGGACCTCAGAGGAGAATCAAGAGATCCCTGAGACCATCCAGGCTCGGTGACGGTAGGAACGCCAGGGTTAAAGGTCGTCAGAGCCGAGATCACCGCCTGAGCTCCACCGCCTGAAGAAGAAACAGTCGGATTTTTTTTGAAAAACACCCCGCGCGTGAGGCGCGTTCTTTCGAGCCAGAGGAGCATCCATTTTCGTATGTTAACATAATCAAATGCATGTTCTCAATGTAAAAGATTCATACCTAGAAAAAGATTAGATCATAACTCTAAAATCATGTCATGTCTGGAAATATGATTAATAAGAGTGTCAAAGGAGAAATCATCATTCATGTTTCATAACATAATCATGTGGTTTCATAAGCATAGAAAGTCATAATCTTGTGAACATAGCTATTCACAATCATGTCCACGCATAATCTTGCGAGCATAGCTAGAAACAATCATACTCACATATCAAAATTTGAACATAGTTATTTTCAATCATGTCCACACATAATCTTATGAGCATAGCTAGAAGTGATCATACTAACGCATCAAAATATGAACACAACTATTAACAATCATGTCCAAACACAATCTTGTGAGAATAGCTAGAAGCGATCATACTCATGCATCAAAATTTTTCATTGTTATTCACAATCATGTCCATGCATAATCTTGTGAGCATAACTAGAAGTGATCATACTCACACATCAAAATGTGAAAACACCTATTCATAATCATGTCTACACATAATATTGTGATCATAGATAGAAACAATCATACTCATACATCAAAATGTGAACATGCTATTCGAAATCATGTCCATTCTTATTATCATCATCTCATGAGATATCAATATCACATTACCCAATGCATTGAAAAGCTATAATAGACCCTCCGTCATATAATCATAATCCATTCATATGTATGTCGCAAGATCATGAAAACAATTATCATTTTTTCTTAGCTTAACCCGTAGAAAAGAAAATGAGTATTATTAAGATTTCATCATCACAATCAATACCCATCCCAAGAAAGAATAAGGACGGTAACATTGGATTATATTCTTAGTAAAGAATAAGTAACATCATTAGTTGTTTTCATAAATTAAAATACCATTAAAACATCACCAAAACATTTCTTGAGGAAAATATCCTTTTCATTTTTAAATCACATATTTAAAATATTAAAAATTTCAAGAATATTATGAAAAAAATTTTGTTTGAAAAGCACCACGAACACTTCTAAAGAAAATTTCAAATAAAAGAGTAGCCATGATGGTGAGAAAAGTCGTTTGTGTGGTATATGTTAAAATAAAGATTTCGTTCACACCTTTGGAAAAAAGTACCTTATTCAGAAAACAATAAGAAGATCCCTTTTAAACCATTTTATAGAAATTCCAATATGAGTAAAAACAAATTTAATCAATAATCGGAGAATAGTAAAAATATTCTTGAAAACATTTTAAAGAAAATATGGACATTGAAGAAAAAGATATCCGACTAAAGAGAAAATAAAGTTGATTTTTCTTAAAAACATTTTCTCAGTTGTTTTATGTACCAAAGAGAGGAGAATGAAATGAAAACATGAAAACCCCATAAATAACCATTGTAGAAGAAAATAAATGGGGTTTAAAGGATAAGATCCATATAATTTCCCTCAATGGAAATTTAGCATAGACAATTCCAAAAAGAAATGAGATTGCAACATAAACTCTTACCAATTTGGTAACTTTTGAATCATAACCCCCTTGAAAGAAATAACTTCAAATAAAACATTAAATATCATGAATATAAATAGATTCATGATACGAAATATCAAAAAGATAGTATATACACCATGTAAAAGAAACAAGCGGCGAATACGACATATGTTTCACAAAAGCAAATGTGAGATGAGAAACACTTACCACTTTGGTAACTTTCGAATCAAAACCTCTTGGATGAAAGAATTTGAATAGAAACTTTAAATACCATGAATTAATAAAGATCCATGATATATCATGTAAAAGGGGTAATATATACTCATAAACATAAATAGATGCATAACATCAAACATGTCTCAATGAAACAATATTGAGATGAAGAACCTTTACCCCAAGTCCTGTCTTGCTTCGTACACATTCAAACCTCCTGTATAATAAATATAAATTTATTATACATCCATTCCATAACCATATTCATACATACATATATATATATATATATATCACTATATATCATTCTCTTATAATTTCTAATTATCCTTTTATTATTAATTATTTATTAAAATCATTATTCAGGTGAAAACTGGTACATTTTCCATGCATGTTTCGATTCAATAGTTCTGATCCTTGCACCTTGGTTATGGTTTGGTCATCTCCATAATCATAATCATGCCACAATCATCATATTTATTCATCAAGTACACATATAATCATCCATATAAGGGGGTGATGAAAAATGAATTACATCACTTTATAGAGATGATAGTTTGTACGTGCGCATGAGTGATGTTTCCACTTTTTGGTGGATGAAATGAAATAAAGTTAAATAATAATTCACCTTTAAATAATCAGTATAATATCATAAATATCATATAGATTCATTAAATCTATCCTTATTACCATCCATATAAGGTGGTGATGAAAAATGAATTACATCACTTTGTAGAGATGATAGTTCGTATGTACACATGAGTGATGTTTACACTTTTTAAAGGATGAAATAAAAGAAATTTAAATAATAATTCACCTATATAGAATCATTATTATATCATAAATATCATATGTATTCATTAAATCTATCCTTATTATCATCCATGTAAAGATGAAATGAAAAACAAATCACATAGCTTTGTGGAGGTCTAGTCCACGTGTACACACGAGCGATATTATCGTTTTTCAATGGATGAGAAGGCAAGAAGGTAGGTAAGATCTTATAATCCCAAAAGCTTAATTATTTCATAAATTTTATATATAAACATTAAATCCATCATAATAACCAACCATGAAATATGGTAATGGATAATGAATCACATCGCTACGTGGTGGCGGTAGTCTACACATATGCACGAGTGATACTTTCATTTATCATTTGATGAAGAAGAGGTGAAAAATGGTTTTATCATAATAATAATATCATCTCAGTATATTAATGATCCTAAATTCATTATGTTAGGATGAATATAATATATTTAGAGGAAGTTGAAAAATAAATAATCTTTGAAATAGGCGGGTAAGGCGATTACCTCTTCTTTGAGAGACCTCATTTGGCTTACACCTTAAGCCTTATTAAGATGATCTTAGAAGAAGAAAAAGAGTTCTAGGATGTGGGAAATGAATTTAGGAATGGATTTGGGCAGGTCTTGTTCGAGCTAAGTTGTTCAAGAGTTCTGAAGAAGAGAGAAGTGACACCCTTTTATAAGTAAGGGGAGTGACACCCCTATAATTATTCAAAGTTTTAAATTAATATATGGTCTTATTCATGGTCAAGTGGCACTGATTCACCCCAAATACGTAGATAAAATGTGACAGGGTCAAAATAAACTCAACCAATCTCATTTAAACAATTGTTGGAGACATTTTAAGACCATCTCTTAGTTAAAACCCTTTAAAACCCAATTTAACCTTAAGCATGATAACTTAACTTTTTACCATGATAACATAATTATAAGAACATAAAAAAAGGGTAATTCTAACCAAATTTGGAAACGCTGACTCAAAATTTTTAATCCATTTTATCAGATTCAAAATCTACAGGTGACAGAAAATACATTTAATATAAGCACGCAAAACACATGAAAACAATTTTTTAGGAAAATACCCGATTTAAGCATAAAAATCATTTCACCTTAAAACCAAGTAAGAAGTTGATTTACATGATTTTTTGGTTAAATAATAAACAAAGGTAGGTTTTTAAACTTTTTTATCAATCCAAAACCGAATTTTACCTTCCATCCATACCACAAAATGAAAAGCCCGAAAAATAGTTTTTAAATTTGAATAAAATATAATTTATGTTCATAAAAGTCAAGCATGATTTCCCAAATTCAATGTAATATTTTAAAATATATTATTTATCACCTTAAACATATATTTGGTAAAAAAAATCATCCAATAGAATAAAGGAAAGTGTTAGATAGATTTTAAAGTCTTACCCCCGTAGTTTTAACCCTATTTTACCCTTATCAAAGTAACAAATCATTACCATGGTTACTATTCATAATAATAAAAATAAA
Source organism: Viscum album (assembly GCA_963277665.1). NCBI lineage: Eukaryota > Viridiplantae > Streptophyta > Magnoliopsida > Santalales > Viscaceae > Viscum > Viscum album. The sequence goes on along the minus strand of OY728120.1, from coordinate 1,974,855,273 downwards.
AGGGATATATTTAAAAAATTTGAAACCCATGATTCCAAATATAGAATCCATTTTTTAAGATTAAATTTCTATAAGTGGTAGAAATAAAATTTAATATTAATGTGTAAAACACAATGAGATTTTTTTTTATAAAAATGCATTTTTAAGCCAAAAAATAAACTTATATAAAAATAAAATATAATGATGATTCATATATAATTAATTATATTATTTATTATTAAAGGATAATTATTTTTCTTTAATATCAAATTAAAAACATAATGGAACTTTTTAATTACTTTATTTAATGAAAAGAAATGAAAGTTTTATAAAAATCGATATTTTTCACCATTCATTGAAAAATAAATCAGTCTAGAAAATCCCAAAATTTCAACCCAAGCTAATATTGAAATGCTAATTTCAAAAAATATATTCATTTTCTCAAATAAAATTTCTAAAAAGGTGGAAATTATTTATAATGTCTGCATATAAAATGCAATAAAAACCATTTGTGAAGAAAACATATTTTTGAAACATAAAATGATTTTACCAAAAATTGAGTAATTATTTATTATGCATTAATCAATAAAATTTCATTATATAAAACCTATATTTTTTTAGAATGTGGTTATTCTTATTCGTACCTCCAATTTATCAGTTATGTTATAATGATCATATTTAAATAATAATATCTTTATAGTATATTGCAGTCAACTTAAAGCTTGGTATTACATGTTAAGAAAACTATTGAAATTATTTTTTTAAACTAAAATTTCAGGGTGTTACATCCCACCCCATTAAATAAATTAAATCCTCGATTTTTTTTATCTCTATGATTAAGGGTTCAATATTTGAAAACACCTTTATTGAAAACCCACATCATACAAAGAGATAATAAAACTTCCTTTGAAAAAGGGAAGTGGGAAACATAAAGGTTACCTGAAATAGCACATAATCAGGTTCCTAGATAAGAATAACATTAGCGAAAAGTGGAAATATGGACATAGGGAAGAAATATAATGTCCAAAGAGTAATGTAGAGTGGTAAAGAACTTGATCATGAGAATATTAATCACTAAAAAATAATACATCAATGAGGGGTGAAAATGATCATCAATTCATCTAGAATAACTGTAAGAAAAAAAGATTTTCATTTTTATAGTCCTTTTTCCTAGTGTTGAGGAATTATTTTACCATGGAATATTAGAAAATATATATACTTGATTTCTTCAAATCTATAAATGTAATTTCATCCTTTGGTTGCATGTTTCAATTAGTTTCTACATCTTTTCATCCCATATTACAATGATGAATGCAAAATATAAAATTTTCATGTCTTGAGTACTAAAATAAAGTCTAATAGATCATAAGATCTATAAAATGATTTCAAGATATTCCTCAAGTCCCTATTCAATTACTAAAACAAAAAAAAGGGTAGTACATTCTAAAATAACTAATATTTAGAAACCTTAATTTAAAAGATTAATCTCAAAGATTTCAATAATAATACTAAAGGATATAATTAATTCATTCTACAAATAGTTAAATTCCAAAACTCATCAAAGCATGCTTACTAATAATCCAAACCCAAAAATTTAGAAAAATTGGATTAAAAATTTTCCAAAATCAATTTAACTTTAATCCCCAAACAACATAAAGTAGCTCATAATACCACATACTAAGCACGTGAATACCATGATCATGTATTTTATTAAAACATGCTAATAATTTCTCAAAATAACCTAAATCACCATAAAACCTCAATGAAAACATAAATGCTTCCAAAAATTAACTCTACACAAACTATCAATATATTCCATAAATCAAAAAATGTAATAAAATTCAACATAAATCACTTTTTCATCAAATCACTAATTGATTTCAAGGTTACCAATACTATCCAATTTACATTATCAATATCAATCAGATCTTTATACCAACTAAACATTATTATCTAAACATTAGGTGCATATTAAGGGTTATCTAGCCCTCTATCATGTTTTTTCCAAAAATATCACATTAGCACTAAATCACTTTTTAGGTCCACAAAAAGGAAGAAACATCACTATGTTCCAGAGCAGAATTACAGGATGATTTTAGAGCATCACACACATAAAAACCATAGCTCAAATGATCTCATAAATAATATGGTGAAATTATTTCAACAAATGTATAGTAAGTCCACTATGCTATAGTGACTGGTGGCTGGGAGTCCATGAAGCTACAATACCATTGCATCCAAAGTTTGAGATGCTACAGTGACCACGTAAAAATATGCACTACTATAGTGCCTTGTTTGTATTTATTGGTTATCTATGGTATAGTCCAGTCATAGTTTCTATAGTTCCAAAAAATTTAGTCTGGTGGCCTTCAACCCCTAGACCCCTGAGTAGGGGTGCACTGCCCCTGCAACCCCTAGCCACCTCACTGCGGTGGTCGAATCATGAGATTTAAAGTATTCTATATTGTCTGTCCCACTAATAGTCAACCCAAATTCATCCAAAGGATTAGGCTATACCATTCCAACAATCTCCCACTTGGATCTTGATTCGTTATCTTGATCTTCTTCGATGCTACTGAATTAGAAAACTTACTTAATCCGAGCTTCTCTTATTCTTCACTCACCGGTGCATGTTTTCCATTCAACGATTCAATTTCAAGATGAAAATTCATGAAATACCAACTATTTTTCCTTCTATGATCCCATAGTGTTCTCTTGTTTTCTTTCTCTCATCCTCCATTCATCAATTAAGAACAACTAGGAACAACTATTCCTCAACTTCTTTATCACTATTGGCTTCATCAATATGTCTTTTAGATTGTTTATCCCATGAATATTTTATAGTGTTAGCAACTCATCTTGTATTAAGCCTCTGATAAAATGGTACTTCAAATGAATGTTCTTCAACTAGGCATGAAACACCAGGTTTTTAGTAAGATGTATAACACTCTAGCTATCACATTGAAATATATTTTCCTCTCACTTTCTTTCCATATCCTCTAAAAAGTTATTCAGGAAAATAATCTCCTTCCCAACTTCTGTTACAACAATTTATTATACATCTGTGGTAGATAACACTACCTTATTCTTCAACTGATACATCTAGCTTACTATAGTTCCTCTATAGGTAAACACAAAACTTGTGTTACCCCTATTATTGACATCACCTCTAAGATCATCATCCACATACCCTTTTAGTGATATTCCTTTCACAAAAATAATATATGCTTCCTTACTTCCATTTAAATACCTCAGTATCCACTTCACAACTTCCCAATGTTTCTTTATAGGGTTAGTCATGTACCTACTCACAACTCCCATTATATGAGAAATATCAGATAGGGTATATACCATGACATAAATCATACATCCAATAGTTGATGCATATGAAACCTTTTCCATGTACTTAACCTCATCTTCTGTCTTCATTGCTTGCTCCCTTGATAGTTTGAAATGGATTTACAGGTGAATAGAAACTGAATTTTCATGCAGTATACTAAATCTACTCAAAAACTTTCCAATGTAGTTATCCTGTGATAACATCAAGGTCCCAACAGTGTGGTATCTTTCGATATTCATCCCCAAATTCTTGTCAGCTTCTCAAAGCTCTTTCATTTCGAACTCCTCATCCAACTACCCTTTTATCTCCTCAACCCTATGCATACATGATAATACAATGAACATATCATCCACATACAAAATCAATATAATATATCCATTACAAAAGACTTATAATAGAAGTATTGATCTATTACACACCATTTGTATTCATTTTTTATCATGAATGAATCAAAATTTTCATTCCACTACTTGAGTACGTAATTTAACCCATACAAACTTTTATGGAGTTTTCACACCAAGTCTTCCTTTCGTAGCTCAACATATCCCTACGTATTCTTTATATAAATTTTCTCCTCTAGATCTCCATGAAGGAAATCAATATTCACATCAAGCTAATCAAGATGTAAATCCTCTGATTCAATAATACCGAGATCCACTTGGATGGTTGTAAGCTACACTACAGGTGAGAATATTTCAGTGAATTATACACCTTTCTTCTATTGAAATCCTTTCATCACCAGCATTGCCTTGTATTTACTCTTACCATCATGTTATTCCTTGACTCAGTATACCCATTTTTTCTGAAATGATTTCTTTACTTGTGGAAATTTTTTCATCTCCCAAGTATTATTATCATGCAATGAAGAAATTTCCTCCTTCATAGACAACTCCAACTTGTTTGACTCCTTCAACCACATTGCATGTTCAAAAGATTTTGGTTCTCCACCGTTAGTTAATAATATATAATATAAGGATGATTAATACCTCTTCACATACCTTATCACCATTTTTAATCTCCTCAAATACACTTTAGGCGTAGGATACACTAGTTTCAGTGTCACATGCTCAGGTACACATTCAAAATCCGCCTGCTCTCGACACTCTAATTCTTTATTCCCACTATCAACTTCAGCTTCATGATAGTCCTTATACGTGAAACCTTTAATAAATATAACTTTCTAGATTTTGATTATCATCTTATTCTTATCATCCAAGAAGCGATAAACTAACTCCTTATCACCATATCCAAGAAAGAAACAGGATTTGGAATTTTCATCAATCTTTTCCCATACATCAATATCAATATGTAAATATTCTAAATAACAAAAGAATCATAGATGTGAGAATTTTACCTCCTTTATAGACTAGTGATACTCGAGTAGGCATTCTACCATTGGTATAGATAGACTCATATTGATGAGATATGATTCCATGTTCACTACCTATGCCCAGAAAGTCTTGGGTAGCCTCGAGTGCAGCCTATTACTCCTAACACATTCATTAGTGTCCTATTAATCCTTTCAATGACACCATTATTTTATGGTGTACCTTGAATATTATTCTCCCACTGAATTCCATTATTAGCATATAATTACATGAACTCATTACTACCATACTCCACACCATTGTCAGACCTCAAGCATTTCAACTTTGACCTTGAATCATTCTACAGCACAGTCTTCCACTTCTGCAACATGTTAAACACATCAGGTTTTATTTTTCAGAAAGTGAACACATACCTTCTTTGTAAAGTAATTGATAAATTTTATATAATATTGGTACCCTCTAAGGGAATATACTGGTATATACCCCTAAAAATCAGTGTGCACTAGCTCCTAACACTTAGTGTTCTACCTCCTTTTGCAAATGATACCTTCTTCTTTTTAAAAAGTTATAATATTCACATAAGAAAACTTCCAATGACTTCAAATCTGGTATAAATCCTTTTTTTATTAGCACCTTTATCCCATTCTCTCTCATGTAGCCTAGCCTGTAGTTTCACACTAGTGAACCCATGATTTAATTTATTGATGTAATCATGTCCATGAAAGTTTCTATCATGTTGTACATGGTACCATTATTTTCTCCATGAGCTATAACCATAGCTCCCTAGGTAATATTTCATGCACCACTAGTGAACATGGTACTGAAACCTGCATCATCAAGATTCCAGATAGAAATAATATTTCTTATTAGTCCAAGTATATACCTTACATTATTTAGAAACAGAGAACTCCTAATATTGGTTTAATCCATACATCTCCATTTCCCATAATTTGTAAGGGTTCATCATCAATGAGATATACCTTTCCAAAATTTAAAAAAAATGTAATTGTTCAAGAAAACATTATTCAAAGTGGAATGGAAATATTTCTCAGAGTCTAAAATACAAGACTCCATTGGGATATACATTCTTAGTAGAAACACATCATTGGTTCTCTTAGCTTTTATGTTTCTTGTATTGGTTTTAGGTGCCTTTTGTTTTTCTCTTCACTCTCTCTTAATGTGTCCATTATCTTTGCAAATCTAGCAAGAAAGACCGGTCCCCTTTTCCTTATCTCAACACTTTACTCTTTTTTTGATCATCCTCTATGATTATCACACTGCATGTATCTACCTCTTCCTTCCATGTTTAGATAATAAGCATAGAATCTTCCTGATTCTCATATTTGATTATCCTCATCGAGGATCAGGTTACTCATATCCTTCAGAATAAACTTTGTATCCCTCAAATAACTTCTCATGGATATTATAATTTATTCCTAACTATCAGGTAATGAAGAAAGTAAAACCAGTTCACATACCTCACCATCAAGCATAATTACCACCAATTCTAACTGACTTGTGATGGTGTTGAATTTGTTGATGTGATTAGAATTTTTTTTACCTTCAATAATTTTCATATTGAACATGTCTCGAGCCCCTCCCACAAAAGATATCTTAATGAAGGGAGAGAGATAATGACCCATGAGTCCTGCCTCTAGTAGGCCCCAGGTTGTCGACTAACATTGTGGGTATAAAAATATCATAAATGGGAGTCATTACCCTCTATATAAAAACAAGATTGGGAGATAGGATGAATCAACTACAAGAAACTCCATGATATAATATAAAAGGAAACCAAAACCATCCCAAAATGCACGTATAAATAAAAAAAATTATAGATAAAATTATCCAAATATAAATACCCAAAAGAAAAAAAAGGCATCCACACAACAACAATCCAAGGGCTTGACCTAGTATGTCTAGTACGGTCCATGTAATACTCCTAAAAACCTAAAAATAAATTTACATACATAGGGTGAGCATACAATTATACTCAGTAAAGAAAAAAAAGTCTCTCATGCATATGAGAAAGAATCATACTAATGAAGCTATGAGAAAATAGCAGAACCAACATCACCTAAACAAGTCAACTATCCAAACCCATCCTCACCAAGGAATACTCACCAAATAACACAAACCAAGTATAATAACATAATAAGAATCATATCGATAAAGGGTACTCCACAACGCTTTCCTACTGATTTCCCTCTCTCAGACCCCAATGTTGTACAACCTGGAGCTTTTATCTTTTCTATGAAACATATACCACTTCCCCACAACACGATCACATCACATATCACTCAAAGATACCTAGTCTACTACCCCATAGCACGGTCACATCACATCTCACCTGAAGACACTTAGCCCATCACATCACAATAATAACCAGGGTAGTAGGGTATCGTGAACATGAAGAACATAAAATTTTTACACACATCCTACCATGCATGAACCCCACCATAAGTCTCCCCACAACACAATCACATCACATCTCACTCAAAAACACCTGGGCCACCACCCCATAGCATGGCCACATCACATCTCACCCGAAGACACTTGGGCCATTGACCCATAGCACGGTCACATCACATCTCACCCGAAGACACCCATTCCATAATTTATTTCACTATTAGACCTCCAACCATCAAATCACTTTCATATCTACTCACATGGAAGAGAGAGTGTGAATGAGCGGGTATCCAACCATCCATCCTCATTACCTAGATATTGGTAAAAACACCCTTGTATAAATGTATGAGTGTTGGAACATATTGCTCGATTTGGGTGGGGTGTGTATATAAATCACAAGGAATATACAAGGTATATATATAGCCACACACACAAGCCAAACCTATGGGTTTACAACAAGGCACTAACCATCTCAAAATATCCCCACTTTCACTACCACCTCTAAATGTAGAAAATAACATAACAAATGCAATCCACAATCCACTTCCCCCTTTTCATTACCAACCAAAATAATTTAAACAACCCATTCATTTCATTATTTATCAACAACAACATTTAACCACACTTCCCACTTCAATTCATTCACTATCCATTTCCAACCCATTAACCAAACCAACCCATTTCATTTCAATTTTAATATTTCATTTAATTCCAATACTAACCCAAGAAACTAGAACAAAATAACCATTCTCGTCTCATCCAACACTAACATAATCACACTTCACCTCCCCATAGTACAACCTCATACCAACCACACATTATTTCCCCATAACAAATCCTCACAAACCCATCAGACCCACATGCCACACCAAAAATCACCACCCCACATCAGGACCTCAAAAATCCATCATCCCCACATTCAAAAAACACACATCATCACCTCACAACATGATATCACGTAAAAAAACATCACAAAACATTTTATAGATTTAGTGAGGGGAATTTTATCAAATTCACTTCTTTATTTTAGGGTCATTATCACACAAGCCATAAATCCTAGGGAAACCATTTTATTATCCAAATATAAGTGGTTAGCCAATTTCCATTTTAGGGTGATATCACAAAAACATGCAACAAGGTTTTCATATTACAACAACTACAGTGCAAGAAAAGTCTCCCAATAGCCATGATTTTCAACGGGGTGTCAAGACCATCAATTCAAAATATCAAGATAATGATATTAAAGATGTAAAAAAATGAAAATAAAATCCATTTCGCTTTCAATTATAATTAAATAAATAAAAAAGAGTAAACCCCTCCGAAATGATACACAAAAGTGAGAAAAGATGGATTCCCCACCTCAAGTAATCTTTTCTAACTCACTAAGCATTGTAGGGTGAAGAAGAAATTCCCAAAAACCACAACTTCATTAAAAAACCATGGATCAACCATTGATCGCCAATAGTTGTCCATCGGAACCAGCAGATCATAGAGAGAGAAGGAGGGCTAGAATATCCTTTAAAATCTTCTAGGTTTCTCCTAGAAATGAGAGGAAGATGGATACAACCAAATGAAAAAGAATTAGCTGATCAAACCTTTCTAAAACCTATATCCCAACCCTTTCACATTGATAATTCCTTTCATGATGTGAATTTGTTAGGAATTCCAAAAAACTTTGGGTTTCTATGAAAATTTAGTCACCTTCACATTGAATTAATACATGCCATGAATTAATTTCATGATGTGAATTCATTTCATGAATTTCCTCCACCGTCATTCAAAAGATGTGAAACTAGCTGACTATACAAGACATGAATCACTATCTCATAATGTGAATCCAGTTCACATTTTGAACCACCACCTACAATGCTTTTGTAACTCCAGCTCCACCGATCCCTCTAGACTTCCTATAAACACCTTCAACTACCCAAATGGAAAAGTAACATGACGAGAAGGCATGGTCTATTACAGAATAGTCATTTCATTAGGTACATTTTGAAACAGAAGGCTTCTCATACATATTCATGAGATATTTCATCAACCCATCCATCGTATTATCCTCTCTGATGTTGAACACCAAGTTTTTTGTCCAATATAAGGCACGAAAAACCCAAAACTTATTGATCTAGTAGCTCCCACTCAGTCTTCTCCATATTTTTTGGGTTTTCAACTAGAATTAATAAGTTCATATTTTTTGATAAAAATAATCCTTGATCTTAATCATCTAGTAACTGAAATCAGTTCCATCCAAATGAACAATATTCACCTTGCCTTCTTCTTTATCCAATGTTCAATTTGAGAAAACTGAAACTTGATCTTTTGAACTCAACCTTTGATACCATTTGTTATAGAAACACATGGAGAAACAAAGGAACGATGACTCAAAGAATAAGAGTAAAAGGGGAAAACAAAATAACAAGAAGAATATCAAGATACATATATTTTTATGTGGTTTTAGAAATGATCCCTACATCTATGGAGAGGTAGAAATATTACTATGTATGGGAGAAAATTTATAGGGTGATTTTAGAGAATCACACACATAGAAACCCTATCTCAAATGAGATCATAAATAAGATGATAAAACTATGCCACTGACCACAAAATAAGTACTTTATGTTATAATTATCAGTGGATGGATGTCTATGAAGCTACATTACTGCCATCTCTAAAGTCAGAGATGCTATAACAACCATGTAAAAGTCTATACTACTACAGTATAATCTAGGATGCGATCAGTTATCCGAACTTCATCCAAAGGATCAGGCTATAACATTCTATCAAATACCATGATAGTTTGTTAGTAATAAATGTAAGAGTTTCCAATCCATATCCCATCACATTTGGTTTCTCATTAAGATAATAACTCCATTGTATTTCACACCCATTTTTAACATGGTTCCTACTAGTTCCAACCACTGACTAAAAAAAAACCCATGTGTAAGCATCAAGCTACACTAATCAGAGTGATCAATCATATAATCCTAGAAGTCATTCCTGAGATGTCCTAAATTATGACACCATATTATCAACCTATGACACTTTAAGTTGAAGATGGGTCATCCATGGTTATCATTTATTCAAATCCCTTTTAATGGTCTATAAAGAAAATGTGAATTAACCTAAGCATATCCCCCATGAGTGTCTAGATAGGTGTGTAGTCTTAAGCCTACTCATCATGAACAAGTGATGATTGAGTTAATAACCAATTACCCCTTTTATAGTTGTTACCCCTAGGTGAATCTATGATACAACAACATCCATTTTCCAGTATCCAGATAAGGATGTATTTTTTAGGAAAACCAAACTCCTTTCTTTATTATAATTTAGGATATTATCTTATAATTAGGATTATCCTAAGGGTTCTCATTATTTTTTTAATATTAATCTCTGAAAATAACTAAACCTTTCTTTGATACCAACCGAGGTGACCCATGAATAACATATATAAAGATTTCATCATTTTAGATGAATATTCAATACATTTAACAATAATACATGCATGAGGATCATAAAGGTTTACTGTCTTTAGAGACTATACACATAATAAACTTATTTATGAAAAATATTCAACATACCCCACCAATTTTTTTTCATATTTAGTACCCTTATAGACATATCATACTTAGTAACTTCCTTCATAAAATGGGGAAGGGAAACATAAGAAAGGGTGAGATCAGATGCATTGGATTGTAAGAGTTTATGATGGATATAAGACGATGGATGAACTATAGTTTAAAATTTTAAACTAACACAAAAACCAAAACCTCTTTAGTTAAAAAGATCAGACTAAATAATCATCCAATGACTAGAGTGTATGTATCATATTTAAAATTTTTATGATAAATTAGTTTTGTTATTCGGGCTCACATACAGTCTGATAAAATAATTATTATAAATATTAGTAAAAAAACATTCTAATGTATATACAGAAGAGTATAAAACTTATAAAAACAAGTTACATTAACTCTTATATCAAAGTAAGAATGACTTATAAGATTTATAAAAGTAATTCTACTCTTTAAACTTAAGATCTAAGGAACTCAAAAATCTTGAATTAAGATATCCACAGTTTTAAACCTAAATATAAAGGTCTATCTTTCCACATTAGGAAATCCCTTGATAAGAATATCAAAATAGCTCTATCTTTTGAAACCCTAGACTCCCTTGATACAATGATCAATGTCATATTTTTCTTCCTATCCTTATAAGACCTTGATCTGATGGATCAGATTCAACTGTCTTCCCATCCTTGGAATCCCTCGATCTAAACCACGATCGAACAAAGTGAATATAGAAGAAAAATGTCCTAATAAATTTACAATTTTCTCACAGATTCCTTAGAACTAAAAATCTCTAAAAAATTAAAAGGTGTAAGAATGAGATGTTGAGGTAGAGAAAAATCCCATATGTGTTAAGTTGAAAATGAATCATTTCCCATCCCATCGAATGCACTTCTATTTATAGGCATCCTTCCAATGGTTATATTTTCATGATTCTTGAAGTTGGTTGCAATGAACTTAGATGTTCTTCACTTGATAGCTCAAAAAAATGTTTCCACCCAATTTCATTTTGATCAGCACCATTACAATGCTGTTAAGAATTCTGTCCAATATAAATAATTAAAATTACTATGATTATAAACTTTGGATAGTCTGATAGACTATACTATTTTTTAATCAAATTAACTGAACTATGGTTAGTCTGATGGATCCGAACTATTGTTAGTCTGATGGACATGACTTCGGTAAGTCTAATAGATAGAACACTAGTTAATCCACTTGACCAAACATTAGTCATCCTGATGGACCAGACACACCGTTAGTCCGACTGATCGGATTGAATAATAAAAAGTTTATATTTGTTTTAAATTAGAACAATTTCTATATTCAGTAGAAAATGATTTTTTCTACAAAAACATTCTAAAACACTTGGGATATATAAATTTAGTAAAATAATGTTTTAATAAAGTGTTAAAGTGTTTGTGATTTTCAAAACCAAGGAAAGGATAATTATAAAGTATAAATTTCGACTCAACAATATCCTCATTTTTGGAAAGAAAAAAACAAAATACTTAAAATAAAAACTATTAAATTTGAAATACTTAAATACCTATGTATGTTTAGAAACTTCAAATAATTTATTCATAAGAAATATATTTCCTTATTTTGTCTTAACTCCCACCGAGTTTATGGATTCTTTTTGTTCAACATTCAATATCCAATAGAAATATTATAACTTTGGATTCTCCCCCTTAATAAAATGTCTTCCTTTAAATATATTTCTCACCATTATATTATTTTTCCCTTGGAACTATTTCTTCCCCTTTGGATAAATTTTACACCTTAAACAAATTATTCCCCTTTGTGATTTTCAAAAAGAAATAGGGAATGTAATATATTATCCTGAAATGTTACAAAACAAAATATAAAACAATTTGTGTTTAAATAAGTATTCATCCAAAAGAAAAGATAGAACATTAATCCAAGTAAATTTTGAAAATATTCATAAAAAAATATTTTGAGAATAATTCATTCAAACTTAATTTCATTCAAAAAGTTTGAAATACATCAAGAGTTTCATAAAAAAGGTTCATTATTTTTTATAAAAATTCTTGATAATGGCCATTAACATCTTCAAATCGTCATGATCCTTATCAGATTCATCTGTTAAAGATTCAAACTTGGATATTCTATCTTCTATTACTAAAAGACTCTAATTCTCTGCCTTCAAGCTTTCAACCTCCTCATCAAGAGCACTGATCTTCATATTTTTCTCCTTTAACCTCATAAAATCTTCTTCAAAGACCAGAACCTAAAATTTTCCTATTTCAACTTATTAATTTATTCATTCAATTATAATACTTCCTCATTCTTAGAATATATTATATATTTTAATTTTTCAATAAACTTCATTCAATCCTAGAAATTAGAATATAACTTCTCAAATGAATTAGAAATGTAAAAAGATACCTTCTTGACTTCCAAAATTTGATCATCATGTTCCTTTAAGTCTCCTTCGACTTTCCTTGTCCACTTTACAATATAATTGAATATTATTTTGTGAGACTTAGATTTTTATTTAAATCATTTGATATTATCTATATTTTGAATCACTGAATCTTTCAACAACTTCAATGATTTTGACTTCTCATTCAAACTATTCTGAATTTTTTTATATCTAACTTAAATATTTGGAAGATATGGCATGGAATCAGTAATATATTTCAGAGTCTGAAAAATTTAATCAATACTCTTCTATGATTCTATGTCCAATGAGTATTATGACTCTAATGAAGCCTCTAAAATGTGTAATCAGGCTGGTCCAACATCTGATTTCTCTTTTTCATCAACCTTTTCTTTCTTTGGAACTTTCTCCACATAAACCTCTCTATCTTTTTCTTCCTTGTATAAAAATTTTTTATGTGAAAGACGTGCTTCATCTTATTCTTTATATAATGATGAATGGAAATCTACTGAAACACTAATAACTGAGTTCTTATCAGACCAATTTGATATTTTAGTAGAGGATGAGGATGAGTCTGATGAGCTTTATTATTCTTTTGATTCCTCATCCTCTTCCTCCTCCTCCTCTTCCTCTTCTTCTTCTAATTCTTTCTCTATCTACATTAAAGGTATTATTACTACTTTTCCTACCTTTTGAACTGATTTTTTACTTTTTATCTCATGGACTTATTAACTGGTTTTTTTTATTTTTGAATTGATTTTTGAACATAAAGTTCTTCGAAAACTTCTTTAGATTTTCCCTTGTACAGATCTACTGGAACTATAGATGTTTCAATAATATCTAACTCAGTAAAAGGAAGTGTTTAGGAACTTGGAACATGTTGGGATACTAATAAAGGAGATAATAAAATGGGTTGATCTTCTGATGTTCTTTATACTCTTTTAAGTAAAATTTTCATCATCCTTGCCTCAAAAAGACTTTTATTTTGATTATTCTTTTCATCTTTTTTTATTTCATCAGATATTCTAATATTTAAAGCTAAAACTTCATATTTATCAAGACTAAAATAAGGATACCCTGATTTTTTTTGAGATCATGAGCCATCAGTCTCTTAAATTCTTCACCAGATATTTTTTTTATTTCTTTTGAACTTTCAATGGAGAAGAATCAGCTTTCCTATTTTCTTGTACTGATTATTTTTGTTTCACAAATTTTTTATTAGATTTAGCTAGAATATTTAGCTTTTTTTACTTTCCGAAACTACTAATCTTCTATGAAATCTTATGTGAGGGAAGATGTGATTCACCTTTAAAGGGAAATTCAAAAATATCAACAACTTGTTGATATGTTAGATTAAAAATTTCACCAAAAAGATTAAAAAAATCACTTCCTTATCCTCTGCTATATTAAATTCTAATGAAGAATAGAACTCTCTTACTATTTATGGATAATGTTTGTAAAAATATTATTTTTCAAAAAATATATTCTCCCAATAGTGAAATTTAATAGTACTTTTTAACCAATAATCATACTTTTTATACCGGGTCTTCTCAATCAATATTTCTCTTACAAATTCTCTCTTTGTGAAATATTCTATAGACACCATCTGATTGTAACTGATGTTAGAACTTGAATTGAAGAAATTTATTGGATGAATCCCAATATTTTGGAATGAGAAATATATGGGGTGGTGAGAGTTGATGTAAATCCCTAAAGATCAATGTAGGATAAGGGTGAAACATCCCTTATATATAGTCATGGGGGATACCCTTTGAATTCTATAAATCCAACAATTCAGATTGAAAAACAAAATATGATTCGATAGCTAAGATTAAATCCACGAATGATTTAAAAATTATTCTGAACTCTTAAATTTTTTTTACAAAAAATATTTTATTGGAGTAAAAGAAATATTGATTATAAAATTTTGTATATTTATAACAAAATAAAGTTTTGTAAAATGTTAATAATATGTAAAATAATATTGAAAAGTAAAATTAATAGATAATTACAAAAACTAAAAGATTATAAGAATACCTCTTGGAGTAGAAATTTACTTTCAGTATGAAAGTTACATCCAATGACATTTTTTCTTGGTTTTTGTAACATAAATTATAATTGATAAACTCATAAACAAAAATAATGTCCGAATTATTTTTTGTTACAATTTTGGTGCCCAAAAAACTTTTTGTAAAAATATTGATTAAAAAAAATTGATTCTAAAATTTTGTAAAATATTTTGACTCTAAAATTTTTAATATAAATAAACAATTTTTTAAGAAAATTGAAAAGTTTATAGAACAAAAATTTTATAAAAAAAGTTTTTCTAAAACCAAAACATATATACTCCACTTTTGAGAAGGAGTTTATTAATGTATGGAGATTGGTAAACATGAAGTAGACATGAATGATCATTTGATATTGATAATTCCAAGATTTTATTTAATATATTAAAATATATTGGAACTAATAGGTTTATTAAGTAATTTGTTCTTACATTATGATGAATTGTAAAATGATATATCCTTTTTGTGTGTGATCCTAAAGTAAATGGTGTATTATATCTCTATTCTTTTCTTACGAGTGATGTGCTGTTTTTTTACTTAAAGCAATGGAACTTGTGTTATCACACAAAATTTTAGTTTTAGAAAAACTCATTCTATAGTCTATGAGTGTGTGTTTCATCCATAACACTTGAGAACAACAAATTCCAACTGCCACATATTCGTCTTTAGTAGTGGAAAGTGCTACTGGGTGTTGTTTATTATAAGACAAAGAAACTAAATCTTATCCTAAGAAATAAAAAGTTCTGGATGTACTTTTTCTATCCATTTCACATCGACAAAATTTAGTATCTGAAGAACTATTTAACTCAAAATCATTTCCATCATATTAAAATAAATGTTAATCCACAATTACCTTAAGATAACAAAAAATTCATTTAACAGATTTAAGGTGGGAATCTTTTTGGATTTTCTTAATATCTATCACATAAGAATACTAAAAACATTAAATCTGGATGACTAGATGTTAAGTAAAGTAAACTTACAATCATTACTCTAAAGTTTTTTTGATCAAAACGTTTCCAAATATCATCAATATCTAAATTATTTGAGGTTCTGATAGGAGTACTAATAATTTTAGTATTTTTATATCCAAATTTATTAAGAATAGATTTTGTATACTTATGTTGAGATATAAAATATCCTTATGGTTTTTATGAAATTTGAAAACCTAGATAATAAGTAAGTTATCCCATCATGTTCATTTCAAACTCAGACTTCAAAAGATCCATAAAAGAATCTGTTAAATAATTTTGAGTTGAACCAAATATAATTTCATCGACATAAATTTAAACAATGATGATATTTTAGAAACTTATTTTTAAAAAAGAGTTGGATCTATAGAACCCTTAAAAAATTGTTTTTTCACAAAAATCCAGTTAACCTATCATACCGAGCTCTAGGGGATTGTTTGAGTTAGTAAAGTTCCTTAGTATGTTTAAAAACATGTTTTGGATGTTTTATATTTTCAAAACTAGGGGATTATTCTACATAAAATTTCTCATGTACATATCCATTAATAAATATACACTTCACATCCATTTGAAATATTTTGAAATTTAAGAATGTTGTATATTCTATAAGTATATGAATAGCTTCAAGTCTAGATACCAGAGTATATTTTTATTCATAATCTATAACCTCTTGTTGATTATAAACCTTAACAATAAGTCTAGATTTATTTCTAACTATTATTCCATTTTCATCACATTTATTCTGAAAAACCCATTTTAATCCATTTACAGAAGTATCTTTAGGTCGTTCAGCCAAAGTACAAAGTTGATTCCTCTTGAATTCATTGAGTTCATCTTGCATTGATTTTATCCAATCCTCATTTCCTAAATCCTCATTAGGAGTCTTAGGTTTTAATTGAGATAAAAATTCAAAATTTCCAATTTCGTTTCTCAAATAACTTCTAGTACTAAATAGTTGATCTACATCACTAATGATATTATCACTAGGATGATTCCTAAGAAACAACTAATTTATTGGGCTTAAAAAACCCTTCTATTCAACAAAATGATGGAATTATTCTTGAGGTAAAAATTTAGAAATATATTCTTTAGTTGTTCTCTCATGAAAATAACTTTCTAACACAAGTTGGAAATTAGTTTTTGAAATAACATCTAAATATGTTGGTTGAGGTTGTTTGAAAACAAAATTATAGGTTTCATCAAATTTTACATGCACCATTTCCTCAATAGTACTTGTGTTTTTATTAAAATCCCTATATTCCTTATTAGTGGTAGAATAATAAAAAAATATCCCTTCATCAGATTTTAAAGAACATTTATGTAATTTATCATTAGTATTTAGAATGAATACGTTGCATCCAAAAACTTCGAAGTAAGAATGTTTTGGTTTCCTTCCAGTACACAACTTATAAGTATTTTTTTAATAAAAGGCCTTATTAAAACTTGATTTATAGTATAGCATGAAGTAATAACCAATCCAACCCAAAAAGTTTTAGCAACTGAGTATTCACTCACCATGGTTCTAGTAATATCCTGAAGAATTCTATTTATTCTTTATACTACACCATTTTTCTATAGTGTTCTAGGTCCCAAAAAGTTATGTATAATTCATTTTTTACTATAAAAAGTTTCAAAATAATAATTTATAAATTCTTCACTATGATCACTATAAATAGTTATCAAGGATAAGTTTTTCTCTTTTATGACTCTAGCTACAAAATTTTTAAAATAAAAAATACTTCAGACTTCTTATCTAGAAAATAGACCCATGTTTATCTAGTGAAATCATTAACAAAAACATATACATAGTATTCCTACTAATACTTCTAGTTTTTGTAAGACTAAATAAGTCCATGTACACTAAATATAAAGCATCAAAAGTTGAGAATTCACTTATAGATTTAAAACTTGGCTTATGTTTCTTTCTAAATTGACAGGGATCACATATATTATAAATTTTAAACCTAAGTTCCCATAGATCCTTTACTAGTCCTTTCTTAGATAAATTATATAAATTTATATGATTACAGTGTCCTAATATTCCATTCCATAACCAAGATTGGTCTTCCATTTCACTAAGGCATGGTAGGTCTTTGCTCCTAAGGTCTTCTAAGTTTAATGTGTAGACATTCTCATACTGATTGGTAGAAAGAATAAAATCATCATTAGAACTATGAATAGTAAATTTACCATTCCTGAAGTTCACAAGATAACTCTCATCAAATAATTGGATTATACTAATAAGGTTGTTCTTAATTCATATAAAAAATAAAAAATTTGAAATTAAATATTTTCCAAGAATAACATTGTTAAATATACCAATAATTTCTCCTTGAGCATTATCTTTGAAAGCGACTTTTCCACATTTCATATTTATAATATTATTAAATAATTATTTGTTTCCATTCATGTGTCTAGAAAAACCACTATCCATATACCAAATATTTTTATTATTGGTACAATCTTTATTTTCTTGAGAATAAAAAAATTATAACTTTGGAACCCAAACCTTCTTGATTATGGTATTATCAGAAAGTAAAATTATAGGAATCAATTTTTTTTGAATTTATTATGTTGAGAAAAATTAAATTATTTTAAAAAATAGGAATTTTAAAATCCTAAAGATTTATTTTTTAATAGTAAATTTTTTCTTCTAGTGTCCACCACTTTAAAATTTAGTGCAACATGGATCACTTTTCGGAACGGAGTAGTTATTACTAAAAATGAGTTTTCTATTTGTATAACCCATTCCAAAAATATCTCTATGAGGAATCATTTGATTATAAATTTTATCAAAGTTTTACTTACCAATGGTAAACTTAGATAAAAGTTTCTTCAAACTAGAAATTTCAGAATCTAGTTTTACAACTAAAATTTTTATCCTCATTAGAATTTTTATTCAAACTAATTTTTACAATGGAATTTTATAAACTATTTTTCTCAAAATAAGAATTTTAAATTTATTTTGAATGATTATATTTATAAAAATTATATTTAAAAAGTTATTTATAAACATATGATATATAAGTAGTTAAAGTATAAATTCTTAAATTTTCTTTCACAATTTTTGTTTGATCATTTTCAAGATTTTTTTAAAATCTTAAAACTTTCATTTTGAAGTAATTTTTAAAATAATGAAACTTATTCAAAACTTGGTAAAGAATTATTTTCCTCATTAGATGATGTATATTGTTCATTAGAATATGAAGAATCAATTTCATTATTACTATCTAGGTAGTTAGCATTTAAAGTAAGGTTTGTAAGAGATTCTGCAATTACCTTAGCCCTGAATTAATTGTTAACCTTTGGTATTTATGTATAGAATATAATATTATTCTAACATGAACTTTCACTATTAGGTGAATTATCAAAATAACTATCTCCTCTACTTGAACACCAAGTGTTTGAAACATTCATACTTTTCTTTCCTTTGTGCTTGTAATACTTCTTAGAACTTTGCTCATAATTTCTTTCATTCTTATCCTATCTTTTCAGATTAGGACAATCTGGTCTAATATGTCTAGTTTGCTTACACTCATAACATATCACTTATGAATATTCTTTCTTATCACCTTCATACTTATGAATCTTCTTTTATATGTACTAAAAATCCTTCTTTCCAATAATCTTATTCATTATTTTAGCAAGATTATCCAGTTCATTTCGAGTTTGTTCTGATGAAATACTATCTTACTCAATAACAAATTTCTTTTTTTTAAAATAATTTAAAACTTTCTTAAAATATTTAACTTTTATAAGAAAATTTTATATAGTTTCAAAAATAAACTCCTCCATTTATATTTTTAATTTTCTCAGCACCTCTTTTCAATCTTCCCTCATACTGCATAAGGGTTCCAATAAGAGGATCAAGAGTAAGATTATTAATAATTCTAGTGTCATACAAAATAGTTTTAATTGATTACCATTCACCAGGAATTATTTAAATAATATTTTATACTAATATTACATCCATATGATCCTTCTAAAAAAGTGACTATAAACTGTTAACAATATTCATAAATCTTTGATGCATTTAGCGACAATTTCTCCAGGTAGAAAATCAAAATCCTGATAGTCATCTCTAATTATAAATCTTCTTATCTCAATGAATTTAGAAGTTCCAAAATGAGTTATTTATAACTTATTCCATATACTATTTGTAGCTTCACATGAATATATATAACTATAGACATTTCTTGTCATAGAATATAATAGATTATTTTTTACTCTATAATTCAATTGATATTCCAACTTTTCTTGATTAGTAAAACTACTAAATTCTTTCTCTGGAATCACATAGTTTCTAGTAAACATCACAAAGTTTTCAACTCCAATGTTTAAAAGAAAATTTTTCATCCTGTCTCTCCAGTATTCATAATCATTACCATCAAAGATAAGTGGTCTTCTAGGATTCAAGTTCTCAAGGGTACCAACATTTAATTCTACCATCTTATAGAAAATAGAAAATCTTTCTACAATACACGTTAGTGTAAAAATAGTTTATAAATAATTAATTTATAAAAACTTAATAACTTTTAAAATATAAAAAATTAAAAACTCATCATGAAATATAGTAGAACCTACTATGATTCCAATTTTTACATTGTAAGAGTTTACGATGGCTACAAGAGAGGGAAGGGTGAATTATAGTTTAAAAATTTAAACTAACCCAAAACCTCTTTAGTTAAAAATATTGTACACAACAATCATCTGATGATTAGAGTGTTTGTATTAGATTAAAATATTTTCTAATAAATTAGTTTTGTTATTTGGGATCACAAACAATCTGATAAAACAATTATTAGAAATATTAGTAAAAAAAATTTCTAAAGTAAATTCAGTAGAATATAAAACTTTTAGAAACAATTTATATGAAAGGTTATAAGAAATTAATAATGAATTATAATATTTATAAAATTAATTCTACTATTTAACCTTAAGAGTTAAGGAAGTCAGAAATATTGACTTAAGATATCCATAGTTTTAAATCTAACTCTGAAGAACTATCTTTATACACGAGGAAAGACCTTGATATAAATATCAGAATAGATTTTTCTTCCAAAACCCTTGAATCCCTTGATATGATGATCGATTTAATATCTACCTTCCTATCCCTAGAAACCCTCAATCCGATGGATCATATTAACTTGTCTTCCTATCCCTATAATCCCTCAATCTAAACCACGACCAGACAAATTGAATACAAAAAAAAAATTTCCTATGGAATTTACAATCCTCACATGGATTCCTTATAACAAAAACTCTCTAAAAAATTACAAAGCATAAAAACAAGATGTTTAGGTAGAATAAAATTCTAGACATGCTGAGTTACAAATTCATCATATCCCATCTCTTAAAATGCACTCCTATTTATAAGCATCTTTCCAATGGTCATATTTATGTGATTCTTAGAGTTAGCTGCAATGGCCTCTGATGTTCTTCACCTGAAATCTTAGCAAAATGTTTCCACCCAATGTTATTTTGATTAGCACCATTATAATTATATAAATATTTCCATCTGATAAAAATAATTCCAATTACTCTTATTATAAAATTTGGATAGTCTGATGGACTATACTATTTTTTAGTCCTATGAAATGAACTATGGTCAGTTTGATAGATCAACACTATTTTCATTCTGATGGATATGACTTTATTCAGTATAATAGACATAATAATAGCCAATCTTATAGATATAACATTAGTCATTCTGATGGACCAGACCCACTGTCAGTCCGATTGATTATATTAAAGAATAAAAATATTATATTCATTTTACACTAGAAAAATTTCTATGTTCGGTAGAAAAATATGTTTTCTAAAAAAAATTCTAAAATACTTGGGATATATAAATATAGTAAAATAGAGTTTTAAGAAAGTGTTAAAGTGTTTGTGATTTTCTAAAATAAGGAAAGGAAAAGTAAAAAGTATAAATTTTGACTCAATAAGATACCTAGTAAGGGTAAACATAAGAGATATTAATCATAATTGTGCATAAAATAACCATATGGTCATGTTAACATAATCAAATTAATGTTCTCTACGTAAAAGATCCATACCCTGAAAAATATTAGATAATAACTCCAAAATTATGTCATATCTTGAAGCACAATTAATAAGAGTGCCAAAGAAAAAATAATCATTCATGAGTCATAATATAGGCATGTGGAGTCATAAGAATAAAAATACATATTCTTGTGAACATAGATATTCAAAATCATGACCATGAATAATCATATTAGAATAGCTATAAGTAACCATACTCACACCTAAAATTGTGAACATAGAGCATAGCTAGAAGTAATCATAATCACACATAAAAATGCTAACATAACTATTAAAAATCATCTCCACAGATAATATTGTGAGCATAACTAGAAGAAATCATACTCACACATCAAAATGTGAACAATTATATTTTTAATCATGTCTATGATTACCGTCATCATCTCACGAGACATTATTATTACATTTCCCAATGCATTGGAGGGATATAACAGACCACCCATCATATAATCATAATCCATTCATATGTATTTCATAAGATCATGAAAATAGTTATCATTTCATCATAAAATAACATATGGAAAAGAAAATAATTCCATCATCATAATCAATAAACATATATAGAAAGAATAAGGATGGTATCATTGAATTATATCTCTAGTGAAGCATAAGTAACATCAATGGTTTTTTTTCATAGATTAAAATAACATTAAAATATTATTGGAATATTTCTTGAAAAAAATAAAATTTTCATTTTGAAATCATTTATTTAAAATCTAAAAAATTTCCATACTATTAAGAAAAAAATTTTATTTGAAAATATCCATGGAAACTTATAAAGTAATATTCAAAGGAAATAGTAGTAATGAATGTGGGAACATCCATTCATGTAGTATATGTTAAAATAAATATTCTATTCACACCTTTAATAAAAATTACATCATTAAGAAAACGAAAAGAAGATTCCTTTTAAATTTTTTAATATAAAGTAAAATATGGGTAAAAATGAATTTAATCATTCATTTTATAATATTAAAAACATTTTTAATAAATTATGGATATGGAAGAACAAGAGTTTTGACTAAAGAGAAAATAAAGCCACCTTTTCTTAAAAATGTTTTCTTAATCATTTTATGTAATAAGGAGAGAAGGATGAAAATAAAACATGAAAAAACTAGAAATAGATATATTAGAAGAAACATATGGAGTTTAAATTATAATATCAATATAATTTCCCTCAATTTAAAATTTTCATAGACAACCCTGAAAAAAATGAGATTTTAACATAAACCATTATCGCTTCGTAACTTTTGAATCATAACCCCCTAAA
The DNA here is from genome assembly GCA_963277665.1 of Viscum album. NCBI lineage: Eukaryota > Viridiplantae > Streptophyta > Magnoliopsida > Santalales > Viscaceae > Viscum > Viscum album. The sequence goes on along the minus strand of OY728120.1, from coordinate 1,974,831,877 downwards.
AAGTAATAAAATCAAATGAAAATTTAAATAAAATGAATATAAATAGATTCATGATATAAATTATCAAATGAGAATTTTATACACCACATAAAAGAAACAAGTGGTGAATATGACATGTGTCTCATAGAAACAAAAGTGAGATGAGAAACAATTACCACTTTGGTAACTTTTGAATCAAAACCCCTTGAATAAGATATTTTAATTGTAACTTTAAATAACAATAATTAAGTAGGATACATGATATAAAATTTAAAAAAGGGTAGTATATACACCTCATAAACATTAATAGGTGTCTAACATCAAACATGTCTAAACGAAACAATATTGAGATAAAGAACCCTCACCTCATGTCATGTCTTACTTCATATGCATGAAAACCTCATGTATAATAAATATATATTTTTTATATATCAATTCAAGAACCATATTAATATATATCACTATATATCATTTTCTTATAATTTCCAACTATCCTTTTGTTAATAATTCTTAATTAAAATTTGTTATTCAAGTGAAAACTTGTCTGTTTTACATGAATGTTTCAGTTTGACGGTTCTAGTCATTTCACCTTGGTCATGATTTAATCATCTCAAAAATCATAATCATGTCATAATAATAATATTTATTCATCATATACAATTTTATAATTAGTTATATAATGTGGAGATGAATAATTACATCACTTCATGGAGATGGTAGTTCATACATACACACGAGTGATGTTTCCACTTTTCTATGTATGGAATGAAATAAATTTATATAATAATTCAAATTCAAATTATCATTATTATATTATAAATATCATATATAATCATTAAATATATTATTATTACCATAAATGTAAATCCTAAATGAAAAAATGAATCAATCGCTTCATAGAGGTGGTAGTCCATATATATGCACGAGTGACATTATCATTTTCCAACAGATGGGAATGCAAGAAGTAAAATATGTTATTATAATTTTAGAAATTTAATTATTACATAAATATCACATATAAACATTAAATTCATCATAATAACCAACCATGAAATACGATTATGGAAAATGAATCATATCGCTATGTGGAGGTGATAGTCCACACGTACGCATGAACAATACTTTCATTTACCATTTTATAGAGAAGAAGTGGAAAATAGTTATCCCATAATAATAATGAAATATAAGTATATTTATTATACTATTATCATTATATTTTTGGAGATAAAACAAATTTAGAGAAAGTATAAGAAGAAATAAACTTTGAAAGAATCAGATAAGATGATTACCTCTTCTTTGAGATGCCTCCTCTTGATTACACATTAACCATTATTAGGATGGTATTAAGAGAAGAAATAAATCTCCAGGATTTGGGGAAGGAATCCAAGAATGGGTTTTTTTAGGTCTTGGTCGAGATAAGTAGACCAAGTGGTGTAAATAAGGGAGGAGAAGTGACACCCTTTTATAAGTGTGGGGAGTGACACTCTTGTAATTTTTCAAAGTTTTAAATTAATATAAGGTCTTATTTAGGGTCAAGTGGCACCAAGAAACACCAAATTTATAGATAAGGTGTTATAGGGGTAAAATAAACCCAATAAATCACATTTAGATAGGTTTTGGATACATTTTAATCCTTATGTTCTAGTTAAACCCCTTTAAACCCAATTTAACCTTAACCATGATAACTTAACCTTTTTACCATCATAACATAATTATAAGAACATAAATAAAAGAGGAATTATAATTTTTTTTACAAGATGATTAAAAATTTTGAATCCATTTTATCATATTAAAACTCTATAGGTGTTAGAGAATACATTTAATATAAGAACACAAAACTCATGGAAGGTTATTTTTTAGGAAAATACCCGATTTAAGCATAAAAATAATTTCACATTGAAATCAAGTGTGAAGTTGATTCGCATGATTTTTTTGGGTGAAATAATAAAAAATAAGGTTTTTAGACCTTTTTATCAACCTAAAACTAAATTTCACCTTCTAACCATATCATTAAATGAAAAGACTCAAAAATAGTTTTTAAATTTGAATAAAATTTAATTTATGTTCATAAAAACCAAGGATGAGTTCCCAAATTAAAAATAATGCTTTAGAATAAATTATTCAACTCCATAAAAATATATTTGGTAGAATAAAACTCATATATTTTGATAAATTCATTTTTTATAGATATTTTAAAGCCCCACCCTATAATTTTAACCTTTTTTTACCTGTTTTACCCTTATCAAGGTGACAAATCTTTACCATGGTTACTATTCATAGTAACAAAAAATAAAAGGGACCTATTTTCAAAATTTGAACCTCCTAATTAAAAATATGGAATCTGTTTTTTTAGAATAAATTTATGTAAGTTAAAGAAATTAATTTTAATATAAATGTGTAAAACGTAATGAAAAAAGTGTTTAGAAAAATACTTTAAGGTGAAAAATGAACTTTTACCAAAATAAATTATAATTCTAATTTATATATAATTAATTAGATTATTTATTATTAAAGGATAATTATGTTATTTTAATATCAAATTAAAAATATAATGTAACTTTTAAATTACTTTATTAAATGAAAATAAATGATAAAAATCGGGTTTTAACCATTCACTGAAAAATAAATATTTTCAGAAAAATACCAAAAATACAACCTAAGATAATATTGAAATTATGGTTTAAAAAAATATATCCATTTAATAAAATAAAATTTCCAGAAAATTAAGATATTAATTATAATTTCTACAGATAAAAAAATAAAACTTTTTTTGAATAAAAGATATTTTTGATGCATAAAACAACTTTACTGAAAATTGAGTACTTATTTATTATGAATTGAGCAACACATTTTCATTATATAAAACATTTATACTTATTTTTCATAATATGGTTATTCCTATTCATACTACCAATTTAACGACTAGGTTGTAGTGGTTAAATGTAAATAATAATATTTTAATAGTATATCACAATTTTCTTAAATCTTGATGTTGCATGGTAAGTAATATATTAAGATTATTTTTCTTTTAAACTATTTTTTAGGGTGTTATACATATGATTCATTAATCCACACTCATATATCTAGAGGATACTATCCTTGATTTAGTTTAATGCTAGATATTTTTCAATAAAAAAGAAATAATATAGTGAATGAGAGAAAATGTAGAGTAAAAATAGAGATCTAAGAGAAAAAAATTTGTGACAAGAGAGTAGTAGAAAGGAAGAAAGATGAGGAATAAGTAAGTATGGGATTATTGAGGGTATATGTGAGCACACACAGACACTATAATAAAATCGAACATCCAGGGAAGAATATCTAGGATGGATATCATATATGTCATAAATAAAAAATATATTTTTTATGACTGAATATTTGGGATGAATTCAATATCCGTCCCATATGAGTAACTACTAATATTGAAGGAAATACACCATATGACCATGTGATATCATATGATATAATATGATATATTGTATAGTAGATCATATATATGGAAAAATTATTATTCTAATCTTTTATGGCATATCATATTTTATGATATAAGGATATCCTGTACACACTACCCGAGCCAGTCATATTATACAAAAACAAGGTGAATCATAGTGCCACGAATCGTATGGTACGATTCCCTTACCACTACCATAATTCAAAAAAATTAGTGGAGTGTTAATGAGTTAAAAATAAAATCTCTTATATATAAGCTATCATTTATTAGTCATTTTATAATATCAAACAAATGTGATAATTGAAATCATCTATGGCTAAAACTGATGCATTCATTAACTCGTTTTTTTTACGTTTTTAATTTTTTTTGCAGAAAACGGTTTGGGTGAAAATATTTTTAAAAATGCACCCGAAAGGCGGCATCCTAGATGCCGCCTTTGCACTTCGGGTGAAAGGCGGCATCCGCGATGCCTCATTTCCCCTAAAAATCTTTTTTTTGAAAATTTTTATTTTTATTTTTTGTTTTGTTTTGTTTATATATATATATATAAACAAAACAAAAAATTTAAGCAGAATTTCTCTACTATTAATGATCCAGCGCTACAGCCATTACAGCAGTCTGGATTCTGACAGAAACCCTCACCTAGGCCTCCCCTTTATAAGAGGGCTTGCCCTGAAAATCATTCTGCATTTTTGATGTGGGATTCAGGTTCTCCCTTTCCTACGCAGTACATTCTGCATTTCCGAAGTGAGATTCTGTTTCAAGTACATGACTTTGAAATACAATAAAATATAAAATATAAGACCAATATAAATGAAATTTTAAACATTTATTAAATATATAATAAATAGTTGAAAACAAAAATAATTTCCTCAAAAATGTTGATGAAAAATAATCAATAACCTTTCAAAACCTCCTACTTGAAACTTAAAAATGTTTCAAGTACGTGAATTTGAAAGACTATAAATATAAACTATAAAACAAATATAATTGAAATTTTAAACAATGATTAAACATATAATAAATAGTTTAAAACAAAAAGAATTTCCAAAAAAATGTTGATGAAAAGTAATTTATAAGCTTTCAAAACCGTTTACTTGAAACTAAAAAATGTTTCAAGTACCTGAATTCAAAAGACTATAAAATATAATATATAACACCAATATAAATGAAACATAAAAAACATTGATTGAAAATATAATAAATAATTGAAAACAAAAGGAATTTCCTAAAAAATGTTCATGAAAAATAATTTATAAGCTTTCAAAACCGCTTACTTGAAACAAAAAAATGTTTCAAGTACGTGACTTTGAAAGACCATAAAACATAAAATAGAAGACCAATATAAATGAAACATTAAACATTGATTAAACATATAAGAAATAGTTGAAAACAAAAGTAATTTCCAAAAACATGTTAATGAAAAATAATTTATAAGCTTTCAAAACCACCTACTTGAAACTTAAAAAAGTTTCAAGTACATGAATTTGAAAGACTATAAAACACAAACTATAAAACAAATATAATTGAAACCTAAAACATTGATTAAACATATAATAAATTATTTAATTATTTAATTAGTAACATAATTATTAATTATATAATAATTAATTAGTTAATTAGTAATATAATTATTAATAATTAATTATATAATAATTAATTAGTTAATTAGTAATATAATTATTAATTATATAATACTTAATTAGTAATATAATGATTAATTATATAATTATTAACTATATAATAAATAATTATTTAATTAGTAATATCATTATTAATTATATAATAATCAATTCGTTAATTATAAATATAATAATTAATTATAATAAGTAATTATAATTAGTAATTATTAATGACTAATTATGTAAAAATTAATTAGTTAATTAGTAATATTATTATTAATTATATAATAATTAAATAGTAAATTTGTAATATGATTCTTAATTATAATTATTCATTATAATTATTAATTAGTAATTAGTAATACAATTATTAATTATAATGATTAATTAGTAATTATTAATAATTAATTATATAAAAATTAGTTAGTTAATTTGTAATATTATTATTAATTATATAATAATAAATTACTAAAATATTAATATAATTTTTAGTTACATTTATTCATAATAATTATTAATTAGTTAATTAGTAATATAAATATTAATTATAATTATTCATTATAATTATTAATTATTAATTATTAATAATTAATTATATAATAGTTAGTTAGTTCATTAGTTATATAATTATTAATTATATAACAATTAATTAGTAAATTAGTAATATAATTTTCAATTGCATTTATTCATTATAATTATTATTTATAAATTAGTAATTAGTAATTATTAATTATTAATTATTAATTAGTAATATAAATATTAATTGTAAATATTAATTATAATTATTAATTATTACTTATTAATTATTAATTATTACTTATTAATTATTACTTATACAGTAATTATTTAGTTAATTATTAATCTAACTATTAATTATATAATAATTAATTAGTTAATTAGTAATATAATTATTAATTATATAATAGTTAATTATTTAATTAGTAATATTATTATTATTAAATATAATTATTATAATTTTTAATTTTTAATTATTAATAATTAAATATGTCATAATTAATTAGTTAATTAGTAATACAATTATTATATATAATAATTATTTAGTTAATTAGTAATATAATTAATAATTATAACTAACTAATTAGTAATTATTAATTATTAATTATTAATTAGTTAATTAGTAATATAAATATTAATTATAATTATTCATTATAATTATTAATTAGTAATTAATAATTATTAATAAGTAATTAGTAATTATTAATTAGTTAATTAGTAATATAAATTTTAATTATAACTATTCATTAAATTATTAATTACTAATTATTACTCATTAATTATTACTTATATAATAATTATTTAGTTAATTATTAATATAAATATTAATTATATAATAATTAATTAGTTAATTAGTAATATAATTATAGTCTTTCAAAGTCACGTACTTAAAACATTTTTAAGTTTTAAGCAGGAAATTTTGAAAGCTTATAAATTATTTTTCATTAACATTTTTTTGTAAATTACTTTTGTTTTTAACTATTTCTTATATTTTTAATCAATTTTTAACGTTTCATTTATATTGGTATTCTATTTTATGTTTTATGGTCTTTCAAAGTCACGTACTTGAAACATTTTTTAGTTTCAAGTAGGCGGTTTTGAAAGCTTATAAATTATTTTTCATCAACATTTTTTAGGAAATTCCTTTTGTTTTCAATTATTTATTAAATGTTTAATCAATGTTTTTTATGTTTCATTTATATTGGTGTTATATTTTATATTTTATAGTCTTTCGAATTCACGTACTTGAAACATTTTTTAGTTTCAACTAAGCGGTTTTGAAAGCTTATAAATTACTTTTCATCAACATTTTTTTGGAAATTCCTTTTGTTTTAAACTATTTATTATATGTTTAATCAATGTTTAAAGTTTCAATTATATTCCTTTTATAGTTTATATTTTATAGTCTTTTAAATTCACGTACTTGAAACATTTTTAAGTTTCAAGTAGGCGGTTTTGAAAGGTTATAGATTATTTTTCATCAACATTTTTGAGGAAATTCTTTTTGTTTTCAACTATTTATTATATGTTTAATCAATGTGTAAAATTTAATTTATATTGGTTTTATAGTTTATATTTTATTGTATTTCAAAGTCACGTATTTGAACTAGAATCTCACATCGGAAATGCAGAATGTACTGCGCTGGAAAGGGAGAACCTGAATCCCACATCGAAAATGCAGAATGATTTTCAGGGCAAGCCCTCTTATAAAAGGGAGGCCTGGGTGAGAGTTTATTTCAGAATCTAGATTGCTGTAATGACTGTAGAGCTAGATCTTTAATAGCAGAGAAATTCTGATGATTTTTTTGTTTTGTTTATATATATATATAAACAAAACAAAACAAAACAAAAAAAATAAAAATTTTCGAAATTTTTTTTAGGGGGAAGGCGGCATCGCGGATGCCACCTTTCACCCGCAGTGCAAAGGCGACATCCCGGATGCTGACTTTCACCCAAAATGCAAAGGCGGCATCCGGGATGCCACCTTTTAGGTGCATTTTTAAATTTTTTTTGACCCCAACCGTTTTCTACAATTTTTTTTAAAAACGTAAAAAAAACTCACTCATAACATACAAGTTAATGCATATTCACCAGAAGCTTCCTAGTGGTATTTATAAATGGGAATTGTAAAATCCTAACATGGGATCCACTAAGCTAGTGTGCCAATCCAGTTTTCCATAGGACCTTAAGTGCACCTCCTTATACAATAGAGGCTACTAACTAGCAGTGGGGGTCTAAGGAGGAACTGTGAGGAGACTATACCTCCATATCAGAGTTCACAATTAGAAGTAAATAACCAAACATCATACACATAAAAGTACTCAAAAGGAATAAATAAACTTATAAAGAAACATTAGGGTATTTTTATAACTCTATGCCATGTCATATACCCGGTCTCCAATACCGTAATACCATATGATCTATCATTCTCGGTCATGAAACACTCAACATGGGCCTCAACCGAAACTTGTGCCTACAAGAAATATATGAGATTTTATTGGGTACCCATGTTCAGTGACGACCCAATATGGGTGTGAGAAGAACTTAGCAGGCCACCACCAATTGTGTATAAATCAAATACTAATAAAAGAAATAGTGTATGAAGATAAAGAGTGGGATAAATAAATAGTGCATAAAAGAAGATACAACCATATAAAATACATTGTGCCCAAAGAATTAGTTTGGAACATTAATTGTAGATATAGAGAATCAGTATATCATTCCTAAACCATATAGTACATGGTTCCTAGAGCGTCATTTTGGAACTTAAAACATAGATATAGGGAATAGGTCCTCTATCCCATTCCACCTAGTATAAAATTGTTTCCTAGAACATCAGTTTGTCACTTAAACCATGGATACATAACATTAGTCAATAATCTCCAAACCATACATTACATGGTTCCTAGAGCATTAGTCTAAAAATTAAACCATGGATGTGGAGCTCCATTAAACATTCACATTACACCTGGTATACCATCATTTCCTAGAGAATTAGTATAGTACTTAAACCATGAATGCAGAACGTTAGTCCATTATCCCTAAACCATAAAATACATGGTGCCTAGAGTGTTAGTCTGACACTTAAACCATACAGTTTACTACCAATTCCAAGAGAATCAATCTGACACCTAAACTATACATCATTTCTCAAAATATTAAGGTTTAACATATTGACCTTACAAAGCATTCTAAAAATGAAAAAAAAACCATTTCAAACCATTTTCATTTACTAAGGTCCCTATAGAACTTTAACACCAAAACAAGACCAAAGCCTTTCTTTTCACCAAAATCATTAAGGTTTCATCATTTAATTTCACCCAAGGGAAACCAAAAACCCATTTAAAATCAACTATTGAAATCCAGGTATAAACCATTTTTTAAAAAACCACTTGGAGGTAAACACCTCATTTAAAACAAGAACCATTTCAACAAATAACTTCCCTCTTTGACACCCAAAACTAGATCAAAACCCAAAACACATGGTTAAACCATTTCAAATTCCCCATAGGCATTTCAAAAATTTTAAAACATGAAAAAAACACAATTCATCCATTTATAATTCATAAACCATTTATTACCAAGTTCTATCCATTTTCACTTTAAGCATTTAATCAAGATAACCAATGAGATTAACCCATTTAAGATCACAACCTCACTACTTTACCCTTTAGAGCCTACTTTACCATTTTCAAGAATGGTACACCCCAAAAGGCACCATATTTTCAGTCTTAGAAACATTAATAGATCCAATGGTATCTGTGGTAGATCCAAGTTATCAGTTTAAGTCTCAAAACAATTAAATCAAACTAAGAAAGAAAACTAACCACTCATGGGATTTAAGGAATATAACATACACATGAATATAAATTAACAAGACTATGGGTAAATCCCTTAGACCACCTACCTCATCAACAAATCCATCCATAACATTTCCAAAGCATGAAAACCTTGCCAAGGCCCATACAATTCCTATCCAAACTCCTCGACATCCAAACAAGACCATCTTAACCACCCAAGATCTAACCTCATTTCAAGCAACAAAAAATAATTAATTATAACAATTATAATTAATCAATGCATTAAAAACCAACTACACATAATTCTAAAAAATTAACTGGGTTCTCACATCTTATCAAAACTATGCACAATCGCCACATGTGGTCCAATATGGGATTCCTACACAATTTTTGGGAAAAACCTAAGAGGATATACCATTTCAATAATTAGTTAAGTTAATTTAACTAGGAAAATATAAGAAAATTCCACATGGTCACATACCATAATGAAACATCACACAATGACATGTATATGTCATCTCAGGATCTCTTGTAACTAGGAAACCAAAAGACCCATGAGAAATAGATGATTACACCATTCTAAGGTGGAATCATCAACAAAACCTAAACCAGAGAACTCAAAAATTAGAGAGGATTAAGAAGAAGAAATAATGAAGTCACAAAAGGCGAATAACTCAACTAAAACTCTAAGAAAACCCCAATAACACACCCCAAATCAAGGGGATGGAGAGGGGGAAAAGGGTTGAGATCCCCCTTGTTCATGCACACCTAATGGAGGATAAATGGGGCAGAGTTAATAAAAATAAAGAGGGGGTATTTAGTTTATTTCCTACTTTTAATGAAGTTTTATGCATCCACATGGTTTGGCTGAAATGTTTTCCAAACCATGCTCCAACCATATAGTTGGAACTGTCCTCAACCAACATCTTCCACATGGTTTGTCCACACAGTTTTCTAACCATGCACCCCACTTTCCATCAACCCCCCTGCATGGTCAGAATGCATGGTTATCCAAAATGTTCCCCAATTATGCTTTCAACACTACTTCACTTCTAAAACAAGGTTCAAAATTTGTCTAAAACCATGTGCAGGTCATGCACCATGCCCCAGGTTCTCCAAAACCTCACATGGTTTATCCTTTGGCTTGTACAGTTCTCCCTAAACCATGATCTAACCATGAATCTTAATCATAATCAATTCAAAATGAACTGAAAACACATTGGGAATCAAGTTATCTCATGGTTTCTTCTAAACTGTGCACCCATACCATAAAACTATAATACTTCTGAAACTTAACCCTAATATCCCGAGGCTCATCCAAACTCATGAGATACCTTCTGAGCATCCTTCCTCATCTAAAAAACACCTTGAGATGTTTCAAATATTGAAATCTCATTCCATGTCTAGATTCAAATTTTGACCCATCTAGAAAACAAAAATTCAAAATCCTTGTTAAAATTTTGACCTATCTAGTTGAGGGATCTTAAAACCACCTCGCCATAATACTTATCATCCCAAAGAATCCTCAACAGTAATATATCCTCACCACTAGATCTACATTGGTCAATAGTAATAGTGAACATCCTCATCCTGTCTTTGAAAACCCAAAACACAACCAAGGAACAACCTCCAAATCAAAGCACTCAACTCGATAAAACCCAATCCAACACCCATTATCAAAACCAAAACACAAATATAGATCTTTCCTAATACCATCCAGTTGAAACATTAATTCATTCATATCTCGATCACCCATCAAAGGTATGGTGCTCCCCACCATAAGCCTCCTCTTACAATTTCCAACTTTATATTCTTAGAACCTCTACCATCAGAACCTACAAGAATATCAAACTCATGCTTCCATAATGTATCCAACACAGTTCCTAACTTACCATTCCAAAACACCCATGAGAATACCAATCATCACTGAGACCCTTCCTCATCATCAAAAACCAGCTGAAGTATATGCATACCCGCTATCCATGAATGAACTATGAAAAAACTGACCCTTACTTCCCGATTCAATTTATAAAACACACCCATCATTTCCAAAACAACACACCGTATGTTATTTGAAAATTTCTACACCCAGTTCACACACTAGACAACGTCAGACCATACTCAGCTGACTTGTTCCGAAAATTCTTGGCTCCATTGCTAGCACATCACCACCTGAACTACTCATGAAACATTAATGATAATAGTCATTCCACAACCACCTAGTCACACCCAATATAGTCCATACCTAGATCCTAGTGAGATTTAATAGTCATATCATTCACTGACTTAAAACCATCATCATTCCCTACTGCACCATCAATGCACTACATCAGTTCCTCAGTAGCATCACAGTGCCACCACAACTAATCCATGGTTAGTTATACGTACTTACGACCCTTTCCATCATGAGGGCCATACATCCACAATTGATGCATTACTTCCCACTATAAGAGTGTTTTTTCCACTGACTCACTCAAAAAACTTCAACCTCCAAAACCCACATTCCATTCACTACCAACCTAAGAATTGGGTGTGGCCATATAACACTCACCTGAGTGAAACATGTAAATTATCACCCATTCTCGACTTCTGAGAATGTCACCCCAGACATTCGATGACATCCGATCAATCACAAGGAATCACTCACATATAACTAATGGTGCACCTCCCACCACACGACTTCACTTACTTTACTCCATGAGCACCACCTCCTAATAGGTCCTCAATAAAACCAGAAGACACCTTTTAATAGCTTGGTGTATATCCAATAACCTCTTAGCATACTCAATATGATGTCAATATATTGATCATGATCATCTATATACCATGAGTATTCTAATATATCGTCTATGAGTACCACCATAAACCCATCAATTTCTAGAATATCATAGTTCCACCCTAAGGGCCTTGGTTCACCATAACCAAAAGCCTCTCATCACACCCAAAAGGCCTCTCAACCTATTCATAGATACCTTTTTAACTCAATAATTATGACATATTTCTTCAAAATGTATGATCCACAATCCAAAGTACACACCATGTCACCACATACTCTGCCTCCAAAATCCCATTAATACTTAATTGTTACACGCTGTTGCATAACCCAACCACAAAACTCATATCCAACTCTAGTGAGTCACGTATCATGAAAACTTGTCTTACAAGTCCTATCCTCTGGACATGCCTCTCCCACATGCCCATCTCTCCCAGAAAAGAGTAGACTTCATCCTTTCCAAAACCAAAGGAAACTCACTAATCCAAAACCAATTTATTGACCACTAAAAACCCAATTTCTATTCAAAATTTCTACCAAGATCATTCAAACTATCACCATGTTCCTAAAGATGCATCCAGAGCTAATAAGGTTAGGAAACTAACTGGTCCTACCCTTATAAAACACAAGCTCTATTGAATCTTCAACACTCAAAGTGAATTCTCTAACAAGGAAACCAGGCATCTCTACATGCCTTATAATGTGGAAATACCAGGTCTACCTCACATGTATAATCATAACCCAAATAAAACTTACACACCTAGAACCACGAACCATCAAGAACCTCACATGCTCTCAACACATCTCATAACCATTAAGAACATCTTTCTTACACAACTGTTACCTGGTCTAGGATCTCAAGTGAGCCTTCCCCTCAAAATAAGAACCATAGGGATGGAGTACTAGCTTACAAGTGATCATTTAAAAAAAACAGGCATCCCACATTCCTGAAGCCTATATTAGGATGAAACCTTCATGAACTATTGTCTAAATCATAAAACCTCTAACCGTGTCTCACTCACCTGAAGGAACACTCAAATTGATAAAACCCTCTAATGGGTCACTCTTGAAAGTCATGCGACACTAGCTACCTAAACTGGATTCACGTCAAGAAGATCACTTGGCCTTACCACCTAGCACCACCAGTTAATTCTCATAAAAAGTAACTAGGTCAATACACCTAGGTCCAGGCCAACTTGAAGAAGGGAAAAACCCACATTGTTCCAAACATGCTCCCGTCCCAACATCATGTGACATCAACATGTCATAACACCCATCCCTATAGTATCATGTATATAAAAGAAGTCATAAGTCAACCAACCACCCCCAAATAGGGTACCCTTTCTCTCCACGAATATTCATATCAAACCGCTCCCTAGAGGACCAGTCTACACAACCAACCTCAAACAAAAACCTCCCACAAGGGTCCTACAGTCTTATGCCAATATCATACTGACCCCTAGGGTATTTTCACCTATTGTGCACAAGGACCACATAAAAATCCTCATCATCGAGCATCTCACAATATATGAACATAACATTCCATTATAAATAGATCCATATAAAAGTCATCCCAACAGATTCGAATTCCACCAAGTACTTATAAGGGAAAACACCGTATGAGCAGTTGTTGACACTTTAAACAACAAATATTTTTTGTCTGCAAAATCACACACTAGCATGACTATAACATGTGGATCCTTTGTTCCTATCATGATGCATTATACACCTCTTCCCTCTATAGGACAATAGTAAAAATTGACACATTGGACTCTTGGTAATAGGACTAGAGCTGGAAATCCATCACAACTCATAAAATTAAAACCACATGTGCATCGTATGAAGTAAAAATAAGATAAAATAGTAACATCATGAATAAAAAATTAAATCATAGACCTAGTAACCTAGAATTCATATTGGAATAGGGGTTCACAACACACCATCCAAGTATCCATCACAATATCTGAAACATTCCTGTATCTCCAGTCAGCCCAATCCCAAATAGTAAAACAATTAGAAAAAAACCACTCTAATACCACTTTGTAATATCCTAACTCAGGAGCCACTAAACTAGTTCCTTGATCTAGTTCACCAAAAAACCTTAATAATTACTCGTTATACACTATAGGATACCAACTAGAAGTAGGGATTTATGGTGGAACTATGTGGAGATTATGCCCCCCATATCAGAGTTCACAACCAGAAGTAAACAACCAAAAATAATACACATAAGAGTACACAAAATTAATAAATAAATAGAAATAAAAAAATTCTGTAATAAAATGAAATATAGTATAGGTCTAGAAAACCATTCCATACATAAAACATCGATATCCCACTTGGATAGTCAAAAATAAAAAATAAACCACTGAAAATAATAATCAGGCTTCACCATCAACTCCAAGCCATATCATATAATCGGTCACTAGTACTGTAATACCATTAGAGCTATCCTTCCTAATAAATCAACACTCAACATGGGACTCAATCCAAACCTATTCCTATAATAAACATATGAGAGATTCTTAGATACCCATATGCAGTGGAGGCCTAAGAAGGGTGTGAGTACAACTTAGTAGGCCCCCACTAATGGTGTCTGAAGAAAACACCAGTTTGAGAAACAATGTACGACGATAAAAAATGGGATAAATAAATAGTACATAAAAGAAGATACGATAATATAAAATACATTATTCCCATAGCATCAGTCCAGAACATAAACCATGGATATAGAGCATCCGTCCATCATCCCCAAACCATAAAGTACGTAGTGCCTAGAGCATCAGTCTAGAACTTAAACCATAGACGTAGGGAGTCAGTATGCTATCCCATTCCACCTAGTATACCATCATTTCTTAGAGCATCAATATGACACTTAAACCATAGATACCAAGCATTAGTCCACCATCCCAAACCATATAGTACATGGTTCCTAGAGCATCAGTCTAGCACTTAAACAATAGATGGAGAGCATAATTCTACTATCCCATTCCATATGGTATACCATAATTTCCTATAGGATAATTCTATCACTTAAACCATAAATTTAGAGTGTCATTACATCAACCCCAAACTAAAAAATACATGGTTCCTAGAGAATCGTTATGAAACCTAAACCATAGAGTTTACTACTAGTGCCCAGAGAATTAGTCTAACAACTAAACCATAAATCATTTATCAAAATAATAAGGTTCAACATCTTGAACTTATAAAGGATTTAGAAAACTATGAAAAATCCTTTTCATACCATTTTCATTTACTAAGGTCCCTATATACCTTTAACACCAAAACAATACCAAAGCCTTTCTTTCCACCAAAACCATTAAAGATTCATCAGGATGTTTCACCCAAGAGAAACCATGAACCCATTTTAAATAAAACTTTTAAATCCATTTATAAACCCCTTTTTATAAAACTAGTTTGATGAAAACACCTAATTTTAAAACAAGAACCATTTCAACACATAGTTTCTCTCTAGAACACCAAAAACCAGATCAAAACCAAAAACATATGGTTAAAACCATTTAAAAGTCCCCATAGGAATTTCAAAAAATCTTAACACATAAAACAACTCAATTTATCCTTTTACAAGCCATAAACCATTTATTACCAAGTTCTACTATAAGAACCCGGTTCTTGTTCTTAAGGTACGGGTTTCTTCTTTTCCTTTTTCCTTAAGCGTTTTTGAGAAAATAAGGAAAATGGGGAAAAGTCTCAAACTTTGTGGGTACACACCATGCACTTGTCCACATGCCGTATACTTTGGCCATGTGGGATGAGTACACAAGGCGTGTAGCCATACTGGCAATGAAAGGTGTAAAAACCGACTACACGTCGTGTAGTGGGTATTTACACACTGTGTAGTCAGTCAGCAGGAAAATAGTAAGGCGGTGGCCAGCTGATAAATAGCACACTCCATGTACTCAGGTATCACATGCCGTGTACTCATGTTGACAAATGAACAGTGTCGCACTGGCAAGAAGCCGCCAACAGTATAGTTAAAAAATGAAAAGTACACGCCATGTACCCAATAGTACACGCCTTGTAGTTTGTTTTTTTTCACTTAAAATGGGCAGTAGCCTCCTCTGTTCACAGAGGAAGATTAGAACTAGAGGAGATATTGGGAGAGATGGCCAGATCTTAGAGGACCTCCCGACCGCACACCGGGAAAACGTTTTCTGCACCGTCGATCTCCTTGGAACCGCACGGGTGAGTTCTTCCTTCTACTTGTGTAGTTCTTTCCAATTATTCCTCTAAAGGAAGTTATTTGAGTTTGAACGAGGTTATGTTCACCTCATATATATTTCATTCTCGGGAGTTTTGAGGAGCGTCGTTCACGTACATCGATCAGGGGCGATCGAGGTAGGTGGTCTGGTGTTTAAATTCCAACAACTGTGTGTTTTTGTGTACCATTGTGCTACAAACCCACGTTGGGGTGTCGTATGGTTGAGGCCTTGGATGTTTAAATACCTAGAATTTCATAGGTAATTTAATGTAAGTGTAAAACTACTTTTTGGGATCACTGCTTGGATTCAGGACCACCCCGGGGGTGCATTCCTCTGTTTATCCATTTAGCCCAGATACCCGAGGGTATGCCATGTTTATATTGAGAATTACTTTTTCCTTGAAAGGAATTGTATATAAAATTGCTTGTTATGCTTTGGGCTCGGCCTGGTTACTTGCGCTTGAGGGAAGTGTTTTAATTTATCCTGAGGGTGTTGTTTTCTTAGCCTGAGGTCAGTAGTTGTTTAGCCTAAGGGAAACATTTCTTATGCCTGAGGGAAATATTTGGTATGCCTGATGGTGAGATTCCATATGTCTAAGGGAACTATTTGTTATGTCTGAGGGTAAGCCTGAGGTCAAGGTTCTGATTATCCCAAGGGCTTAGTTCTAAGGAAAATTTAATGTTATTAAATTGAACTACTAAATGAATATTTAAATGGAATTGAAACTGGTAATGATAGTTACCTTTGAGTACTGACTAGTTTACTGCATTTATTGCACACTGTTGTTGCATATTTTTCACTGACAATTGGGCACGGGCCTTTGGTGGGTGCCTACTGGGATTTATTTCTCATACCCTATTTGGGTCATATATTCAAACCAAACAGACTATATTGATGCAGGTGTGGATAAGGGAAAGGGTCCCTATACAGGTACTTGAGTGTTGCTGAGGTGTAGGGGAGCATGGGACTGAGCTCAGGCTCACGATGCTGCTACCTGTTCTGTTTTGTTCTGCTGTACCTATACTTTCCATTGTCTCGTATTTTACTATTGTGTAACATGTTCTAGCTATTTTCTTAGGACAAGAGACATGTTTCATCATTATCTATATAGTTGTTGGTTGTCTTTTACTGTAGTTGTTCATATCAGTTGTGTATGGTTTATTACTTCTGCTGTTGTTGTATGCTATTATTTTTTTTCCGCTGCACTACACTTTGACAAATGAGGGAATAGTTTCCCCACTATCAAACCTAGGCCCTCACTTCTAGTCGGTAGACTCTAGAATTTTGGGAAATGCTCTTGAGGTTATGTGACCAATCAGTTCCGGGGCACCCGTTGAGTAGCTTCCAGAACCGGGACGTTACAAAGTGGTATCAGAGGGTATTCTTTTCTTTGACTTACTGTTTGGAGATTTAGTCAAGGATAGGATGAAAATGGTAGTTGGTAATAAGCTGTGCCCAGGAGTAGCTAACCCGTGTACAGGGAAAATCCAATTTACCTCGTGTTGCAATTTTATTGATTTTGCAATTTACATTTGATCTGATTCTCACCATTGGGTGACACACTTATGGTGTGCTATTTATATGTTATATTTGGGTTCTATTGAGTTTCAACCTAATGAGATGAGAGTATTCCATCTCATGCATCATTTAGGCACATGCTAGAAATCACATGCCATGCATAGTTCCATGCCATGTAGGCGCATTAGAAATTGCATGTTGTTGTGATAGTTGTTGTGCTAGAAAGAGCATGCTGTTGTGATAGCTGCTTTGATAAATACCTTCTATGTGATAGGATATTTTTGTGTGAGTCTATTGATATGATAGATTCCAAACTTTGGTTTTTGGGGAGTATGGGCCCTCAATGACTGGAATTTGGTGGATCATTGACTTTTTTACTTGTGTATAACATGTATAAGATGATAAACTTTGATTTGAGGGGGGGGGGGGGGGGTATGGGCCCTCACGGGTCGGAATTTGGCACTTAGGTGTTGTCTTTTAGTATTTTCTGGGTTCCGGAGTAGTTTCGGAGGCTTACTGTCCGTAAAACCCAGGATACACGCCATATAGTTCTATGGACACACGCCGTGTGTTCTTCTGTTCGGGAAGAAATGAATTTTTTTTAAGTACACGCCATGTACCCTCAGTACACGCCATGTAGTCTCTTCTCGTGTCATAGACCGTGTGGGTGGGGACATGGGGTAGGGAATGATTTTGGGACAAATACGCCATGTACCGGTTGTACACGCCATGTAGTAGTGACCCAGTGTCCGCCCGTGTAGCAAACAACACAGACAGAGGGAACCTTAATACATACACGCCATGTCTTCCTTGAACACGCCGTGTAGTTTGACCCCGATACCCGGCTGTGTAACTAACAACACAGGTCAGTGTTATCTTTCCTAGTACACTCCGTGTCCTCCTAGACCACGTTGTGTAGTGTTATCCATGTATCTGGCCGTGTAGCGAGAAACACGGATCGGTCTGGGGATTCTTTGTACACGCCGTGTCTTTTTGAAAACACGCCATGTAGTGTGGAATGGGTATTCAGGCCGTGTCACAAACGACATGGGCAGTTTGAAATTAAACCATTCATGCCATGTAGATGTTATACATGCTATGTAGTATTGTTCAAAGTGATCCGTGTGGCTTAGCTGTGTAGAAGGACTCGGGCAGGGAAGAAGGATTCGAGAACACGCCGTGTAGTATTTATACACGCCATGTAGTCAAGTTTTGTAAATCTTTAAGGCTTTATTTCTCCTGTTCCCTTGTTTTGGTTTTTGATAATCTTGATCTAAGGTGTGCATTTGACCTTGTAGAGTCATTCCGTCGAGATGAACACACGTTGTTCACCAAGAGAGCGACAATGATTATACTCCAGAGACGGTAGGCCATGGGCTACCGATGGATCCTCCAACAGAGCCAGATGCAGCGCCAACCATTATTCTGGACATAGACATGGATGCACAGTTCCATGAAGGCTTTACACGGTTCATGCAGACCTTTCAGGGAGCACCGCCGGCTGCCACATCTATGGCCGACCTGACTCGTATATTCTAGCAGCAGCATCCACCTACGTTTTCAGGGGATGATGGACCATAGTCTGCAGAGTCTTGGTTGGATTCATTGCAGACTATTTTCGAACACCTTGAGATGCCTCCAGGGCAGAGGGTCAAGCTCGATACATACATGATGCGTGATTCTACCAAGATGTGGTGGGATGTTACCACTCAGTCTGAGCATCACAGAGACATGGCGTGGGATGATTTTCAAAAAACTTTCTATGAATTCTTCTTCCCAAAGACGCTGAGGTTAGATCGAGCTTGAGAGTTCATGAATCTGCTGCAGGGCACTATGTCGGTGATGGATTATTCTGTTCGCTTTACTAAGCTTTAGCGTTTTGCGTCCATTATAGTGGGTGATGAGACGTTGAGGGCCAGACGCTTTGAGGATGGTCTTCGATATGACATCCGAGCACTGGTGAATGTTTTATGGTTGCCTACTGTGCATGCTATTGTGAACTAGGCACTGATTACCGAGAAGAACTTGCGGGAAGCTAGTGTTGTGGGCCAGGGCGGTTTGACACCAGTTTTTGGTACTATTTCTACCTGTAAGAGGAAGAGACAGATGGGGTTCTCTCACGGTGGAAGTACCAGCCAGAGGAATGCTTTGGGTGGCCCGATCATGTGCTACCATTGTGGTAGAGAGGGGAACAAGAGACCACAATGTCCACGTGACCCAGTGGAGTTCCGATCTTGTGGAAAGATGGGTCATCTCCAGCGTTATTGCTGGGCGTTTCCACTAGTGTCTTGTGAGAGGGGTTCTGTGTGGACTCCATGTGCGGGAGTAGGACCAGTAGCTTCTTACCAGTCGGGAAACTGGAATACGTCAGGGCGTGCAGGCCTAGATGGTGGTCGTGGCCATGGTATCCAGACACCAGGATATCAAAGGCAGTAGGGCGGGATAGATCAGGGTAGCCAGGCTGTGTTGCGGGGCCGTAGCACTGGGCAGGCATATGTAGTGCAACAGACCCAATAGGAGCAGGATCCCGGACCTTCTACTGTCAGAGGTACTATTCTAGTAGCTTCTGTTTTATCTTCAGTACTTTTCGATACAGATTCTACACAAAGATTTATATCTGTGCCTATTGTGGAGAGACTTGGGCTATGTGTTTCTTTTTCTTCTGATGTTATGATGCTAGACACTTCGTTGGGGACTAGAACGGCTGGTGTGTGTCAGTGTAAGGAGTTCCCCCTTGAGGTTGGTGGGTGTCACTTTCTTTGGGACCTCTTTGTCTTGGGGATGATGAGCTATGATGTCATTCTTGGGATGGACTAGTTGATACCCTTTCAAGCCTTTGTAGATTGCTATCGTCGCAGGGTGCGTTTCACATCATAAGAGGGTGGAGAGTTTCTATACAAGGGCAAGTGGGATGTTCAGGTGAGTCGATCTGGACTAGGGCATCATGAGTGAGGTGGAGTCATAGCCTAGATTACGAGTTTATATCTGGATGATCAGGGAACTTTCCAGAAGGATTTCCCTCCTATAGTTGATCTTTTCAAGGATGTCTTCCCGGATGACTTTTTAGGTCCACCTTCGGAGCATGAGGTGGATTTCTTTATTGATCTTGTGCCAGGAGCGACACCGGTGTCCATTCCTCCTTATAGGATGGCTACACCTAAGTTTCAGGAGCTCAAGAGGCAGTTGGAGGAATTACAGGAAGAAGGTTTCATCTGACCCAATACTTCTCCTTGGGTTTTTCTAGTCCTTTTTGCAAAGAAGGCGGACGGTACCCTCAGACTCTGTGTGAATTATCAGAAGTTGAACCAGTTGATGGTCAAGAGCTGATATCCCTTGCCAAGGATTGATGATATTTTTGATCAACTTCGAGGTGCATGAGTAATCTTGAAGATTGACTTGAGATCCGGATATCTTCAGTTGCATGTTAGAACATTTGATATACCTCTCACAGCCTTCAGGAGTAGGTATGGTCTATATGATTACTTGGTTATGCCGTTCGGACTCACGAACATGCCAATAGTTTTCATGGATCTGATGAATTGTGTGTTCCATCCTTATCTGGATTCTTTTGTAGTATTCTTTGTGGATGACATCTTGGTGTACTCTCACACTCGACACGACCATGCCACCCATCTTGAGATCGTATTGAGTACACTGAGAGAGCATAATCTATATGCTAATCTCTCAAAGTGCCACTTTTTGATGGACCAAATTCACTTCCTGGGTCATATTATCTCAGAGGCAGGAGTTGCAGTTGACCCAGAGAAGGTGAGGGCAGTAGTTTCCTGGGAGCATCCTAAGAACGTGTTTGAGATATGGAGTTTCTTAGGGTTGGATGGTTACTACAGGTGCTTCATCAATGACTTCTCCCGCTTAGCAGTGCCGTTGACGAATTTGACTAAGAAGGGTGTGAAGTTCTTTTGGACCGAGGCTTGCGAGACAGCCTTTCAGTAGCTGAAGGGAAGGTTGACATCAGCACCAATACTGATACTCCCAGAGCAGGGGAAGAGCTATACAGTTTACTATGATGCATCAGGTATTGGGCTGGGAGCTATGTTGATGCAGAGTGATCGAGTTGTTGTGTACGGGTCTTGGCAGTTGAGGCCACATGAGAGGAATTACCTGATGCATGACCTTGAGTTGGCTACAATTGTGCATGTGTTGCACTGTTGGAGGCATTATCTCTTGGGAGAGCATTTTGTGGTTTTCACTGACCACAAAAGTCTCAAATATATCTTTACTCAGTGTGACTTGAATCTGAGACAACAAAGGTGGGTTGAGTACCTACAGTCCATTGATTTTGAACTTGCCTATACACCTGGTAAGGGTAATGCAATTGCTGATGCATTGAGTAGAAAGACTCAGATACAAGTAGTTCCTGAGGCCAGTGGTGAGTGGGAGATTATGGATTTATTCTCTGAGATGCATTTGGAGGTGCACGATAGTCAGGGGAAAACCTATCTTTCAACTTTATCTATGACTTATACCCTCCTGGATAGAGTGAGGATAAGACAACTATCTGATTCAGAAGGCCTAGTTCTCCGGGAGTCAGTGGCAAGTGAGGACCCTCCTCCTGGGTGGATGATAGGAGATGATGAGGTACTGTGTTTCCATGGATGAGTGTGGGTTCCAAGGGATGTACGCGAGGAGCTAATGCGGGAGTTTCATGCTTCATCTTGGGCAGTTCATCCCGGAGTGACCAAGATGTACCATGAATTGAGAAATCATTATTGGCGGCTGGGTATGAAGAGCGAAGTAGCTGGTTTTGTTACGAGATGTTCCACCTGTCATCAGGTGAAGGCGGAGCATTAGAGGCCAACCAGACTGTTACAGCAGTTACCCATTCTAGAGTGGAAATGGGATGATGTCACGATGGACTTCATGACTGGGTTGCCGAGGTCACCTTGAGGCAATGATGCCATGTGGGTTGTTGTGGACAGACTCACGAAGGTATCTCACTTTTTAACAATCAAGGAGACCTTCGATGTTGATGAGCTCGAAAAGATGTATATCCAAGAGGTTGTACATCTTCATGGGGTTCCTCATTCTATCATTTCAGATAGGGATGCCTGTTTCACGTCTCATTTCTGGAAGAGTTTTCAAAGGGCATTGGGTGCATAGGTGCTTCTGAGCACAACTTACCACCCTCAAACCGATTTCCAGTCAGAGCGTACGATACAAGTTCTAGAGGACATGCTGTGTGCATGTGTCCTAGAATTTGTGGGCTCTTGGGAGAAGCATATACCCCTAGTAGAGTTTTCCTACAATAACAGTTTTCAGGTGACTATTGAGATGACACCTTACGAGGCTTTATATGGTAGGCCATGCCGATCACCCTTGTGCTGGATGGAGGCAGGTGAGGAAACTTTACTGCGACCATTCCTTGTGTAGGAGACTTCTGAGCAGGTCCAGTTGATTCAGAAGCGGATGGATACCACACAGTATCGTCAAAAATCTTATGCTGATCGCCGCAGACGACCCTTGGAGTTCGTGGTTGGGGATCAGGTGTTCTTGCGTGTTTCACCGAGGTTGGGACATAGATGAAACAGGAGGCAGGGTAAACTTTCACCGAGGTATGTGGGGCCATTTGAGATTCTGGAGAGAGTTGGGCTGGTTTTATATCGGTTGCAGTTACCACACAGGTACCAGGCCATGCACGATGTCTTCTATGTATCTCAGTTGCTCCGTTATCATTCAGAACCATCTCATGTCTTTCAGCTCGAGGAGGTTGAGCTTCATGTCGATGCATCCTTTGAGGATCATCCGATTCATATCATTGATAGGAGCATAAAGGTTCTCCGAGGCTGGTTAGTTCCTCTCGTATGGGTGATATGGCTGCATGGCCGAGTACAGGATGAAACCTAGGAGCGGGAGACCAACATACATGCTCAATGGCTAGAGTTGTTCTAAGATTTATCTTTACCACCCTTGTAAGGGAAATTCGTGGAAAAATTACTTTAATGGGGAAAGTTTGTAAGAACCCAGTTCTTGTTCTTAAGGTACAAGTTTCTTCTTTTTATTTTTCCTTAAGCATTTTTGAGAAAATAAGGAAAATGGGGAAAAGTACCAAACTTTGTGGGTACACACCATGTACTTGTCCACACGCCGTGTACTTTGGACATATGGGATGAGTACACAAGGCGTGTAGCCATGCTGGCGATGAAAGGTGTAAAAACAGACTACACGCCGTGTAGTAGGTATTTACACACCGTGTAGTCAGTCGGCAGGAAAATAGTAAGGCGGTGGCCAGCTGAGTGACAGTATATACCGTGTACTCAGGTATCACACACTGTGTACTCATGTCGACAGATGAATAGTGTTGCACTGGCGAGAAACCGCCAACTATACAGTTAAAAAATGAAAAGTACACACCATGTACCCAATAGTACATGCCGTGTAGTTTGTCTTTTTCGCCTAAAATGGGCAGTAGCCTCCTCTATTCATAGAGGAAGATTATAACTGGAGGAGAGAATGGGAGAGACATCCGGAGCTTGGAGGACCTCCCAACCACACACTGGGAAACCGTTTTCTGCACCTTCAATCTCCTTGGAACCGCACGAGTGAGTTCTTCCTTCTCCTTGCATAGATCTTGACAATTATTCCTATAAAGGAAGTTATTTGAGTTTGAAATAGGTTATTTTCACCTCATATCTACATCGTTCTCAGGCATTTCGAGGAGCGTCGTTCACGTATATCGATCAGGGGAAATCGAGGTAGGTGGTCTGGTGTTTAAATTCCAACTACTGTGTGTTTTTGTGTACCATTGTGCTACGAACCCATGTTGGGGTGTCGTATGGCTGAGGCCTTGGCTGTTTAAATACCTAGAATTGCATAAGTAATTTAATGTAAGTGTAAAACTACTGTTTGGGATCACTGCTTGGATTCAGGACCACCCTGGGGGTGCATTCCTCTGTTTAGCCATTTGGCCCAGATACCTGAGGGTATTCCATGTTTATGTCGAGCATTACTTTTACCTTGAAAGGAATTGTATATAAAATTGCTTGTTATGCTTTGGGCTCGGCCTGGTTACTTGCGCCTGAGGGCAGTGTTTTACTTTAGCCTGAGGGCGTTGTTTTCTTAGCCCGAGGGCAGTAGTTGTTTAGCCTGAGGGAAATGTTTCTTATGCCAGAGGGCAGTAGCTTCCATTCTTGAGGGAAATATTCGGTATGCCTGAGGGTGAGATTCCATACACATGAGGTCTCTATTCGTTATGCCCGAGGGTAAGCCTGAGGGCGTGGTTATATTATCCTGAGGGCAAGGTTCTGATTAGCATGAGGGCTTAGTTCTGAGGAACATTGAATGTTATTAAATTGAACTTCTAAAGGAATATTTAAATGTAATTGAAACTGGTAATGATAGTTACTTTGAGTGCTTACTAGTTTACTGCATTTATTGCACACTGTTGTTGCACATTTTTCACTAACAGCTGGGAACAGGCCTTTAGTGGGTGCTTAATGGGATTTATTTCTCACACCCTATTTGGGTCATGTCTTCATCCCAAACAGACTATATTTCTGCAGGTGTGGATAAGGGAAAAGGACCCTATATAGGTAATTGAGTGTTTCTGAGGTGTAGGGGAGCATGGGACCGAGCTCAGGCTCGCGATGCTGCCGCCTATTCTGTTTTGTTCTGCTATACCTGTAATTTCCATTGTATCTTATTTTACTATTTTGTAACATGTTCTGGCTATTTTCTTAGGATAAGATACATGTTTCATCATTATCTATATAGCTGTTGGTTATCTTTTACTGCAGTTGTTCATATCAGTTGTGTATGGTTTATTGCTTCCGCTGTTGTTGTATGCTATTTTTATTTTTCCACTGCGCTAAACTTTGAAAAATGAGGGCATAGTTTCCCCACTATCAGACCTGGGACCTCGCTGCTAGTCGGCAGTCTCTGGCGTTTGGGGAAATGCTCTTGAGTTCATGTGACCAACCAGGTCCAGGGCACCCATTGAGTAGCTTCTGGAACCGGGACGTTACATCTACCAATTTTTTCTTTAAACATTTAATAAAGCCAACCACTGTGCTTAACTAGGTTAAGATTATAACCCTAATAATTTACCCTTTGAAACCCACTTTACCATTTTCAATAATATAAGACCCCATAGGCATCCATGAATTCAATCTTATAAACATAAACAGATCTAATAGGATCCATGGTAGGTGTAAGTTATCAATTTTAGGCCCAAAAACATTAAATTAAACTAAGAAAACAAACTCACCACTCATAGTATTTAAGTCACATACACATACACATGAAAATAAATTTAAAATACTATGGGTAAAACACTTAGATCACCTACCTCATCAAAAAAGATTTCCATAACATTTCCAAATAATGGTGGCCTTGCTAAGGCCCATCCAAGTCCTATCCAAACTTCTCAACATCCAAACGAGCTCATCTCAGCCACCGAATCTCTAAGCTCATATTAAGAAACAAAAATTAATTAATTATAACAATTATAATTATTCAAAAAATTAAACCCTAACTCATCATAATGTTGGAAAACTCACCAGGCACTCACCTCTTATCAAGACTCCGCACAACTACCACAGATGGTCCACAATGGACTCCCAACACCATTTTCAAGAAAAACACTAATATGTGATACCATTTCAATAATTAATTAAATTAATTTAATTAGGAAAATATATAAAAAATTCCCCTTGGTCTCATACCTTAATGAAACATCATGCAATGATGTGAAGAAGTCATCACGAGATATCCTCTATGAAAGCCGACCAAAACCCCCATGAGAAATGAAATATTCCACCATGCTCTAGTGGAATCCTAAAAAAACATCAACCAAATAACTTGAAATTTAGATAGGGGTAATAATAATAAATAATAATGTCACTGAAGGAGAATAAATCACCTAAAATGACAAGAAAAACCCATAAACACACCCTAAATTGAGGGGTTGGAGAGAGAGGAAAGGGTTGATATCCCCCTAGTTTGTGCACACCTAATGGGGGAGAAAGGGGGTGGAGTGAATAAAAAACCCGAGGGGGTATTTATGTCATTTCACATTTTTAATGAATTTCTATGAAGTCGCACGGTTTGGCCGTATGGTTTTACAAATCATGCACCAACTGTGTAGTTGTCAATATCCTCAACCAACACCCTTCACACAGTTTGGCCACATGGTTTTCTAACCGTGAACCCCCACTATCCATAAAAAATCACTTTTATAGTTAGTTCACACAATTATCCAAACCATGCACCAACCATTCTTTCAACACTACCTACCTTCTAAAACAAGGAGCATAATTTTTCTAAAACCATGCGCAAGTTGCGAACCATGTCCTAGGTTCTCCCCAATATCACACAGTTTATCCTTTGGATTTAACGGGTTTCCCTAAACCACACATCAACCGT
Source organism: Viscum album (assembly GCA_963277665.1). Taxonomy (NCBI): domain Eukaryota; kingdom Viridiplantae; phylum Streptophyta; class Magnoliopsida; order Santalales; family Viscaceae; genus Viscum; species Viscum album. The sequence goes on along the minus strand of OY728120.1, from coordinate 1,974,804,614 downwards.
GCAGCTTAATCATGATCCATTCAAAATGAATTGAAAAAAATATGAGCATCATGTTATTTCATGATTTATCCTAAATAGTTCACACCAAACTATGTACCCTTACCAGAAAACTCCAAAACTTCTAAAACATAACTGGAAGCTCCCAAGGCCCTAGAAAGCCATATAGGGTGGAAGAATCTCTCTTGTATGATGTGTGATTCATCAAAACCCATGGATATTTAACACCCTCATGTAATTTTTGTATATAATATTGTATAATTTTGGGTTATTTTGATTTCTTTAGGGTCCCACTTGTTTTTTAAAGTTTGGGAAGTTTCGAGGAGCTGTATTTCTGGACTATAGTAGGTCATGCTATGATAGGGGCCATCATGATATGACATGCCTTTTTACCTTTATGAAATTTTGGACTGTTGGTGCATCATTCGATGACCAATTAGTGTTGCACCACAAGAAGACCTAAGTAGTGAAGTCATTTTTGAGTGATTTTGATCACACCGCGATAAGATTTTCACTATGAATCTCATTCTAGGTATTTCATCGTACCATGATTGATTCAGCCTAGATTTTTAAAACATGAATTTTACATTCTACCCCTGTTGATTTTAAGGGTACTGAATCCCCCCATTTCATTTGGATGAACATGGTGATTTACCTAGGGGTTTTTCTCCTTCCTTCCTATTTGATTTGAGCCTCTCCTCCATTAATTTCATGCTGTTTCTTAAGGAAAATCCTTCTTTTCCTCTTGTTCTTCCCCACTCATTTCCCCTAAATCCATTTTCTTTAAGTTTAGTGTTCTCCCATGAACCCTAGGGTCAGTGTTAGTAAAAAATTTGGTTTAGTTTGGTTATAATATGGGATTTTGGGTGTCTAGGGTTTGTTAATGGGGGTTCATTGCTTGGTTGGGCCTTCATCATTGAAGGTGAGGTGTTGTGACTTGATTTTTCTTTATTATTTTTTATGTTTTGTTTTTATTTACTTTAATTGACATGTCATTGAGGGATTAGTATTTTACAATGATTTTTTTATCAAATTATTGCTATATGTGACAACCATGATGGATTTAAAAGGTGTTTTATATGTTTTACACACTTGGAATAAAGGGTGTTTGAAGGTTTTCTAGTTTTAAAGTGATGTTTTGAATGAAAAGTGTTTGAGAAATTTCACAAGTGGCTTGTTTTAAATTAATTTCTTGATAAATGGTGTTTGACCCCATTTGGGTCTTGGAAAGGGTAAAATCATGAATTTTAAGGAATGACTTGGAACTAAAGTGGTGTTTCAAATTTTCAATTTATTTTAAATAAGAGGAGTTCTTGATTTTTAAAAGGGAGAGATCCATTAAATGGTCCCAAGTGTGGTTTTCCATGATTTTGTTTCAAAGAAATTTTTAAAGTGCACTACCACAAAACTGGGTTTTTGTAGTGCCATACTTTAACAGCTCTAAAAAAAGCATTGATAAAGGGGGTGCCTTTATCAATGCTAAGAAAAAGCGCTGATAAAGGTTACTTTTAATAGTGTTAAAAAAAGCGCTGTTAAAAGTGACCCTTTATCAGTGCTTTTTTTAGTGGTGATAAAGGCACCCATTTTATTAGTGTTTTTTAGTGCTATTAAACGGGCTCCCTTTATCAATGATTTTTTTAGTAGCGCTGATAAAGGGGGGACTTTATCAGTTCTTTTTTTCCTAGTGCTGATAAAGTGTATATTTCAAAAAAATATATTTCATAAAAAATAATATATTGATATATAAGTATATTTATATTTATATAAATATAATATATATAGATATATATATATATTAAATACTTTTTAGATCGATTTGATATGTGGTAGACACAAAACGGACACCCGGAGCAGAAGTTATGGCCGTTTGGAAGGATTAAGGACCTTTTCGGGCCATGAAGAATATGGGAATGTATTATAGTGGTCACTGGAGTGTAGGTTTATTCTCAAGAATTAATTTGATATGTGGTAGAGGCAAAACGGACACCCGAAGTAGAAGTTATGGCAAAACGGACACCTGGAGCAGAACCTATGACTGTTGGGAGGAATTATGGGCCTTTTTGGCCTTGAAGAATGTGAGAAAAGGTTACAATGGTCAAACGAGTTTATATATTTTTATAATATTCTATTTGATATGTGGTAGAGAAAAAATGGACACTCGGAGCAGAAGTTATGATTGTTTGAAATTGAGAAACCCTCCCAGCATCTAAAAACCTAAGAAACCCGTAACTCGCTAAAAAAACCATAACTTCTACTCCGTGTGTCCGTTTGAGTGCCAAAATCAGTCAAATAAAATCTCATGAGATTAGTGAGGACCAATTCCAATCTAAACTGTTAGAAGATCAAAGAAAAGGAAGATATATCCGTTATACCACTCTAAAAAAAACTCCAACTCCAAACGTGCATAACTTTCGCTCCAGGTGTCTGTTTGGGCTCTACCACATAAAAAATCGAATTCAGAAAAGATATATATGTATCATTCCGACTTTAAAAATGTTCAAGTTACGTCCTAGACCCTAAAAGCCCAAAAAACCATCAGAAGGCCTCCAAAACTCTGTTTCCGTGTCCGATGCCCTGTCATTTTTTTCTCTAAATGGTAATAACTCCCAATCCATGTGTCTGTTTGGCCTCCTACACCTATTATGTCATAGTTCGTTCCATAATATTTGGTTTTACTAGTCACATAGCTAAAATAGACACCCGAATCAGATGTTATGCCCATTTCAGTGACTGCGGTTTGTTGGGTTTTTCAAGCCCCCATTTCTAGCACTTTTGTCCTGTCTGCTATTTTTTCAAACAGTTGTAACTTATGATCTATCTATTTTTTCTGCCTCCACCACCTATCATATCAAATTTAGTTTGATGATATTCGATTTGACTAGTCACCGAGCTGGAACAGACTCTCGGATCAGAATTTTTCATCATTACCCTGAGTTTAGGGTTTATTTGACTTTCTGAATGTATTTACGGTTTTTAGGGGTTCTCCATTTTTTACCTTTTTTTCTAGGTTTTCAAGGATTATTATCGTTTTTCATAATTTACTTCTATTTATAATCAAATATATAACAATATATACATATTTTTTATATATTCACACATAAAAATTTAATTTTATAAATAAATAAATAAACATATTTACATATAAAATATATTTCTCAATATATAATCCTTATCTAAATAAAAAATTAATATCCATTTTATTTAAAATAAAAATATATGAAAATTTATATACCTATATAATGTGTACATGTATATATATATATGTGTGTGTGTGTATCTGTAAGACAAACTGATATATATTATCTATATATCTAAACATATGTATACACATATTAATATATAATATTTGTAAATATATATAAATATGTATAATTATAGTTACAGATACACATATAATATATATATATATATATATGTGTGTGTGTGTGTGTTGTATATATGTATTTAATTATTTATAAACACACAAAAAAGAATATTTTATAAATGTATTTAAAACTGATCTTATAAATATATATTAATATACAAATAAATATATTAATATATAAATAAAACTATATATATATATTAATATAACTAAATATTTATATGTATATTAATATAACTATATATATATATGTTAATATAAACATATATTAATATACGAGTAAATATAACTAAATATATATATAAATAAATAGATATATTAATAAATGAAGAGAAAACCAATATGGTTGAGTGGTAAAGGCTTAGGTGCGTAGGCAACATGTCCTGAGTTCGAATCCAGGGGGAGGCCAGTCGCGTGCGTGGGTGGAATAAGGTCTAGCACAGTTAAAGGGTGGGGGCACTTTTAAAGACTGGGGGGGAGGGGGTGGATGGGGCGTGTGGGCTGGGGGGGGGGGGGGAGCGCTGTTGAAGGGGTGTTTCAAGTGTTGTTGAAGCCCCTCCCAAATTTGTATATTTTTTTAATGTTTTTTAACTTTTATCAGCGCTGAAAAAAGTGTTGATAAAGGACCTGTTTATCAGTCCTTTTTTTATTACTGATAAAAGGAGCCTTTATCAGTGCTTTTCTGAGCACTGATAAAAGGGACCCCCTTTATCTTCGCTGAGATTAACAGCATTTTTTAGCACTGATAGAGGCCTTTTTTAGCACTGATAAAAGTTAGTTTTGTGGTAGTGGTGGGACTTAAAATGGTGATAAATGGATTGGTATCCCAAGTCGATTTGGGAAAAGGCATATTTTAAACTTTAGAGAAGAGTTTTTATGTTGAATATTAGACCCTCAGTTATGCCTATTGTTTTGGTTATACTTGATATAGATTGTGGTCCATGAGGGGATGTTTATATTATCTGTGAAATTGATGAAACATAAAGGGGTTGGTTCTTGTGAGAGCATTGGATGTGAGATGTGATTTATGATTATGTTATTATTTATGATTGATGTGTAATTATGTGATATATTTATTTCTCACATCAATTTGAATTCTCTTATGGGAACCCTCATCTAAGAAAGTGGTATTGATTTATGCTACACTAGTTATCTCACACACTAACTAGTGGATCCTAGTTGTATTATATACCCCGCCTAGGGGGGTGCCTCTAAGGAGGATTATGTGGGAAAGTCAGGTGGCCTGTTTTAGTTTTAGATGAAACATAGGATTTTAAAATACCTACCCTTTATATAGGTATGAGTCTTTTTTAATTTTTCTAAGACATGTGTAATGACCTCTAATTGAGGTTTTCTTTGAAGTGATAATGAAATCTTCCGAGGGGCCTAGGAGAGGTCGAGGCCGGTGGTAAGGTTTTTGTAGTGCAATAGACTAGCCGGTGGAAATCTAGTATCCCTGAAGGGATGTTCGGCACACCGGATAGCCGTTGGACCATCAGCTAGCCGATGGCCCCTAGTAGCTTGTTAGTTGGTTGTTGGTACATTTTTAAGGGATCTCTTATAATTTCCCATGACATACCCATTTTAATCCCTTTTCTTCCCCCCTTCGGCCAAACCCCTCACGCATGACCCTCTCCTCCTCCCTCTCTTTAATGGTGGGATATCCCTCATATCTTGTCCATTTTACCTTCCACTAGATTCATTTGAGAGCTAGAGGCAATTCTAGGTTTCTGATATTTTCAATTATTTCTCTCCTTCCTAGTCTAGCTACCACTCACCACTTTTATCTAATATACCATATTTTTTGGGATTTTGTATGATTTCCCATTTTCTTTAGATTTAGGCAGAACCAAAGGTTGATAACAGATATGTGGACTCTTTTAAGGCCAAGATAGGTGTCCCCTAAACTTAACTTATAGTCTCACTTTGTTTTTTGAGTGATATATCATATAATCATATCATCCTTAATGAACATTGACCTAATTTAAACTAAATGATTTAATTATTCCATGTATTAGTTAAATTCCCTTTTAAAATTTGATAAATTCAAGGAAGAGGGTGATTCCAAAGAGATAAACCCCTTTTTTAACCTAAATTAGGAATTTTAAATTCTTTTGGACTTATGAAATGAGAAATAATCATGGGAGACTCTTTGGTCATATAAATCGGTAAATTTTGTTTTAAATGATTAAAAAGGAATTTATTTCTAGAACGATGATTGTGAAATGGAATTTCACAATCATTTATGATCAAAAATATAACTTCAAGGATAGTTTGAGTTCTTATTAAACAAAATGGGAAACTGGGTTTTGATTTTTGATAAAACATCATGTTTGGAAAAATAAATTTATACATGGTAAATGGGTGTAATGTTATATTGTGAAATTGTTTTTTTTCCTTTTAATCAGTAAGGGAGAAAAATATTTTATAAAAGTTTAAATGAACCTCATAAATTATTTTTTGTTCTGGGATTTTAGTGGCCCTTGTAATTGTTTTTGAAAAATGGTGGTGAATTGATAATAATGTGTTGAATAGAAAAATGGTATGAAACTATGAAATGGATTTGATAATGATAATTGGTAAATAGAGGTTTATGAAGAGATAAAGGAACCTTGTGGGCTAAAATATTATTGTGTGCTTTGAACATCAAATTTTGATGTAATATAAAAAATCCCCTTGTTGGTAGTCATGAATATAGCCACAAGGGTGGTCATGAAAACTCCCTTATAGGAGGTAGTGAAAACACCCTATGGGGGTGATCATGAAACCCATATGGAGAACTCCCTATCGGGAGGTCATGAAAACACCCGTAAGGGTGGTTGTGAAAACTCCCATTACTGGAGGTTTTGAAAGCATCATAAAGGGTGTTCATGATACTATAGTTGACATGGTCAACACAACGTGCTTAGAGACACCCCGACACCGGTGGAAGTAAGTATGGTAGATCTGGCTCACAAACCTAAGGATCAATGGTGGTATAGTCTGACCTCAGGTATCACTGGGGAACCTGAGTATTAGTAGTTATTTACTGTTTTTATTCAAAATTTATAAAAATATTTTATTATAGAAACTTTCATGAACTTGGTTTATTAGGATCATTTTGTTTAGGGATTCCATTGGTGGTGACCTACTAAGTTTTACTCACACCCTGCTTGGGTTTCCATGGATCTTGGGTACCCAAGTAGATGCTAGCTGATTGCAGCTCTAGGCTTGGGCAAGCCCACTGCTTGATGATTGGATTACTAGGATAGAAAATGAGAGTTTGGTAGTGGACTAGGACTCAGAACCATTTTAGGGGGTTTCCTAGTTTTATATTTTGGACTTTTGGGTTTTATTGTATGACTTTCCAACATGTATTTTATACAATTAATTTGTTATAGCATGGTTTATTTTGATAAATTTTAGGCACTTTCTTGAGTGTTTGTTTTAATTCTTATTTAACTGGATAGTGTACATAATTTCATTTATTTATGATGTTTTTTACTATGATATGTAGTTATAGTCTTCCCACTATACTACCTTAGACCCGTGCTACTTGTCAGAATCCTCTATCGTATAGGGAGCATGCCAAAGGTACAATGGAGAATGCCAGTCTTGACATCGATTAATGGTTTAGATCGGTGGTATATTACAATATAGTATTTTAGGATCATTTTTTTACTATTTTGGGAATGGTAGATAAAATATAGGATGTTGTTGGGACATGGTTTGGAACTTGTACCTAAGACTAGCCACCCCACGTATGAGGGAAGTAATTATTTTCAGGGATGAATTTTTTTTCATGATATTAAATTCTATTCTTAATATTATTTCAAAAAAAGTGAGACACAAGATTTTTATGTAATTGATTTATGGGATTTTGTGCATGTGTGTACATGCATCATATCAAGCATGTAGGATTCACATGTCATTTATGTGACTACCTATGATTGTTTACTAAAACTGTGATAGGGGTCAGTTATTTGTAGTGTATGCAACCATTTATATAGTGTTTTACCAAATAAGTGTATGGTGGTATCTTACTCAACCGATCTTTTAAATAGATAAAAGCATGTAATGTGATCTTTTTACTTGATTATTACAAGGTCTCATGTAAATAAAATTCAAATCACAACTTATAGAGCGTATCCATCTATAACTTGTAATTGAAATTTCATTTAATCGAGCCTTAGTTATGGAGGAATTTCACTATAATAAAAAACATATTTAGATGCAGTTTTCAAAATTTCCACTAAATGTAGTTTTATTTTATTTTTATAATTTTTTTAAAAAATTCCCTTTATTTTTAAGAGTGGTTTTTAAAAAACTGCCACTAAAAATAAAGCGAAAAATATCAAATATCAAATATCAAATATTTAATTATTATTTAATATCATATATTGTTTATTATTTATAATTTTAATTAATTATAATGTTTTAATTAATACACATTTATAACTATTAGTTAATAATAATAATTTTAAAGTTAAAATAATTCTTGGATAAATTGAAAATTAGACTTCGACATCAAATTACCATAACTTTAGAGAAGAGAGTCCATTTTAGATCCACAACTAGTCTAATAAAAGTTTATAAAAGGAATTAAAACCACATAAGATAATAATTTTTTAATAATTAAAATAATAAAATTTATTATAGTTTAAAAAGAAGTTATAAATCGAATATCAACTTCAAACGACCATAACTTTTGATCCGGGTGTCCGTTTGGGCTCTACCATATATCAAATTGAGTCCTATGAAGAGATACACACACTAGTGACTTAAGGCACTCCTAATCATGTATTTAGATGTCAAAAAATGCCTATAAAGACTCCAAATATGAGTTTTTAGTCGAGGTATCCCAATTTTTTAACATTTGATGGAATTTCAACCTCATTTAAGGGGGTCTTATTTTCTTTTTTCGATGAGGACTGAATTTATTATTAGATATTACATTCATATAGATATTATGGTTTTGAGGTTTTATCATTTTTCATAATGTAGTTTTATTTACAATTAAATATATGCATATTTTCTTATAAAAAATCAATTGTATAAATATATATGTACATAGAAATGTATTTTTAAAGATATAAACAATATGAAAATATATATTTATTATTCATTTCATTTAAAATAAATAATTATCACTTTTATTTACCTTATAAAAATGCATCAATATGTATATATATACCTATACAAGTAATATTTATATATAAACTTGTGTGTGTTAATAAAAAAATATATTCATGTGTATATTATAATATATTTAAATAAATACATATATATGAAAATATTTGTGTGTGTATTTGAGAAATATAAATGTGTAATTGTGTGTGTAAATATGTGTATATGTGTGTGTGTGTATCAATAATATTGTGCGTATACATCATATATAAATGTATTTTTATATAAATATATCATTATCATTAAATATAGTATATAAATGAATTTACAGTAAAACTATATATATATATATATGTATACATATATAAATAATGTTTATATATACATATGTGTGTGTATTGATAAAAAGATATATATTTATATTTATATTCTAATATATGTAAATAAATATTAATATATAATAAATTTAAATAAATTTAAGTATATATATATATATATCACACACATTTGATGAGATTTCATCTTCATTTAAGAGTGTCTTTATATTCGTTTTATGTCATTTATGATTAAATTCCATTGATTTACATGTCTATTGATTTGATGGTGTTGTAATTAGTGTGTTTTCCCCTCTTTTAGTGATTTATTATCAATTATATGTATTTGCTTATATGTATTTATGAATATTTTTGTATATTTATAAACATTTGTAAATATTTATACATATTTATGTTTATATATTTTTATATCATATGTGTAAATATACAGAGAGATATTTATATTTACTTGTGTATATATTTATATTTATATCAATATACATTTATATATCTGAGTGTGTATATATATAATTATGTAACATAAATGTGTGTTTATATATATTTATGTAAATTTTGTTATATGTATATATATTTATAAATATTTATATCCATTTATTATTTATAATTTACTATTGATTATTGATTATATATAATTTATAATTTGTTATTTATTTATTATTTACTTATTATTTATTATTTATTTATTATTAATTATCATTATCATTTTATTATTTTTATATTAATTAGTTGTTTATTATTTATTTATTATTTATTAATTTTTATTTACTAACTATTTATTTATTTATTATCTATCTATCTATTTATTTAGTTATTTATTACTTATTTATTACTTATTTATTATTTATCAGTTATTATTTATTATTTTATTATTTATATATTGTTCAGTTGTTTATTTATTATTTATTATTTATTATTTATTTTTTTATTCCTTTATTTCCTTAGTTATTTATTATTTACTATTTATTATTTATTTGTTTATTTTCATTATTATTTTATTATTTATATATTATTTAGTTTTTTTATTTATTATTTATTATTTTTTTATTTTTTTATTATTTATTATTTATTTATCATTCATTTATTATTTTTATTTTTATTAATTATTAATTATTTATATATTATTATTTATTTATTTATGTTCATCAATATTTTATTATATATATATATATTATTTAGTTGTTTATTATTTATTATTTATTATTTATTACTTATTATTGATTATTTATAATTTATAATTTATTATTTATTATTTAATATTTATCATTTATAAACATATTATATATATATTTTTATTCATTTATATTTTATTTAATAATTAATAATTAATAATTAATAATTAATAATTAATAATTAATAATTATTTTGTTTGTATCTATTTATTATGTATTGTTTTTTTCTATCGATATATATATAAGTATATTAATTTTTTTTACTCACTGCAAGAAGAGCTTGTTGGAGTGGTAAAGTCTTCGCAGAATAACCAAGTGGTAAGGGGTTCAAATACCACCCAATATAAACTTTTTGCATGATATATATGTCATGTGCAAATGCATGGTAATAAATAATAATAATAATAATAAAATTTAATAAATAAGTAAAAGATAATAAATAAATAAATTAATTAATTATGAGAATAATAAAAAAATAAAATAAAAAATAATAAAATAAAAAAATAAAAAAAAATAAAAAAATTAATTATGAGAATTAAAAAATAAAAATAAATAAATAATGAAATATTGAAATAATAAAATAAATTAATCACGCGAATTAAAAAAAATAAAAAAAATATTTAAAAAAATAAATAAACCTCCATAAAATGATTAAACCACCGCTAAATGATTCTACTGATTTTAAAAAACCTCCACTAAATCGTTTCGCAATGGTTTTAAAAAACCGCAACAAAATGATTGACGACACATGATTTAGCGGAGGTTTAAAGCGTCACTAAATGAAAAAACCCGCTACTAAACACTTATTTTGGTGTAGTGTTTTATTTAAAATAAATGGTTAATAATAAATTATGTGATCACTTGTCATGATTATTATGTGGCATCAACTAAATAAAATTCCAATTATAACTTATAAAGTGTTTTCTTTTATAACTTGTACTTGAAATTTCATTTAACTGAGCCCCTTGTTATAAAAATTTTGGTTAATGTAAAATGGAAAAGTGTAAAATTATGAATCATATATATATATAAATATGTATGATGTGAACCTAGTGGGTAATTGACATTAACCATATTTATGGGTATTTGTGGCTATTGAGAGTGCCTGGGTTATATGATATCCCTATGATGTTGAGATCTTAAAACATAAATGTGGGTTGATGTGGGTCATAGAGGGTGTGACCTAAGCTTGTGAATGGATAAATGAGGCTAGAGATAGATCTTTAATTTTGAGGCTTTTATGACATGGGGTGTGTAGGATAGAGGAATGTCACACCTATTGTAGTTTTGGTTTGAACTATGGCCCTGAGTTGTGTTGTGGCATGATTGTTTGTGAACCTTTTTATTTTTTCTTGACTCAAGCGAGTAGGTAGAGTAGACTTGGTTTAAACCTATGTGTGAGGACTGATTTATAGGATGATATATGAGGAGTTAGTGGAATTTGTTATGTATCTCCTGATAGTGGTGATTTGGAGAGTTTTTATGATTAAGGATAAACCGAGAGAGGGGTTGGCTAGAAAACATAATTTCCCTTGGGACAAGAAGCATGGGTGAGTGCTCGCATATAAGATCGATGTGCAGAAGGTTCTTTTAGTTTTTTATCGAGTCTTATGAGGTTCCTTGAGAATTTTAGGGCTTATGATGCTCTATTTTTTAAGTGCCTTGGATGGGCTTACGTAAGGGAAAGTGGAAACACTAAGGTTTTTCCTCTATTGAGGCCAGTCTTGGAAGGAAGGATCATTCAGATGACAAGATTTATCAATTACCATTGTAGTTATAGTAAAATAGTTGACGGTGACCCTTGGTGGTAAAATCTATGGTGAGTAGAGTATGGTTAGATGCTTCAAGTCTTAGTATTATTCTTTTGTTATGGGTTTTGAGTAAATGGTTTTGGTATGGTGAGGCACCCTGGTTGTAAAAAGGTAGTTTCATTTGGTGGGGTTTCATGCGGCGAAGGCACGACCAATGGATGGGGTGCATGAGTCTTATTTTGATGAGGAATGAATCATTGAATCTTGAGATGAGTTTTCATTAGTGGGTTTCACAGGACCATGAAACCATTGAGATTTAGTGGGATCTTAGAGGCAAGTGCATGTTGGGGATGTTCTGCTCCATTTTGCTCGTGGTTTGAATGGAAAGGAAGGATTTTCATGTGATTCTTAAATGAGAAAGTATCCATAGGTAGGATAGGGACTGATATTGATTCTACGAGAGGCTTGTGGGAATGGTGTCCTAGGGCCTTGGTTGAGAATTGTGGTGCCCTTGTAATGGGGGATGAAAGTATGGATGGGTTGAGGTATGGTGGCATGGTCGATCTAATCTTGACCATTTTATGGGCTAACATGGTGAATGGGCATGGATCAGAGAAGCGAAAAATGCATTATGACAATGAGAGATGTAATGATATCTCTCAGGGAGTGATGAAAGTGAGTCTATATGGTGGGGAGTGCACCATTTGTTGGTTGAGGTTGTGGAACACATTTTGAATGATTCTTAGAAGTTTCCATGGAAAACATTCCTAGTTATCTGAGAGTGGGTACTTGTTAGTGTTTCATACTATAGCTAAATTACAAGTGGGTAGGTAACATTTGGTCATTTCATGCGTTGATCAATGGAGGACGGATCATGGAGCTTGGAGTTTTGGTTAAATGGAGTGCTGATGAGGGTACTCTTGTGGTGGAGAGTCTCGAATCATTCATGAGCATGCGGTTCCATGTAGATATGACCATGGATGTAATAGAACCAATCGATATATGGTCTAAATGACTCTGAGATTCTAGAGTGAATATATATATGGGTTATCTAGTTTTGTAGATAGTATCATATTTTGGATTATGGATGTGGCATTAGTGGGAGTCTGAAAATTAACATTAGAAATGTGGTAGAATTTGGCGATCTGAGCAGGAGTTAGATCAGGGGTGCGTCAGTTCTCATGGAACAACACGATGGAAGTTACAGTCAGTTGATTATTTAATAATGAAGTGGAACTAGGAGTCAAGTTTGGAATACAATGTACATTCTAGAATGGTCTCAGGATGCCTTTAGGATCTAAGCATTGTGATTAAGTGGTGTTGTAGCGCGTCGATGTGTGTAGATGAGTTCTCTTGAGGAGATTTGGTAAGAGGGGTTATAGAAAATGATGTTTTATATAGTTGAATGCGATGAGGTGAAAAACCACATCAAATTTTTTATTAGGGAATGAGGTTTGAGTTTTGATGAAACAGTTAGTGGTTTTGGGTGATGTCTAGATGCTGGATGTTGATAATTCACAGATTCAAGTTAACGGTCGTGTAATATAATTGGATCTGTAAGGATTAGGTGTTTGGGGGAAAACCTATAAATATAAATGATGAGGTGAGGACTCACATTGTGGATAGTATAAAGAGTGAGAGAACAAGTTTTAATGGTTTGGGAACTAAGAATGTCACTAGATGTGAGGCATCAGGGTGGAGTCATTTGAATAGTCGACATTGTGGTTATGACAACCCATATTTTATTACACCTTAATTCATGATTTTTTACAAAAATGTACACATAATAAAGTAAAAAAATATCATAAATAGTAGTGTATTTGTGAAATTATGTACATAACATAACAAATTTCAATGGGAATACAATTTCATTATTGAAAACTTCCCTAACATGCTCATAAAATCACATCGTTGTTTTAACACTGCATGAGATAACTTGGAGATGTAAATAAAAAAGGGTGGGATATAAATCCCAATAATGGAATAAAAAAATCATATCATAAGGTAAAGAAATATATGTGATACAATAGGAATATTAATCTAACATATGATGGGTGAGAATCATAATCTTGAATAATGAGACATGATATAACATGATAGCATAAAGGAAACATGGGAATGCAGAAACAACAAAAAAAATGTCATCATAAACATAAGTAAAGTTTAAGAACCAAGAAAACATAACATATTGTTCTTAGGATAATGTCCCATTCACCATACATGTAATATCATAAGATTAAAACATTACCCAATGCATTGGAGGGCTATATAATTCTGGTTCGACCTATAACTTTCATATCATGTACATGCATAAGTGTGCCGCATAGATCATACAATATATGGATGAATTTCATCAATTTCAACCCCATTATTAAGTATTATATGTTAAATTCATATAAATCAACAATAAATTAAGGATATGTACAACTAGGTGAATACCCTTGAGTAGAAATGGATACAGGTATTCACAACACAAATGTTTGGCATAGAAAATCGGAAGATAATTTATGTAGTATAACAGGTGTACATAAAGGTTTATAAAAGGTATTAATGAAAAATAAATAGGCATATAATTACTTGGGAATTATAATTATAGTAATAATTACATAAAAAAACATATCCCTACATGAAAAAGTTTAAAATAAAAGGCATAATATTAAGGAGGTGCTTGAATAAAGAGGAGAAGGAGAGGATCCCTTACCTTGAGAGGGTTCTTCTAAAAGCTTTGAAGGATCTTCTTAAGATCTTGGGGAACCTTGGTAGGACTTTATAGAGGTAATTGAAGAGTAATGTCATGCTATAAGGGTTTTTAGTAAAGTTAATTTGGTTTTTTTGGGTTTATATAGTAGAAGAGATGATATTTTTTTATTAATTTCCAAACATAGGTTTTGGACTCTATAATAAAGTAATAAAAACCAAAAAACTTAATATGGTTTTACCCATGGTTTATAAAAAAGTGATTTTTTTGATTATTTTATAAGTTTAATAACCGAGATCATTAAAATAAAAGTCTTTGTGATGTATAAGTGATTCATGCTTACAAAGTATTGATTTTGAAACCTTAAAATATAATATTGGTTTTGGAAGATTAATTAAGGGTCTATAAATTTAATAAAATAATTTAAAAAAAATTATTTTAAAATTAAAATATGTATTTGTTTATGGATACCATTTATGGAATATATTACATCACTTTTGGGTCATTATGATGTCATAATACATACCATATATTTATAAAAGTATTTAATTTTTACCTGAAAATTTGTATATCTTAGAAAACTATTAAAAAAAATAATATTTTCATAATTTAAAAAAGATAATTTATAAAATAATATTTATTTTATCAATATAATTCTTTTTATATGAGAATTTAAAATTCCAAATCAAAATACCTATTTATTGAAAAATACTAGTTTTTTTGACAATAACAGTTTTATGACCCTTATAAAAATTAAATTTGACTTTATAAAATTATATTATCATTTATATTTAATTAATATTATTTAACAATATCATTTTATTAAAATATAATTTATTTCAAAAATTCTTAAATTCATCAAAAATAGTGTCTTCATTAAAACTATATATTTTCCAAAAAATAAACTTTGTGTTTCATCGTATCATAATATAATTTTTATCAAACTAATATTTAATCATTTAAAAAGTAATATTAAAAATGGATAAATATAATATTTTTTTAATTAAAATAAAATATAAAAATTCATACTATTAGGTCCTAAATACATATCTCCTTTTTACATAAGTGAATTCCCTAAGTGTAATGTGTGTGATGAGGATATTTTCTTTGGATGGTTTTGTATACATGGTATGGGACATGATCTTGATGAGCTTGAGTTATCCCATAAATGGTTTCATTCATGATTTAGTTATTGAAACTTGTCTTGGTCTTGATCAAGGGAAAATCACAGTGATTCTATCTCCCTTAAAAGATTTGATAAATGGGATTTATAGGATACAATCCTACTGGTCGAGAACATCACTTCTTCCATTTGTGTCAATTTAACTTTATCATAACCCTTTATATACTAATCTTAATGATCAATGTAAAAAAACTATATTATCAATGATTATGATGCTTAACATTGTTTTAAATTTTATAGGATATAACGTTCCAAAATAACCAAAGTAGTGTATATGTTTTTTATAATTCCATTTCTTAATAAGGAATTCACTCATTTAAAAAGGTAATTTATTTTATAAAAGTTTGGTTCGTTACATTCATCCCCCCTTCAAAAATTTCTTCCTTGAAATTTTCATTTCATACATTAAAACAGATGAGGTTATTTATGTTTCATCACCTCTTTCAGTTCCCATGTTGCTTCCTTAAACTTGTGTTTCCACCATAACACTTTGACTAGGTGATCTATCTTGTTTCATAGAACCTTGTCTCTATAATCTAAGATCTTCACTGACTACTCCTCTTATGAAATATCATTCTCCAATGGTACTACCTTTGGATTTATACATTTTAGGGGTCTAGTATATACTTTCAAAACAGGGATACATGGAACACATCATGTACTTGAGATATGTTAGGTGGGAGTGCTAGTTGATAGGCCACCACTCCAATGTAATGAAGGATCTCAAATGGGAAAATATATATAGAACTATGATTTCCCTTATTTCAAAACCTCATGACATTCTTACATGGTGATATATGAAGGAACACTTTATCTCTGACCTAAAACTCTAGATCACATCGATGATTTTCCGCATAGTTTTTCTTTTGACTATGTGTGGATTTCATATGGAATTGAATAGTTTGTACCTTCTATGTAATTTCTTGGATAAGAAAAGTTCCCAAAATATTCCTCTCTCCAACTTTATCCCAACATTTTAGAGTCTGACACCTCTTCCCATACAACGCCTAACAAGGTTCCATTTTAATTCTATAATGGAATCTATTGTTATATGATAACTCCAATAGGGGAAGGTTATAGTCCCAAAATTCTTGTAAATCCATTGAATATAATATTAGTATATACCCTAAAGTTTTAATGGTTCCTTCATACTAACCATACCTCATAGGGTTACAAGTAGTGTTGAATCTCAGTTCTATATCCAATAGTTGTTGAAGGCTTCTCTAAAACCCCAAGGTGAACCTTAAATCTTGATCAGATACAACAGAGAGTGGAAATCCATGTAGTCATACCACTTCTCTTATGTATATATTTAGAAGTTGTTCAAAAGATAAATCTTCCTTGATATAAATTAAATGAATTAACTTAATAAGGTGACCGACTGCCACCCATATGGCGTTACTTCCTTTAGGTGTCCTCAGAAGTATGATGATGAAATTCATGGTTATATTTTCCCATTTTCACACTGTTATGGGAAATGGATGCATCATACCCTTATAATTCTATCATTTTGACTTGACTTTTTGGAATACCAAGCATCAAGATACAAACTCCACATTCTTTATCTTCATGTTATCCAACCATAGGTTTCGATTCAAATATCTATATTATTGAAAGTGGGTTCCCTAGACCCAACTTGTGTTGTACTTTGATTACCACTATATTTATGTTGTTTGTAGTATATACATATGTTTATATTACTATAATACTGAAGATAATTCTATATCCACTTTTTTTATGGTAATGTACTTAGATTAAGTGTCGTATCTAAGGGTTATAGAAAATCCCATGCTATAATGAGAACCTATAGATACTATGATAGTAATCCTAAAGTAACATCCTATGGTCCAGTTACATCATTCTGATAGGAAACAGATGATGTGTGACTATTAGGTGTTGGGGTCTCATAAGAATTGAGACTTCATCTCATGAAGTCCACACTTGATGATCTCTAGTAGTTGATATCATGAGAATAGACCCGATAATAAGAACACCACATGTTTCAGGTATCATTGGTTGTTCCTATCTACAGACATGTGTAATGGTCTCCTGAATTGAGATAATTATCAATGTATGTCATTTAATTTTGTACTTTGATGTAAGATGAAAACCACGGTAATGAATTCATGGTGAGGTAGTTTGTGATGGGTACATCATTGGTGACATGAAATTGATTGAATGATCAAGATAATATTTTTCGTTTCCAAGTTAAGGAAGAGATATATCAAGCCTAGTTGATTAGGATGGTAGCACCTTCATTAAATCTATGACCATGGTAGTCGAAGGTAAGACCATCTAGATATATCAACAAATAATAAAACAAGGAAAATGATGATGACAAAAGTGTGTATCTTTATTTATTGAGATATCGTTGACAAAGAGATTATATTACACAGACCATGTTCATAGGAATGTAGTTGTTGCTTTGAATTTTCCTTATCTCTATAGGGGCCTCGATGGGTTGCTAGACCCCGCTCTTGGTCTGTGAATATTATTCACTGCTATTGAGATAAGGGCCTAGAGGGTCACACACTATAGTGCTTTGAGAATCTGCCATATTCCGTTAAATAAGAATTTAGAACTTGGTGGGCCCCACTACATGTCCAGGTATTATCCATATTCTATGGATCACCAAGGAATACATAAATTCTTTAATTATTCATGTTTGGAATGATTCATTGAATTTATTTATGATATGTATTTAGAAGTGATTCACTAAATATAATGGTTAATATTATTTGAACTGATATTAATTAAATATCCCAGGATCATTTAATATTATCAGGAGATGGGATTAGAGTTAAAGAATCAAAATTATAACATAAAATATTTAATATATATTATATTTAAGTGATAAATTATAAATATTAGGTATTTAATAATTTAGTTTGTCATAAATAATTATTTATAATACTTATATAGTGGATGTTTATTACCTGAGGGTTGAGAACCCATACCAGGTATTATAGATATTTACTATATAAGTGGAGAGATTCTCATTTCATAATGATTATTCATCCATTGGAATTGAGGGCCTATCTATCCTCCTGGATCCTAGAGAGATACTCTCTTAAATAAGAGATTTATTCAAGCTCCATATCCTCAGATTGAAGATGTAGGCTTGTGGTGATCGTCGTTGCATCGAAGTGGTTGTCGGTGCACCGCGCTAGCACACAAATTCTGATAAATAACGCACAAGAAAATTCAAGGAGTGTGTGTGGATGATCAAGAGGGCTTCAACATCAGATTATTAGAGTAACAAATGTCAGCATCTTGTGACAGGCGTGCACACATCATATCTGAATGAGGTACACATTCAGTTTATTTTTTACTTTGTATAAACCACGCGTGGTCCTTGGACCATACCAAGATAAGATCACCAGAGTCGACAATTTTAAGTCACTCCAATGACACATTTTTTTTTTAATTCCTAGCCCATCAGCTTCCACTGCCCCTCCCAGTACCCAATTGTTGTATCAGAGAAACATGTGGTTTTTATGAGTTAAAGGAAAAATTAAATTTCCTTAAATTTAAGTATAGGGTGTTAAAACAGTTCCATCGGATCCAAGCGTGCATCATTCTATTTCTGAATGGCCAAGTAATGGTCATTTGAAAATATTAAATAGATCGATGTTGTTGGATTTAATCTCTTCAGATTTTAATTTTAAAGAACACAAATTTTAAATTTGTATTTGTGTTCTTGAAAATTATTGAAATCCAGCCATGCTTTGGCCGAAATATGGTCACTCGATTTAATCCGGCCGTGATCAAATATTTTTGAGATCAATATAACATAACATAACATAATATTATTTTATTTGTCTTAATAATAAAATGTTTTCTGTTTAATTTTTTTTAAAGTCTAATAGAATTTTGAAAACCCATAAAGGGTGAAATGGTTTTCAATCAACTTGGGTGGAAAATTTATTTTCCACATTTTTTAAAACAAAAAATAGAATCTTGACCCAGATTGGGTCTTCCTATTTGGCGCACCCCACCCCGTGCGTCACCTCCTCCCTGTACGAACCAGCCAAGCGGCTCACCTCTTACATGGTTCTCCTCTTCCCCTCTCCTTCTTGCTTCACCAGAGGCACACCGCAACTGTGCCCCATCCTCCCCTGGTCGTGCTGCCCTGTGCACCTTACCAGAGCCGCACGCTGTCGTCGTGTCCACCCAATCTCGCCCCTCCGCTTTGATCTAGCCTGGTTGTGCCGTCCTGAGCAGACCGAGGGGTCGCACCACCCTCATCTGGAGCTGCTCTCTCACGTCGGCCGCGCCATCCTCGTCCGAAGCTCCCTGCCTAGATCCTACTACTCCGTACTATCCCTAACCTGGCTCACCGTTGTCTAGGATCTCTGCAGCGCCTTCCAACTGGGCTCACCATGCACACTACTACTCTGATATGCTAAAACTCCATTTTATTTTGAGCACTGCGGTGGGGTGTCGCTGGACTGGCTACTCATGCCTCGGTCATGCCGTGGTTCAGCCCAACTCCGGTGAAACACCCTCACTGTAGTCAGTAGTCTATCCAGATTCCTTCCTCGACCAAAGGAAAACCAATTAAATTAATTTGATTAATTTAATTTAGTTTTCATCAAATTAAATTAATTAGAATTAATTTTGGGGTTTAAAAATAAAATAATCTGAAAATTTTAATTTAATTTGAGCTTTAAATTAAATTAATGGTTTAATTTAATTTTGGATTAAAAAATTAAATTAAATATTGGAATAGATAAATAAATTATTTTAATTTAATAAAATTAATTTAATTTATTAGAACACCCCTGTACTGATTAAATTTATTTCATTTTAATTTTTATTGTGCATTATTTTGTACTGACTGGTCTTGAGCTAGCGACCGACCTATAAATGTCTGAATTTTATTTATTTAATTATTTATTCAATGCATGTGATGATTGTAATAATTAATTAGATAAATGACGGTCTGTGAATCGTCTTTTTTAATTCAAATATGTATAAGGGAATGTGCTTCCAATGCACCTATTGTACATCATACCCGTAGGCCCCCTCGCCTACGTGTGAGTATATTTTTAAATAGACAATGATGTCCCATGATGCAGACCCCGCCAAGTTGAGGCGGTAATCTAGACGGGAGACGAGCGCATTGCACTGGGGAAAGCTGCGATACGAGTTAGGTGTTGACTCGGTTATGGAAGCCCCTAGGTCAAGATTGATCCGTTATGGATCAACCAAAATAAAATGCTCAAGACCAGTCAGATTTCCTGCTTTACCTTTATTCATTGTTTATTATTTTATGAAAATGCATGATTATTTCTTTATCACATAAAACAATAAACAAGATAAAATGCTTAAAGATGTGATGAATATATTTCTATTGTTTGTTCAGTTGTGAGTGACATAACCTAGTATTAACAAATAAAATAGAATTGAATTATATTCATCAATAAACAAAATCCATCAAAGATATTTCAAGTCTAATCACCTTATGTTATTCAAATTTGAGAAAAACTAGTTGTTTGGAGTGTTCTTCATCCAAAGTTGAGAGTTCTCCTTACTATCTCGGAGTTCCTATAAGAATTATGGGTCGACTTGAATAAAGATGATGGAAAATAAGTAGTCAAAGCTAGCTTGCTATCACTTTAGAGGAAATATGTTGATAGAATCAAGTTTAGATTCCAAAATCTGGGACTTTACTCAACAATACAAGGAACCACAAGTTAATACGGTTGGCCAAAAAAGATCCTACCTAGAAACTCTCCAAGTAGTGGTGTAACCAAAGCTTATAGTATATGGGGAGTAGTTTTGAGGATCCTTTCCACAAGAATACTCAAGTGATAGAGTTTTCCGAATCTAATAGTGAGGGCTTTTAGGGTTCACTAAAATAGTGGGAGGAATTAAAAATGATATAACTAATTAATTATAAATGTCTAATAGTAATAAATATAAAGTAATGACTGCTAATGTTTATCTGATGTAGATTTAAAATGGAAATCACCAAAACCACAAGTACATTATCACTAAGATCTATTTTGGATAAAGAAAATATCCTGACCGGAAATAACTTTCAGGAGTGGTACAGGATCTTGCGCATAGTACTACACCAAGAAAGGAATCTATATGTGCTAGAATCCGTAGTTCCTGCTGATCCTCCATAGGGAGAAAGTAAGGAGGAAAAATATAAATGGAAAAATCGTGTATAGGATGCACTTTATGTTCAGTGCATCATGTTTTCATCCATGTCCATTCAATTGCAGAAAATGCATGAGGATGGGGATGCCTATAAGATTATTTCACATCTCTAAGAATTATATCAGGAGAGGGGCATCCAGGAAAGGTATGAGATATCTAGTTCCCTTTATAGGTGCAAGCTATAAGAAGAGAACCAAGCCAATCCTCATGTACTCAAGATGATTGGGTACATTGAGAGGCTTGAAGCCCTTGGGTACCAATTAAACCAAGAGCTAGAAACGGATCTCATTCTTGCCTCTTTAATGCCATGATTTTCGACTTTTATTGTCAATTATAACATAAATGATATTAAAAAGTCACTCCTAGATCTATTGGATTTAGTTCTCCAGGTGGATAAGGATATAAAAAATACCAATTCATCTGTCCTTACAGTTAACAAGAGAAATAAATGCAAGGTAAAGGGGTCCAAGGAAAAGTCATGGCCAAAGAATCCAATGCACCATCCTTCAAAGAAGCCAAATATTCAAAATCAGATCAATGAACAAGAGGCTCTCTACTTTGGATGTGGCAAGAAAGTCCACTGGAAGAAAAACTACAAAGCTGGGAAGAATAAGAAAGATGATGTTTCTACTTCAGGTATTTTTTTATTGAATTCAATCTTTCCTTGTATACAAGTTGGGTATTGGATACGACATGTGGCTCAAAAATATGTATTCATATACAATAACCAAGTAGATTCAAGAATATTCAAGAGGTGAAGTGGATCTATGAGATGTAAATAGTACAAGTCTAGCAGCCTTGGTAGTGGGAAACTATCACTTAAATTTACCTAGTGGTTTGGTTCTAGTTTTAAATATTTATTATTATATACCTTATATAACCAGAAACATAATCTCAGTGTCAAGTTTGGACACTATGGGATTTTATTTCAAGTTTTGAAATAAAAACTATCTCCTCTATAAGGATAACATGTGTTATAGTATGTCACATCTTAACAATGGTTTATATATACTTGAATTCGAAAACCCAATAATGAAAATCAATGAAAAAAACAGAGAACACAACTCTAATATCACCCACCTATGGCACTTCAGGCTAGGTCATATAAATGAGAAATGATTACAAAAAATACATCAAGAAATGTATTTATACTTGGTAAAGTTAACACCCTTGGATGTATTCCAAGCTTGTTTACAAGGGAAAATGACCAAATCACCTTTCTCTGGGAAGGGAGAAAGAGCCAATTCATTACTGGAATTAATTTATACCGATGTATATGGTCTATTTCTAATAAAGGAAAGGGGTGGGTTTTCATAATTCATTAATTTTACCGATGACCATAGTAGGTATGGTTATATCTACATAATGTGGTATAAGTCATATTCCTTTAGGATATTTAAGGAATACCAAAAATAAGTATAAAAAATGATTGGTAAGAAGATTAAGGCACCTCCCTCAGACTGAGGTGGAGAGTATCTTAACCAAGATTTTATTGATCACTTAAAGGAGTATGTGATAGTATCCTAGCTCACTCCTCCTTATAAACCACAGTGAAATGGTGTTAGTGAAAGGAGGAATACGAAATTTCTAGACATGTTCATATCAATTATGAGTCAAACAACTCTTCCATTATCCTTTTGGGGATACGCTTTGCAGACATCATCATATACCCTTAACCGAGTACCAACTAAAGCTGCAGATGGGATTCCATATGATTTATAGTGTGGAAAGAAACCCAACATGTCACACTTATGTGTATGGGGATGCAGGGATTTTGTTAATACTTTACCAAGTGACAAATTAGCATCCATAAGCATGAAGTTCATCTGTATAGGTTATCCTAAGTAAACTAAAGGATATTACCTATACAACCCTTTAGATAGAAAAGTTATTGTGGCAAGACATACCATATTTCTAGAAAGGAAACACATTTCCAATGAAAATAGTAGGATAAAGATTGAATTCAACAAAGTTAATGCTCCAGATGCACAATAGTTGGTACAGAAACAATCTCCACAAAATAAAGTGGAAGAATAAGTGGTTCCTGAGACACAAATACTACATAGGTCTACACTAGAGGTTAGAGAACCAAAGAGTTATGGTTTTATTTTCACCGAGTCCAGTGACACATTAATCCTTGCGGATGATGAACCACTAACCTAAAAGAAAGAATTAGTAGGAAAAGAAGCTGCTAAATGGAAAGTTTTCATGAATTTTGAGATGGATTACATTCACCAAAATCACGTTTGGATTTTGTTAGAGCCTCCAACTAAAGTAAAACCCATTGGGTGTAAGTGGGTGTTCAAGAAAAATATGGACATGGATGGTAAGGTTAATACCTATAAAGAAAGACCGGTTGCAAAGGGTTTTAGGCAATGTAAAGGCATCAACTATGATGAAACCTTATCACCAGTAGCAATGATGAAATCCATCAGAATATTCCTTGCAATAACATCCTTTCATGATTATGATATTTGGAAAATGTATTTCAAAACTGCTTTTATAAATGTAAGGTTGATTGAATAAATTTATATGACTCAACCTGAAGGGTTTGTTAGGTCAAAGAATTTCAATAAGGTGTTCAAGATACAAAGATCCATTTATGGGTTGAAGAAGGCATCATGATCATGGAATGCTCATTTTGATGAGGCCATAAGAGAAATTTGTTTTGTCAAAAATGTAAGTGATCCTTGTGTCTATAAGAAGGTTGATGGGAATTCCATCATTTTCCTAGTATTATATGTTGATGACATATTAATTATGGGAAATGAATTACAAGTCTTATAGTCAATTAAGACTTGGTTAAATTAATGTTTCTCAATGAAAGGATTAGGTGAAGCAGCCTACATTCTAGGGATCAAGATCTATCAGGATAGATCCCAAAGGCTTCTTGGACTAATTCAAAGTACATATATTGACTAAGTAATTAAAAGGTACAATATGAAACAATCCAAGAGAGGGTTGCTACCTATGTCACATGGTATTAATCTCTCCAAGAAAACGTGTCCACAAACACAGGAGGAGATTGACAGAATGAATAGAACCCCTTATGCCTTGATGGTGGGTTCTATCATGTATTCCATGCTATGTACTAGGTTTGATGTTACCTTTTCTTTAAGCATGGTGGGAATATATCAAGCTAATCCTGGGGAGCTACACTAGGAAGCTGTTAAAACTATCCTAAAGTACTTGAGGTG
The DNA here is from genome assembly GCA_963277665.1 of Viscum album. Lineage (NCBI taxonomy): Eukaryota > Viridiplantae > Streptophyta > Magnoliopsida > Santalales > Viscaceae > Viscum > Viscum album. Next base: position 1,974,779,643 of record OY728120.1, on the reverse strand, counting down.
TACAAAGGATATGTTCTTGGTATATAGAGGAGATGAGTAACTAGAAGTGATGGGATATAAAAATGTTAGTTTCTAGACATATCAAGATGATCTGAAATCACAATCAGGATACATATTTTTCATGAATGGTGGTTTAGTGAGCTAGAGAAGCTTGAAGCAATCCATGGTCTCTAATTCTATAGTAGAATCTGAGTATACAACAGATTTCGATGTAACAAAGGAAGTAATCTAGATACACAGCTTTTTCTTAGACATTGGTGTTATTCCTATCAGTGTAGAACCTATTTCAATTTATTATGATAATACTGCTACAATGGTGCTTGCCAAGGAGCCTAGGTCTCACTAGAGGACAAATCATATACTTCAGAAGTTTCATCTCTTATGGGATTTTTCTCAGATAGGTGAAGTTGAAGTTAGTAGAGTATCCACAGAGGAAAACATGACAGACCCCTTGAATAAATCCATCCCTCAATAGAAGCATGATTCTCATGTGAGGGAAAATAGATTGAGACTTGTTAGTAGTTGGCTCTAGTGCAAGTGGGAGTGTTGAAGGTGGGTTCCCTAGACCCAACTTGTATTGTACTTTGATTACCACTACATGTATATTGTTTTTAGTATATACATGTTTTTATCTTACCATAATAGTGAAGATACTTATACATCTACTTTGTTTATAGTAATGTCCTTAGATTACGTGTTGTATCTAAGGGTTATAATAGATCATAGGATATAATTAGAACCTAAAGATACTATAACTGTAATCTTAAAGTAACTTCCTATGGTCCAGTTACATCATTCTGATAGGATGCAGATGATGTGTGACTATTAGGTGTTGGGGGATCATAAGCATTGAGAATTCATCTCATGAAGTCCCGCACTTCATGATCTCTATTAGTTGATTTCATGAGGACATACCTGCTAATAGGAACACCACGTGTTTCAGGTGCCATTGGTTGTTCCTATCTACAGACATGTGTAATGGTCTTCTGACTTGAGATCATTATCAATGTATGTCATTTAATTGCATACTTTGATGTAAGGAAAAAACCTTTACAATGAATTCACGGTGAGGTATTTTGTGTTGGGTACATCATTGGTGACATGAAATTGATTAAATGATCAAGATAGGATTTGTCTCTTCCAAGTTAAGGAAGAGATATCTCGAGCCGGGTTGATTAGGATGGAAGGACCTTCATTAAATCCACAACCATGGTAGTCGAAGGTAAGACCATCCAGATAGATCAACAAATAATTAAGCAAGTAAAAGGATGATGAAACAAGTGTAAATCCTACTTTATTGAGATATCGTTGACAAAGATATTATATTACACAGACAATGTTTGTAGGAAGGTAATCATTACTTTGAATTTTACTTATCTCTATAGGAGACTCTATGGGTTTCTAGACCTCGCTCTTGGTATGTGAATATTATTCATTGCTATTGAGATAAGGGCCTAGAGGGTCACACACTATCACAGTTTGAGAATATTACCTATTCTGTTGAATAGGAATTTAGAATTTGGTGGGACCCACTAAAGGTTTGAGTATTATCCAAGTTCTATGTATCACCAAGGAATAAATAATTTCTTTAATTATTTAAGTTTGGAATGATTCATTGAATTTATTTATGATATATATTTATAAGTGATTAAGTAAATACAAGGGTTAATATTATTCTAATGGATATTAATTAAATATCCTGGGATCATTTAATATTATCAGGAGATGTGAGTCGAGTTAAAGACTCAAAATTATCATGTAATATATTTAATATATATTATATTTAAGTTATATATTATAAATATTATTTATGGCATAATTTAGTTTGTCCTAAATAATTATTTTTAATACTTATACAGTGGATTTTTATTACACGGGGGTCGGGAACCCATACCGGGCATTATAGATATTTACTATATAAGTGCAGAGAGGCTCATTCCATAATGATTATTCATTTGTTTTAATTGAGAGCCTCTCTCTCCTCCTAGATCCTAGAGAGAGACTCTCTCAAATAAGAGATTTCTTCAAGTTCCATCTCCTCATATTGAAGATCTAGGCTTGTGGTGACCATTTCTGTATCGAAGTGGTTATCAGTACACCATGCTAGCACTCAGATTCCAATTAAAGGTTCATGATCAGATTCAAGGAGCATGTGTGGACGATCAAGATGGATTTGACATCAGAGTCTTCGAGCAAAGAATGCTGACATCTTGCGTCAGGAGTGCAAACATTAGATCCTAATGAGGTACATGTTCAGTTTATTTTGTACTCTGTATAAACCATGAATAGTCCTTAGAGCATACCAGGATAAGATCACCGGATTCGACGATGTTACATTGCTCTGGTGATGCAATTTTTTTTAATTCCTGGCCCATCAGCTTCCGCTTCCCCTCCTGGTACCCAACATATACATCTTTGTGATTTTTAGATGAATATATAATAATGAGTTATGAGAATCATAAAGAAGTTCCCTCTTAAATTATGGTTTTTATGGGATATATATCTGGGTTCCAAACCTTATTAATCAATCTTAATAAAAGTTGAACTCTGAAATATTCGTCACTTTCTTTTGTAATAACTCATCATATTTCTAGGCCTCCCTGATCCTATCAAGAATGGATAGTAGAGTAGTTATTTTAGAAAGGTAATATTAATATACTTTTATCATTCCCATGTCCATCCTTTTCATGTCCAAGCATATTGGATCCCTTTAAGTCCTCATCATGGATAGGGTTATATGATCCTTTCTACTAAGAGAATCTACCAATTTGATTTCCTTCCCAAGATGGTAATGGATTGAACAATAAAAATCCTTGATCATCTATAACCATCTTCATTGGATCATATTAATATACTTTTGTATGAATATATACTTTAGGATTTTATTATCCATATATATGTTACACTTTTCTCCATACAGATAATGTCTTCAAATATTTAACACAAAGATCAGTGTTTCCAATCTAGATCATGTTTTGGATAGTTCTGCTTGTGGATCTTTAATTGGTGGGAGTCATAGGCTATCACTTTTTCATATTGAATGAGTACACAACCTAATCCATTTTTTATGGATCAATGTAGATAAAAAATCCTTCCCCACTAGTGGGTAATGTGAGAACATGTATTGTGATTATCCCATTCTACAACTCTTTGTATATCTCCTCACAATCATTATTCTAGAAAAACTTGACTCCTTACCAAGTAAGTATGGTTAGTGGGCTTGAAAATCGTGATAATTTTATCAAAAATAAATAATATTACCTATCCAATCCAAGAAAACTTTGAATTTACATCATAGATGTTGGTCTTTTCCATCCTTTGATTGACTCTATTTTTAACATATCCATAAATATCCTGTTATTGGTGATAACATACCCCAAGAAAGTTACTTTCTCCAACCAAAAATCACATTTAGTGTACTTTTCATATAATTTTTCCTTCTACAAGGTATTCAATATAGTATTTAAATGATTCTCATGATCCTCCTTACTTTTGGAGTAGATAATAAAATCATCTATAAAGACTATATATATTTTTTCAAGGTAATACCTATAGAATATATTCATCAATTCCATTAAGATAACTAAAACATTAGTGATTCCAAATGGAATCATTATGAACTCATAGTGCCTATACCTTATATGAAAAATAAGACCTGGGGATATCCTCCTTCTTCACCTTTACTTGATAATATCTCGACTAAAGATCCACCTTAGAGAAGTAATGGGCTCCATATAGCTGACCAAACAAGTTATCAATCCATGATAGAGGATACTTGTTATTTATCATGGTCTTGTTAAGCTTATGATAATAAATATAGAGGTGCATTGACCCATAATTCTTCATAATGAAGAGGACCAATTCACCCCATGGTGAAGAACATGGGAATATAAACCCTTTATCCAGATTCCCTTGTAATTTTTTATTCAGCTCCTAAAGTTCAACAATTTCCATTCTATATGGAGTATTAGAAATTGGAAAATATTTGGGTATGAGATCAATTCATAAATCAACATCATGACTAGGGGAAGACCAGAAAATTCTTTAGGAAACACATCAATGAGTTACCTTACAATGAGCATGCCATCAAGGATGATCTTTTATTTAGTCTCAATCATTTGAGCTAGATATGATTACTCACAAGGCAATAATATCCATTATTAATATGTTGGTACCAAGTAATATTCATCCTCCTATTTTCAATTGTATAGAATCGAAGGGAAGTTCTTGATACGAAGGGTGATTTCCTTCTCTTGGAAATTTATATTGGCTATATATAAGGAAAGGTAATATATACCCATAAAAGGATTGAATCACACTAAAGGAAGAATGATAATATTTTCAATAGAATTCCTAAAAACTTCAACTTATGATATAATAATCATAGATGTTTTACCTGATTATATAACATCATTTTTGTTAGTGACTCAATGTTCTTAGAAAAATTACAAGATATGATAATATGGAATGAATTGAAATATAAGAATACACACACAACTATAGAGGAGAGGTTATGTATAATTAAATAATCACAATCCATCTCATCATAATAAATTTCTGGTTCCCTTATAATTGGATATTTTTGGTTATAATCATGATTTTTAGCCCTTGGAATAGAGTATTGTCTTGGATAATGCCAAAATTATCCACATTTAAGACATAGAACTATTAATGGCACCTTAGATTGAACTCTATTTCTATCCATTATGTTAACTGAACTATTCATTTTTCCACAGTGATTAGCTACCTTATTCCCTATTTTTGTAGACTTAAAACATCTTCGAGTTCCTTTATGACATTTCCTTTGGTGTCTCTGTTTTTATTTTTGACATGTAGGAAATTAAATCTTCTTTAATTTATCACCTTTATCATATGAAATTTCCGAAGGCACCATCCTTATATTCGTTTTCATTTTTTTTAAATTCAACTACGTGCAAGTTTCTAATAATGATTTGTGATAGATGGTTTGGAATAATCACAAGACATCTTACTTTATCTCCCATCATTTTAGGTATTTCATTTGAGCAATCATCACATTTCCCCTCATATTGGTTGTTGATTTGGTTTCTCATATTTATGGACATTGACTAAAAATAAAGGAGAAATTAGGGATGAATATTTTAAAACTATTAAAGACATAAATGGTAAACCATGAACATTAAATGGATAACTCAAAAATGATATGTATTATTTGACATATGAATTTATAGGTTTTAATCAAAGTTATCCATAATCTATTTCCTTACATAAAATTTTATGGGAATTTTTTTGTTACTTTAATAATGGTTTATAAGAAGATTGTAAATTTACCAAATCATATCACCTGGGAGTGTAAAACTAGGTGTGTATCAAGGCCCATTTTCATTCACCATGCAACGATCGAGCCTGAATCAATGTACACTTTTCGGTGTTATTACCCCCATGTATATCTATACCAGAGCCACATTCACTTAAACTATCCATAAAGGGATGTATTTTCTTGAAAAAAACTTACTATATACTTTACCAAAATTTAGGGACGTTTTCCTATGTTTAGTATTATACCTAAATATTTTACTAGAGTTTTCTAATCCCAGTCCAAAAAATAACTATACTTTTATCTCATGCCAACTATGACCTCCAATATTTTATTACACCTTAATTCATGATTTATTGAATAAAGATAAAATAATTACAATAAAAAAATATCATGAATCTTAGTTTATATGGGAAATTAGGCACATATCATAACAAATTGAAATAATATTACACTGCAATTATTGAAAATTTCATTAACATTCTCCTAAAATTCCTTCATTCTTCTAAATCTGTAGAGAGATAACCTGTAGACATACATAAGAAAGGGGTAATCTATATATCCAAGTAAGAGAATAAAAAAAATAATAACATAATTTAAAGTAGTAAATTTGAGATAATAGGCATATCAAGGTAACATAATAGGGGTGATAATCATTATCTAGAACAATGAAGCATGATATAACATGATATCATAAATGAAACATGGGAATATGGAAACAACATAAAACATGAAATCATAAACATAAGTCAAGGATAAAAAACAATAAAATATAATATAGTGTTCTTATTATAAACATCCATTAACTATAAATGGAATCTCATGAGGTTAAAACATTACCCAATGCTTTGGAGGGCCCTATAATTATAGGTCCACTCGTCACTTTCGAATCATGTACATGCATAAGTGTGACACATAGATCGTAAAACATAAGAAATATTTTCATAAATTTTAACCCCATGATTAAGAAGTTTGGGTTATGTTCATATAAATACCAAATACATTAATTATATTTATAACTAGGTAAATATCCTTGAGTGTAAATGGAGATAGGTATTCACAACACAAATGTTTGGCATGGAAAATTGCAGGATAATTTTGAAAGCATAATGGGTGTATATAAAGGTTTATAGAAGGGATAAATGAGATGAAAAGGGGTATATAATTAATTTTTAATCATAAGGATAGTAATAGGTATTTAAAAATAATGTATCCCAACATGAAAAAGTGGAAAAAGGCATAATATAAAGGTGGTTCTTGAATAAAGGGGATAAAGAGAAGATCCCTTACCTAGAGATGACGCTTCTAAAAACTTGGGAGGAGATTCTTAAGAGATTGGGGGAAACTTGGGATGACTCTAGAGATATTAGGGAATAATAATGTCATTATTTATGTGTTTTTAGTGAATATTAATTGGATTTTTAGTGGGTTTATATAGAAAAAGTGTAGATTTATTTATTAATTTCCATAGTTAGGTTTTAGACTCTATATGATAAAGTAATCAAATCCACAAACCTTACCATGGTTTCTAAAAAAGTGAATTGGTTTTAATTATTTTAAAATTTTAATAATATACTTCATTAAAATAACACACTTGGTGATGTGGAAGTGAGTCATGTTTTCAATGAATTGGTTTTAAAACCTTAAAATACAATAAAAGTTTTGTAGGATTTGTTAAGGTTTTATAAAATTAATAAAATAACAAAAAAATATTATTTTAAAGGGGAAATATTTATTTGGTCATGGTTAAATTTTATGGAATATATTACATCATTTTAGGTCATTATGATGACATAATACATAATGTATATTTATACTGTATTTAATTTTTATCCAAAAATCCAACTATCTCAGAAAATTATGTAAAAATAACTGTTAGAAAAATTTTATGTGATGATTTCAAAAATAATATTTATTTTACCAAATAATTACTTAAATATTATAATTTACACTTTTAAATCATAAAACACATTTTTTTGAAAAATACTTGTTTTTTTCAATAACACTTTTCTACCCTTATAAAAATTACATTTTACTTTGTAAAATTATATTATAATTTATATTTAATTAATATTATTTAAGAATATTATTTTATAAAAACTTAGTTTATTTAATTTTTTTAAATTCATCAAAAAAGTGTCTTGATTGAAATTATTTATTTCACAAAAAATAAACATTATGTTTCATCGTATCAGAATATAATTGTTATCAAACTCATTATTTAATTATTTAAAAAGAAATATTAAAAAGGGTGAAATATGATAATTTTTTAATTAAAATAAAATATAAAAATTAAAATGGTTAGGTTATGGATACATATCCCTTTATTAAACCATTGAATTCCCTAAGGGTAAGGTGTGTGATGGTGATATTTCCATGGGGTGGTTCAGCATAAATGGATTGGGCCATGATCTTGATGAACTTTAACTCCCGTAAATGGTTTTGTTTGTGATTTAGATATTGAATATTGGATCGGGATTGATCAAGGGAAAATCCCAGTGATTCTATCTCCCTTATAAGCTCTAATAAATGGGTTTCATAGGGTATGATCCTACTGGTTAGGGATATCACTTCTTCAGTCTGTGTAAATTAGAATTTATCATAACCCTTTATATACTAATCTTAATTATCACTATAAAATGGATATATTATCAATTCTTATGATTCTTAATGACATTTTAAATTCATCAGGATATAACGTTCCAAAATAACCACATAGTGCATGTGTTTTCTCTAATTTCATATCTTAATAAGGAATTCAGTCATTTAAATGGGGAATTTAATTTATAAAAGGTTGGGTTTTTATAATAGTTTTTGGAAAAATTAGTCTTAGAATATTGGAGATATTTTTGGTGTAGTGTTGGCATGAACTTTACTAGCGATTGGCAAGTGAATTAGTGTTGTTGGACCGAGTCTTGGGCATGAGACCTCATAGCATGTCTAGATGACCACGAGACCGAAAGATGAATGCCTAGGGTAGAAAAAGGTTGTGGGCATATCGATGTCACCGAACTATTTAGTTTAAGGTGGGTGGATGCATGTTCTTTCATGTTTCTCTAAGGGTGGGACACCACCGTGTTAGGAAAAAATGAAATATTTTTCTCAGAGGAGGGGACGATCGATAGTGTGAGGAGGGTCGAGGATGGGGATTAATGATAATCAGATTTATAGCTTAGGGATGAGCTATTAAATAATAGGGATTTTGTAAGATTATGACCATTTATAGAGGTATGAGTCTTTTTTAAATTTTTTGAGACTTGTACAATGAAATTAATCGAGGTGTTATTTGAGAATTCAGGACATGTTGGGAGTGTTTTTAGGGTTCTAATTGATCAAGAAATCTTTCAGGGGGAGTGGTCAGGTCCTATAGTAAGGCTCCTTTTATGCTACCAGCTATCTAGTAACAGTCCAATATCCTTGGAGGGTGGCGGGCTAATGGCTCCCAGCTACTCACCGATGGCTCCCAGTGACTCTCTAGTGTATTATTGGGGTGTTTTTTAGTTTCTATTTTTTAATTTCATATGGAAACCAACCTTTACCCATTATTCTCCCCCTTCCTCTAGAACCCCTTACACATGACCCTACCCCCCCCCCCCTCTTCTTCATGGTAGGATCTACCTCACCTTTTGTCGATTTCACCTTCCTCTAGATGAATTAGAGAGCTGTAGGTAAGTCTATGTCATGACCTGTACAACAGGGCCCAAGACATGACATACCCGAAGCCCATCTCTCAAAGGCTAGGGGTTGGCGACTAGCACTGAAGGTTTCAACCTAAAAGTGGGGGAAATTTTCCTGAGTACAAGTACGCACGCCCTCACAACCACATCCCAAAGCTGTAAAAGTAAACATGCATGCCACTAAACAACCACTGAGTAAAAGTAAAAACTATAGGTAAAATGGACCAGAATACAAACCCAACAAAAGATAAACTGAAAACAGGAAAGTAGAAGAAAAAATATGAAAAATTTCTGCTGGAAACCCCACCTGATGGGTAAGTGTAGAGTATCTTCTTGAAGCCATATAAGTACCTCTCGCCTACCTGGTCTCACAAGGAAGCACTAGGTCCTGGGCCACGAAGTCCTCCATCAAGGCGATGATCGTCTACACCAGACACAACACGTGCGGGCGAAGCTCGTGTAGGGGTGAGTAAAAAAATACTCAATAGGGACCCCAAACAAATAAGGAAAGACCACAAAGAAATCCACAATTAAACCATGAAGTATGATCACGAAGCAAGACATCTCACACCAGGTATAATCTAGAGTAGGAAAGTAGGACCATAAGTCATATCATTGGGCACCTTGAGCTGCTGGAGAACTCCTCCTCAATCAGTGGGCCTTCTGGGTTACATAGAAACTGCTTCCCACTAACCTTAGACTGTTGTGGTACTTATCCCTGATGAGTACTGTGGGTATAATGGATCACACAGAAGATGCTCCCCACCGTGGGCATACCGAATCACATAGAGACACTTCCCACCTTGGCCATACTGAGGTACGCCTCTTGTCGAGTACTGTGGATCTGCCAGGTCACACAAATCCACTCCCCACCATGGGCCTATCGGGTCACACAGAAGCCACTTCCCATTGGGCCATCATAGCTAATCCACATAGGGTCTTTTGTCAGCAACCTTCAGGTCTCAGCCAATCGAAGGGTTTCTACACATAGTGCACTTGATTCTGGGAGAACCACTCATCAAGACATTCGTCGCATTCCAAATTACATAAAAGCCTCTTTAGATTATTCCAAAAGATCTGCCTCATTGTGAGGGTTCCAACGCTGCAAACAGCTTGTCAATCGAATGTCTGGTTTGTAAGATATTGACGTTTTTCCAAAAAGGGGACAGTTGGGTCTTGGTCTGGTCTAACTCAGATCCACCGACCCAACCCAAATCTGACCCGACCTGGGTCTAGTCTGACCCGGCCTAGGTCCAGTCCGATCCGGCTTGGGCTCGATCCGATCAGGCCCATTGGGCCACGAGTTTGGCCCAACCTGATGGAGTGGGTCTGGTCTGCTGGGGCAGCCCACACCCTATTCGGCCCACCAAGGGAAGGTCGACTCTTTCTCAGTCGTGAAACGGTTGGAAGTTGCATCAACAACCCCTTCCCCTTGGGTTGTACATGGGGCTGCCTTTTCTACCGTAGTCGATTGAACATGGATTTTTTGTGTGCAACGGGGCGTGGTGCCTCGTCCGTGGTGCACCAACGTAGATGGGTGACCATGTATGCCCACTGCTAGCTTCTGATATGGAGGCCAGTAGCTTCTGCTGCATTACCATAGCCCGGTCCGGCTGCGATGCTCCTCTCAAAACGCCACCACCTGCCCATGGCCGCCATCGACATTGGCACGCCGACGAGTTCTTCCACGGACCACCAGGTCTGCTTCAGTTGTCCGTTCTTCATGCCTCTTGTGCCTATGGCCTCTAGAGGATGCCATATTCCCTGTGATGGCCTCAAATAATCCTTTCCGCCACTTAGAATATGTTTCCATGAAGAACTCACAAAACACACAAGGCAGAGGGGCTTGGGCCTTTTCATGTCAATCCACACCATCTGCATTAGAGGTTTTGAAAACATGGGATAATGATTTGATGTTCTATCACAAAATAATTAATCCTGATATAGAAAACCCAATAAAAACACCATCCCACAAGAATGAGTGATCCGCAGATCAACCTATTCGTGGGTTGATCCATGTTATTTATTTTAGAATGAAGAAATAGGAATCTTAAAACAAAAAAAAACACCTACCTCAAAGGTGTTTGTCACTGAAGCGATCTGCCCACAAGGATTCAAGTTATGTTCGAAGGTGTCGGTATTCGTCACCCTCTGGTTCCATTCTTCAAGGTGTGTTGACGTCTCTAGCGATTCACCGGAGTTTTCCATTTGTTGTTGGAGAGGATTTTTGCCATAGGTTCATTAAAGGAATTACCTATTTGATTCCCCAATGTGTTATCTCATTAATAGAGAAATGATTCACAATGTTTCTATTACACTGCGTCTCTATGTCGTTACACTGTTTGATTAATGAAACAACGTGTATGTTTCGATTCCATTAAGGAGTCCCATTAAAGGGGCTCATCGCCACCTCGTCACCACACCGTAGTGCTGGCGTGCCACCTCTCAATGGTGAGAAAAGAAAATAAAATAAAATTTTAAGTTATTTTATTATTTTTTGAAAATTTCAAAAACTATCTTTTCCGATCAACCCTTGTCGGTTAAAGTTAAGTCCATTCTAGGAGAATCTATCCGTTCTGAGTTCAATAGTGCCCTCATATTTTTGTTTCGAGCCCCAGTTTAAAATTTAGAAAAACCCACTCTTATATTTACATAAATGAACCTAAAAAAAGTTCAAAATTCTACTCTAGGATCACCGGGACTCAGAATCAAGTTTCTTCAGAGCATATGGTCTCGAAATAATTCCATATAATTTAAAAAAAATTACACATAAATTCTAGGAAATTACATTACTCCCCCATTTTTGGGATTCACATCTTCATAATCCAAAACAATGCTAAGAAAACAAATGGGGGGGGGGGTACTGAGCATGAATCTGAGCCTCCTGATCCCTTGTGCTCTGTTAGAGACTCCCATGCTACCACTAAACGTGCACCAGAGGAATCAATTTTCCACAAAGGACACGCTCCTGTCGATCCTATATCTCCACTAGTAACTCCACAAACGTCACCCCATTGTCAATGTCCAGCTCGCCCGAGTCGATGACATGTGATGAATCATGCACGTACCTCCTTAGCTACAATACATGAAAAGTATCGTGCACCCAGTGCATCTGTGGGGGAAGATCTAGGTGGTACACCACCTCTCCAATTGTGCTAAGAATCTGAAATGGTATGATAAAACTCAGAGATAACTTGCTACCCCAACCAAATCTCAAAAAACCCCATCTGGGTGAGACCTAAAGGAACACACGGTCTCCCTCCTATAACTCCAAGGGTATTTGTCTCCTGTCATTATACGATTTTAGTCTACTCTGTGCAGTATTCATCTACTCCTGGATTATCTACACCTTCTCAGAGGTAGCCCATACCAACTCTAGACCCATGAGTACTCACTCCCTTGGGTCTGTCCAGTATAAAGGTGATCTGCATGGTCGCCTGTACAAGCCCTCAAATGATTTCATGCCAATGTTGGAGTGATAACTGTTGTTGTATAAAAACTCCACCATTGGTATGTGGTCCTCCCAAATATGACCAAAATCAAGGATGCAATCACGAAGCATGTCCTACAAGGTCTATATGGTCTGCTCTGCCTGACTATCTGCATGAGGGTGAAAGGTTGTGCTCAAGTGTAGCTGAGTTCCAAATGCCTCCTATAATCCCTTCTATAGCTGGGATGTAAATTGAATGTCACGATCTGAGATTATTATCTAAGGCACCCTATGTAGCTTCACTATCTCTTATATGTATAGGTGCCCCAAACCCTCTACCAATCCCTTCTCCTAGATGGTTAGGAAGTGAGACGACTTGGTGATTCGATCAATGATCACCCAGGTAAAATTGTGGCACCTAGAAATGTTTGGTAACCCCATCATGAAGTCCATCAAGATAACATCCCATTTCCACTCTGGTACCTCAAGTGGATATTCCAATCCTACTAGAACTTGATTCTCATCCTCCACTTGCTGAAAATTGAGGCATCATGAAATGAACTATGATACCATTTTCTTCATCCCTAGCCACCAGTATTGACGTTGGAGGTCTTGGTGCATCTTCACCACACCAAGATGTACCGCCAAAGGAGATGTATGGAACTCCCTAAAAACCTCCTCCCACAACATCACAGGTACTATGGTGAATCCTCTGAAAAGGATTATGTTCTACCCACCCATTGAAAATCCATCAGGAGCTTGTCCTGAGGATAACTGAGTACATTGAGCCTCACAGTCAACATCCACAAGATGTGACTCCCTAACTCATTGTAAGAGTGGAGGAGTGACAACCATAGACTGAAGGTAAGATGCTTCATCATTATCCAAGAAGGATATCTGCATCATGGATAACTACTCCATCACCTCACTCAGCAGTTGTAGAACAAGACTCCTGCTGAGAACATCTTCCACCACATTCCCCTCTCTAGGAGTATAGACTATCTCAAAGTCATAGTCCTGGAGGAACTCCATCCATCACTTCTATCTCAAGTTCAGGTCCTTCGGTTAGAAGATATACCCGAGACTCTTGTGTTTGGATTAGATGGTAAACCATTCACCCATCAAGTAGTGCCACCACATAATCAAGGAAAAGACCACTACTGCTAAATCCAAGTCACGAGTTGCGTAGTTATTCTCACGTTGCCTTAACTTATATGAGCCGTAGGAAATCACTACTTGCTCCTACATGAGGACACAACCCAGTCCGGTCCCTGATGCATCATAGAAGACTACATACCCAACGCCCTATTCTGGTAGTCTCAAGATGGGGGCACTCTTCAGTATCTTCCTCAGCTCCTGGAAACTCTACTGGAACTTCTCTGTCCACACGAAGGGATATCCATTCCATGTCAAGGCTGATAAAGGTGCTTCTACTTTGGAAAATTCGGGCACAAACCTCCGGTAGTATCCAACCAACCCCAAGAAACTACGCACCTCAGTTATGCTACTGGTTGGCTCCCATCTTTCTTCTTGTAAAACAAAACTGGGGATTCCCATGGTGAAACATTGGGCCTCATATCCCTTCTCCTACAAGTCCTCCAACTATACCAACAATTCATGAAGCTCTGTGGGATCCATTTGATATTCCTGTGTGGATATTGGTGCTGTCTCGGGGTAAATATTGATGTATATGTCTACCTCTCTATGAGTAGGTAGTCCCAGAACATCCTTAGGGAAGACATCCTTGTACTCATCTACCACTACAGAAAATCTTGGACTCCTCTCATCCACCACACTAAGGTGAGGCCAGCCAATTGTTCAGTTATTGGCTGCATCGTCCTCCAAGAAAATCCACCATGTGATGAAAAATTTCCCTTCTCTATAGTGAAGGAAAACCTGGTCCCATCCTCGAGTACACACCACACTTTTCACCTAATACAGTCGATCTAAACATGGATTGTAGATAGCCAGTAAATACCCAAGATGACATCATAAGGCCTTGACACCACTACTAAAAGATCCTATCCAATGCTCTCACTTCCTATAGTAATCTCACACTACCAGAACTAGTGTGTAATTTCCGAATACCCTCCTATATGAGTCTCTAATCATAAGGATCAAGACAACAACTCCACTAAAATCTCCGAGCCTCAAAAAAGATCTGTGGTAAGGAAAGAGTGATTGGAACCTTTTTCTATAATAACTGCAGCTAATATGGATAATACACAAATCGTACCTCTAATAATCTCTAGAGCACCATGGTTATAGGTCTCCATTGCCTGAAGCTATGATCTCCCCTGTACACTAGCTCCATAAACCTGTAGTGGACCACATGGGGGTGGTGGTAGTAGCACCTAGAAACATCTTCCACCGCATGCCACTCAGCCTACTCTCCTACCACATCTACCGCCCTGCGAACCTCCTTGATCAAACCTCTGCCTCTAACTTGGCGATCCCTCGATCGTATTTTGATTTTCTGTGTGGAGGGTCAGGCAGTCATGAGCCATGTGTCCCTACCCACTGCACATGAAGCATATCCTGGTTCCCTGATGAATCCCTCTGCTTTGGGAACCCCACAATACTGACGTCGAGTTTTGGGGTCATCCCCTAAATGATATGACCTACTTGTGTCCCCTCGTTTTCTACCTACTGCTCACCACCGAAGACTCTTCCACCTGATGTCTGATGGTGGCTCTGAATATCGGTTCCTGCTCTTCTAGGAAGCTCTCCATAAGAAGGGCTCACTCTTGTACCCCAGCCTGAGTGGGGATGCTGAGAGACACCATGGATGCCCTGATCTCCTGTTTGAGTCCCTGATCAAAGGTCCAAGATCTGAAGAAAGGGTCCCACACCATGTCTGTGGAGTAGTGAGAGAGGTATGTAAACCTCGTAGAGTACTCATCCACTAACATGATTCCCTGCTGTAGGTGAAGCGGCTTGTGTATGCACATTGAGCGCAATGTCACAATAAAGAAATCCTCTCAGAAAAGCCGCTTGAAGTCAGCCCAAGAGAGGGTCACCTTATCATGAGTCTAAATTATTATGATCCACCATATCCCTGTTGAGACCTAAATAAGGTTCGTAGTTAAGATCTCCATCTGGTCAAGTAGTTTCCTCACTAAGCGGACGACCCACGTCACCACCTCTAGCCAGTCCTCAGCGACCTGAGAATCTGTCTCTCCCATGAACCTGGGAGGTCTCTATCTCTAGAACTCATGAAAGGCAATGAGCCTGCGTGCATCCTCTACCGGTATTGCAGGTAGTAATTTCCGATCAAAGGGTGGTGGTAACATTGGTGCAGCACCCAAAGGGGCCTTCTTTAGCACAGGTCCCTGAACTGATGCCTCATTGATAAGCGGACTATCCTCACAGTCACGCATTATAATCCTAGATGGCTATCTGTGTGGAGGCATCCTGATATAGATCAAGATGTACCATGGTCAATAGATTATACTTGGTGAGCTGACTCTTATTCAAGAAGAACATAAGGAAACAATAAAATCATATAAAAGATACATGCAACAATTATTTTTATGTATAGAGTCAAAAAGTATAATTCAAGGCCCTAGTGTATGGATACATCAACTGCCACCCCAACACTGGACTCTCCAAATCTGAAAGTCAAACCAGAAACATTTAACATTGTTTCCCAAACAAAAAACAACAGACTCTCAGTCCTTGAGGTAGAACCGACCACCTATGATACCACTTTGTCACGACCCATCCCCTGGTGCCCATGATATGACATACCCCAAGCCCGCCTCCCGAAGGACAGGGGTTGGTGACTAGCGCTGAAGGCATCAACCTGCAAGTGGGAGGCATTTTCCTAATTACCTATACACACTCACACACAACCACATCCCAAATCTAGAAAAGTAAACATGTATTCCACTAAACAACCACTGAATAAAAGTAGAAACTGTAGGTCAAATGGGCTAGAATACAAACCCAACAAAAGATAAACTGAAAACAAGAAAGTACAAGGAAAACTATGAAATCCATCCACTGGAAACCCCACAAGATGGGTAAGTGTATAGTAGCTAATGGAAGCTATAGAAGTACTCCCCACCTGTCTGGTCTCCCTGGGAACCACTAGGTCCTGAGCCACAAAGTATTTCATCAAGGCGGTGATTGTCTGCACCAGACACAACATGTGCGGGCGAATCCCGTGTAAGGGTGAGTAAAAAGAATAATCAGTAGGGACCCTAAACAACAAGGAAAGACCACAAATCAATTCACAAGAAAACCATGAAGTATGATTACGAAACCTAATCACAAATCAAGATAGCTCACACCAGGTATAATCTAGAGAAGGAAAGTAAGACCATTAGTCATATCATCAAAAAACTTGGACTACTGGAGAAATCCTTCTCAGTGAGTATAGTGGGAATATCGGGTCACACAGAATCTTCTTCCCACTAATCTTGGACTACTATGTTACTCATCCCTGATGAGTACCTTGGGTATCCTGGGTCACACAGAAGCTACTCCCCACCGTGGGCATGCTAGGTCACACAGAATTTCTTCCCACCTTGGCCATACTAAGGTACTCCTCCTATCAAGTACCATGGGTCTGCCAGGTCACACAGAGCCACTCCTCACCATGGGACTACTAGGTCATGTAGAAGCCTCTTCCCATTGGGCCATCGTAGCTGATCCATAGAGGTTTGCTTGTCAGTAGTCTTCAGGTCTGATCCAACTGAAGGGTTTACACATGTAGTGAACTTGATTCTTGGAGAACTTCTAATCAAGACATTCGTCTCATTCTAACTTTCATGAAACCCTCTTAGAGTATTCTAAAAGATCCACCTTATCGCGAGGGTTCTAACCCTGAAAACGACTCATAAATTGAACTCCCAGTTTGTAAGTTATTAAGATTTTTCAAAAAAGGGACTAGTTGGGTCTGGTCTGACCTAGGTCCGCCGACCTGACCCAGATCTAACCCGGCCTGGGTCCAGTCTGGTCCGACCTGTTGGGCCATAGGTCCGGTCCGCACCCTACCAGGCCCGCCAAGGGCGGCCCGACTCTTTCTCGACCGGGATGTGGCTAGAAGCCATGTCCACCTCCCCCTACCCTGTGGGTCATCCGAGGGGTCACCTCCTCCACTAAAGTTGATTGACGGTGAATTTTCCGGGTGCAACGCAGTGCAGTGATGTATTCTCCCATCGCCAGTCTCTAGCACCAAGGCCGGTGGCTCCTGCCACACCATCGTGGCCTGAACCGGCCGCGACACTTCTCCCAGCGTGCCTCCACCCACCCGCGGCCATCGCCATGGGCCACCACCAGTGGGTTCTTCCACGGACCACTGGGTCTGCTCTGTTTTTCCGTTCTTTGTGCCCCATGAACCTACGACCTTCGAGGGATGCCATCTCCCCTACGATGGTCTCAAATCCTCCTTACTGCCACTTCAAAGATGCAAACATGTGGAATTAAAAAAACACACAAGGAGGAGGGGCTTAAGCCTTATTTGTGTCGGCCCATGCCCTCCATATTAGAGGTTTAGAAATCACGGGATAATTATTTGATGTTCTATCACAATATAATTAATCCCAATATAGAAAACCAAAGAAAACACCCTCCTACAAGAATTAGAGATCTGTAGATCAACCTGTTTGTGGGTTGATCTGCATTTGTCATTTTAAAATGATGAATGGGGAAACTTAAAACAAAAAAAACCCCTACCTCAAAGGTGTTCATCTCTAAATCAATCTACCTGTGAGGATTCAAGTTCTATTCGAAGCCGTCGACATTCGTCGCCCTCCAGTCCCGTTCTTTGAGGTGTGTTGACGTCACTAGCGATTCACCAAAATTCTTAATTCATTGTTGGATAGGATTTTCACCATAGGTTCATCAGATGAATTCCCCATTTGAGTCCTCAAAATGTTATATCATTAATATAGAAATTCATTGCAACATTTATATTATGTTGTGTCGCCATGTCATTACACAGTTTCATTAATGAAACAACATGTCTATTTTTCTTTCATTAAAGAGTCTCATTAAAGGGGCTTGTCACTGCCTCGTCGTCACACCACAATTCTGGCGTGGCACCTCTCAACAGAAAGAAAATAAAATAAAATAACCTTTTAAGTTATTTTTTTTTGAAAAGTCCAAAAACTATATTTTCCAGTCGACCCACTCCGGTCGAAGTTAAGTCCATTCTAGGAGAATCCCGCCATTCTGAGTTCAACGATGCCCTTAGGTTTTTTGATATGAGAACCAGTATAAAATTTTGAAAAATCCTCTTGCATGTTTACTTAAATGAACCTAAAGAAGTTCAAAATTCTACTCCGAGATCACTGGGCCTCAGAATCCAGTTCCTTCAGAGCGTCTGGTCTCAGAATAATTCCATATAATTTAAAAAAAATTACACAAAAATTCTGGGACATTACAGTCTAGGTTTCTCCTACTTTCTTTTCTTTGTCTCCTTTACAGTATAGCTTCCTCTTTCGAGTTTTATATAACATGCCCCATTTTCAGGTCTTTTTTCTAGTTCTTAATTTTCTTCCAATTTTGGCCAAACCAAAGGATGACACTAGATGTGTTTACTCTTATAAGGATAAGGTTGGTGGTCCCTAAAATTAACACATAGCATCGATTCATTTTTTTAGTGATGTGTTGTGAGATCATACTAGCCTTACCGTATATTGACCTAATTTAAACTAAATGATTTTATTTCTCCATTTCATAGTTAAATTTCATATTAAAATGTGATGAATCCAAGTAGGATGGTGATTTAAAGGGGATTTCCCCCATTTTTTATTTGAACTTGAAATAAAGAATTGCAAATTTTTTAGCCTTTCAAAATGGGAAATGATCATGGGAGATCTCTTTGCTAGTATAAATTGATAAATTTTGTTTTAAATGGTTTAAAAGGAAATTATGTTTAGATATATGATTGTGAAATGGAATTTCACAATCATTTATGATCATAAATGGAACTTTAGGGTTCAATTTCTTATTAAATAAGATGGGAATCTAGGTTTTTATCTTGGCTATGATATCATGTTTGAAAAAATACATATATACATTTCAAATGGGTGTTATGTCATGTTGTGAAATTATTATGGCCTTGTAAAAAGAAATGGGGGAAGCATGTTTTATAAAAGGTGAATTGAATCTCATGATGTAGTTTTTTGTTTTAGAATTTTAGTAACTATTATTATTGCTTTTGAAAAATGGAGGTGAATTGATAATCATGGGTTGAGTGTTAAATTAATATGGATCTTATGTAATTTATTTGACTATGATAATTGGTAGACAATAATTTTTGATCAGATAAAGGAACCATGTGACTTAAAATAGTGATGTGTGATTTGAACATTGAATTTTTATATGATATGGAAAACTCCCTTGTGGGAGGTCATGAATACAACCGTAAGGGTGTTTATGAAAACTCACTTATGGAAGTATATGAAAACACTCTATGGTATGGTCATGATATTTATATATATAACTCCCTATGGGGTGTTCATGAAAACAACCATAAGGTTGGTCATGAAAATTCCTACTGTGGGAGGTTATGAAAACAACCAAAAGGATTCTTGTGATAATATGGTTGGAATGATCACCACAACATGATCCGAGAATCTCTGATAATGTAGGAAGAAGGAATGGTTGATTGGTGTCACATACCTAAGTATTGATAGTGGTATATTCCAATCTCATGTGTCACTATGGAGCCCAATCATCAGTGGTTATTTTCCTGTTTTTTATTTAATTTTAATAAAAATATTTTAATATAGAAAGTAAAATTTAGTTGTTTAATTAGACTAGTTATATTTAGAGATTCCATTGGCGGTGGCCTACTGAGTTATACTCACAACTTATTTCACCTCCATGGAGCTTGGATACCCGAGTAGATGCTACTTGATTGCAGGTCTGGGCTTGGGTATGGATGATGCTTGAGGATTATCTTACTAGGATATAGCATGGGAGTTTGGGATTAGGACAAGATTAGAGAATATTTTCAAATATTTTCAATGTTTTGTATTTTTTCATATTTTTTATGACTTCATAACATGTATTTTATATAAGTAATTAGTTATGTCATTGTTTATTATGATGATTTATCAGTACTTTATTGGGTATTTTTTTAATTATTATTTATCTAAATGGTGTATATTATTAACTTTATTTTTATGTTGTTTTACTTTTAAATGTGGGTATATTATTACTACCATAACACTTTATACCCAATATTCTAGTCGAAAACCTCTAGTGTATATAGAGGTGTGCCTAAGGTACAGTGGTGACTACCAGTCCTGACACTAATTAGTGGTTTGGGGTGAAAAGTAATTAAATGATGGTAGTTAGTCCTATGTATTTGGTATTATGTTGGGACATATCACCTTCAGACCTAGTGAGTTTCCCATGATACTTAGTGATTATTTATTATATTTTAGAGAATTACCATCCCCTATTTTTATTGGTTTATGTGGAACCATTGTGTGGTCATGGATGTTTGCTTACATTTATTCCATCGATGATGTGGTGCCTTCTATTGTTATTTTTTATTCTTGTATTTTGGAATATAAAGTGATTTTAAAAGTGTATTTGGAAAAGGTTTTTCAAAGAATGAAAAGAAATTGTTTTATGTGTGGATTTTGAGAAAATTTTTATTTGTGAAAAATGTTTTTTTAATGAAGGCATAAAGAATCCTTTATTAAAGTTTTAAGTGGTTATTTCTAAGTTTTTGGTCCCACCCTTTTCCTTAAAATGGGTAGAGGTTTAGAAAAAGGGATATAGAATGATATTTTTTTATACTTATAAAAAATAATTTTCAATTTATGGTTTAAAATAGCATTAATGAAATGATTTTTTTTAAAAATTCACAAAATATTTAGTGAATACTACTGGGCCTGTATCTCTCATAGCCTGCATACACATCAATGTGTGTATGCAAATCTCATGTTTACTTTCAGGTTCCCATACTATGATATCATTTTTGATTGATGTTCATATTTGTCAAGTCATGGATGGTATGGGATATGGTGGGTGAATATGGATCATATGGATATGTCTCATGGTATTTTGGGTTTTATTTTATTTTTTATACAATCATGTATTGTCCAATACAAACATGTATCATTATTTTTAACCTTTCTATTTGGATCATGATATATATCATTGGATTTTTTTATATAAGAAATGATTTGAATAATTTATACAAGTTATGACTCATTTGGTTGGATTTTTTATTTTAAACAATTTACTTTATTTTCATTGAAGTCCAATATATGGACGTATAATGTCATATTCTCATTATGTTTTCACTTCTTAATTGTTGATTGTATGAGGGAGAATTAATTTCTGGGCATGTTTTCTTGATACCTAAACACTAGTTTCCATTATTTAGAGACTAGGAACTATGACACACACCAATTAACTTGTATTTATAATTTTGAGTTTTATTTAACTTTTGGATTGTTCTCAGAGTTCTGTTTCTAGGGGTTGAAAATAGATATTTTTTGGGGGGAAAACTAGGGTACACAGTTAGTGCATAGTTTTTCTAACCAGGAGATGGGTTTTTAGATGGTTATAGTGTGATTTTCATGGTTTGAGCATAATTTTTCAAACTATAAGACACTAAGGGGAAACTGTATAACCCATTCTTGGGTGAATAGTGGAACCTGTATGGTTGGTAAAGAGTTTGGCTAATCATTCGACCAAACCGTGTGGCCTGTCTAGGTCACTTAAAAATAATGTTTTTACCATTATGCCTCTATAGATTTTATAAATCATTAGAATCATTTTTCTCCTCTTATTATGTAGAGACCCTCTCCCTTAGGTCATAGTTTCTTCCCCTCTTCCTTAGTGGGTTTCTCTTGGATATCTTGGTTTTTTGGCTTGAGGAAAGTCATTATATTCTTGATTTATTCTCCACTTTTCCCTATATTTTTGCTTGTTTCTCCATTTTCATAGATATGTGTAACCCTAGGTGGGTTTTTAGCCAAATATAGGTTTTTTATGTGGGAAATTGTTTGGATTATTGTGTCTTAGGTGTGTAAATCCCTTTTCTACCTCTTCCTGGTGGTTATTGCCAAAGGTGAAAATATTTGGATGGAATTTGAGGTAGGTATCTATATTTAAGGGAATTTTCCATGGATTACATTTAAATTAAGAATCACCTTTTGTTGTTTTTGTTTAATTTACAAATAAATTATTTACGGTTGATGTTTATCTCATGTTTGAATCATTTGATGACTTGTTTTGGATATTGGGTGTTTAAAGGGGGTTTTCCAAATTGATGTGTCTTGTATGCACACCAATTGTTTATTAAAATGAATCAAAGATTTTTTATGGGTAGGATTTATAAAGTGATTTTAGAAATTATTTTTACTTGGGAAAGGTGTTTTGATAAAATGGACACTTTTTTGTGAAATGTGTTGTGATATAGATTATTTTATATGGGAACTTATTTGAGATCTTGTTTGTGTTGAGTAGCATATGGGTTAACTAGGGTGTGACCAAGGGTTTTTTTTTAGGGGAACATGTGAGACTTTGGAGTAAATACTATGTGAGATTCCATTTTTGGTTTCCAAGGGACCGTGAGAGACTTTGGGTAGGAATACCATTAGTGATTTCATGTTGGTTGTGGAGAGACCATGAGATCTCTTGGAGTTAGGCCCATGATAGACTGTGGGAGATTTTATTTTCTTATCTAGCCAACATACTTGTTATAATCACTCATGATATGAATTATGGTTAGATCCATTGTCACGAATCAACCAAGTTTGATCCTGAACCAGTCACTTGAGATTTCCCACAACAAGGCCCAAGAGGATTTCCCAATCCTCCCAGGCTAGAAACTAGTAACGAGAATCAAATATAATCATTTGGGAATGATGTAGTCCATAAATGACAGAAAAATAAATAGGTAAAAATGAAACAATAAAATAAACACTAGCATCAAAAAATAAATAAAAAACAACTACACATACCTCCATGTGACCTCATGGGTCACCTCAGACCATATAACTCCACTTTCTCCATGAAAAACCAGATATGGGTAGAAACTAAAATTGAAAAATGATAGAGAATATATGCATGAGCATAAAAATGCTCAGTATGGATTCCAAGGATAAAATATTCCCTATTTCTTACCATTAAAGAGAATTCCAAATCATGATAGTTTAGAAATAAGATATATAAAAATAGTTTTTTATTCTCTTTTAAGAAAAAAAAGTATCAACATCACATTTTAAGAAATACCAATTTAATCATATTTTCAAAAATGTTTTCAAATCATGGAAGAAATTTTAGTAAACTCCTTATAAAATATAACATGTTCTAAAAAGGTGTCTTAATATGAAAAAACACAAAGATATAATTCTATAAAGAAACTAGAAAATAGAAGAAAGTGAAACATGATTTTTATCATTTTAGTCATAAAGAAGAAACAAGGAATAAGAGTATTTAAAATATAGTACCTTGAAAAATGAGTAAATGAGAGAAAACATCGTGGAAATCCCTATGTATCTAGGTTAGTTAGTTCCCTAGGATCCTATTACCCTTGGAAATAGATCAAGAATAAACATCCTGATACAAGATCATCTAGAGAGGATAA
The DNA here is from genome assembly GCA_963277665.1 of Viscum album. Classification (NCBI taxonomy): domain Eukaryota; kingdom Viridiplantae; phylum Streptophyta; class Magnoliopsida; order Santalales; family Viscaceae; genus Viscum; species Viscum album. Next base: position 1,974,755,671 of record OY728120.1, on the reverse strand, counting down.
AGGAAAATTTCTAGTGGTAGCCACAATATATCATATGTTTAGATAGCGTTGCAGCATAATCCTACTAGGGAGATTAGGACGAGGCCCTGGAAAATCGTCTAGCATACGAGTCCTTAGTACACCAACATAGATACCCAAGATTAAAATGTTCCATGATCAAATTGAGGTAAGTTTTTATTAAAATATCATATACATACATTTCATAATTCTTTACAAAAAAACTAATCCACCTTCTCACCCATGATCTCCCTCCTTAAGCGTAACCCCTTTCAAAGTCACATAGCTAAGGCACAATCCCCTTTCCTAAGATTACATCACATTACACACATTTATCATGCGCACGTGCACACACACAAAAACTCACATCACATTTCCATTTTAAGGGACATACCTTAAGATAGGTATTCCTTTTTCCATAAAACATTTCAATGTGTCAACCAAGCCTCATCATTTTTAAAGAGACACTTTTCCCTTATAAAATGAAATTTTGACCCAATATTTTAAGTTCCAAACCCACATTTATGATGAAAAAATTTTAGAAATCCAATTAAACATTTAGGATGCTGCATAATTAAAAAAACTTCAAAACATTCTTAAACTAAGGCGAACCATATTGAAAACATAGGAGAAAACTTAAAAAACAAGTGAGAATCCATTTTTAAGAACCAAAACCAATTGCATAATATATATGAATTTTATATAAAAAGGAAAACAAACTTTTAAAACACCAATAAATCAAAGATTTTAAAACAGAGGCTTGAAAATTGGGACCCTACCTCAAAACATGCTGCCTTCAATGATAATAACCAAAATCCACCTGTTTACACTTATAATCATATTATCCTTCATATATACATAAGAAAACTAAGCCCCAATATACATATTAATATTATCATAGGTGAATATGTACAAGGGGTTCCTTATATATATTCCTATATTTTCATATACCTGTAATTTTCCTTCAAATAACTGCAAGACACCCTAATAATAAATAAAAAACTAAAAATAAAAAAATCCATAAATAAAATTGGACCATAGAAGAAGAATGGAAGAAACCGTACACATAAATGATATAAAACCCACCACCTTAAACGGATGTAGAAAAAATCATCCTTAATATGACTCATAAACCTTATAACTATAGAATCAACAAAATAAATACCCAAAATTAGGTTAGGGTTCATCCAGGTCACGTGTTCCATAAGGAGGAAGAGAAAAACCAAAAGAAAAGGAGAAAAATAAAGAGTTATAGAAGAGGAGAAGCTTATCATAGGAGATTGAACCAAAAATTGGTATGAAAAATGGATGTTGTAGTGAGAGGGGAGGAGGTAAAACACGTTGGGAGCCATATTGGAATCAAGAAAGAGAGGGGGGAGGGGGTTGGGTTGCATGTAAGAGAGAGGGGAGAGGAGGGGTATGAGGATTTATTTTATTTATTTTTAAAACCCAGTTAGGCCATACAGTTTGGCCGCATGGCTTCCCAAATCATACACTAACCATGTGGAAGCCTTTTTCTAGTGAGAAAAAAGTTATAAGGGAGGGTCACATGGTTTTTCACCTAGATGTACAGTCTGGATATACCCATTGTATAGGATACATGGTTTTATAGGGGATAGAGCATGGTTTCTACTAACCATGTGCCACCCTCCTTCCCCCAAAAAACATTAGATTTAGGGGGAAACACTTGATACTAAACATAAAATCCAAGGGAAAAATAAAAGACCAAAAAATAAATTTAAAAAGTAAAAATAAGGTTAGTGTGTGACATTTCTCTTCACCATGAAATATTTTCCCCCCAGAAAGTCATCCATCATAATGAGGAACAAAACTGGAACCCAAAACCAAACAAAACCAAATAAAAATATAAATACCAGTGTGACCTTTCAAATCCACAAGTCACACCTAACTGGATTAATAGAGACCAAAAAGGATATACATGGGGAAAAAAGAGAGAGGTCTCCCCATCATTTAAGAAACCCATAATTATGAGGGAAAATCCTTAACTCAAGAATAACCCAACCAAGAAAACTCAATCTGAGAACCAAACCAAACCATGGTTCATAATTTCCATAAGACACAAGAATCTCCAAAACAAGAAAAAGGAAAATCTTCCAAAAAATCATGTAATGATCCCAAAAATAATGAGGCCACCAAAACCTCTGAAAGAAAAAGAGACCCAACAATGAAAAACTAAAATAGGAAAAACTCAAGCAGTTTCCTCTCTAACATTGGAGACAAAAAGTTGGGGAAATATCCTCCACACCTATATATTCCCAAAATTATGAGATGCTTCACTCAGGGGCCTATGGATCGAGCCCTAATATCTTTAATCATTTTCTACCCTATAGTTAGGAGATGAAAACCTCTAACTGAGGAATCTTCTTTTAGAAATACAACTTATAGAACTTACTTAGATGACCTAAACAACCACATTGTCGATAAGCCTTAGGAGGATTATGAAAAACAGATTAGAGTGTCCAAAACAACCACACTAGAAGTAAATGAGTGGGTGGTCCAATGAAAAAGAAGTAAGAACTGAAAAATGAGACTTCTCAGGACTAGGTTTCTTCAGTTCACACTTCTCAACTAATGAGAAACCTTCATAAGTACCAAGAGGAACTAGGCTTCTAACCACTATAGTCTTTCTTCTAAGGACCAGCTCGGTTGAAAAAATTTCATCCACTAACTTCAAAAACAGAACTTCCCCAGATGAGAGAACTCCATCTTTAATCTCAATACAAATACTCCATAGGAAGTGAGTATCTTTCAATAGATTTATCGACACTATTTCTAGAGAAAAAGAAACTAGCTATTTGAAGTGTTCAACATACCTCTTCACTATTTGGTGAACCTAATGAACACCCAAGAGGTTTTCCATCCTACAACATCTAAAATTCCTCAAAAATCATGGAAAATTGGTAACAAACATAAATAACTTGACCCCACCTCTCCACTATAAGTCTGGGAAAATTTAATAACTACAAGAGGCCCCTCAGAAACCTTTAGAACTTTTTGGGCAGCATACTCAAAATAAAATAAAAGCAAAAGACCAAATAATTACCAAGACAAACCTCAACCAAAACTCAATCAAGATAACATTTCAAAAAAAAAAAAAACCAATTCAAAAACAAAGCACCACACAATGGAACTAAATTCCCCTTTTTGAAACCACAATTTTCATTCCAAATTCAAAACCAATTTACACTTCAAAACCATTTGAATATCATAACCCATTTAAAAATCCACTTTCCATTTCAAGTTATATTTGAATAAAATAATTCCAACACAACCACTTATCAAAACATCATAATCCTTTTTTTAAAAACATTTCCATAAATAAAAACAAGCTAATAAAGATGGGAACTCACCATTAGTATTCCATGAATCTTCACACATATTCATACCTGTGCCAAATCAAGTACATCCACACTTACTAATAATCATCCACTTAACACAGACATATATCCATATACATATGTGAAAATTTATAAGAATACTATGGGTCAAATAAAAGAAAAAATACCACTTTTCAAACCACTCTTGAAATACCCCAACCAATTTTGAAACCAAATTTTTCTATTCAAAAAATACATTTATAAATTACCAAATCACTTTATATTCATCCCTTCATAAAACATTCCAAAATCCAAAGAAACTATCCTTCCATTTTTAAAATAATTTCCATTTCATTTTTAAATAACCCAATCTTTTATTTTAGAAATCAAAAATTGATAAACCAAACATCATTTTTAATATCCAAGGGTGACACCCTAAAACTAATTTAAACCAAAAAAATAAATAAATAAAATAAAATCAAAAACCAATGGATAAAAATTAAAAAACCATATAGAAATTACTACTACACATTAATTGGCTGTATGGTTTGGCAGACATTATGCAAACCATGTGAACATACTGGAGGCCAATAGAGGTAGTTGTATGATGAGAACATGGTTTTCCAGTCCATGAAAAAAAACATACACCCTCTAAATCCCTATAAAAAACTATTCCAACCTCTAAAGTTCCCTATAAAAACCCATAAATTCTCAATCCTAATAAAAAAAATCAAGAAAAAAACAAAAACTCAAAAAAAATATGAGAGATAAGATTAGATTTTGAGGCACAACCATCCCGAACCACCATGGAAATTAAAGCATCCTTTATAATAGGTGGTGATAAATCACCTAATAGTGACTAACCACTTGAATTATGAAAATACTAGCTCCAAATTACCAGACATCCACAAGTAACAAGGGATAATGCTCTGATACCATATTGTCATGAACCAACCCAGGTCGATTCCGAACTGATCACCTGAGCTAGCCCGTAACAAGGATCGAGAGGCATTCTCGATCCTCTTAAGCTATAGAATAGTTTTTTACATTAAATATATTCATTTGGGAGTGATTTTACCATAAATAAAATAATAATAAATAGGTAAAAATAGAATAATAAAATAAATACTAGAAGTTTAAAATAAATAAAAAACCAATACATGTACCTCCATGCGAATTCACAGGTAACCTAAAACTATAGAAACACTCTTTATCCATGAGAAAAATAGAGTTAGGTAGAAACTGAATCTAGAAAGTGATAGATAATATATACATGAGAATAAAAATTCCCATTAAGCATGCCAAGGATAAATAAAAAACTATGCCTTACCTTTGAAGAGAAATCCAAAACATGCTAGTTTTAAAATAAGACATATAACAATAGGGTTTTATACTCTTTTTTTAAGAATAAGTATCAACCTCACATTTTAAGAAAAACCACTTCCATCATATTTTCAAAATAGTTTTAAAAGCATGAAAGTCATTTTAGTAAATTCCATACAAATTATTGCCACTGTAAATATGAAGCTTAGTAATAATAATAATAAAAAATATGTCATTCTATAAATAAACTAGAAAAAGAGGAAAGTGAAACATGTTTTTTATAATTTTATTCATAAAGAGGAAACTAATCAGAAGAGAATTTAAAAAATGGTACCTTGAAAAACAAGAGTAATGAGAGAAAACACTATGGAAATCCCTAAGTAGCTAGGTTAGTTGGGTCCCTAGGATCTGCATACCCTTTATGATTGATCAAGAATAAACATCCTCGTGAACAAGATACTAGAGAGTAAAGCTCAAAATTTCTAGTGTTATCTATAGTATATTATACTTTTTGTTAGTGTTGTAGTGTAATCCTATCAATGAGCCTAGTATGGGCCCCTGCCAACTTATCCAACATACTAGTCCTTAGTATACCTACCTAGGTACCTAGGATTCCCATGATCCATGTTCACATGGAGGTAAGTTTTTGTCAAGATATCATATATATACATGTCATAATTATTTACATAAAAATCCATCCACCTTCATAACTCTGATATCCCTCCTTAAGAACACCCCCTTTCCAAGTCACACGACAAAGGCACAAGAGACTTTCCTAGTCTTACATTACATTCCACACTTTTAGTATGCACACACCACATTTCCATTTCAAGGGGAATGCGTTAAGAGGGTTTTTCTATTTTCTATAAAACATTTAAAATTTTAAACTAGGATTCATCACATTTATAGAAACACTTTTAATTTAGAAAATACCTTTCCCCAAAATATTTTAAGTTACAAACCCATATTTACAATAAAAATAGTTTGGAACTCCAATTAAACATTTAGGATGATGAACAATTAAAACAACCTTGAAAACATGATTAAAACAAGGCAAACCATATTAAAAACTTAGGAGAAAACCTATAAAACAAGTGAGAAGTAATTTACAAGAACTAGAACCAATTACATAATATATATTCATTTCATATAAAAAGGAAAACTGACTTTAAAAAACCCAGGAAATAATAGTTTTCAAATTAATGTCTTTGATATATGGAACCTACCTCAAAACATCTCACATTCGATGATGGAAACCTGAATCCACTCTTTTATACTTACACACATATGCCCCATCACATATATATAAGCATACTGATCCCCAATGTACATATTCATATTACCATAGGAGAATATGTACAAGGATGTCCTTATATATATTCCAATATTTTAATATACATGTAAGTTTCCTTCAAAGATCCACAATACACCCTAATAATAAAGAGGAAACTAAAAATCATAAAATCACAAAAATAAAATTGGGCCAACAGAGAAAAAAATAGAAACCCTACTCAAAATTGATGAAAAAATAAATTCCTTTAAAATCCATAGAAAAAATGTCCTTAATGAGACTCATGAACCCTAGGCACCAAGAATCAAAAAAATAAATACTCAAAATTGGGTTAGGGTTCGACTAGGTCACACACATAGTAAGATGGAAGAAGAAAACTGAAAGAAAAGGATAAAAATAAAGAGGAGGAGAAGAGGAGAATCTTATTGGAGGATATCACACCAAAAATATTTATTAAAAATGGATGCTATAGGAAGAGGTATGGAGGATGTTTTGCACAATGGGATCCCCTATGGCATCGAGTGAGAGAGGGGGAAGGGGGTTGGGTCATGCGTAAGAGGGAGGGGAGGATGGGTATTAGGTATTATTTTATTTTAATTTCACATATTTTATTTATTTATTTATTTCTAAACCTTGGGTAGCCACACAATCTTTCAGACCATGCGCTAACCATGTGATAGCCACTGTCTGGGGCTACATGGGCTACAGGGGAAGATCACATGAGTGTGCACCTGGCCATGCAGACAAAACAGAACTACTTTCTAGGACACATAGTTTACTGGGGGCTGGAACATAGTTTTTACTAATCATGTGTGTTAACCTTACACAACACTCTTTCCTACTAAAAACTTCCGATTACAGGGAAAAAATTCCAAGTACTCAACTCGAATGCCAAAGGAAAAATAAAATAACAAAAAATAAATTATTCAAAATTCAAACTAAGGTTGGGATGTGATAGACCTAGGTCCACATTAATCATTATAGATTGGTTTATATGATTTTTGAATTTGATTAGTACCTTTTGAATGTGATGAGATATATTATTCCCATTTTCCATGGATCTGGTTACACTTCATTGATGTTATGCTCACCCTTGGTTATTATTTGTTTGTTACATATAGCATGTTATGCCTTGTGGTTATTTTTATATACTTTATCCATGTTTGGGTTAATTTTGGAAAGTAATTTTTGTTTGAAAAATAAAACCAAAGGGATTTAAAATGGTTTATTTGAAAATAGTATGTTTTCAAAGTGGTTTAGTTTTGAAAGTATTTTCAAACCAGTTTATTGATTTTTATGGATAAAATCATTAAATATATTCATAGTGGAATCCTACTGGTCTTCATGCCTCACAAACTTCTTGGGACTTTGGTAATTTAGAGAAATTATTTTTTAGGACACATGTAAAGGTAGGGGAACCATGTACAAGGTGGATCTTCTTGATTACCACCATCTTTTTTTGATAGAGGAGACATGGTCTTACTGGGTTGGCTCACGAGGAGTTATTTTGGTATTTTATATCCATTAGGATGTATATATAGGACTTTTTTGGATTTGTTTTATTTCTTATGGGATTTTTACATGAGATACTAGGTATATATATAATTGTGTAATGTTTTTTATATGATGTATGTCATTGTTTATGGTATATTCTTGTCTTATGTTATTGAATATAATGATATTGGTTTGGACATCCCATTTTATGGATGGGTCATTCCAGTTTACCAGTGGTGAAACCATTCCTAAGTGATATTTAGTTATTCCCAATTCTTGTTGCTAGCCCATGGTGACCAGGAAAACGCTTCAGGCCATATGGTGGGACATATTGGTTAATGGGATGGGATGACCAGGTTTGGTTCATTAAAAAATGGTATCGAATATAGGTTTTTATTTGGAAGTTAGTGATAGACTGGATCTAGGACCATAGGGACTCGATATGTAGGAATGGGGGAGTTACTATCCTAATCTTATTTATGTCAAACCTAGAGTTTATGTAGGTGTTATGGGGTTTTGGTTATGTTTTGAGCTCACTAATAGGATTTTTTAGATGAGGGTTTATTTATTTTATTTTATGTGTTAGTGTTAAATTGTTCTTTATGAATATTTTATTTTGTGTCTTGTAGGTAAATCCTCCCAGAAGGACCTCGTCTAGGTGAAGGGAGGGTGCTGTGGAGAACACCTCATAGGAGAACCTTCCTTTGGATATAGATTTTGTGGAGTTGGTGATTCTAATGATCCAATAATTGGGTCAAGTGAGTGGTCATGTGATATCATTGATTATGGACCAATATTAGGAGTTTACGAGGAAAAATCCACCAGTGTTCCATGGTAATAAGCTACCCAATGAGCCTAAGAAGTGTTGGGATCATGTTAAGCAGATATTTGAGTTATTTAGGACACTTGATGAATCTAAAGTGGTATTATTCATGTACATGGTTGAAGAACTAGGTAGGAAGTGGTGGGATTTAATAGTGCTCTTGAGGATGTATAAAGATCTCACGTGGATCACTTTCAAGGTGTCATTTAGTCAGAAGTTCTACTTGGATACCTTGAGAGAAGAAAATACCCATGAGTTCTTTAAGTTAGAGTAAATGTATTATTCAGTGATTGAGTATTATTTTTGATTTATCAATTTGGTTCATGTCTCTTAGGATCTCCTTAGGAATGATTATCTCAAGACACAACATTTCAAAATGGTCTTAAGGATAGAGATAAGATCTATGCTCATTCTTATTTGTCTATCAACCAATTCAGAGGTGGTTGAAAAGGAATATATAGAAGAAGAATATTTTACTAAAAAGATAGGTATTATTAGGGTTCCTTCAATGTGTAGTATCCAGATTTCTTTTTCAGGTTATTAAAGGAAGAGGGATGAGTCTCATCAGGGAAGTGATAAGAGTGTCCAACAGTCATCGAGTTCTCCCCCTGCAGCTTCTATAGGATGCATATCAGTTGTCTATTATCAGTGTGTTAAGGTAGGATACACTAATATCAGTTTCTCTGAGACTCCAAGGTTGTTCCACCAGTGTGGATGCCTAGGTCATCTTCAAAACTTATGTCAGTTGGTTTCATGGGGGAGTAGTGTGGGATATACTCTGTTGAAGGGATCTTAGGTGCCGTCAGAGGCTTCAAAGGTTGGGGTATATCACCCTCATGGTAAAGGATATTCTCACCATGGGAATAATATTAATGGCGGGTTTGATCTAGTGCATATCCATGAAGCATAGGTTATTCTATAGGGCTCATACTCTAAGCCATCCACTGTTATATGTATGAATTCCTTATATGAAATCAATTGTTTTGACACTGGCACATATCATTTCTTCATTTAATTGAAATTTATTGATGCTTTGGGTATGTGAGATAAGATTATTCCTTATGTTATGTATTTTCTAACCCCATTGGGTAGGTATAAGGAGCAAGGTTTCAAGTTCCTTAAGTTCCATTCTGTGGTAGCAGACATGGAAGTCATTTGGGATATCCTTATTTTGGACATGGACATTTTTGACCTTATTATTATCATGGAATAGTTGATGATATTCAAGGTTCTAGTAAAATATTATCACCGTAGGGTCTATATCCTCACTCATGATATGAGACTCACATCCTTTATGGATATTATGATCCACATTCAAGGAGGGATGGATTTGTTTCTTTAGAGTTGGGGTTGATCTAGGGCTAGTAGTCTAGGTTTTTTCTTGATACTATTGAGAAGAGTTTAGTGAGAAAACTTCTAGTGGTCATGGATAGGTACCTAGATGTGTTACTATTGGATTTTTTTGGTATTAACTCCCCAGTGTGAGATTGAATTTACTATCAATATGATCCTTAGGACAAGCCCAATTTCCTTTCCATTTTATCGGATGGTTCTATTTGAGTTGAAATAATTAAAATTTCACCAATAGGATCTTGAGGGAAAGGGATTTATCCACCCTAGAATGTCACTATAGCCTTATATAGTGCTATTTTCAATGAATAAGGATGAGAGACTTTAACTTTTCATAGACTATCGTAATATTATCTAGATGACCATGAATAATAAATACCAATTTCCTAGAATTAATGATCTCTTTGATCAGCTTAGGGTGGCCCTTTGGTTATTGAAGATATATTCTAGATCAGGGTTCCACTAATTAAGGGTCCATGAAGAGGATATTCCAAACACCACCTTTCAAATCCTATAGGGAAATTTTGAGTGTTTGGTTACAACATTTGGGATTATCAATTCTCCCTCCTTCTTTATGAAATTGATGAACCAGATATTCCAAGATCTTTCTTTATTCCAAGATGAGGGGGGAGAATTATGAACATCTAAGGGGTTTTTTGGATGTTTTTAGAGATAAACATCTATATGAAATGTTATCTAAGTTACAATTTTGGATTTAGGAAGTGATTTTTTTGGGCTACATGATTTTCAAGGAAGGAGTTTTAGTGGATCCATTGAAATTTTGGGCAGGCACGTCTTGGGTGAATCCTAAGAATGTGTTTGATATCTATAGTTTTCTAGACCTGGTTGAGTATTATATAATTTTAATTCAATAATTCACTAGGCTAGATTCTATCTTGAAGTATTTTACTAGAAAAGGGTCGAGGTTTGAGTGGGATGAGAAGTTCCAGAGTGATTTTGACAAGTTTTAGACCCATTTAACATCCACACATGTTTTAATTATTCCTAAGACTGGGAGAGATTACGCTTTGCATTATGATGCTTATGGTGTGGAGTTGGGATATGTGCTGATGTAATATGATCATGTGGTGGCCTATAGATAATGGAAACTACACCCACATGTGCGGAATTACCCTACTCATGACCAGGAATTGGAAGCTATTATGCTTGTATTGAAGAAATGACAAAACTAACTTTTTGGGAATCATTTTACAGTATATTAAAACCATAGGATCTTGAACTATATTTTCACCCAAAGGGATCTAAAACTAATATAGAGATTATGGGTAGAATACCTTTAAAATTTTTATTTTTTGATTTCTTATATGCTTGGGAAGAGGAATTTGGTCCCTAACACATTGAGTAGGAAGCTTCCAATGTAGGTTGTTTGGGAATCAGTGGATGAGTGGGGTTTGATGGGTTTGTTTGTTGATACGAGGCTAGATATGTAATAAGACCAAGGACTGGTGTTCTTGGATAGTGTGTATATTACATCCTATCATTCATTGGTTTAAGCACAAGTAGTAATTGGTCTCAGCCTCCATATGGTCATATTAACTTTAGGAAGTAGTTGTTTTTTCCATTGAGACTGAGGTAAGAGGTTATGAATGAGGAAAATTATACTAGTTTTATTTTTTACCCTTGGGTGACCATGATTTTCTATACCCTGAGAGGTCCGTATTGGTGGCCTGAGATGAGACATGTAGTGGAAGACTTTGTTTCCAAATGCTTTTCTAGCTAGAGGATCATAGAAGAGAATTAGAGACCATCTGAGTTGTTGGAGCCCCTTACCATTCTTGTGTAGAAGTGGGAGAAGATCTCTATGGATTTCATGACCGGGATACCTCATACTTCAAGTGGGAAAGATTACATATGGATTATTATCGATCATCTAATGAAATTAACCCACTTTCATTCCATTAGGGAGGTGAAAAAGTTAGAGGACCTCTATTTCTATATTTTTGAGAGGTTTTTCAGCTTCATGAAGTTCCCTCAGCAGTATTTTTAGACCCTGGTACTCGTTTTACTTCCATATTATAGAAGAGACTCCAAGAATATTTGGGAACCTAGTTGATATTGAGTACTAAATACCACACATAGATGGTTGTTCAATATGAGTGGACAATCCATACTCTCAAGGATATGTTGCAGGCATGTGTTCTTTATTTTGGAAGTTCATGGGAAATGAACCTACCATTGGATGAGTTTTCTTATAACTAAAATTAATAGGCCTTGATCAATATGGTCTCATTTGAGGAATTGTATGGGCATCCATATTAATCCCCATTGTGTAGGGTTGAGGTGGGCGAGAATTCCTTAATTGGAACGAGCCCCATCCAAGAGACAAAATATATAGTTAGGATGATTCAAAAATGGTTAAAAATATATTAGAGTCACCCAAAGTCATATGTTTACCATCTTCATCATCTTTTGGAGTTTCAGTTTGAATGTATGATTTTTCTTTGGGCATCAATTCAGATGGGATATCATTTCTTGGGTAAGAAGGGAAAGCTAGAGCCATGTTATGTTAGGAAATTTCATATTTTAGAGCATCTTGGAAAGGTATCCTATCAGTTGGAGTTTCCACCATGGATGACCTTGATCTATGACATATTATACATCTCTCAGTTTAACAGATACCATTTGTACCCTTATCATGTATTAGAGTGGGAATACCTAGAATTTGATCTAAATGAAACTGTTATGGAGAAGCCTATTTGTATCATGGATCATTAGAGCAATGTTCTCAATAGATAGACAATCCCATTGGTCCATTTTATTTATAGGTGAGAAGGTGATAACAATGAGACATGGGAGTAGGAATCTTTGTGAAGGAAGCAGTGGCCTCACCTCTTTTCTTCTATTAAATCCTGAGGACTTTTGGGGGGAAGAAATTGGAATGGTAGGGACTTTGTAACACCCACCAAGTCATTGGAACATTTAATTTTGACTATTATTTAACCTTTTCAACATTCATGGAGTTCTTGGGTGCCAAGGGTAGAAAATGGGGATTTTTTGGAGAACATAATAGGGTGAATGATTAGTACATTATTTTTATAACTATATAGCTAATAGTGTAAGGGGTTTATAGAGGGTGATCGTGGGGTTTTTCATAGTTTTATCATGGGTTTTCAAACCATGTGACACCCAGGGGAAACCATGTTTCCCATTTTTGAGAGGATAGTGGCACCCGAATGATTGGTGCATGGTTTTCCTAACTGTGTGGCTAAACTGTGCAACCTGTCCAGGTCACTTAAAAAGTTTTTTTATACCATTATGACCCTATTGATTTTATAACCATTTGGCATAATTTTTTTCGTCCCATCACATATATCCCCACTACCTTATCTTAGAGCTTCTTTACCCTCTTACTTGGTGGGTTTCACTTGGAGATCTTGGTGTTTGGCTTGGGGTAAGCCCTTCTCTTCTTGATTTCTTCTTCCTTTAACCTCTTTTTTTTTCTTGTTTCTCTATTTCCATGGATGTGTGTAACCCTATAATGAATTTTGGATGAGTATATAGTTTTTTATGGGGGAAATAGTTTTTAATATTAGGGATTAGGTGTTAAAATCACTATTCTACCTCTTCCAAGTGGTTATCATCTAAGGTGATTATATTTAGACTGAATCTGAGGTTGGTGTCTCTATTTAAGGGATTTTTCCCTGTATTAACATTAAATTATGAAATCCATTTGGTTTTTTTATTTAATTTCAAAGTAAATGATTTATGGATGATGTTTATCCCATTTTTGAAGCGTTTGATGACTTTTTTTTTGGAAATTGGTTGTTTAAAGGGGGTTTTCCAAATGGGTGTGGCCTATATGCACACAAAGTGTTTTTTTAAAATGGATCAAAGAGTTTCCATGGGTTTAAAAGGATTTGTAAAATGGTTTTAGAAATTATTTTAACTTGGGAAAGGTGTTTTGATAAAATGATTATGATTTTTTTGGGTAAAAGGATTGTGATATAGATTATTTAATTTGGGAACTTATTTGTGATCATGTTGGCATAGAGGAGAACTTGGGTTAAACGTTGTGTGAGAAATGGATTTGTTTGGGGGTCCATGTGGGCCTTCAGAGTGAAGACTATGCAAGATTCCATTTTGGTTTCCAAGGGACCGTGATAGAATTTGGGTAGGAAGACCGTGATAACCTCAATGTTGGTTGTGGAGAGATTATGAGATCTCTTAGATTTGGTCTTAGGGAAGACTATATGAGATTCTATTTTCTTAGCATGCTAGAATACTTATTGTACTCACTCACAATAGGCCTAATGAGTAGAGACCTAGGTTCACATTACTCATTCCAAATTGGTTTACATGATTTATACATTTTATTAGTTCCATTTGAATGTGATGAGATATATCATGCCTATTTTCCATTGATGTGATTACACGTCATTGATGTTATGATCACCCTTTTTTATGACCTGTTTTCTACATATATCATGTTATGCCTTGTGGTTATGTTTATCTACCTAAGCCATGTTTGGGTTTTATTTTTGAAAAAAGTTTTTGTTTGAAAAATAAAAACAAATGGATTTCAAAGTGTTTATTTGAAAATGGGATATTTTCAAAGTGGTTTAGTTTTGAATGTTTTTTAAAACTAGTTTACTAGTTTTTATAGATAAAATCCTTAAATAGATTCATGGTGGTATCTTATTGGGATTTGTGCCCCACACCCCACTTGGGAATTTAGAAATTTTTAGACTTTTTTGTAGGACATAGGTAAAGGAAAGGGCACCATGTACCAGGGTGGATCTTCTTGATTACCATCATCTTTTGGTTGATGGAGGAGACGTGACCTCACAGGGTTGGCTCATGAGGAGTCATTTTGGGATTTTGTATCCATTGGGATGTATGTATAATACTTGTTTAGATTTTTTCCTTTATTTTGAGTTTTTTTACTTGAGATACAAGGTATATGTTTAGTTTTGGAATATTTTTTATATGATGTATTTTGTTATTTATAGTATCTTCTTATCTTATACTGTTGAATCTGATTGTATTTGTTTGGACATCCCATTTTATGGATGGTTCAGTCTGGTTTACCATTAGAAAAACCATTACCAAGTGATAGTTGGTTATGATCAGTTCTTTTTTCCAGCCTGTGGTGATCAGTAACATGCTTTGGCCTATGTGGTGGGACAACTCAGGTGACGGGTTGGGTCGACCCCTATTGGTTCATTACAGGAACACTTTTTGGGATTAGTGTTAGCCTGGGTTTGGTGACTTTTTATGTTATCTTGGGCTAGTTCATTTCAAATGGTTTCAAATCCGAGGTTTTCGAAATTTCTAGCTCCTTAGATAGGCCAATTGTTATTTGAGAAGCTTGGTAGTATAGAGATAATAATTTCATGACTTGAGGGGTAGGTGTGGGGAGATCCTACCTAGATCTTTATCATCCATAGCCTATATTTACCATGGGTAGTTGGTATTTTAATTTTCAATTTTATCTTTTATTTTGGTTATTATTGATGGTGTTTGATCCCCATTGAGTTATATCAGATATTTTGGGGGTTTCTATTTAGTTTTGGGATAGAAATAGTAAAAGAATCATGGGTTTATGGTTACTTCACATGGTTTGAAAAACCATAAAATTATCGGGAACATGATTATGAAAAATTAATAGAGGATATTACATGATTATTTCATGGTATATAAAACCATGTAACCAAGCTATGTATAGTTTTTTTCCTGATTGTATTATTTATATAGACCTATTGATTCTTATACTTATCTTGGGAGATCCTTTGTAATAGGAAATGAATCATAAAGAGTCTTGTAATGCATTGATGTAGATAGTTTTGGTTTAAAGGTTGTTTTGTGTGTGAAATGTGGATGTCATGAAATATGTATCCAGTATGAAATGAGGCATTAATAATTGTTTTTAAAATGAATATAGTTCTCATGAAATATTTTCATAAGTGGTTTATTTTATTTGAAATTCGGGAATCATTTAGGTTCTAAAACTAGTTTTTTGTTTTTTATAAAAGATTTTTGACACCCTTTGGGTTACAGATATGTTTATTTTTGAGTATTATTTACCTTTTGGATTATTCTTTGAGTTACTAGGTGCCATGGGTTTAAAATGGGGAGTTTTGGGAGGATAGACCTGGGTGTATGATTAGTGCATAATTTGTCTAACAATGTGGATAAACTTTAAACGGGGATACAAAGGGTGACACTAGGATTTTTCATAGTTTGAGAATGGGTTTTCATATCGTGCAACACCCAACGGTAATCATACAACCCGTTTTTGGGTGGATAGTGGCATCTACATGGTTGGTGTGCAGTTTTTCTAATGATATGTAAAAACCTTGCAGCTTGTCCAGGTCACTTAAAAGTGTGATTTTAACTTTTTAACCTATTTAGTTTATAACTCCCCGACCTTATTTTTCCTCCCTTAATGCACGATTCCTCTCTTATTTGGTTTTTAAGCTCCTCATACCTCTTTGGTGGTGATTTTCTCTTGAAATATTGGTGTTTTGGATTTATTTAAGCCCGTTTCTTCATGGTTTTTTCACCCTTCTTCTTTTTTCTTCCTTTTTATTCCATTTTTGTGGAAGTTTGGAACCCTGGAGGTGATATTGTCTGAATATAGGTTATTTAATGGTGGGAATTGTTGTTTTTATTATGTATTAGGTGTGTGAGGGCATGTTCTTACTCTTTTGAGTGGTCATAATCGAAGGCGACGAGGTTGAGACTGAATATGAGGTAGGTCTGTCTATTTAAAGGCATTTTACATGGATTACCTTTAAATTATGAATCTCATTAGTTTTTTTTGTTTAATTTCCAAATAAATTATTTTTGGTTGATGTTGATCCTATGTTTGATGTTCTTGATGATTTTTTTGAAAATTTGAAGGTTTAAAAGGATTTTTCCAAATTGTGTGGCTTGTATGCACAATAATTATTTTTTTAAAATGGATTGAAGGGTTTTTATGGGTTTTAAAAGATTTATAAAGTGGTTTTATAAATTATTTTACCTTTGAAAATATGTTTTTATAAAACGGGAAAGTTTTTTTTTATGAAATGGATTGTGATATATCTGATTTGATATGGGAACTTATTTGTGTTCATGTTGGCATGGAGTAAAATATTGGTTAACCAAGGTGCGAGTGAGGGTTTTTTTTCAAGGGACCATGAGAGTCTTTGGAGTGAAGACCATGTGAGCTTCAATTTTAGTTTTTCTAAGAGGTCGTATGAGCCATCTAATGGAATAATGTACGATCTTCCATTTTGGTTTCCAAGGGACCATGAGAGCCTTTGGGTAGGAAGACCAAGAGAGATTCTATGTTGGTTGTCAAGATACCATAAGATATCTTGGAGCTGGGCTTAGGGAAGATCGTGAGAGCTTCTATTTACTTAGCCGACTATCATACTCATTTACTCACTCATGATAGGCTTGATGGTAGGTGCACATTACTCATACTGAGTTGGTTTATATGATTTATGAATTTTATTAGTTCTATTTTGATGTGATGAGATGTATTATTCCCCTTTTCCATTAATGTGGTAACATGTTATTGATTTAATGATCACCCTTGGTTATGACTTGTTTATTTTATTGAGAATTTTATTCCTTGTGGTTATGTTTATCTACTTGATCCATGTTTTAGTTTTGTTTTGTAAAACTATTTTTTTGGAGAGGAAAACCAAAGGGATTTCAAAGGTTACTTTGAATATGTTATGTTTTCAAAGTGGTTTAGTTTTGAAAATGTTTTCAAACTAGTTTATTGGTTTTCATGGGTAAAATACTTAAATTGATTCATGGTGGTATCCTAATATTCTTCGTACCTCACATCCTGCTCAGGAATTTGGGAGTTTATAAACATTGTTTTGTAGGGCATAGGTAAAGGAAAGGGAACCATGTATCAGGGGATCTCTTCATGATTATCTTTTTCCATTGGTTTATGGAGTAGACATGGTCTCACTAGGTTGTATCATGGGGATTCATTTGGGGATTTTATATCCATTGGGATATATGTATGGGAATTGTTTTAAATTATTCCCATTCTTTTTAGTTTTGGGTTATGACTTGAGATACCATGTTTTATTGTATATTATGATATATAATTAGTCTCTTTTTTCATACTATGGATGTTTATTTTTTATTTTTTTGAATATGATGTTAGTGGTATGGATTTCCCCTTTCATTAATGGGTCATTCCGGTCACCAGTAGTGAAACTATTCCCAAGAAATGGTTATTCCCAGTGCTTTTGGCCAACCTATAGTGATTTTGAAAGCACTTAGGGCCTTTTGGTAAACTGACTCAGGTGATAGGTTGGGTCGAACGAGGTTGGTTAGTTATAAAATGGTATCAGGGATGGTTGTTATTTGAGAGTCAATATTATACTAGAGCTAGTACTATCGAGACTCAAGAGGTAGGAATGAGAGAGTTCCTGAACATCTCTTATTCATGTTGAACCTCATATTTCCATGGATGGTCCGAGATTGTGGTTATGTTTTGAGCCTGGATATGGGAAGTTTTGGATGAGGGTTTATTTGGTTTATTTTATTTAGTTTGAGGTTTAATTGTTCTTTATAAACTTGTATTTTTGTCTTGTAAATAATGCCTCCTAGAAGGACCTTGTTTAGGTGTAGAGAGGGTGTTGCAAAGAACACCCCACATGAAAAATATCATACAGATTCAGATTTGGTGGATTTAGTTATTCATATGATCCAATATTTGGGTCAAGTGGGTGGTCATGAGCAGACACAAATAGTTGACCATGCTCAAGAGTTTATGAGGAAAAATCTACTAGTGTTCCATGGTGACAAGGGACCAAATTACCATCATGAGTGGTTGGATCATATTGAGTGGATATTTGAGTTCTTGAAAACCCTTGTGGCCTATAAAGTGGTATTTTCCACATACATATTGGAAGGATTAGGTATTAAGTGATGGGAGTTTATGGTTCTCTTTAGGAGGCATGAGGATCTCATGTGGAGCACTTTCAAGGTGGCTTTTAATTAGAAGTTATACTAGGAAAACTTGATAGTATAGAAGGCCCATGACTTATTGAATTTGGAGCAAGGATATAATTCAATGAAAGAGAATAACACTAGATTTAACATGTTGGTTCATGTATCTCTAGATCTACTCACAAACTACTACCTCAAGGCTCAATGTTTTGTGATGAGATTGATGCTAGAGATTAGATCTATGCTCATCATTCTTTGTTTACCAACCTATTAAGAGGTGGTCAACAAGGAAGATATGGTATATGAATATTTGACTATAAAGATAGGTCTAAGTGGTGTTACTTCAGTGTGAAGAATCCAAAGTTCTTCATTAGGGAAGAAGTGGAAGTGGGAAAAGTCTCAAAGGGGTAGTGGCAATAATGTCTAGCAGTCATCAGGTTCAGTTCATGTAGATTCTATAAGGAATAGACCATTTGTCTATTATCAGTGTGGGAAGGTTGGAAACACCAATCCTAATTTCTCAGAGACCTTGAGGATGTGACACCAGTGTGGTTAGTTGGGGCATATCCAGTGCTTCTATCAATTGGCTTCATGGGGGAATGGTGCATGCCCCATTTTTTCAAAGAGATATCAGGTATAGTCAAAGGATTCTAAGGGTGAAGGATCTCACCCTTGTGGTAAGGGATATTCTCACAAGGGGATGAAGATGCATGTAGGGTCTGAGTCAGGGCGTCTCCATGAAATAGAGGTTATTCCAAAGGACACAGATACTGGGATGACCACCATGATAGGTACGATGTTTATTGCTTCTTACATGGAAACAATTTTATTTGACATTAGCACATCCTATTCCTTCATTTTGTTGAAATTGACTAATTATTTGGTTATACGAGTTGATTTGATTCCTTATGATATGGATTATCTAACCCCTTTGAGTTAGAACAATTAGCAAGGTTTCAAGTTCCATGAGTGACATGTTGCGGTAGTTGGCGTGTAATTAATTTGCGACTTCCTTGTTTTGGACCTAGACATTTTTGACCCTGTTATCAGTATGGACTGGTTGATAAGATTTAAGGGTCTAGTTGATTATTATTTCCACAGGACCTAGTTCCTCACTCATGATGGGAGCACTCACATATTTTAGGGAGAGTGGGATTTGTGCTCAGGGAGGGAGGGACCAGTTTCATTAGAGTTGGGGTTGATCTCATGCTTTTTATTTAGGTTATTTCTCAATGCAGTTGAGTAAAGTTTAGTGGGAGAACTTCGATTGGTCATGGATAGGTACCCAAATGTGTTTCTAGACGATTTTCAAGATTTATGCCCTAGTGGGAGATTTTGTTTACTATAAATCTACTCCTTGGGATGAGACCGACCTACTTTTCGTCTTGCTGGATGGCTCGAGCCAAGTTGAAAGAGTTGAATATCTAAATATAGGATCACGAGGGAAATGGATTTATCTATCTCAGAATTTCACTGTGGGATTTTCAAGTTCTATTTACAAATAATTTGTATGGGCACCTCTAAATTTGTATAGACTATCGTAGGATTAACATAGTGATAGTGAAGAATAAATATTCGTTTCCCAAAATTGATGATCTCTTTGGTCATCTTAGAGGGTCATGATGGTTTTCAAAGATTGATATGAGATCAGGGTACTACAAGTTTAGGGTCTGGGAAGAGGATATTCCAAATACCACCTTTCAAATATATTATGGACATTTTGAGTATTTGGTTGTGCCATTTGGTCTTACCAATATCCACACCATATTTATGTAATTAATGAACTTGATATTCCATTTATTTTTAAAATCCTTAATGGTTATTTTTGTGGATGAAATATTAGTTTATTCCAAGATGAATAAGGACCATGATGTACATATTAAGTTTTTTTTAGGTTTTTTAAGATATAATCATCTATATGAAAATATTTAAAAGTGCTAGTTTTGGATTCAGGAATTAAAGTTTTTGGGTCACATGATTTATGAGGTAGGATTTTTAGTTGATCCATAGAAAGTTAGAGTATGCATGTCTTGGGAATTTTTTTGGGTGTTTTGAGATATAATCTTCAATATTCCAAGATTTAGAAGTTCAATTTTTAGATTCATGAAGTAACATTTTTGGGCCACATGATTTATGAGGCAGGATTTTTAGTGGATACAAAGAAATATTGAGTAGACATGTCATGGGAGTAGACCAAGAATGTGTTTGGAATCCACACTTTTATGGTATTAGCTAGGTATTATAGAAATTTCATTTTATATTTATCTAGGATATATTATTTTTTTATGAATTTGACTAGGAAATGGGTGATGTTTGAGTGGTATGAGAGGTGAAAATGTGATTTTGATTAGAAGAAGATCCATTTGGAATCCACACTCGTCTGGATTCTTCTTGTGATCGAGAGAACCATTTCATGTTTTGTGATGCTTCTAATGTGTGTTTGGGGTGTATATTGATGGAAAATGACCATGTGGTGGTGTATGGATCATGAAATATACACCTACATGAGGAGAGTTATCCCACCCATGACTTGGAATTGGTGGCTGTTATGAATGCACTAAAAACATGGCAACACTACCTATTCAGGGAGCATTTTACAGTGTATTTTAGATCATAAAATCCTAAAGTAAATTTACAAATAGAAGAATATTAACCTAATAGAGATATTTTGGCTGTAATACCTTAAATTTTTTGATTTTTTACATTTCTTATACACCAATGAAAGGGAATGTGGTTCTCGCCGCTTTGATAAGGAAACTTCTGGTACATAATATTTGAGAATCAGTGGAGGAGTGGGGCCCGATAAGTTTTTTTTCTAATATGAGGATATACATTATGGAAGATAGATGGATAGTGTTGTTGGATAGTGTAAAAGTCAAACCCTCCCTTATCTACTAGGTTAGGAGTGTGAAGGAATATGAACTCGAGTTCTAATAGATTAGTAGGGCCTTAAATGCCTGGGAGACCTTAGGTGATTGGTATCAGTCTCCTTATGGTTCTCTTATCTTCAAGAAGAGGTCAGTTGTTCCTTTGTGAATGATGTAGGATGTGAATCACAAGGTGCATCATTAAAATTGGGTTGTTCACATGACCAATAAGTTATATACTTTGAGAGGCCGGTATTGATGTCCCAGGATGAGAAGTGTAGTGATAGACTTTGTTTCTAGGTGCTTGACCTGATAGAGGATTAAAGATGATAATGAGAGACCAAAAAGGTTTTTTAATCCACTTATTGTGATATTATGGAAGTGGGATGATATATATAAGTATTTTTTTGATCAGGATACCTCTTACTCAGATTGGAAAAGATTCTATATGGGTGATTATTGATCATTTAACAAAATCATCCCAGTTTCTTCTCATTAGGGAGTCGATGAAGGTAGAGGAACTCAAATGCATGTATGTTAGAGAAGTTGTTTAGATTCATGGAGTGTCAATAGATATAGTGTCATATCATGATTCCCATTTCACTTCCTGGTTCTATAAGTGGGTCCAATAGTCTTTGGAGATTTAGTTAAAATTGATCACCACATATCACTCATAGACGGATGGTTAGTTTGAGCAGACCATACAGACTCTTGAGGATTTGTTTTGGGTATGTGTGCTTTATTTTGGTGGTTCATGGGAAATGAACCTACCATTATCTAAGTTTTATTATAAAAATAGTTATTAGGCCTCATTTAGGATGGCACTATTTGAGGTGTTGTAAATTAATCCATGCCAATCCCCTTTATGTTGGGATGAGATGGGTGAGCATTCCTTGGTTAGACAGAACTGAATCTAGGAGATGATCAAGATATATTTTATAATTCATAAAATTTTATAAATGACTTAGAGTTTCTAAAATACATATTATGAATGTCTTCATTATCTGTTGGAGTTTCAGGTTGGTGATCTTGTGTTTCTTTAGGTATCCATTCAGCTGGGACATTATCACTTGGGAAAGAAAGTGAAATTAGTGCCTTGTTATATCAATATTTTTTTTATTATGGACCATCTTGGGAATGTAGAATATCAGTTAGAGATTCCAACACTAATCACCTTGATCAATGATGTATTTATTATTTCCCAAATGAAGAGATACTATCTAGATTCATCTCATGTGTTAGAATGGGAAGAGATGGAGCATGAGCCTAATGCCACTATAGTGGAAGAGCCTGTTCCTATTATGGATTGTCATAATAAGGTTCTACATGGTAAATTTATCATCTTGGTACATGTTCTCTAGGAGTGAATAGGGGATATCTATGAGTCATGGGAGTGGGAAGCTTGGGTGAGGGAATAGTGGCCTCACATACTTTCTTCTAGCGACGCCTAAGGACTTTCTAGGGAAACAAAGTGGCATGGTGGGGAGTTTGTGAAACCATCCAGGTAACTGGTACATTTAATTTTAAGTTTTATTTACCATTTTTTCTCATTATTGGAGTTCTTGGGTGCTGAGGGTTGAAAATAGGAATTTTTGGGTGGATAGAATAGGGTGCATGGTTAGCGCATGGTTTTTCTAACTATGCAGATAACCGTACAAGGGAGCCGCGGAGGGTGATAGTGGGGGTTTAGAAATTTTGAGCATGTGACACCTTGGGGTAACCATGTGGCTCATTTTTGGGTGGACAATGGAACTGGTATGATTGGTGCACGATTTTCCTAACCGTGTGGCCAAACTTTGTGGTATGTCTAGGTCACTTAAAAATTGTGTTTTTACCTTTCCCCCCATATTTTTTATATACTTTTGGTCTCAATTTTCCTTCCCCAATGTATATATCCTCTCCCCTTTGGACTTGGAGATCCTACCCCTCACTAGTGGCGATTTCCTATTTAAATCTTGATGTTTTTGGATTGAGTGAATCTCTTTTATTCATGGTTTCTTACTTCTTCCTCCTTACTTATTCTTACATTTTTGTTGAAGTGTGGAACCCTAAGGGTTATTTTGAATTAATATAGGGTATTTAATGGTGAAATGGTTGGTTTTCTTATGGATTATGTGTTTGAGGCCTTTTTATTCCTCTTTTAGGTGGTCATTATCTAAGGTGACGAGGTTGAGACCAAATCGGAGGTTGGCATCCTGACCCAACCCACCAGGGACTACCTAGACTGTGGTAAGCCAAGTGTGACAACACCAAACCCACCTACAATAGGACAAGGTATGGTGACTATCTCTAAGAAGGAATAAATTGAAATGGGGGTCCTTAGTCTAAGGTACCTATATACACACACACATCTTCAAGCCCACACAATACTGAAATGTAAAAAACACAACTGATACCAATGCATGCATGCCTCTAAAATCCCACCACCAGAGTACAACATGAGTACTAAAAGTGATAAAGGGTCCAAATAAAATACACCAAAATTATAAATAAATATAACCTTCTTATAAGGAGTAGATTTTCCTCAAATGTATCATCAGTATGAAACTCAGTATATCTATCCATATACCGATCTCTACCTATTGTTAATCATACTATGACTCCATAAAATGGTTTATAATCTTAATAAGATACTAAATGTGTGGGAAGATCCCAATAAGGGGTGATTATAATAATACCTAGTAGGGAACCTCAAAATAAATAAAAATAAATCATCAAGAGTAGTCAAGTCATCAATACACAGGTATGTCAATCAGGATATGAGACATAACTATAATAGAAGAATAAAACCTAGATATACTCATAAAAAAAAATTATCAAATGCCTCAAGAATCAATACTATCCATGAGTTTATACTTGAGGATTTATGGTAACACTCATCTAGGAGTTCTCTCTCCCCAAGCCATGACGTCACTAATGAAACTCATCTAAAAGGTCATGTTCACATGGCCTCACCAAGATGTTCTCACTAGATCTCATAAAATCATTTTTTCTAGATAGGGGATCACACCCAATACCACTAGGGGATGCCACCAACCATACTAAATCAATATTCTAGATAGGGTATTTACACCTTGCGCATGGTGGTCACACCGATACCATGAACCCCACCCAGGAAGGATTTGATAGAGGACCCCACCCCAGGCCACAAAGAGTGATACTAAAAACTCTATCCAAATTAAAAAACATAGAGGGGATCATGATCTTATGATCAAGACATAATTATGAACTGTACCCTCATAGGGATAGACCAAGCAACCATACTCAAATGAACCTGGTATATACTAAGGAAATGAAAGTCTTTAAACTATCTCAGATGAAGTACATGGTGTGTATAGAGGGTACACAATGTGTACCTCTAATCCTAGAACTGTTCATGTCAATTTAGGTGTTCCTCTACTTATTCCCAAGTACACCTAGAAATTCCCATTTACACCTAGATGTATCATTTCACTACTATAAGTGCCTATATACTTGGCCATTTTCATGTATCAGGTCGTGCCTGTATACTCTACCCATGATCTTGTGCTTTCCCATGTCCATGCCTGTGTACTCTTGAAGTACATGATGAACCACCAGCATTGGGTCACGTGACATGTGAAACTTGTCACATGTCATGTGATATTTAATTTTATGTGAAACCCTAGAACCAAAACCAGGGGACGCCATGAAGTGTGTGTTCTTTTGGGTACACTCCATGTAACATGGGATTTTCTAGGTTCCAATCACTCTTTTCTGCATCTTATGATTTTTCCACTGCCACTGTGAATCATGCCTTGATATCATGGATATGGGGTTTACTATCCTTTCTATCACCACTCATTAGATTTTGACCATAGATCTGATCGAATCAAATCTCTCATCACATCACCATGATGAGACACCCAACCATAGATATAATCATTCGATCCAATATCAATTAATCATCACACACTATTTCCTTAGATCTCCATCCTGAACCCATGGTAATGACCCGTTTCAATAAAGATAATTTTCACAACGATCATTCACCAGTTATTTATTTAATTTATGGACAAAAAAATTCCAATGATTATTGTATTTAGTATGAGGATAGAAATCCATAAACCATAAAATGAAGAATTAACCTTGACCATGTTTAGTTTGGCCTCGATGAATTTTTGTTATAATGAAGAATGAAGGGTAATATCAATCAAAAAATTTAAATCCACTAAATCCCAGGAAGAATAAACCCAATCTCGAAAGTAAGATCAACCTGAAAAATCAAATTGTTAGAATAATTAATTCAAATTAATCATGTAATAAATAAATGGGGCTAAACCCACATAAAACAACATCCTACCTCATGTTGGATCAATCAATAATGAAGAACTGTCACACATAAACATTACTAGAGATATCCACAACCTCTATTGGTGTAATGATCCTTGATCATGATCTCGATCTGTTTTCATTCACCAAGATCTCCTCTAACAACTCCTCTCACAACCTCAGGGTTATGCGTTTAACCTTATGATTTGGTTCTAACCATCTATTTATAGAGAATTATAGGTTTCTTCATCCAAAAATAATAAAATAAATAAATAAACAAATTTATTTTATTATTTTCATCCACAAAAACTTTTTAAAAAACACCTGACACCAAAAAATATTATGTCATTACTAGGGTAAATCCTACATTCCAGACTCAAAGATGGTCTCATATTTCCAATTTGAGATTCTGTTTGGGAGTTATTCACTATTTTAAGAAAACTATTTTCTTGTGATATCAATATATTTAATATTTTTATAATATCAATACTAGGATCACTAGTTCTTAGAATCTCACAATTCCCTAGTGCCTATCTATGAAAATATTACTAGATATATATTTCAAATCTTTACATAGAAAAAACCAAGATGTTACATTCTCCCCACCTTAGGGATTTTCATCCTAAAAAGGAAAAACCAACTCACATAAGTGAGGATACTGAGTTCACAAATGAGTTTCCTACTCCCCTGATCTCTCCTAAAGGTTCCCATTATTTCATAAAACTCACACCCAAGGGAAAAACTTTCACACAAAGGGTCTTCTCCTGACGGTACTCAAACACTACCAAGACAATAAAAATCCTTGAAAAGGTAACTATATCCTCATTTACCATCTCATCCTGTTTAACATCATACAATGATATGTTCACATATATCCTTAGTAGTGACATGTAGAAAACACCAAGAATCTGGTCTAACTATGGTCACAGGTTCTAGGGGTATTCTACCACACTAAACTAACAGAATAACTGAAAAAATGGTCTATGAATCTCAAAACCAACTTTACACCCCATCTAAATATCTGCAATCCATGTCAAGGTGAGAAATTCAAAAATACATGGTCTCCCACATCGAACGCCAAATTCCTCCATTTTCAGTTAGAATAGGACTTGTGATGGCTATGTTAAGTCCCAGTCCACTCTTATATGATCTGAAACATCTCTATTATAACTCACTCCAACTCGCCCCCATGAGTTTTGACTCACCATGACCAGTTGAACATAGTGGTGACCTACAGGGTCGCCTGTACAAAGCCTTGAATGGTGGTATAATGATGTTATAATGGTATATATTTTTTCATTAAAGTTCCACAAATGGTAGGTGATCAACTATAGCCAAATTCCAACATGAATTCCCACAACCTATCATCTAGAACCTGAATAGTCTAATCAGTATGGACATCCTCCTGGGGGTGAAATTCCATTCTCAAACATAACTGAGTCCCAAAGGCCTCCTCCAATCCTCTCTAAAATCATGGTGTGAATTGAGCATCATGGTTTGAAATGATTATCTAGGGAATTCCATGGATCTGGAATATCTCATGCACATAATGGAATCCCAAACTCTCCACTGAACTCTTCCCTAAGGTGGTTAAGAAGTGGGCCAACTTGGAAGGTCATACTAGGATTGCTTAGGTAGTGTTTTAACCTCTCAAAAATTACGGAATCCCCATAAAAAGAATAAAAAAACACCATCCCATTTCTAATTCCACTCGGGAACCTTGGTCTTCACCTATTGCAAGGAATGACAAAAACATTTCGACTTAAAAACATACCAATACACTTATAGCTTCCCAAAATAATGATAAAGGATCTTAATACATCCTCACCACCCCTGGACATACTTATAAGGGAGTAAAACTTCCTCAACACCTCCTCTTATAGTGTGATTGGAATCATTGTCCATCCTCAGAAGGACATCATGCTCACCAACTTAAAAAAATCCCTGAAGAAGATTTCTAGTGGATGTCTAGTCACACAAGATCTCATAGTCATTATCTCCAAGATAAGTCTTCCTAACACACTGTAAATGTGGTGTGGTAAAAATCATCGACTGTAGGTGTTCTTCAACATCCTAATCCTCAAGAAAAACTATGAATATGTGAACTGATTTGTTACCTCAATCAATAAAAATGAATGGGAAAATTTATTATGAGAATCTAATTCCACAACCATTCCCTTGGGTGGAACTCAAGATAGCACTACCTCCACCTTGGATGGGTGCACTGCCACTCCCATGTCCAAGAAGAAATATCACAGGAAGTTTACCACTAAAATTAAAGATTGTCTCCATAGAAGCTCCCCATAAAGATGGTACTCCCAGAGAATGTCTTTAGTTATCCTTAAGTGTGTCATGCTATCTATCTATGATTTTGTGTACATAATGATGTCATCACTAAAGACTATAATGAACCAATCCAATAAAATTTAACTATAGAATTCATAAGTCCCAAAAACACTATTAGGGTGTTCAACATGCCAAAGGGTATAAGAAAAACTAAAATCATTTGTTGTATCTTTTTAAATCCACCCTCATTATATCCACATCTTGAACCTGTAGCTGGTGATAACCCATCCTAAGGTCAAACTATGAGAACCACTTTACCTCTAACCACTGGGTGAAGAAGTCATTGATTATCTAGGTTGAGTGATCCTTCCTGAAAGTCACTTGATTCAGATGATGTTAATCCACACCAAACCTCAATCTCTCATCTTACTCATAGGAGAAAAACACAAGGTTTCCCAAGTGAATGCACTTAGTTTAACAAGACCCTACTATATAGATTCCTCCAATTACACCTCCATCTATCCCAGCTACATGAGGTCATATGATATAATAGCTCATATATATATCCATAACTGGTATAAGTCTATGTATAAAATGAACTACCTATGGGAGGTTATTCTTTCACAAATTTACCCATGTTTTTATAGTTGAAGCGGTCTCTTGTAGTGTAGCTTGAGTTTTTAAATCCTCAGAGAATGAAAAAGAAACCTACAAACACATAAATTATATAGATTGTTTTTAGCTATGAAGTGTCCAAATTGATTTTGATTTAAGATGGTTTAAATAAACACTAAGATACCTAGTGTATTCAATTTGAGAGAATGAGTTGATAATAGGTAATCACTTAGGCCAGATTGGATGAATTCCTTTTTAGACTATTTCAATTTCTTGAATTTGGGATGGGTTCATTCAATAAAGTAAAACTACCATCATAAATTACTGGTTTATTACCTACACACCAAAATTATAATAACCTATAAACTTGGATGATAATTTTTATGATCACTCCATGGTAAAGGTTCATATTAGTACTTGAAGCGTGTGGCCTTAAAATTCAACAAGGACGAAGAAGTTTTAAGATAATCAAATGAAATTATCAATTAAAATAAGTGATTAGACATTAATAGAGTGATAAATAACATCCAATATAGACCATTGATACTCCCTTGGACCAACCCATAAGAGTGTTATCCCTCCATTTATGCGTTCTCTCAATGGAAGATTTAAGTAGACTCATGAGTGTGGAATTGAAGAAGTCAAAACAACAAAATAAAAAACACTCCACTACTGTGTGAAGTATTTATCTCTTAGATATGTGAATAAATTCAAACCTTAATGAAATGATATCAATTTTTTTAATAAAAATAACATATAATTAGAATAATAATTTTTATTATGAGACTAAGGTGATTTGAATTACATACAATTGAACAAAGAATGTTACACATACAAAGTGGAACATAACATTACAATGAAAAAAACACAAGCCCCCCCAACTCCTCCACCAACACTACCTTAAATAGGGATTTTATAAGCCTTGGTTAGATCATCCAATATTCAAAGTCTTACCAATTTATTATGGTTGGCCTAGGTTGGTGGAAGGTTTGTAGAATATGGACTTTTCCACCCTTGACCTAAAATGGAAGCTAGCTTGCATACCTCTGATATATGTGTCCAAAAGAGATTCTAGATGAAATAATTTGGGTGGAATATATAATAAGAAATCGAATCCCAAGATTTCCCCAAAAATTATGTAAAATTTTAGTTTATTTGGATATTTTTTTGATATATGATCGAAATGGTGGTCTATTTTTCTAGGATATATAATCTGGCCTAGAATTTCAGATTCAACTTCGTCCAACTAGATATCCATTAAAAAAACCAAATTATAAATGGTAAATGTTTAATGAAATGTTTCCCATGATTTTTTCTATCTCCATTTAAATATTGAGAATTATTGGGCTAGGACCTTGGCTGCTACAGTCATTTTATTGGGATGATGTCCAGTTCACTTTTCCCAGAATATTCTTAGATCAAGGCCCACTTTGGTCATCTTACCAATTGATTATTTAATATATCCAAATGGATATAATGTTCCTCATATCATGGGAGACATGAAAATGAAATATTAAAATAAAATCAAGATCATTGGGTATTTTAGGAGGTGTTAAAAAATGTAGCATATAATAGTGCATTTTAAGAAGGAATTACAATCATAATGTGAAATAAATTTTAATTGGTAAAATGCACTAAAAAATGGTGTTTATGAATAATGAATCATATGAAAATTATATATATTAACAATGAATATTAACCTATTTTAGTGGCTAATCATAGGTCACCCTAAAACATCCTCAAGAAGGACATCCCCATACTCCTCCATTATCACAAGAAAATAAAAGGTCATAATATCAACTTCTATAAGGGTCATACTATCCAATTGATAGGTAATTTTTTGTATCCTCCTAAAAAAATCTCATCCTAATACACCTAGGATTAATTCTCAACCAAAAAGGAAAATCACATACCACCACCTTAGGTACACTATAACCCTCACTACTAAAATTCATCTAAGCGTGGATAGTATACAACCAGTCCATTCCAAGGAAAACATCATAGGGCCTCACCACCAGATGAAAAAAGATTCCATTTTAGGATATCTCTAATACTAGATTTATGTCACACTATCAAAAAAAGTGTGTGATCACTGATCATTTATTCATAATCCTCCATGCATATGGGTTGAGTTAAAATTCCCCACTGGTACTTCTAGTCCATGAACATGGGCTAAATCCATGAAAAAGTGGACTATGACCACATACCAAAACTGAAACTCGTGTAGAGAAGACACATGTCATACCTCAATCACACTCAGAGTGTGACAAACCGAATCTGGTCGCCACCAAAACTAGCACCAAACCCAGCCTGTGACATGACCTGAAGGGCATTCCCTATCCCCAAGGGCTGGAACAAGTGCCCGGGTATCATTAATTTAGTTTTGGGAACGATTTACCCGAGTTTGAAAGCATAAAACATTAAAAACAATCCATAATATAAATCCGAAATTTTTGAGCCAAACAAGACTTAAGTAAAAACCAGAACTGAGTAAATTGGTTTAAAGATAATACGAGTGGTCCAAATAAAAATAATTATATCATCAAGACAGCCCCAAGGACTCCACACGACTAGGGGTCATCACCCCCAAGCTATCTCCACAACTCCGCACCAAGGATGGGAACTAAAACCCTGAACCGCCATCACCCTTAGCTTTTCCTTTACCTGAATCAAACATAACCAAGTCTACTTATACCCAAGGGGTGTAAGTAGGGTGTGAGCCTAAGACCAATAGTATACCACCCAATGATTCCAAGGAGTAATAAATACAATGTGAAAAAGAAAGCAGTTTTCAAACGCATGGAAAAGTAGTGTTAAAATTTCAAGAAATGAAACCTCCAATTGAAAATAGATTTCAATCCAAAATTTTCAGAATATTAACAAATTAAAATAGAAATTTTAGATACTGTAATTTACTTCCAAACACACCCTAAGACATGGGTAAATACTACAAATCCAATAGGCAACAACATTGGGAACACCCTGAGGCACTAGGCTGTCTTGGGCCCTATGTACCTCGTACCTCGGTGTAAAGTAACCATAGAAAAATTCATTCTCATGCACGAGCCACTAGTAGGGAACATACCAATAACCTATTGGTCCCCAATAATCATCCACATAGTTTATTTAGAGTTTTATTTATCCAAATGCTAAGTGAAACAGGGACAAAACCCATCCGGTCCACTAGCCGTACTAGTATAAATCCGCCCCACCTAGGTACCTGGGCTTCCCCTTTTGTGATCAATAAATTTCAGCATTAAACATAAATCAATTTTCATATAAAACACCATTACTAGTCAAACACAACAAATATAGTATCTATCACATTTTATACCACTTAAAACACGCAATAAAACACTTAGATTTTTCATAAAACAATTCCTCAAAATCCCGTAGTGTTTTGGACAGAAAACTCCTTATAAACCTCACTTGCATACTATGTGCACATTTTTAAGTTTCCAAAACAGAAAGGGCAGCCTACTAAATTTCAGTGAAAACACAAAATCATTTTTAGGGCAGCCCCATATGGTTCAAGAAATGACATCATTGCAAAATCTCCATTTTTACACAACACAACTCTTAGAATTTCATGTGGTTCACAAACACCATTAAAACCAGATTTTGCAGCAACAAACACAAGGTATAATCATTAAAAACAGTATTTTTATCCCTATTATAGTTAAATAAAATCAACTAATTACTTATAGGGTATCCCCAATTAAACTAATAAAACATTTCAATGAAGAAACCCCCAATTTCACATGAAATTGGCATTTGGGATTCATTCTAAATACAAACACCACTAAAACTATTTTTTTCCAGAAATAATAAAATTAAATAAGCATGGAAATACTATAAAAACAGTATCTAATTCACAAAGATTTCATACACAATGGAATCACCTACCAAAACCAAGGAAACCCTTGAATCCTTTGTGAAAAAACTCAAACGCACCACCGCCGCACCTCAAGGAAGGTAAACCAGACCTAAAACCAGAATTTCAGACCATGAAACACAATATAAAACCCTAATTTTTAAACCCTAATTTATAGAAATTAGGAACCTCAATGATAAGGGATGAAACCCTAAGTACATTATATGTAACCCTAAACAAATTGAAAGAAGAAAGAAGGAGAACAACTTACTTAAAATATCTTGTAGAAATCACCCAAAAAAATACCAGTATCTGATTTTAAAAATACTCAAACCTTCAAGTGAGGTTAGAACAAGGATAAGGAGATCATTTAGGAATTTTAATGGGGGAAAAGAGTAAAAATTGAGAGAGTTATGAAGGAATGAACTTAACTCTTCAAATCTGGACGATTTGAGGAAGCCTATTAAGTTCGGTACCAAATCGTGATTAACCAGAGCTCCAAAGAGGGGGGAGAGAGAACGGTCGTGTGGTGGGGTTAAGTGGGCTTGTGATACACTTGGAATCAATGAAAAAATCACAAAAATTTAATAATTTATAACATAATCAATATTTATTTTTAAAACAGGAATTGGGCTTTCGTGTAGGCCCAACCCCTTAGATAAAAATCCAAATAAACCCTGGTTATAAATTTCTAAAATCTCCAAATTACCTTGGTGGTGTTAATATGTTATTGGAGGTCAAGTAGGAATTTGAATGGATAAAAAATGTTTAAAAATGAAAAAGTTATAAAAGATACAAAATTTATTTTTTAATCTGAAATTGGGCTCACGGTTTGGCCCAATTCATGAATACTCATCTATTCCTCCCTAAAACCTAGGGAAACCCCCAAAACAAAGCAAGGATGTAAATTAAATGAAAAATACATTTAAAATATGTCTTTTATGTGAAAATTCTCCCCACCATAAAGCATTACGTCCCCAAAATTCCACAACAAGACCAGATGAAAAAGCAAAGCCCAAACGATAGACCAAGACAGACTTCCTTGCCACGTTTTCACCCGCTTCAAAAAGGACGAACATCTACAGTTGATCAAACAAAGGAAGATAATACTCTCACCAACCAAAAATAACCCCACTTAATTAAAATTATGAAACACATTCAAAACAAATCCCAAAACAAAACATCTCAAACACTACAAGATGACGCTCAAGCAATCCACTTGAAACGAACAACGAACTCAAATAACGCTACCACAACATTACGTAAACAAAACCATTGGGTGTTCTCCAACCCCAAATTTACCCAATTAACAAATTTTTTGGATTGATATAATTGAACGATACTACCTCTTACCTAGAATACACCAAGGAGAAAACTGAGTCACTAGTACGGGGTGACCCAATCCGGACATCCCACCACTAGGGACAACTCAATTTCTAAGACAGAATAAGGATAAAAATTGGGGAAGGAACGAACGGTCTCCCCATCATAAGGGGTAAACTAACATTATTAATTTTAAAATAGAACACACATGATACCCATGATGGGATTACCCACCATAATAACAAACACAACTTTCCTTAAGACAAAATCAAGACACTAACAGGGGGCCTTGAACAGACTTCCCAGCATTAGGGGTAGATTAATATCAGAATTATTCCAAAGAAACTTACATGAGTACCATTGTGGGTATACCCCAAACAAAACCCAACCATCTTAACTAAATATTATGGGATAATAACAACAAAAAAACAACATAATTTTAAGGAGCTGGCATGGCCGCACGGTTAGTTCACACGGTTTGGGAAACCGTGTGTTAACTATGCAGATCATTCTGTCCAAAGAGGAAACTTCACACAGTTTTCTTGTCCAAGGATCATGGATGTGCGGAGACCATGCAGTAGCTAATGTCTCTTATCACATAGTCCCCTGGGTTGGCACATGGTTACTGCTAACCACGCACAAACTATGCACTTCAACCTTCCTAACCCAAATTTTAAACTTTTCTCCAAAAACACAAGGGACCCCAAAGGGGAAAAAATCAACTCAGGGTATGACATGGGAACAAGGTACTCACACCTCTTTCCACCAAATGTGAGAAATTGGAACAAGAATACGACACCAGAGGTTTAAACTATTCCTATCTTTCATATTGAGGATATGACCTTGACCAAAAGTTTGAATGACTCTAGGATTTACCCTAACTACGCGCCAGCTTCTCTCCGGGGCCTATGGCTGGAGATCAATGGATTGAAGCATCTTTGGCCTCACAGTTAGGATTTGGAAACCCCTAAACTAAACATCTTCTTCCATTTCCAAAAACAATTATACTGTAATCTCAGATGGTCTCATTGAGACATGACACACTTCAAACCCACTTTTCCCCAACCCATCATTTTACCAAAACAAGAACTTAGAGGATGCACACACATCGCCCCTTTTTTTCTTTGGATGCTAAACAGCGGAATGAAAGGACATATAGAAACACATTCCTCTAGAACATAGGATTTATAATTTCCTATAGGGATACACACATCCAACAAAAAATAGTGACTCTCATAAGATTTCACAATCTTCACCCTTATAGTCAAATGAACACATGACATCGCAAGGCATCACCGAACATAACCATTTTGGATAAAAGAAAACACAAAGAGAGGGAACTTTTACTGATTCCCAAACAGCACATGATTCCAGCAAGTGTCCATAATAGCCACTCTTGGCCAGATCTTGCACACTGGTGGGCTAACATGAACTCTTGCTTCAATGAGACTGACGAAAGACCTCGAGGCCCTTTAAGACATCATTCTACACTGAAAACCCTGAACTTCATTGACCTTAGACAACTTAGGAAACATAATAAACTAAGGTCTATTTCAACCTCCCACAAACACTCTCCCACTATAGGGGGATCCACATAATTGAAAAAGAAGAGGGGTAAACACAATCTCCAAACCTCAAGAATAAAGTCCTTATGTTGATCAATTTGAGGATCATCCAACGATGAATCACTATAGGCCAAACATGAATCATACATTAACACTTTATGGGGGAGTACCCTAGCCTACAGGAAAACCCAAGGACCCAACCAATCTGGTTATTTGGTCACAACAGACCACAAACCTGAACCGAACACATGAGGGAAGCCACCACATTGGCCTCCCAAACTTTTCCTCAAAAGAAACCACTGACCAACACTTCATTCCAACTTATCAATGAAACACAAACCCAAAATCGTTCAAACAAGAGGGGTTATTGAACTCAAAACATCCCACAATAATAATCCCGAAAACACATAATCCATACCTCCCAACCATACATTATCAAAACACAACACTTTCCTTCAAAAACATTATTTAAAAAAAATAGTGTTGCTGGGTTGCGCATTTAACAATAGTATCTCATGAGCCTCACACATGCATGTTTACATGCCACACTAGGAACCCACCTCATATCCATCCATATTCCCAAATAAACCTATTCATGTGGTCACTCTTGAGAGCACCAATTACCAAAAATCAAACCTTCCCTCTTTTTAAAATCAAAACTTTTAACCACACATTCCCTTTCTCAAAAACAATAACCATAATATCAAAACCCAAATTTTCATCTCACAAACCAATTTAGAAAATAATCTATAATTCAATAAAAGCACATATTCATGCCTTTCACAATCATTTCAAAACATTTCAACCCATTTCAAAACACTTCTAATTTAATGAAAAACACCATTTCATAAATCTCCATTTAATTAAGAACTCAACTCTTCTCATTTCAAGACAAGATTCTAAAAGTTCATAATTTTTTTTTGTTCAGTAGACACCAAACCCAAAATTCATCTTCAACCCCCACAAAAAAATTCTATAACACTTAATTCAATCCCAAAACACTTTTCCATGGTTTAAAAAAAATTCCACTAGAAACATATTTTCAAAACCCCAATTAACATAGTTCATAATTTCAAAAGAGGTGTAAACACATAATTTACCCTTTTGAAATACTTATGAAATTCCATTTATAGGCAATAAAAAAAATAATACCATTTTCACTTTACTAGAAAATAACTTCACAAAAATTCACAATCCTTAAAGTGAAGTCATTTTTTTTCTTAAAAAAAACCAAGTTTCCAAGATTCCAAAACAAAGAGACACAAGACAATGTGAGAGGAAAATAGTTTCGGTGGGTGACTTGGACATATGGTTGGCAGCCATATTCCAATCACTTCGCTGTCATAGAGATAATTCTAGGGAAATATCCACGGCTCCACATGGCTTGCCAGGCCCTGTGAGCTCACTGAGATTATTCGCCCAACTCTCTTTACATTTCCCATAGTCATCATTAAACCAAGAAAACCAAAGGACTCAGATAAATCCATACTTCCCATGGTGACTTGAATCCCGTCATGAGGTGTTCTGGCCAGGAACACTACCCATGAATGAAATTTCAAGTCCCAAAAATCCTAGCTCCAGACTATGCTGACTCTTCCCTAAATAACATGACCCAAGGAGCGAACCTGCTCTGATACCATTTTGTCATGAACCGAATCTGGTCACCATGGAAACTGGCACCAAACCCAGCCCGTGACATGACCCAAAGGGCATTCCCTATCCCCAAGGACTAGAAAAAGTGCCCGGGTATCATTAATTTAGGTTTGGGAACGATTTACCTGAGTTTGAAAGCATAAAACATTAAAAACAATCCATAATATAAATCTGAAATTTTTGAGCCAAACAAGACTTAAGTAAAAAACAGAACTGAGTACATTGGTTTAAAGATAATACAAGTGGTCCCAATAAAAATAATTATAGCATCAAGATATCCCCAAGGACTCCACACAAGTAGGGGTCATCGCCCCCAAGCTATCTCCACAACTCCGCACCAAGGATGAGAACTAAAACCCTGAACCGCCATCACCCTTAGCTTTTCCTTTACCTGAATGAAACATAACCTAGAATACTTACACCCAAGGGGTGTAAGTAGGGTGTGAGCCTAAGTCCAATAGGATACCACCCAATGATTCTAAGGAGTAATAAATACAATGTGAAAAAGCAAGCAGTTTTCAAATGCATGGAAAAGTAGTGTTAAAATTTCAAGAAATGAAACCTCCAATGGAAAATAGATGTCAATCAAAAATTTTCAGAATATTAAAATATTAAAATATAAATGTTAGATAATGTAATTTACTTCCAAAAACACCCTAATACATGGTTAAATAATACAAATCCAATGATCAACAACATTGGGAACACCCCTAGGCACTAGGTTGTCTTGGGCCCTATGTACCTTGTACCTCGGTGTAAAGTAACCATAGAAAAATTCATTCTCATGCACGAGCCACTAGTATGGAACATAACCATAACTTAGTGGTCCCCAATAATCATCCACATAGTTTAGTTAGAGTTTTTTTTTCCAAATTCTAACTGAAACAGCGACAAAACCCATCCGGTCCACTAGCCGTACTAGTACAAATCCGCCCCACCTAGGTACCCGGGCTTCCCCTTTTGTTCTCAATCAATTTCAGCATGAAAAATAAATCAATTTTCATATAAAACACCATTAATGGTCAAACAAAACCAATATAGTATCTATCACATTTTATACCACTTAAAACACGCAACAAAACACTTAGATTTTTCATAAAACAATTCCTCCAAATCCCGTAGTGTTTCGGACAAAAAACTCCTTATAAACCTCACTTTCATACTATGTGCACATTTTTAAGTTTCCAAAACAGAAAGGGAATCCTACTAAATTTTAGTGAAAACACAAAATCATTTTTAGGGCAGCCCCATATGGTTCAAGAAACGACATCATTACAAAATCTCCATTTTTACACAACACAACTCTTAGAATTTCATGTGGTTCACAAACACCATTAAAACCAGATTTTGCAGCAACAAACACAAGGTATAATCATTAAAAACAGTATTTTTATCCATATTATAGTTAAATAAAATCAAATAATTAATTATAGGGTATCCCCAATTAAACTAATAAAACATTTCTATGAAGAAACCCCCAATTTCACATGAAATTGGAATTTAGGATTCATTCTAAATACAAACACCACTAAAACTATTTTTTTACAGCAATAATAAAATTAAATAAGCATGAAAATACCATAAAAACAGTATCCAATTCACAAAGATTTCATACACAATGGAATCGCCTACCAAAACCAAGGAAACCCTTGAATCCTTTGTGTGAAAACTCAAACGCACCACCGCCGCACCTCAAGGAAGGTAAACCGGACCTAAAACCAGAATTTCAGACCATGAAACACAATATAAAACCCTAATTTTTAAACCCTAATTTATAGACATTATTAACCTCAATGATAAGGCATGAAACCCTAAGTACATTGGATGTAACCCTAAACAAATTGAAAGAAGAAATAAGGAAAACAACTTACTTAAAATATCTTGTATAAATTGCCCCCAAAAATACTAGTATATGATTTTAAAAATACTCAAACCTTAAAGGGAGGTTTGAACAAGGATAAGGATATCATTTAGGAATTTGAATGGGGGAAAAAGAGTAAAAATTGAGAGAGTTATGAAGGAATGAACTTACCTCTTCAAATCTGGAATATTTGAGGAAGCCTATTAAGTTCGGCACCAAATCGCGATTAACCAGAGCTCCAAAGAGTGGGGAGAGAGAATGGTCTCGCAGTGGGTTTCCATGGGCTTGGGCTCCACTTGGAATCACCGAAAAATACCAAAAATTGAATAAGTTATAACATAATAAAAATTTATTTTTAAAACAGGAATTGGGATTTCGGGAAGGCCCAACCCCTTAGATAAAAAACCAAATAAACCCTGGTTATGGATTTCTAAAAGCTCCAAATTACCTTGGTGGTGTTAATAGGTTAGGGGAGGTCAAGTAGGAATTTTAATGGATGAAAATGTTGAAAAATGAAAAAGTTATAAAAGATACAAAATTTATTTTTTAATCTGAAATTGGGCTCACGGTTTGGCCCAATTCATGAATACTCATCTATTCCTCCCTAAAACCTAGGGAAACCCCCAAAACAAAGAAAGGATTTAAATTAAATGAAAAATACCTTTAAAATATGTCTTGTATGTGACACAGAGTCTCAGGGTGATAATCCCACATTACGTGAATCCATCTTTCCCCTTTCCTAAATATCCTCCTTAACCAGGTCCTTCTTAAACACCTTATCACATCAAAACAACCTCAAACATACAAGTTGAAGGACCTCATCCACCACACCTCGACACTATCTACTTTGGGTGACACTGACTCACCTGTATGGTTTTAAGTCATTTCAAAAGGATTCATCTTGGTGGGGGTAGTGACCCTCTTCCTTTCATTCATGAAGTCATATCAAACATCTCCAACATAGGGCTCTATCGATGCCCCACATCACTCTGGAGAAGTCTCATCCCCAAGAACACCATCAAGAGGGGTCCTATACAAGTGGGAATTTGGTACCACATGATCATTCTAGTCCTCTATTACCTGAAAGAAGTGGGTTTGGATCACCATGAAATCTGTGAATTCTCTATCCCCAAAACTCATGATGAGAAAGTGATATATATGTGCCATGCACTGGTACCAACATAACCAATAACATCTCTATGAAGTAAATTATTCTCAAGTGAAACTATCTAGTTGTTTGAGGTCCACACAAGCTGGAAAACCCAGAACACTACCTCAAACCAATCCTACACTATCTGAGAGTCCAGATCTCCATGAAACCTCTACATTCTATGTTACTAGAACTCATGTAATGTGCTAATCCTGCATGTACCATCATTCTATCTTGTTAGATCCATTCACTTCTCAGTATGTAGACAATCATCTACCTAGACCATTATAGGTGGATTCATACACTACTCAATTGGTGGTAGCACTACTCAATGCCTAACTAGAGGTAACACCTCATGAAAGGGTCTGAGAACTACAAAATCACCACTTAATTAATCAACCTCATGGAACTATCTTGAAATCCTTGTTGACTATCATTGTAGAGGCATATTGAAAATTATCAAGATATACCATGGTATAAGAGAATATCTAGGGGACCCGAATCAAGTAAGAAAATTGAAGGGATCAATTATATATGATGCATGTACCACTTGTTCCCTATAATCTATATCTTGGTATAATGAGTAAAAAAGTTGGTAGTTAGAGTCCTGGTCAATGGATACATTATCAATCACACCAAAACTAGGTTCACTAGCCTGAAAGACACAATCCATATAGTTTGAAATTATTTCCCTATGTTCCAAACCAGTCCTCACCATTAAACCCACTCCAAC
This sequence comes from Viscum album, assembly GCA_963277665.1. Taxonomy (NCBI): domain Eukaryota; kingdom Viridiplantae; phylum Streptophyta; class Magnoliopsida; order Santalales; family Viscaceae; genus Viscum; species Viscum album. The sequence goes on along the minus strand of OY728120.1, from coordinate 1,974,714,913 downwards.
ATTGACTTAAGGATGAAATACTATGATACCACTCTATAATAACCTGACCCACTGGGACCTGCCTGGTAAGAAATAAGCTGAGTGTGATAACCCCAAGCCCAACTCCAATATTTTAGGTGCTGGAAACTAGTGCCGAGTAGGCATAAACCGAAATGGGAGGAATTATCCTAAGGTACCTATACACAACCAAAAATATTTAATCCCATAAAATATTGAAATTTAAAACAACACAACTAATTACAATGCATGAATACATCTAAAATCCCACCACCAGAGTATGACATGAGAAATGGTAGTGATAAAAGAGCCAAATACAATCCCCCCAAAATTGAAAATAAGTACAACTTGCTCATAAATATGGGTATAATATAAAATGTATCACTGGTAAGAACCTCAATATATCTTTCCTCATACTAATCTTCACCTGCTACTAGTCCTCCTAGGAATCCATCAAATTGCCTATCATCTATATAAGTCATGACATGTGCGGGAAGAGCCCATACAAGGGTGAGTATAACAACACCCAATAGGAAACCATGAAATAATAAAACATAATGCATCAAGAGTAGTCAGATAATAAATACACATTTCTATCAATTAGGATATTAGACATAATAAAAACAGAGGAATAAAACCTAGATAAACTCATAAAAGAAAACCAGTCTCAAAGGCCTCAACCATCACTTCCAGCCACATGATTTTTCTTGAGGCTTCAAGGTAACAATCATATGGGATGGCTCAATCCCTGATCCAAACTATCACTTAAGACACTCATTCAAGTGGTTGTTCTCATCCAGTTTCACCGAGATGTACTCATTGGATCTCAGAAGATCATGCTTTCTAGATAGGGTATCACATCTAGGACCACTAGGGGAATGCCACCAACTCCACTAGATCAATATTATATATAGGGGATCAATTCCCCATGCATGGTGGTCATGACGATACCCTGAACCTCACCTAGGAAGGATATGATAGAGGATCCCACCCCAGGACACATAGAGGGACCCCATGAACTTTATCTGAATTAGAACCCATAAAGGGGATCATGATCCGATGATAAGGATGTAATTCCTTGTTTTACTCTCATAGGAATGGACCATGGAACCATACTCAATTGAACCTGGTCTATAATAAGGAAACAAAGCTATCTAAGCTATCTTAGAGGAATTATATGTCCTGTATAGAGGGTACACAATGTGTACCTCTAATCCCAGACCAACCCTTGTCCCTGCCGGTTTTCCTATTCCCATGTTCATGTTACAACAAAACAACCCAAGTTAGCTAGAAAATTCACCCAATAAGTTATACCACATGGTGAATTAAAACAAAGCAAAAGAATCATTTCTCATGATAAAACTAAACAAGGTAAACTAACCAGGTACAATGAGGAAGCAAGAGAACATATCCATGAGAAGTACAAAGTTAAGAAAAACAATCCAAACTGAAAAGATAAAAATTTATGAGTCTAAAAAAGTAGTTGGTGTGACCATATGTAACCACCAAAACATACTGTTATGAAGATGATGATAACAAGAGAAATTGACATGCTACACAATTCCCTTTCCTTTACCTAATTCATACAAAAATAATCTATAATCACCCAAAGGGAAAATTAGAGCATGAGAATAAATCCCAATAGTATGTCACCAAATAATCTATAAATATTCTAATATAAGGAATTCATCAGTTACAAATTAAAAAAAATCCATTTTAAAAATAATTTTCATAAAGTAAAACCGTTTTATAAAAAAATTACTTTGGTTTTCATAAAAATTTACATACTCACCAAATCTAGGAATATGTAAAGAAAGAAGGTAAAAATCACGGATACACATTAAGATAAACATCTGAGAAAATAACCATGAAATACACCATCATGTGATAAACCAATCATAAATGAAAAGTCACACCGTTTGGGATCTAACATATGAGTATATATAATATAAATGTAAGAAAAGACCCAATAAAAGCCTAAGGTGGATCCAACTAATATAACCTATAGTGTAATTACATACACTAAAGTGACATAAAACCTCTTATGGAATTAAACTCACAAATAGTGAAAATTATATTCATGATGCACCCAAAGTTACCCAATGTGCTTAGTTTTCCAAAAACCATTTAAAGAAAATTATCACATTTTATATTTTTTTTCAAATTTAAGCCTTTATACTTCCATGATTGAAGACCAATTTCAAAATCAAAACCGCCATTTAAATCATTTAATCTAACACTTGGTGTGAAAAAACACATTTTGAAATAAATACACTTTAAAAACATGAATCTCATCCAAAGAAACCATTCCAAAGTAAAATCATTCACTTACATTGAATAACTCAAAAACAATTGACATGAACATATATAAATTAATGAATTAAACCATAATATAGATACTCCTACATAAATAATGGAGGAAAACTAATCACCATTGGAAAAGAATATTGGAAACAATTAGATCAGCCTTTGAAAGGAAATGCATGAGGGAAAACTATAAAATATCGATAGAAAACCCAAAATGATCACAACCCGATCCATAAACATAGCTGATGCCACTTATATAATAAATGGAAATGGAGAATCAGAAAGAAAACTTACCTGAGAGAATCAGTGCAATCATCACGGGGATAAAATTCTAAACAAAGTGATATGGAAGGAGAAAAATCACCCAATATCACCCTTGGGTTCAAGAGGAAGGCCTGCAGACATGAAACATGATAAAAACCACTAGAATCAAACAATTCATATTGTGTATACACAAAAAAAGGCATCGACTCAGGTTAAAAATCTTGATCCTGAAAATTTCACATTGTTAAAAGGTTACATGGATTTTAATTTTTCATGATATGAATTAGAATAATGGTATTTTCCATATAAATGATTCTTGTCATGTAACTTGTTCATGAAATGATTGTTTCTAGAAGGTAGTCTTCTATAGATATCTTGTAGAAAAAACCCCAAAAAATCAAAATCCCTCTGAATCCTTTGACACATTTATACATGTTTCCGTTAATTCAAACAAACAAACAACCCCAAACATTATATCAAAAAAGTTTCAAGAAATACCTAAAAGAATGAGAAGTTACAATTCTACCCATGAAACAATATTTATATCCCTAGAAACTCCTCAATATCAAAGACTTGTAAAAAGTGAATGTCAATGCTGCCTCATCAACATTGCCCATTCCCACATCTCATGGATATCTCATCTATACCTCCATGGTACATAGAATAATGGAATTGTTTTAATACAAATTTATTTCTTATGATGATCTATAATTTGAGAATTAGTTTCTCATCCCTAGTGGTGTTGGGATCAAGATCAACATCCTACCACTCAATCACATGGGAAGGATCTAAATGATACCTCATTATCTAGGAAACCTGAAACATGCCATGGATGTAATTCAAATGAGATGGAAAGTACAACTGATACTCCACCTTTACAATATACTACACAATCTCAAAAGGGAGAAAAAACATTGATGCCAACATACCTGATCTACTAAACCGATGGTGTACCAAATGAGGAAAGACTCTAAGAAAAACCCAATAACCAACCTCAAACTCTAGAGGTCAACAATGGTGGTCTGCATAGGATTTCTGATGAATCTATTCTAAGATCAATGTCCTCTGGATAAACTAAACCTTTTTTATCATTTCCAGAACAAGAATCATCCTAGTTAAGGACCATTCTCCCAAGAACCACCAAAATCAAGGACACATACTCACAATATATCCTCAATAATATGGATGTCCCTATTCATTTATCCATATATTTGTGGATGTTAATATGTGATCAATTTCAAATGGGAATACATCAGATATTTTAAACCTTTCAAAAATGTGGATTTGATCCTAGGGTCCCTATCAGAAAAAATTGTAGAGGGAACCCCATGAATTTTCACAACCTCTTGAGTATATAAGTCCCCAAGATGATCTAATTTTCCCATGTCCTAATAGGGAGAAAATACATAGATTTTGTGAGTCAATCAATGATCACCCAAATCGCTTCCATACCAATGGGAGTCCATGGTAAAATAATGGTCAAGTACATGGAAATATCATATCACTTCAACATCAGAATGGGTATGGGATGTAAGAAAACAACAGGTCTTTGGTACTCCGTTATATGTCTTTGAAATGTAAGACACCATGATACAAAATATAAAATCAACTGTCTCATCCTAGGCAACCAATACCTATTTATCAAGTCATGATACATATTGGTATTCCCAGGGTGTATCAACCAACAAGAATGGTGTACAATGTACAAAAAATCCTACCTCAAAGAAAAAGGATCAACACACCTACTTACAAAACATAAAGTACTGATGGTAGACTGATACCACTCACCCAAGGTCTCCCCACCATATAGGATTTCACTAATGTTATAGAACTCAATGTCATGTATTTTATTTAGCTGAACCCACTCATAAAATGATGATTCATCCTTTGTTAAATCTAAGTACACCTACCCACTGACTTATTCTACTCCCAATCTCATATTAGAAAATAGACTCATCAAATACCACTCTTCCATTGATTCGTTCAGGGGCTATGTCGGTAATTCCTTACTCAATGCATCAACAACCACGTTCCCTTTCCAAGTAGTATATTAATTATCAAAATTGAAACTCTAGACACACTTAAACCAATGTATTTTTCACATTCAAATACCTCTGAGTGAAAATATACTTTAGGATTTTGTGATCAGAATATAATATAAATTGATACCTAAATAAGTAGTGATGCCACATTTTTAGTTTATGTATAACTGCCACCAACTCAATATCATGGGTAGGTTAGTTCTTCTCATGAGGGAATAACAAGAGAGATCCATAATACATCACATGTTTCCCTCACATCAATACACTCAAAAAACCCATACCAAAAGTATCACAGAAAATGCTATAACCTCAACCTAGTTCTGAAAGAATCAAAATTGGAGTTGAATTCAACCTCACCTTCAGTTCCTTAAAATATCTCTGACATTTTTCATTCCCCTCTAACTTTACACTATTACAAGTTAAAGCTATCATTGGAGATGTAATCTTGTAGAAGTCCTAATCATACCACCAATAATTACTATCCAACCTCAAGCTGCTTCAAATCTCAAACACATTTCTGGGTTACTCCTAGGGCATGATCACCAGTACCTTTTTAGGATCCACAAAGACACCCCTCTCAAATATTACATTCCATAGAAACTTTAATTCTTGATTACAAACCCCACATTTGGAAATCTTACCATACAAACGATGTTCCCTCAATGTTCTGATAATGATATTCAAATGGTCTATGTGATTCTTCGCTAACTTAGAGGAAAACAATATATCATCCATGAAAAAAAAACCAGAGTATAATAATCGATGAAATATTCAGTTCATCAATTTCATAAATACCATAGGAGCATTAGTGATACTAAATGGAATAATAAAAAAAATCAAAATTCACATAACTTCTCTTAAATATTTTCTTAGGTATATCCTCTTCTTGTAATATCAATTAGTGGTACCTAGACCAAAGGTCAATCATTGAAATCCAACGAGTCCCTCTAAGTTGAAAAAATAGATCATAAATCCTGGGAAAGGGACATTTGATCTTGAAAATCAATTGATTTAACTTTCAATAATCAATAAAAAGTATGTATCTCCCATTTTGATTCTTAGAAAAGAGGACATGATAAGCCCATGGTGATATGGTAGGGAAAATAAATCCCTTAAACTATAGTTCTATAAGCTGGACCATAAGTTCCATTAACTCACCATGTTCCATATGATAAGATAACATAGAAATGGGAATCATACCAAGTAGTTGGTCAATGGTAAACTCAATCTCTCTCTATGGAAGTAAACCATAAAATTCATTTGGAAAGACCTTGGGGCACACAAAAATCACCACAGGAAGTGGATTGATCAAACAGGGGTCAACGATATCTAGGATTTTTTTTGACAACTGACATGATAACACCCCAACATATGGAACAACATGACCCACTCTCCCTATAAAAAAATACCACTCACCTTGAATGACATGAGTGATTTCCTATGGAGATAAAAACTAAACCTAATGACAATAATAGTTAATCTGTGACTTAACACTGATCATCCAATCCATGAGAATAATCAGTTCAAGGATATGAAGATTAAGCACCAATAAGTCCCACTCTACATCAAGTTCAACTATTTTCACTCGACATATAGAACACTTGAAACCTTGTTCAGACCTATTTACCAAATGTGTGGAAATATCCAACAAGAAAAACATAATTTATGAATGAAATACCAAAATTTCAACTAACTTTGATGATATAAAATAATGAGTAGCACCTATATCAAACAAATCTATCACCATAAAAGATATAATAAACACCGTACCTCTAATAGTAGCTGGTCCTCCTGTATATTCCTCTGGTGCATACTCCACCAGATAAATACATCTGGTTTCAGCTTCTAACTGATCTCTCTTTTCAACATATACAACCCATTTAGCATGAGGATAAGATCCATCTCCCTTTTAAGCATCGATACAAACCTATAAAACCTTTGTGAGAGTGGATCCAGCCTTACTTACATGGGAAACCCTTTTAAAAAAATACCTCAAATGGACAAATTATCCATAATGATGAAAAGTATTGGGATCCCTTGTATAAATAGGCTTAGTACGACCATACATTTTACACTGATATAAAACAACCTACTACTATCTTGAGGAATCCCTCGAAACTAGTCCTAAAGAAAAAACTGGCTACCTTTTCCCTTCCTTTTCTATCCAAAAGATACATCCTGACTAACAATATCACTAATTGAAGATCCACCAAAAATTGTTTTTCCAACTATGCCATCCTTTTTTAAAGCTTCCTTATCGACTACCTCCATAAAGGTTGGAAGGAACATGAGAATCTATGTTAACTAAATATCATCCCTTAATCCAAACTCAAACCTCCATGCCTTAAGGTAGTCATTGGTGCCTAGATCTGGTACCAAATGAACCAACTTAGAAAAATGGGCAGAATACTCTAGAATGGTATGCTCCCCTTGCTCTATGTTTATAAAATCTCAGGTATTTCTTCCTCATAATGTATCAGGACAAAACTTTTGGTTAAAGTCTTTCTTGAAATAAGCCTAGGTAAGATCCTCATGAAACATAACTTGCACAATAGAGTCCCACCACCTTCTTCCCAGTCCCTCAAGAACATACATAGAAAAATCCACCTTAGAGTCTTCAGGAGTTTTCAACAATTTGAATATCCACTCAATCCACTCAATCCATTATTTAGATTCTTGGGGTACATTTTCACCACAAAAGATAGGTGGATACTAGTTAGTAAATTCTAAGCCGTCATCCACTGCTCATCTTGGGTTCCTGACACCTATTTGACATAGAGTTTGAATAGTGTGGATTATAGATTCTACCAAAGAAGGGTTCACTAAAGGATTTTATTATGGAATTTGTCTCATAGATTCCTTTCTCAGACCGAGAAGAGAACTTCTAATAGGAATTATATAACAAAAATAAGATAAAAAACCCATCAGTCATGATCATATTCAGAAATTGTAGGACCAACTTTTGGTATCTATATCCATGATAAAAAAAATAATTTAAATAAATTATAGATTTTATGAACAATGAAAGGTAATACGTCCTTTTAAATAAACTCTATATCTATTTCACTCAAATGGCCTTAACCACCATGTCTCAATCTTGTAAAAAAGTCCCTAACCACCCATGGTAACTCAGATTCAATCATGGAAGTGAGCTGGCCAAACCCCTTTTCCAAACCTACTATCTAAATTTCAATGGTCCTAAATTTGGTATATTAAGACACTAAAACAAACCCTAGAAGTGTCAAAACACTTTAGACTAGGTAATGGATTTTATAATAATTTTCAATGAACCAATCCAGGTTAGCTTGACAAATCAACCAAGAAGGTCCACCGCATGGTGAAGTAATGAAAAGAGGAAGTAACATGTCTCATGATAAACCTAAACAAGGAAAAACAATATGGTACAATGAAGAAGTAAGAGAACATATACCTGAGACATATAAAGTTAAGAAAAAAATTATAAACTAGAAAGATAAAACTTAATGATTCTAAAAAATTCCCCAGTGTGACCATCCACCACCACCAAACCATCCCACTATAAAGATGATGATAACAAGACAAACCATCATGATACATAACACCCTTAACCTTAACTGAGTCCTACAAAATAACATCTAGAAACACCAAAAGGGAAAAGTATTATGTTATCACAAATAATAATAGGATACCACTAAAGAATCTGTACGAGTTATAATATCAAGAAATCATTACTTTTAGATTTAAAACAAGTCCATTTTACAAAGTATTTTCATAAAGTAAATCAATTTTATTAAAAATTCCTTCAGGTTTCATAAAAATTACCACATTCATCAAATCTAGGAATATGACAAGAAAGAAGGTAAATAACCATGGATACACCATAAGATAATCATGTGAGATAATAACTAAGAAATATACCATGAGGTGATAAAATAATCATAAATGAAAAAACACACCAGTTTGGATCTAACCTATGGGAATACATACTAGACATGAAAGAAAACCCCTAATCCATGACTAAGGTGTATCCAACCAATATAACCTATAGGGGAATCACACACACTAAAGTGGTATAAAACCTCTTGTGTAATTACATACACAATGAGTGACAAGTCCATTCTCGATGCACCCAAGGTTACCCAATGTGCTAAATTTTCCAAAATCCATTTAGAAAATTCTCACATTTAATAAAACCTTTTCACATTTAATCCTTTCCTCTTATGATCTTGAAGAACCATTTCAAAACCAAAAACCAACATTTCAAGTATTTAATCCAACACTTAGTGTGCACAAATCCATTTTTAAAGAAAACCCCTTTAAAAACATGAATCTTAACCAAAACAACCATTCCAATGTAAAATCATGCACTTAAATTGAATAATTCAAAATAATTGAAAAAAACATATAGAAATTCAAGAATCATCCCCTTGTATATAGAAACCTTCCTCAATAATGGAAGAAACCTAATATCCTTCAAAAATAGAGATTGGAAAAAAGAAAACCAACCTTTTAAATATTAGGAATGAGGTAAAAATATAAAGGATTAATAGAAAACACAAACCAATCAAAAGATGATCTATAAAAATAGAAAAAAATACTAGAATAATCAATGGAAATGAAGAATTAGAAAGGCCAATTACCAGGGAGAAGCGACACAACATCTATGGGGATTGAATGCCAAACATTGCAATCTAGAAGGAGAGATATCACCCAAAATTGTCCAAAATATTCTTAGGGTTTGATAGGAAGGCGTACATATCTAATGTAAAAAGATTAAGGAATGAATCATTATAAAAATTGTTGGAATCATACAATTCACATTGTAAACCCCTTTCTTGGAGTGAATTCTAGCGATTTTCATATACAGAAAAAGGCACTGCCTTAGGTTAAAAATACTGATCTTGACCATTTAATGTTGTTAAAAGTTTTCATGGATTGTAATTTTTCATGCTCTGAACTAGAATCAGGGTATCTTCTCTATAAAGTATTCACATTGTGTAACTAATTCATGATTTGAATGTGTCCAGAAAGAAGTCTACTGCCCAAATCCTATAGAAAAAACCCCAAACCAACTCCAAAGCCCTCCAAAACCTTCGAAACATTTATACCTAGACTCTATTTATTCAAACAAACATACATCACTGAAATTTATAACAAATAAGTGTTAAGAAATACCTAAAACAATGGGATGTTACATGTGTACACCTAACTATGCCTATGTATCACTGGATGCACCCTTGTACTTGGACGTGTCTGAGTATCAGGTCATGTTCATGTACACTGCCCATGAACATGTGTTTGGCCATGTTCGTGCCAATGTACTCCTGAATTACACACCAAGTTTCGTTCACAAGGTCACATGATGTGTGACACATGACACATGGTTTGTGATATTTAATTTCGTGTGAAATCCAAGAACTGCAGCCATGGGACCCCACACAACATGTGTTCTTTGGGTTACACACCGTGTAATGAAGGATATTCCATAATCTCACAAATCTTATCCATGTCTTACTTTTACACCACCACCATAGAAAATCACACCCTGATATCACAGATCTAGGGTTGATCGACCATTATATTACCGATCATTGGATTTTGGCTATTGATCCACTTGAATCGCATCTCACGTCGCATACCTATGCTGAGACACCCAATCCATGTATATAGTATCCTGATCCAATGTTGATCCATCATCATGCAATGCGACCATCTATCTTCATCCCAAACTCATGATAACTATCCATTTCACCAAAGATCATTTGTGTAATGACCATCCACCAGGTATTTTTCAGACTACTGTCCATTTGAAATGACAATGATGATCATACATAGAATGGGGAGAGAAATAAATAAACCATAAAATGAGGAATTAACCTCATATTTGTTCGATTTGGTATTTATTTATTTTTCCATTAGAATGACTAATAAAGAGTAATATCAATCAAAAAATTGAAATCCTTAAATCTCGAGAAGAATAAACCCAAACTCGTGAGCACAATCGACCTGTAAAATAAGAATATTAGAAGAATTTATTCATTTTCACCATGGGATAAATAAATGGAGATAAATACATATAAAAAACATCCTACTTTAGTTTGGGTTGATTTCTAATGAAGAACAGTCACATATCGACATTGTTGGCAAGATCCCCAACCTTCATTGGTGGAATGATCCTCGATCAAGATCTCGATCCATTGTCATTTTCCAAGATCACCATAAATATACCCTCTCAAAATATTAGGGTTATGTGGTTAACCCTAGGATTTAGTTATAATATTATATTTTTAAAGGTGTCTAGGTCCCCATGTTAATACATAATAAAATAAATAAATAAATAAATAAACTTATTTTATTATTTGTGCCTATTAAACTTTTTAACAAATGCCTAATGCTGACAAAGATTATGTCGGTTCTAGGTTAAATATTACATTCAAAAATCAATGAAGTCCACCAATTTCTGATCTGAGAATTTATATAGGAGTTATTTCACTATTTAAAGAAAACTTCAGACACATGATATCAATATGATTAATATTTTTATAATATCAGTACTGGGATCATTGGTCCTCAGAATCTCATGTTGTCTCAGTACCTAGCTCTGAAAATAATACTATGTGTATATATATATATCAAATATTTAAATGAAAAAAAAATTACAATATTTATGTATATTTAAGGATGTTTTAATGTCTTACCTTTAAAGTAAGAGTTGAATTTGGATATATTTTTTTAATTGAAAAATAAATGATTTATAGTTGATTTTTATCCCATGTTTGATAGGATTGATGATTTTTTTAGAAATTTGATGATTTAAAGGGGGTTTTCTAAATGGGTGTGGCTTATATTTTAAAAAAAGTTTTTCTTTAAAATGGATCAAAGGGTTTTTGTTGGTTTCAAAAGATTTATAAAGTGGTTTTAGAAATGATCTTACATTGAGAAAGATATTTTGATAAAATGGGAGTTTTTATTTGTGAAATGGATTGTGATATATCTTATTTGATATGGGAACATTTTTATGATCATGTTGTCATAGAGTAGCACATGGGTTATCTAGGGTGTGATTGTGGGGTTTGTTCAATGGACCATGAGATCCTTAAGAGGGAAGACCATGTGATATTCTATTTTAGTTTGTTTGATAGTATGTATGATTCATCTTAGGGAAGCCTGTGCGAGTTTCCATTTTGGTTTCCAAGGGACTGTGAGAGCCTTTGGTTAGGAATACTGAGAGAGATTCTATGTTGGTTTCCAAGACACCATAAGAAATATTGGAGTTGGGACCAAGGAAGACCATTTGAGCTTCCATTTTCTTAGTTAGCTAGAATACTTTTTTACTCACTCACAATAGGACTAATAGTTATATCCCAAGGTGAAAATTACTAATTCCATATTTTTTTATATAATTTATGGATTTTATTAGTTCTATTTTGATGTGATGAAATATATTATTCCTATTTTCCATTGACGTGGTTACATGTTACTGATGTTATGATCACCTTTTGTTTTTCCTTGTTTGTTATATTGATCATGTTATGCCTTGTAGTTATGTTTTTCTTCTTATTCCATGTTTTGGTTTTTTGGGAAAACCATTTTTTTTGTATAGAAAAACCAAAGTTATTTCGAAGGTTTCTCTAAAAATGGAATGGTTTCAAAGCATGTTAGTTTAAAAAAATTAAACTACTTTAATGGTTTTCATGGGTAAAATCCTTAAATAGATTCATGGAGATATCCTACAGGGCTTTGTGCCTCACACACTACTCAAGAATTTGGTAATTTTGGAGAATTTGTTTTATAGAACACATATAAAGGAAATGGAATCATGTACTAGGGTGGATCTTCATGATTACCATTTTCCATTGGTTGATGGAGGAGACATGTTCTCACCAGGTTGGCTCATGGGGAGTCATTTTTGGATTTTGTATCTGTTTGGTTGTATTTATGGGCCTTATTTAAAAATTTTCCCATTATTTTGAGTTTTTGATTTTTACTTGAGATACCATGTTTTGTTAGTGATGTATTTTTGTCACTTATTATTTACTATTAGTCTTTTTTCATTCTCTAGAAGTTTATTTTTATGAATTTGACTATGATGTTAGTGGTATGACCATCCCTTTTAATGGATGGGTCATTTTGATCACTATTAGAGAAAAATTTCCAAGAGATAGTTAGTTATTCTTGGTGATTGTCACAATCTTGTGGTGATCTGGAACATGCTTCAGGCCATGTGGTGGACCGACTTGGGTGATGGGTTGAGGCAACCCAAGTTGGTTCAGTATGGTTTTTTACTCTCATTTAGTGTTTTTAAAGAATGGTTGGCTTCAAAATAATGATCAAGAAGTGTTTTGAAATATTTTAAAAGGTTAAGTGTTTTTAAATAATTTTTTTTGGATTTTTTTTGAATTCATGGGTAAGGGTGTTGGACTTTTAGCTTGAGATAAAGCCTTAAAATGTATTTTTTTAGTTTTTAAAAATAAATTCAAGAATAAAAAAAACTATTTTTTATGTGTATATGATTTATAAAATAAAATTTTGGATGTTATGTCAAGGGGCTTGTGGTGATTTGGTGAAAGTGATTTTGAAAAGAAAGATTTTAAAGTGTTATCTTTTGGTGATGTGTGATTTTATATTTTTCCCATGGTTGATATTTGAAATATCTAATTTGATTGATAAATATGAATCAGTTGGGTCTATGTTTCATGTTATTTATGTTTTCCTCATACGAAGGACTTCATGGAAAGTATAAATTCTATGATTTGAGCTATGAGAAGGAGTCTTGAGTTTGATCTAGATTTGAATGAAGATGATGATTATTATTTTGGGATTTATGTTCATTGACCTAAGATCTGAATTAGGATTTGAGTAAATTATTTCTTGATGTGTTCATTGAGTATCTTATTATTCTTACTAGATGATATGTTGTTTATTTTGTGTTAGGAATACCTCAGTGGTTTGGTTTGATATTTGAGGTTTATTGTATTGATGGTGTTGGTTGTGTTGAGGCTTGGATCTTAGTGTCTTGAATATAAGGAATCGTTGGGTCCATTAATGGTTAACTAGGATGTGTATTTCATTATTTTAGTTGAGAAATTATCAGTGTTGGATTGGGAATTTTATGGGTTCACCGTGGGATGTTATTCTAGGATTGATGTCTGAGGAAACCCTTTTTTTAGTATGATGACCCATGGTGGGAGCAATGCAGTTTCATTATAAGAAATTTTTATGGATTTTATTCTATTTATTATTGGTGGTAAGTGGTTTATGGAATTGTGGATGGATCTTATATTATGGTTGTTTGAATTATTACATGTTACTACTTTTCTTACAGGATTTGGATATGGATTCCTGTATGGTAGTTGAGGTTTTTGGAGGTGTATTTATCTTTAAATTCCCCATTTAGATGAATTATAAATGGTGGGGATATATATCATAGGTATCTTTCTATCTTAATATTTTTATTTTGTGACTATGGAAGACTTATACTTGGAGAAATTCAAATATGTTTATGCATTTATCCCATTGTTTATGAGGAGTAGTTTTATGATTAGTGAATCCTTAGGGACTTCATTAATTAAATGTTTTTCAACCACCTACCTCTTGTCATGAGATGTTATTGTGTTTTTATTCCATTATGAAGTTCTAAAATAATTTTTTTTATTTTTAGTCAATAAGGAAATGTCAATAAGTTTTCGAGACATAAAGTTAAAGTCCCCTGAGATAATAAAGGTGATGCCATGTTATATGGAAATTTATTTTTGAGGCTATAATTTGGTGGTCATAATTGGAAAAATTTGTGAAACTTGGAATAATCAAGGCATAAAAACATTTTCTATATGTGACTATTGATTTATTTGGTATTCATGTAGAAATAATGACAAGTACTGATGGAGGTGTTCTATTTCTATTTATAATAGCTTTGAAAAGACAAGTTTACAAGAAATAAAAAGATGGATGATAAGTCCAATAATACATCCTGAGTTGTTTCTATGATTGACTAATTGAATAAGTGTTATAAAACACTTATAACAAGGTTTAAATATATTTAAATAATGCTGAAAGTATAATGGAATTGAAGGTTCATGGAATACTCTATTTCTGGAATTTTATATGATGAAAGGTATTGGAACTAGAGAAAAAGAGTTTACAATTATTATAATAATTTATGGAAGTATTTGGAATTGTTATGAAGTGATTTGAGTTTATTTATAATTCCTTATAATACATTAAAGAGGTCCCATGAGTGTTTGAGTTAAATCTGGATGTTCTTGAAGAGTGCCAAAAATTTGAAAGGAAAAATATTTTACGTGCGTAAGATATTTGTGGATGCATTATACATTTGAGGTCACATAAGAAGTTTTAAAATATGAGTAAGACATTTGAGGCTGCATATGATATTTTATTTATATGTAAGATATTTCAGGTCACATAATAAGTTTTACCTATATGTAAGAGATTTGAGGTTTTGTAAGAAGGTTTACCGACGCATTAGATATTTAAGGTGCACATATGATGTTTCTAGTAGGTGTAAGAAATTTGACTCCCGTATGATATTTCTTTGCTCATATGAGATTCCAACTTATAGAAATTTAAATAAAACTACAGAAAAAAACATTGAATTTCTATAAGAAATATGGAATATTTAGAATAAATAATTTTAATAAAATGCGAATGAAATTAGTTGACTCTACTACTATAATATTCATGGATTTAAAATATTATGACCAATTAAATGACCATAACTCAAGAAAAAAAATGGAGGAAGGTGAGTTCCACACTTCAAGATGAATCCTCCACATCACATGCTTGAATGGAATAATTTGAAAATGTATTTTAAAATAAATTAAAGTCATATTTTTTATAAATTAGAGTAATGATATTTTATATTTCTAGAACCAGAAGGAAATAAATCCTGTTTCATTAAAAAATTAAGAAATAAAATTTTATTGATAATTTAAATGAATTTTAATGAGGAAAATGAAATCTGATTCCAATTGAATGATTTAATATGGATATCACTGCTTCTGTTGAAGATCAAGGATATTCCAAAAGTCCATTTTGGAAACTAATATTATTCACAAAATTATTTTGAGAATATTTAGAGATATCAGGAAAATTCTGTGAGATAATTATGATATACTTGATACTTTATAACAATGAAGATAGAACAAGGAGTTCAAATCTTGGAGATATTTTGTAGGGGGAGAAGGCCTACTGCCTGTGTATTCTAAGTACTAAGAAGAACTAGTTTTTTTGAAGAACTGAAATGATGATAAATATAAGAGATCATGTGCTGAAGAAGGAATGGATTTATATAATTAAATGTGCATATGAGAATACCTATTAATCAAGCCTATTCATAGAGTAATATTATATTAAGTGGTGAAGAAACAAACTAGAGTAAAATGTGATCTTTCTTTTTGTAGATCAAAATGATTTTTGTGAAGGAAGTGTGATTGAGGTGTATAAATAATCATGTGAAGGAGGATCATAGTGTGAATCTATGTTGATTTGATTGGAAGTGTCGGTGGTGTAATCACTTGTGTCTATAGTGGTTAATATGTGATTAAGATGTCAAAACAATCATGATAAAGAGTTGGTATTTAAGGTCAGACCTTGTAAATATTATTATTCTTATTATGTTCTTTTAACTAAATTAATATGAATAAGAGTGAGGTAATTAGTTTACCATGGATCAATACCTTAACCCACCACATAGTTTTATTTAAAAGGGTGTAACTCCTAAAAAGAAAAAGTGATCACTAATTCACACCTCCCTCTATAATGATCCAACCAAATTTGAGAAATTTAATTAGTATTAAAGACTGGGTTACCTCTGGATATCTATACATATTTTGAGTATAGAGATAATGAATTCAATAAATATTAGTGGTGTTCCTACTTTTTATGGTAGGAACTATCACAATTGGAGGAACATGATGTTACCCTACCTCTTATCATTTGGCCTAGAAGTTTAAAATACCACAATAGTGGGATTTCCATCCATTATTGAGGACACTTATATGAAACTTTCTAAAAATGGAAATATGATGAATGATGGTAAGGTTAATAATACCTTTTTTAATATCATTTTTAAAAAATGACTATACAAATTTCATGAGACATCAAACCATTAAGTAATTTTGATAAAAATTGAGAATCAATTATGAAGACAATGTTATTTTTAAAGGAGAAAAAATGCAGGTTTGAAGAAGCTTGTCTAAAGATATTAAAAAGAAATATGAGGGGAATAGTTATGAATATTTTACAAAATTTAATGATATATTCATCCACATTCAAGGACTTGGTGATAAGATGGATGATTCTACCATTGTAAATAAACTTATTAGAAATTTTATGAATAGTTTTTATCCCATGGTTTTGGATTTAGAATATAGGTGAGATCTATCCCTAGATAAAAATCATAAAATTCTAAAAGAATAAGAAATAATAATGGATTAATATTTCAATAATAAGATAAATTATGAGATAAATTTTTAATTAATGAGAAAATGTAAAGAAAAAAAATGATCAACTTGTATAATCAAGTGTCTCTAATGATGATAAATCTGATGAGTATCCCAATGATATTATTTATCTATATCAAGAATGTTTAGAAAGGGAAAGTGGAATGGGAAAGGAAAAAAATGATAGAAGTACTATAATTATGATGGAAATGGAAATGTTTTGATAAATTTCTCAAAGAAAAGGGTTGTTATATCTGAATGAGATAAAGAAGACGAGAAACTAAAAAAACTGAAAAAATATAAGAAGAAGAAAACATCCTCGATGATAGTTCTAAGAAGAAAAATAGGTCCCTCCTTATTCTATATTTTCTTGTTTATTTTTGTTAACATACATGGAATTAAAGGATGATGATGAGTCATATACACACTATACAGAAAATACATGATACTTCATATAATATATAAACTTCCATGTTAAATAGGAATAATGGGAAACCCTTGAGGTTGAGCGATGATGAGGAGAAGCTATCATATTACTGGTTTCTGGTAAATCTATACATTCTGGAAAACTATACAATAAATGGAGAAAGAGGTATGTTAATCACATTCTAATCCCTTATTTTTGTTTATGTAAAAAATATTTATGAATGGGGAGTGTCATTTTATGAAAAAAATGAGATATAGGGAGAGTTTAATGATTTTTATTGAATTTTTTATGTGTTTTCTTAGGTTTGGGTAGGATAAAAAGTTTTCGTGATAAATTTGTTTACGAGAATCCCCAAAACATTATAATCTAAGTTTATATCACATGATGAGACCATTACGTACATATCTAATATCATGGTGAAATTTATCTTGTAATCTACATTAGGTTATCCCATGTTGACTTATAGTTGATTAGCTAAAGGCTCTTCTATAAATTTTTATTCAATATAATCTTTATCTCTACAAGTTTACAAAGGATTTTATTAAATATAGAGAAGAATTTATTTTAAAAATATTAATAAGGAGGCATGAGGAGTCCCCTATATTCCATTTTCATTTATTTTCAATAAGGGGAGATGAATTTCTTTGACTTTGGAGAAGATGAAATATGTATTGATCAAAAAATATAAAGGGAGAGATTAAAGTTCCCAAATAAAGAATTTATATTTTTTTTCAATACGGTAGTGTCAATGAGGCTTTGAGAAGTATAGTAAAAGTTTACTGAGATGATAAAGTCATTACCATGTTATATTGAAAATTATTTTTTAGGTTGTATCTTTGTGTTCATGCTTATAAAAATTAAAAACATTTAGAAGAATCAAGATATAATTTTTTTCTATATATGATGATTGATATAGCTAGTATTCATAGAGAAACAATGAAAAGTATTGATGAAGGTGTTCTAGTTCTATCTGTAAAACCTTTGAAAAGATGAGTGTATAGGAAAAAAATATGGATAAAAAGTCTTAGAAGACATCCTATCAAGCTTCTATGATTAAATTCTAAAATCAGTGTTATACAATAAATGGATGGATGTTTGAAGAGATTGAAATGAGGATAAAATTATAAAGGTAGTGAAAGTTTATCTAATACTATATTTTGGGAAATTGATATACTTCAAGTATTTATAACAAGCTAAAAATAATTTGAAATTATTCTAATAATTTTTGGAATTATTTATAACTTTTATAAAGTGATTTTAGTTTATTGATAAGGACTTAAAAAATGTTGAAGATGTCCTGAAGGTATTTGAGTTAAATATATAAGTTCTGGATGAGAGATAAAAATTAGAAAATTAAAATATCTTACATGTGTAAGATATTTTAGGATGCATAAGAGGATTTACCTATACGTAATATATTTAAGGAAGCATATGATATTTTATTAAAATATAAGATATTTGAGTCTCTATAAGAATTTTTATATATACATAATAGATTTTAGGTGTGCGCAAGATGTTTCTACTGAGCATAAGAAACATGATACCGGTATGATATTTCTCTACTCATATGATATCCAAACTTAGAAAAATTTTGTGAAAAAATAAGATAAATAAACTTCAAATTTCTATAATAAATATAGAATCTTTAGAATAAATATTCTAAATAAAATGAGAATGAAATCAAGAAATGATTCAACTATAGACTTCATAGATTTAAAATAATATGATAAATTTAATGATAATAATCCATGATGAAAATGGAGGAATATGAATTATGCATTTCAAGATGAATCTACAATATTTTATACCATCATGTAAGAATTTAAGAGGATTTTGGAGAAATTTTAGATGCATATTTTATGGAAATTAGAGACAAAATATTTTATATCACTTGAAGTATAAGGAAATAAATATTGAGTCTTTATGAAATTCAAAAGGAATATTTAATCAATAATTCAAATTAATTCGAATGAAGAAAATAAAATTCGATTTTGATTGACTAAATTAATATGGAGATCACTTCTATTGTTGAAGATCAAGGAGTTTCCAAAATTTTATTTTAGAAACTAATATTTTTCATGATATTAGTTTTTGAATATAAATATATTGGAAATAAAGAATAAAGGTGTTAAGAAAAAATTAATAGATCTCCTGAACACTATGAAAGATAATTTTGAGAGTATCGATACTTTACAGTATCAATGAGATAATAAGGATTTAGAATCCAAGAGTTCTTTTGTTGGAGCATAAGACCCACTACCTGAGTATTTTAAGTACTAAGAAGAACCAGTTCATGTGAAGAAATTGACTACTGATAAATTTAGGAGTTCATGTGATGAAAAAGGCCGATATATATAGACTTGAGGGTGTAAATTGGTAGTCCTATTGATCCAACCTATTCAAGAAGGAATATCATATCAAGTGGTGTATAATAAACCTAGAGTATAAGGAGAAATTTCCTATTGGGGATCAAAACTATTGTTCTGAAGGACGTGTGATTAGGGTGTATAACTAGTCATGTGAAGGAAGAATACAATGAGACTCTATTTTAATTGGATTGGGAATATTTGTGGGGTAACCAATTTTATCTATAGTAGTTAATCCCTGATTGAGACATCTAAAAATCATGACAATGAGTTAGTATTTAAGGGTGAACCATGAAAACACTCTTATTCTTTTCCTCATCTTTTATCTTCTTGAATTCAAGTAAAGGAAAGATAATGGATTGAGACCTTAACCACTCAAAAAGGTTGGGTTAAAAGATATTAACTCATAAATTTCACGACCTGACCTTGGGGCCCGTGCCGTGACTACCCCAAGACCGCCTTCCATAGGCCAGGGGCTGGAGACTAGCGCCAAAGGCGAAAATCCTGATAAAAAGGGAAGGCATTGCCTTTATATAGTAAACAAGCACAACAGAGTACGCAACACAAGTAAGAACTAAGTAAAATGAGTACAAAAAGTAAGTGCTGATTGTAAATGGACCAGTATTCAAACCCAACTGAAAGTACAGAACAACTAAAAGACTAGTACAACAACAGTAAAGTAAAGCAGAAACTACTAAGTCATCCTCTAGAAATCCCACCTGAATGGTGGGTACAGATAGTCTCCTCAACACCTCGGATCCGTCCGTTTGCTCTGAGTACGTCCCACCAAGTGGTCCACCTCCCGGTACCGTCCAGCTCTACAAGTCTCTTCCACGATTAGCGTTGTCCGTCATCTACATCCAACACAACTTAGTGCGGGCATAACCCGTGCAGGGGTGAGTATAAAGATACTCAGTAGGGACCCTGAGACCCCCGAAGGTCTCCCAGAATCCATGAAGGATAAACCACAAAGAAAAGATACAATCATAAAGTATCAATCGACTCTACTTAGGTATAGGCCCATACATATACCTAAGTCATCAATTCTAGTTTGGCTCCAACTCTCAAGCCCAAGCACAACTTAGTTCACACAGGAAAGAAGTCAATCACATCAATGATAATGATTGAATGTCAAGAATCATCTCACATAGGTATACTACTCATGAAGAGGGGTGGAGATGATTAGATGTAGCCTCTGAATCATCTCCTCTGCCGAACCCACGTAGGATCCTAGTACAGAAGTCGTCGTTGCCGAACCCACGGAGGATCCAAGTACAATAACCATCGTTGTCGAACCCACGTAGGATCCAAGTACAACAGTCATCGTTTCCAAACCCATGTAGGATCCAAGTATAATAGTCATCTTCGTCGAACCCATGGAGGATCCCAGTATGGTAGTCGTCATCGTCGAACCCACGGAGGATCCCAGTACGGTAGTTGACGTAGTCGTAGCTAGCTCTAGGGTTCCCGCACACAGCACACTCGATTCCGGGAGGGTCCACTCCTAGATCCAAGGGGTCGATACATCAATTATCACGAAGATCAGAGTTGATGTATCCCGAAGTTCCGTCTTGTCAAAAGGAACCCAAAATGACAGACGACGCGTCAATCGGACGCCCGGTCTGAGAGATATTGGCTTTTTTGTTTCAGGGGCCCGGTTAGAATTACCCTCATTTCTAACCCGGCCATTATCCAAAGTCATCCAAACCTCACTTACAGTATTGAAAAAGTACCCCCTCGTCATAAGGGTCCCAGTGCCGTAGACGGCGCGTCGATCGGACGTGCGGTCTTCAAGTTTTTCACCTTTAAGTGAAAACGGGCTCATCTCGTTAAGCCCAGTGGGCCGACGGGTCGGGTTAACCCAGTTTTGGCGGGTCTGACCTGGTAGGGGTGTCAGACCAGCCCAATGAAAAGCAAAACTCAGACCGGCCTGAAGGGGCGTGGCCTGACCTAAGGGGGCATGACCCAGCCGTGGTTCGGCTGGTCGGCCGAGCGGCTCAGCCCGGAGGCTGAGCGGTCCGAGGGGGGGCCCGGCTGCCCGAACCGGCGGTGCCAAGTAGCACCGCCCTTTCAAATCGTCCGGCTGAAGCCATACGGCCTTCTTGGCGCAAGCAGCCCACTCGGGCAGGCCGTAGTTCGTCCGGCGCGGCGCCCTCCTAGCGCCACGGCTCTCCTCCACCCGGCCGGCCATCAGGCCGGCCGGTTCTTCCGCCGAAGCGGCCCACGGAATGCGGGCCGCATTCTTCTACAATGTGTTTCCCCTTGTGGCACTGTGGACCTCCTTCGTCCTGGCCGGCTTTAGCCCACCGGTACTTCACCGGTCAAGCGGCCCGCGGTTCCTCCTCACCCAGCCGACACCTTCATTTGCCACTGCCTCTATTCGTCACCACCTTTTTCCGACATGGTCTCAATTGAAAATAAAAGAAACTACGGAGGGTCGTAGGGCCATGTGCGTTCGGACCGCGTCCTCCGTGTTAGGTGGTAACAGTTGGCCGAATTCATTTCAGAAAATTCAACAGAGAAAAAGAATAATTTTAATCAACTAAAATTGTATATAATCCCCCTACCTCAATAATTAATGTCGCACGTCAGGCATTGCGAAAGACGACATCGCGAGGAGAGGATTCGTAGACGACGTCAGAGTGCGTTCGAGGAGGAAGCAGCGTCTCCACACTAGTTGTGGAGAAGAGGAAGGAAGGCACGTCATCGCTCTTCGTGGAGTCAGCGTTCTTCGTTGAAGAGGCATCGTTATTCGTGGAAGGATGGTGTTCTTCAACAAGAAATGAACTCTCTTCTTCTTTTACCCAAGAGATCTCTTGAATATCCTCCCAACACAATGTGTGCCAAAATAAAATAATAGCTATGGCTATTATTTTATTAACACTTAAAATTCAAAATTCAAATAACTTAATTAATTAATTGAAGAGGTTGAATTCATTAATTAAGGTGTGTTGGAAAACAATAAAGAGAGAGAGAGGGAAAAGAAGAGTTTTCATTCAATAAGGGGAGTTGTAAAAGAATTAAATAAAGGGGAGTTTAAGGGAGTTTAGGGAAGATGAAAGGTTGTGGCTCCTATGGGCCCCACATCACAAATATCCACACATGGGAAGTTAGGTGGTTGTGGGTCCCATACTTAACTCCCCTTTGTAGGATATAACTACCATAGATATAAATAAAATTGTGTACTACCAATTTTATTTACTTTATTCTAAATCCCCAATTATTAACTTTCAACCCGCATAAAACGCAACTGTGGTAAGGGTCCCCTTAAGCAAATAATGGCACTGCGAGTTCATCGGTGCTCTCAGATTTCAATTCCAAGAACCTGTTCAAAAGATAGAAAAACCCACTCGTTCGTTCACTGAATGTACCCGAGCTAAACTTCAGAAAATTATTCTGGGCACACCGGGCCTCGGAATCAGGTTCCGTTAGAAACTGTGTACTCGTGAAATTCCAAAGAATTTAAGAAAATATTTTCCATGAAATTTTCGGGTCTTTACATTACCCCCACCTCAGGGATTTACGTCCTCATAAATCTACAAAAAAACTAGGTGAAAAAATGAAGGTACTGAGCACGCATCTGTGACTCCTGCTCCCATGTGCTCTCCTGGAGGTTCCCATGCTACCAACGAATGCGCACCAGAGGAATCGACCATCCACGTAGGACCCGCTCCTATCAATCCTCGATCTGCACTGGGACCTCCGTGAATGTCTCCCTATCATCGATGTCAAGCTTCCTATGATCGATGATGTGCGACGGGTCGTGCACGTATCTTCTAAGCTGATATAAATGGAAGACGTCCTGCACCCGGTGCAACTGAGGTGGAAGGTCCAGGCGGTAAGCCACCTCGCCTACCCTGCTGAGGACCTGGAATGGTCCAATGGAGTTTAGATATAACTTACCGCCCATGCCAAATCTCTGTAATCCACGTCGAGGTGAGACCCGTAAGAAAATGTGGTCGCCATCCTCGAACTCTAGTGGTCTTCATCTCATATCAGCATAGGACTTCTGTCTTCTCTGTGTAGTCCTCATCCGCTCCTGGATGATCTGCACCTTCTCCGTCATAGCCTGAACCATCTCTGGTCCGACAAGTGCTGACTCCCCAGGGTCAGTCTAGCACAGAGGTGATCTGTAAGGTCGGCCGTACAGTGCCTCGTATGGTGCCATCCTGATGGTGGAGTGGTAACTATTGTTGTATGCAAACTCCACCAAGGGTAGGTGATCCTACCAGCTATGACCAAAGTCAAGGACACATGCACAGATCATGTCCTCGAGTGTCTGTATAGTCCTCTCAGTTTTTCCGTTCGTCTGAGGATGGAAGGCGGTGCTCAGGCGCAACTGTGTCCCAAAGTCCTCTTACAACCCCTTCCAAAGCCAGGAAGTAAAGCGAGCATCTCGATCAGATACAATAAACGATGGAACACCATGAAGCCATATGATCTCCTGAATGTAGAGGCATCCCAAGCTCTCTACTGAGCCCTGCTCTCTTATCAGTAGGAAGTCATCTGACTTGGTGAGTCGGTCGACAATCACCCAGATGGAGTCATGTCTTCTGGAAGTACATGGAAACCCCATCACGAAATCCATGGATATCCCATCCAACTTCCACTCTGGGATCTCTAAGGGCTATACCAAGACTTCTAGTACCTGGTGTGTAAAGACCCGTAAAATTCAAGGGAAATTTTTTCTTAATTTTCTTTAGAATTTTACAAGAGCGCGGTTTCAGACGGCACCTGATTCCGAGGCCCGGAGTGCCCGGAATTAATTTCCGAAGTTTGGCTCGGGTACGTTCAGTGAACAAACGAGCGGGAATTCCTAACTTTTGATCCGGTGCTCGGATTTGAAATCTGAGGGCACCGATGAAACCGCAACACCGGTAATTGCTTAAGAGGACTTTTCCCGAAGGTGCGTTTGCTGAGGAGGAGTTGTTAAAAAAAGGGGAGTTAAATGTGAAGTAATAAAATTGTGTTACAATTTTATTTCATATTCTAAGTTGTTAACCTATGTGTGGAAGTTGGGTGGGACCTACTTGTTGTTAACTACCCTTGAGAGAATAAAGGTGGGGTGGGGCCCACACGAGCCCAACCCCTCACCTTCCCTAACTCCTCTAAACCCCCCACTTAAGATGTGTAACTCATCTTAACCTTTAAACTTCCCATTAATTGGGTGACTTTCCCTCTCCTCACTTTAATCATGCCAACACACTAATCCAATTAATGGAATTAAGTTTTTTTTGAATTTTGAACTCATAGAATGACTTAATAAAATAAGATTAGCTTATTTTATTTTTGGGGGTTAGATTGGTTGTGTTGAGGATTGGAGGAGAGAGCTCTAAGTCTCTTGAAGAACTTCATCTTCTCCGGCGAAGAACGTCTTCATCCTCAACGAAGAACGACAACACTTCGTCAAGGATCATCGACTCGGCGACCCGGTATCTTCGGACCTCTTCTTCCTCCCCGAACCTTCTTCGTCGGCAATCGAAGATCCGCCAACGACGTGTCTCTTCGGGCATATCTCTTCGTCAACGGATTTGACGAACGACGACCGCGACGCCCGACCTCCACGACGCCGTCTTCCGCGGGACGTAGTCAATTCTTCGAATCTTAAACACGAGGTAGGGGTTGTCGTTTTCTTTTGGTTTCCTTATTTTATTCTTGATCGTGATTTTATCAAGACTAACGTGTGACTTGATTTATTTTAAGTTGCGTTATTATTTTAACGTGAGGGGGGCCGGACCGCACGAACACGACCGAACCCCCCTCCATCGTTCTTGTTTTATTCATGCGGGTGGAAGCAAGTGGCGTGGTGCCGTCGCACCACGCGGATGATCGTGCTTATAATTTACGCAACGCCGTCGCGCTACGCCGAGGAGAATCTTCAAGAACGCGACGCCGTCGCGCCGCGTTGGAAGGAATCATGGTACGACGAAGGGGCGCGGTGCCGTCGCACCGCGCCGGACGACGAACACCGCGGCCGGTTCCGGGCCGCGGCGGGACGAGGAGACCGCGGCCGGTTCCGGGCCGCGGCGGAAGAGAAAACCGGCGGCCGGGCCGCCGGCGTCGGAAGCCGAAGGGGGAACCGGAAATTACCGGTTCCGTTGGAGAAAACCGGCCGGCCAGATGGCCGGCCGGAAGGCATTAAACCGGGGAAATTAATTCCCCGGCCAGCCTGTAAAACCCCCCTCTTTAAGAGGGGGGGGCGGTTCCATGTAAGGGGGGGGCAACAGCCCCCCGGTTCTTTTTTTTAAATCGGACCCCACGTGGGGGCCGTTTGTTGCAAAGGCACGGCACAAGGCCGTGCCGCCTTGTCAAAACCGCGGGGCTTAGCCCCCGCGTGCGCCGCCACCTCGCGGCGCCAGGCCGCCGCGCCGCCGCGCCGCCGCCCGCCGCCGCCATCCTCCGCCGCCGGCCGCCGCCGCCGGCCACCGCGCCGCCCAGGGGGGGTCGGGCCGGGTCGGCCCGGACCCGGACCCCCCGTTTCGGACCAGTTTTGGTTTTTCGTCCATAACTTGAGCCTCGGACCTCTGAATGACGAACCGTCTGCGGAAACGCGATCCTTGGATCGAGACGGTCGTTTCGGTATATCGCACTCAAGGTTTCGGTTTACTTTGAGTTCGGCCGGGTTGGTTCGTTCACGAAACCAACCGGGCCTTCGGAGCGGAAACGCTCATATCTTGAGCTACGGACGTCCGATTGACGTGCCGTCAGTCGCATAGTGTTCCTCTTAGTGAGACAGATCTTTTGGCATACTCCGCCCAAGGTTTGGACGCAGGTGGAGTACGGTCGGGTTGGTTTTGCCTTAAAAACCAACCGGGCCCCGGAGACGAAAATGCCGATAACTCTCAGACCGGGCGTCCGATCGACGCGCCGTCTGTTGCGTTGAGTTCCTGTTGACGATACGGAACTTTTGGATACATCAACTCTGGTCTTCGTGACAGTTGATGTATCAGCCTCTCGGCTCGTGGAGCGGACTCTCCGAACGAGCTTGCTGTGTGCGGGAACCCTAGTGCTGGCTGCGACTGTTACTGCGACTGTTCTACTGCTACGACTGCTACTGTGACTGCGACGACGACAGTACAGAGATCCTGTGTGGATTCGACGACGACAGTACAGAGATCCTATGTGGATTCGACGACGACGACTACAACACTCAGCGATCCTACGTGGATCAGTGCTACAGGTCCTGTGTGGGCCCGATCCTGTGTGGGTCCTTGCGCTCAGCGGTTCTGTGTGAGCCAGCGCCTACAGGTCCTGTGTGGGCCCGATCCTGTGTGGGTCTTTGCGGGGGTTAGTTACCTATCGATCCTTCGTGGGTCCGACGACTTAGATGGATCAGTGATCATCTTTATCGTCCTTGAAGAAGTATACCTGTGTGAGCTGAATCCTGTTGCTTTCCTGTGTGGATTGTGTTGTACAATCCTGTGTGGGTTATGTTTTGCTTTCCTATGTGGAATACGTATACTTTCCTGCGTGGACTGAGTTGTACTTGGGCTCGGAGGTTGGAGCGTATTTTAATTGATGACTTAGGTATATGTATGGGCATATACCTAAGCACTGTCGGTTGTTACTTCGTGATTGTACTTTTCTTCGTGGTTTATCCTTTGTGGATTTGAGAGACCTTCAGGGGTCTCGGGGTCCCTACTGAGTAGCTTATACTCACCCCTGCACGGGCTTTGCCCGCACTACGTTGTGTTGGTTGCAGACGACGGACAGCGTTGACCTTAGCCGAGGCTTGCAGAGCGGGACGGTACCCGGAGGTGGACCACTGGGCGGGACGTGCATGGAGCGGACGGTGGGACCCGTGGAGCAGAGGAGCTATCTGTATCCACCCTTCAGGTGGGATTTCCAGTGGACAGCTCGGAGTAGCGACTTTTACTTTTCAGTTGCTGTTTTTCCCTTTTCGAGTTGTACTTTACTTTCAGTTTGGGTTTGTATTCTGGCCCATTTACTTTTCCGCACTTTCAGTCGTACTCTGCTTGTTTAGTGTTTACTTTCCGCTTGTTTACTCTGTGGTGTGTGTTTACTTTTCAAAGGCAATGCCTTCCCTT
This sequence comes from Viscum album, assembly GCA_963277665.1. Lineage (NCBI taxonomy): Eukaryota > Viridiplantae > Streptophyta > Magnoliopsida > Santalales > Viscaceae > Viscum > Viscum album. The sequence continues at coordinate 1,974,687,022 of OY728120.1, read as the reverse complement.
TTTACCGGGATTTACGCCTTGGTGCTAGTCGCCAGCCCCTGGCCTATGGAAGGCGGGCTTGGGGTAGTCACGGCACGGACCCCGAGGGCGGGTCGTGACATGGTGCTCCACCTTCACTTGCTGACAAGTGAGGCATCGTGAAACGAAATCTGCTACAGCCTTCTTCATACTCATCCACCAGTGCTGTCTTCTGAGGTCCAGGTACATCTTTGCCACTCCTGAATGTACCGCTAGAGGGGAAGTGTAAAAATCCCTCAACAATTCCTCCTGTAATGCAACTGGTACCATAGTACTTCCCCTGAAGAGAATGACGTGCTCCCCTACTTCAGAAAACTCATTAGGTGCCTGCCCTGAGGATATCTGAGCACGTCACATCTCATAGTCAACATCCCCATGCTGTGCCTCTCTGACTCGCTGAAGGAGTAGAGGAGTGACTGTGAGTGACTATAGAAAGGCTGCTCCATCTCTATCCACAAAGGATATCTGCAACACGGCTAGCTACTCCGTCGCCTCTCCTAGTAGTTGAATGCCTGACCTCCTGCTAAGAGCATCTGCTACTACGTTCCCCTTCCCAGGACTACAGACTATCTTGAAGTCATAGTCCTGGAGGAACTTGAGCCATTGCTAACGTCTCAGGTTCAGGTACTTCTTTGAAAAGATGTACCTGAGACTCTGGTGGTCAGAGTAGACTATAAAGCGCTCTCCCATCAGATATTGTCGCCACATATTCAAGGCGAAGACCACTGCTGCTAACTTCAGGACATGGGTAGCGTAGTTCTGCTCGTGCTGTCTCAACTGCCACGAACCATAAGCAATCACTGCTCGCTCCTGAATCAGGACATACCCGAGTCCTATCTCTGATGCATCACAGTAAACTACGTACCCTACGCCCTCCTCCAGTAGCCTCAAGATGGGCGCACTGGTCAATCTATGTCTCAGCTCCTGGAAGCTCTGCTGGCATATATTTGACCACGCGAAGGGTTTCCCCTTCCTCTTCAATGCTGAAAGCGGTGCTGCAACTCTGGAGAAGTCTGTCAGAAATCTCTGATAGTATCCAGTCAGACCTAGGAAACTCCGCACCTCCGTCACGCTCCTGGGTGGCTCCTAAGAAAGTACCACCTCGATTTTTGCTGGGTCCACTACAAACCCAGCCTTTGAGATGACGTGTCCCAAGAAATGAACCTATCGAATCCAGAACTGGCACTTCAAGAGCTTAACATAAAGCTGGTGCTCTCGGAGTGTGTCCAATACAACCCGCAAGTGGTAGACGTGCTCCTCCTCAGTAGTCTAGTAAATCAGTATGTCGTTGATGAAGAATACAAAAAAACGATCTAGGTAAGGCTAGAAGATCCAGTTAATGAGACCCATGAACATGGATGGAGCATTTTTTATGCGAAAGTGCATAACTAAGAACTCATAGTGGCCATACCGACACCTGAAGACCGTCTTCTGCACATCATCATCTCGAACTTTGAGCTAGTGATAGCCTGACCTGAGGTCTATCTTCGAGAACCATCATGCTCCCTTGAGATAATCAAAGAGGTCATCAATCCTCGGGAGTGGTTACTTGTTCTTTACGGTCACCTGATTCAGGAAAAGGTAGTTGAAACATAGTCATAAGCTCCCATCCGCCTTCTTAGTGAACAGAATCGGAGAATCCCAGGGTGAAACACTGGGTCAGATGAATCCCTTTCCCTGTAAGTCCTCCAGCTATACCCGCAGCTCACGAAGCTCAGCGGGAGCCATCTGATATGCTGGAGTAGATATTAGTGCTGTCTTGGGGTACAAGTCAATGTAAATGTCTACCTCTCTGTGAGGTGGTTGTCCTGGAATGTCGTCAGGAAAAATGTCCGCATATTGATCCACCACAACTGGAAAACTCAGACTCTGCACATCAACCGCTCCTAGGATGAGACTATCCAACTAATGTGTGATCGGCTTCCCTCTCCTCTGCGTAAGTACATCCTGCACTGCAAAGGCTCCCTTCTTGCTGGTGAAGGTGAACCTGGTCCCATCCGTTCGGACACACCGCACTTTGCGCCTAATGCAGTCAATCTAAGAATGGAATGTAGACAACTAGTCCATACCCAAGATGACGTCGTAAGGCCTCAATTCCACTACAAGAAGATCCCATCCAAAGATATCGCCTTCTAGAGTAATCTCACACTACCGGAACCAGTGCGTAATCGTCAAATATTCTCCCTTAGGAGTCTCTAGCCGTAAGGATCGAGCCAACGGCTCCGTCGGAATCTCCGAGCTCCCAACAAGGGCAGCAGTAATAAAATAATGACTCGATCTTGTGTCTATAAGAACTGAAACAAGGGTGGAGTAGACACATATAGTACCACGAATCATCTTAGGTGTGCCATAGTCGTAGGCCTCGACAGCCTGGAGCCGAGCCTACCCCTGTCTTCCAGCTCCCTGTGGTCGGGGTGGTCCTTCTGGTGGTGGTGGTGGTAGAGCCTCAAAGAGTCATCCACCACACGCTGCTCGGCCAGCTCCTCTGCCTCATCCGCCTGCTCCCTACAGACTGCCATGGTCGAACCTCTGCCTCTGTCTGGGAGGTCCCTCTACTGTTTGCTACTCGTCCACATGGCGGGTCGGGCAGTCCTAAGCCATGTGACCCTGCCCGCCGCATGCATATCACTGCCAGCCCCTCGAATGGATGGCTCTGTTTCGTGTGCCCCGCACCTCCGAACTAGTATCCTGGGGTCGCCCACCTGATGGCCTGGTCCGCTTGGACCTCTACGACATCTGTCTACTGCCGGCTGCAAAAGACTCCGCTACGTGTTTCCCTGCGGTGGGTCTCACTGCTGGTGTCAGTTCAGCAAGAAAGCTCTCCAAAAGAAGGGCTCGCTCTAGCACTTCTGCCTGCATCAGAATGCTGAGGGAGATCATTGAATCCATGATCTCATGCCTCAGGCCCTGCTCAAAGGTCCGGGCCCTGAAGAATGGGTCCCGTACCATGTCCGTGGAGTAGCGCGAGAGGCCGGTAAATCTCACTAAGTACTGAGATACTGTCATGCTGGCCTACCGCAGATTAAGTAACTCCTGAATCTGAACCACATGGAGGGTGGCGGGAACAAACTCCGAGCGGAATAGACTCTCGAAGTTTGTCCAAATTAGAGATGCCTCATCGTGCACCTGGAGCATCAAGATCCACAATCTACCTACTATTGCGTGCTAGAGACTCGCAGCAAGGATCACCATAAGATCAGCTAGTGTCCCTACCAATCTGAAGACTCTGACGATAGCCTCCAGCCAATCCTCATCTGCCTGAGGGTCCGTCTCTCCACGTAACCTGGGTAGCCTCTGTCGCTGAAACTTGTGCACCACGCTTAGTCGGCGTGCACCCTCTACTGCTGGGGCTGGTAGTATCAGTGGCTTAGCGGGTAGTGGTACCGCTAGTGCCTCTGCTGTGATGGGGCCCTGCACCGAGGCCTCGTCGGTCGATGGGCTTCCATCTCGTACGCGACTAGGAACCCTAGCTGGCTGCCTTCGTGGGGCCATCCTGAAAAGAAACAGATGCTTCATGGTTAAAACAGTATACCTGGTGATATGACACAAATTAATCACAAAGAAAACTTTTGAAACACACATGAAATTAGTGTTTTCGTGCACTGAGTTGGAAATCAGAAGTCAGGGTCCTAGTGTATGGATACATCGGCTGCCACACCAACACTGGGCTCCCTGGACTGATAACCACACTCAATACTCTTAACACTACTGCTTCACAGAAAATAATGACCAGAGTCCTGAGTTCTGCTATAGAACCGACTCCTCTGATACCAATTTGTCACGACATGACCTCGGGGCCCATGCCGTGACTACCCCAACCTCGCCTTCCATAGGCCACGAGCTGGCAACTAGCGCCAAAGGTGAAAATCCCGATAAAAAGGGAAGGCATTGACTTTATATAGTAAACAAGCACAACAGAGTATGCAAAACAATTAAGCACTAAATAAACTGAGTACAAAAAGTAAGTGATGATAGTAAATGGACCAGTATACAAACCCAACTGAAAGTACAAAAGAGCTGAAAGAATAGTACAACAACAGTAAAGTAATGCAGCAACCACTGAGTCGTCCTCTGGAAATCCCACCTGAAGGGTGGGTACAGATAGTCTCCTCAGCACCTCCGGTCCATTCGTCTGCTCAGAGTATGTCTCTCCAAGTGGTCCACCTCTGGGTACCGTCCAACTCTAAAAGCCTCTACCACGATCAGTGCTATCCGTCGTCTGCATCCAACACAACATAGTGTAGGCATAGCCCGTGCAGGGTTGAGTATAATGATACTCAGTAGGGACCCCGAGACCCCTGAAGGTCTCCCAGAATCCACAAAGGATAAAACACAAAGAAAAGATACAATCACAAAGTATCAACCGACTCTACTTAGGTATATGCTCATAATCAATTCCAGTTCGGATCCAACTCTCGAGCCGAAGCACAACCCAGTCCCCACATGAAAGAAGTCAATCAAATTAATGATAATGATTGAAAGTCAAGACTCAGCTCACACATGTATACTACTCACAAAGAGGGGTGGAGATGATTAGATGTAGTCTCTGAATCATCTCCTCTGCCGAACCCACGTAGGATCCTAGTACAGAAGTCATCGCTGCCGAACCCACGGAGGATCCAAGTACAGTAACCATCACTGTCGAACCCACGTAGGATCCAAGTACAATAGTCATCGCTTCCTAAACCACATAGGATCCAAGTACAGTAGTCACCTTCGTCGAACCCACGGAGGATCCCAGTACGGTAGTCATCGTCTTCGAACCCACAGAGGATCCCAGTACGGTAGTTGACGTAGTCGCAGCCAGATCTAGGGTTCCCACACACAACACGCTCGATTCTGAGAGGGTCTGCTCCTCAAGACAAGGGGTCGATACTTTAACTATCACGAAGTCCAGAGATGATGTATCCCAAAGTTCCGTCTCGTCAAAAGGAACCCAACGCGATAGACGACGCATCAATCAGACGCCTGGTCTGAGAGATATTGGATTTTTCATTTCAGGGTCCCGATTAGAATTACGCTCGTTTCTAACCTAGCCATTATTCAAAGTCATCCAAAACTCACTTAGAGTATCGAAGAAGGACCGCCTCATCGTAAGGGTCCCAGTGCCGTAGATGGCACGTCGATCAGACACGCGGTCTTCGAGTTTTTCACCTTTAAGTGAAAACGGGCCCGACTCGTTAAGCCTAGTGGGCCGACGGGTCGGGTTAACCCAGTTTTGGTGGGTCCGACCTGGCAGGGGTGTCAGACCGGCCTGATGAAAAGCACGACTCGACCCAAGGGGCGTGGCCTGACATGAATGGGTGCGGCCTGGATCGGCAGGGCGTGGCCCGACCGCGGCTCGGCCCGGAGGCCGAGCGGTCCGGGGGGGGGGGGGGGGGGGTTGCCCGAACCGGCGGAGCCTCCCTAATAAACTGGTTTGCTGAAGCTGACCGACCTTCTTGGAACAAGTGGCCCGCTCGGGTGGGATACGGTTCGTCCGGCTCGGCGCCCTCCTGGCACCGCGGCTCTCCTGCGCCCGGCCGGCCGTCGGGCCGGCCGGTTCTTTCGCCGAAGCGGCCCGTGGAATTCGGTCCATGGTCTTCCGCAGCACAGTGCCCCTTGTGGCGCTACATACCTCCTTCGTCCCAGATGAATTTATCATGCCTGTACTTCATCGGTCGAGCAGCCCGCGGTTGCGAGCCGTGGTTCCTCCTCACGCGGCCGGCGCCTTCATTTGCCGCCACCTCTATTCATCACCACCTTTTCCAACATGGTCTCAATTGAAAATAAAGGATACTATAGAGGATCGTAGGTCTGTGTGCATTCGGCCCGTACCCTCTGTTTTAGGTGGTAACAGTTGGCCGAATTCGTTTCAAAAAATTCGATGAAGAACAAGAACAATTTTGATCAACTAAAATTTTATATAATCCCACTACCTCGATAATTGACGTCGCACATCGGGTGTCACGGAAGAAGATGTCGCGTGGAGAGGATTCGTAGATGACGTCAGAGTGCGTTAGAGGAGGAAGCGGTGTCTCCACACTAGTTGTAGAGAAGAGGAAGGAAGGCACTTCGTCGCTCTTCATGGAGTCAGCGTTCTTCGTCGAAGATGCGTCGTTCTTCGTGGAAGGATGGTGTTCTTCAACGAAAGAGGAACTCTATTATTCTTTTACACAAGAGCTCTCTCAAATATCCTCCCAACACAACGTCTGCCAAAATAAAATAATAGCTATGGCTATTATTTTATTAACTCTTGAAATTAAAAATTCAAATCACTTAATTAATTAATTGAATAGGTTGAATTCATTAATTAATGTGTGTTGGCAAACAATAAAGAGAGAGAGAGGGAAAGGAAGAGTTCTCATTCAATAAGGGGAGTTGTCAAAGAATTAAATAATGGGGGGTTTAAAGGAGTTTAGGGAAGATGAAAGGTTAGGGCTCATGTGGGCCCCACCTCACAAATACACACACATGGGAAGTTAGGTGGTTGTGGGTCCCACCCTTAACTCCCCTTTGTAGGATATAACTACCATATATATAAATAAAATTGTGTACTACCAATTTTATTTATTTTATTCTAAATACCCAATTATTAACTTTCAACCCGCATAAAACGCAACTACGGTAAAGGTCCCCTTAAGTAAATATCAGTGCTGCGAGTTCATCGGTGCTCTCGGATTTTAATTCTGAGCACCGGTTCAAAATATATAAAAACTCACTCGTTCATTCACTGAACGTACTCGAGCTAAAATTCATAAAATTATTCCGAGCACACCGAGCCTCAGAATCAGGTGCCATCAGAAACTGTGTACTCGTAAAATTCCAAATAATTTTTAAATTTCAGGGTATTTACATAAAAATAAAAATTGATCACTGATCTACCCCATCCCTTTCTCAATGATACAACTAGATCTGGGAGCTTCACTTTATTTTTTGCTTTTACCAAATAACTTATGGGGTAAAAAGTAGAGTGGTGGGGATAATTGTGACACCCTACTATCACTGTTGTATATTATATTTTATAATTTTTAGTTTTGTTGATTTTTTGAGATCCTCCACTATTTTTATGAAGTTTTTGAAGTCTTAAAAAGCAATAGTTATGGACTTCAGTAGGTCGTTTCATGACAGTGATTGTTAATCTTCAACCTTCCCTTCTTCCTTTATGAAATTTTGGGCTAATTGTGCATCATGACATGATGTGAACCAGGCAATGGAGTAATTTTTGAGTAAGTTTAGTCATGTCATAACAAGTAATGGTCATGCTGTGATTCTCATTCTACATAGGGCGTGATGTTGTGATGAGGGTTTTCATGCTGAAACAGATTCTACATAGATTTTTAAAATAACAATTTCCCATTATAACCCTATCTATTTTAAGGGGTTATACCCACCCCTTTCCTACCATTCCATTTGGAAAAACATTATTCATAACCTAGAGATTTTTCTACTTCACTCCTCTTTGATTTGATCCTCCCCTCCACCAATTTCAAGTATATTATTAAGGTAAATCCCTCATTTCCTATTGTTCTTCTCATATACTTTCCCACACACCTATTTTATTTTGGTTTGGTGTTCTCCCTATAACTTTGAGAGTTATATAATTATGTGATATATTAATTTCTAACCACCATTTGATTAGTTTCATGGGAATACTTGGCTAATAGAGTGGTCTAGATTTATGATACACTATTTATATTACACACTACATAGCGACAACAAGTTTTCTACTCCATTCTATCTAGGAGAGTTCCATGAGGAGGGCTGTGTGAAAAAATTAAGTATATTGTGTTAGTTTTGGATGAAACATATGTTTCAAGCTAGTTCCTTATATTTGGTATTGTATTGAAGTATCTAACCTTAGACCTAGTGAGTATCAAAAGATAATTAGTAATTATTTCCAATATTAAAGGGGATTTCAATCATTATTTTTATTGTATCTCCTAGTTCAATTGTCTTATGTGGAACTGTTGTGTGGTTATGGTTAGTTAATTACTTTTTTCCACTAGTGATATGGTTCCTTATAATATTTTTTTATTCTTATATTTTGGAATTTAAATTTATTTCAAAAGTGGATTTTAAAAAGTTGTTTTAAAGAAAGAAAAGTTTTTATTTTATGTGTGGATAGGTTTGATAAGTTGTAAAATAATTGATTTTATTTTGTAAATATTAAAGAATACTTTCTTAAAGTTTTAATTGGTTATTTCTAAGTGGTTGATCCCACCCTTATTTTCCTTAAAAGGGGTAGTGGTTTATAAAAAAAGACATGGCATGATATTTATTTTTTTATTCTTATGAAAAAATTATTTTGTATATATGGTTCAAATTAGAATTAATGAAAAAAATTTTGAAAGTAATTTCAAAAACTATTTGGTGAAATCCTTTAGAGACTGTTAATCTCACACCCTATATACACAATTATGTTTTTATGTATCTCTCATGTCTACTTTTAGGTTCCTAGTATTTCTTGATTGATGTCCGGGTTGGTCCAGTGATGGATGATATGGGATGTGGCTGGTGACCATGGTTCACATGGATATGTCTCATAGTATTTAAACTTTTATTTTATTTTATGGATGTTCATTTATTGGTTAATATATCCTTCTATCTCTCTTTTTAACCTTCATATTTGGTTTATGAGATTTTTTTTGTATTTAGCGTTTTTTGGAAATGAGTTGAATCATTTATATGGGTTATGACTCATTTGGTTGGATTTTTTGTTTTAAATTGTTTACATCATTTTCATGGTAGTACAATATATTGATGTACCATTCTATATTCTCAGTAAGTTTCCATTGCTTGATTTTTTATTTTATAAGAGTTAAATTGTTCCCAAGAATGTTTTCTTGATACCTATGTACCAGTTTCTAGCCTATGTGGATCGAGAATTCCCTTCAGGCCTAGTGGATGGCTAGGTCATGTAACTTTTTAGGTCTTCCTAAGTTGGTTCATTATAGGATACCCCTATAGGTGGTATGTCATTTAGAATACTCTCATGTGATCTTTATCTAGCATACAAGATGAATACAACAATAATGGGTATATTTAGTTAAGGGTACATGGTTTCTTCATTTTATAGTACATGATTCTGGATTCTTATAGGGTCAATCTTGGATTTTTTATTTCTATATTTCTTCCAGTATATTTAATGGGGTTATTTAGATCCTTTAAAACCCATAAGTGACATTAAATAATTAAATAATTAACTAATTCCCAGGAACTATAACACATGAATGATAATGAAGTGCGACTCTCTGCTCAAGAGCTCCATTATTGATATAAAGAGTTGCATAGCCTAAAGAGTTAAGGAAATGAAATTATTTGATAGGTTCATATGGATTTCAAATTGTATGTTTTTATATGTGAGATTTTAACTCACCCAACTATGGTATCAAATTCTTACCATTCTTTTTGATTCATGAAATCATACGAAAACTAAAGTTTTTGAAATTGGAATTCGTTTCATATTCCCTAATTTTAAATATGAATGAATATTTTATTTTTCATGATTAATTTATGGATTACTATATGGGATATCATAGATAGTGACTCAGTAAAAATACCTCAGTTTTGTATTAGTCACAATGTATGACATCAAAATATCAAATATAACAATAGTGATGTGATGCAGGTTTAAAACAGTGCATCATATCACCTTAGTGATATCAATTTGAATTATAAAATATGATTGATACCTAAGGTTTTTACTTGACACATAAGGGGGGTTTCCCTAATACATACGATTCTTTCTTTTTTGAGGATGTTTAAAAACTTACACATGCTTCTTAATGTAAGAGGTGGTAGGATAATTAGTTATAAAATATAACTGATAGTAATTAAATATTTTAAGTGCCTCATTATTATCTATCATTTTATAAGATTATTATATCATTAAATATGATTTAAGGATATTTTTTTTCTTAAAATTCAATTATGAGTTGAATTATTTAATTTATAATTTTTTTATAAATTAAAATAAAAGTTATTTTGAGATATTTATTAATTTATAAAAGTGTTTATAAATTAATTAATTATAAAGTGTTTATAATTAATTAATTAACTATTTATGAAACATTTATTAATAAATATTGCATAATATTTAATGTTAATATTTAAATACATTTTAAAATATATTTCATGCCTTATAATTTAGATATAAATTGTTCATATTGACATAAAAAAGATAATTTATAAAGTGTTTATAAATTGATTTTTTTAAAATATAAGTGTTTTTTATTTATGTTATGAATTTTTCATAATACATAATTTTATATTGGAAATTAATTCCTTATTTTAGAAATTATTTAAACCACATAAAAAGGAACTTTGATAATTTATTTGATCAAGGATTAAGTAACATTAAATATATGATATTTGGATTATGAAAACTATTACATAATATGAATTGAAATATAAAATTTTTATATTTATTTTAATAACATATATTTAAATTAAATTTCATATAATTAATAATATGAAAGATTTTATATTATGAAATGTATAAAAATATCTCATATTCAAGAATATGGTATGTCTATAAGGTTAGTTAAAATTATAAATTGTTTATAATTTTGTTTTATTTATGAATTATCCATAAATGTTTATCTATTATTTAAATATGTGAATTATTCATTTATTTAAAAGTTATTCACTTCCTTATTCATAGTTATAAATATTTTATATTATAAATTTGTGTATTCTTTAGTTTAAATGGTTAAACTTCTTATAGTGATTAACATACATGCGTATAAGGAGTTACATGCTAGGTATGATAATGGATTTGGTTTTCTTCTACCTTGACATTGTATTGAACTAGGTTAAGATCTTAAATTACATATTTGATTATGATTTATACATATTAGGTATTGAAATTATGATTTAATTTAATTTTCTATTAAGTACATCATCCCTCAGGAGAGGGAATTTGAGTTGGACTTCTCACTGGTCTGGAGGCTTATGCCTTATTCTATAAAGGTGGGGGTTGACTATATATGAATCTAAGATTACACATATATAAACTATTTATTTTATATTATTATAATCCATTACATGAAATAGTTTCATATACCTTATTCATAGGATGTATTTTGTTGTGTATAAATATAATTTAATTTTAATTCTAGTTAGTAACATAAGCTATGAGTTGTGTAAAGAGTTACACATCAATATGATTAGATCATATTGGTTTGATTGGAGGAATATGATTCCAAAATAAAACATTAGAATCATGCATACATAAATGGAATAATATGAGATAAGATGGTGAGATTAAAACCTCTTAAAAATACCAAGAATAAGATTCCTTCCAAAATAGTACATGGTATGACCTCAATCATTCAATCAGGTTGGTTCTTCCAAATAAAGATACCTATTATTTATCTTTTATTCATGGGGATGCACTTGGGGTCCATAAATTTAGACCACCTAATCCCCTTATTATGCCTTTCTACCTTTTAGTTTTATAATAAAAAGTTACTATGAAGAAAAAGAGGCTCACATTAAGAGTTATATAACCAAATCCCATTGTTTTATTTGGGTTAAAATTTGTCGGGAAACCCTAAAAGTTATTACACTAGATTAAGAGAGTTGAGTTTATCCCTATTTTTTATTGGAAAAATTGTTTTCTAATCAATTATAAAATATTCATATATAACATGATTGAGATGATTCCCCACTTAAACAACTAAGGGGTGAGATGAATGCCAAATTGGACTCATTTCATAATGAAATATAGATATTGGCCCAATAATGGGAATGATGAATTTAAAAGGGGTAATAATTTTAGTGGGAACAAATTTAATAAAACTCTTTATTAATGTTTGTAAAACATGATGGTCATATGATAAAATATTCTATTTTAGATAAATAACATCATTATTATAATCAAAATCAATTTTTATATAAAACTTTGTGAAATGAGAAGCTTAATGTTAGTAACTCCTAATATGGGAAAAAAGAAATGTTTTGAAGTAAGGAAAAATTCAATTTGTTAGAGTAACCCATTCCTTAGTAACCCAACATTGAATTTGTTCAACATATGAATTTATATTCTTATGAGAAGCATAGAATAATTCACATAAGGTTTTATAGGAATTTTACGAATGATGACATTAGGAATTCTAGTCTCCACTCATATACTCAATATGATTTAGTATGCTAATGACTTTATGAGATAAAAGGTTTCTTATAAGGCTTGTAATAGTTTTGAAATTATTCATACTATTATTAATGTAAATGTTCGAACAATTTGAATGAGTTCAATAAAAGTTTACTAGAAATTCTAAAAGTGTTGAGGATAGTTGAATTAGCCATGTGATGTCTGATTTATGGTGTTGTATTGACCATATGAGTGGGTAAAATTTATAACCATAAGAAGAAAAGTTAGTTTGAAAGTCCAATAATGTCACTAAATTTCTATAAGGTGTGTTGATTGTATTATTTTCAATAAATATGTTAATAGGTTAATGAGAAGTGATGGGTGATAGAGTGAGTATCCATCCACATATAATAAAGGATATTCACACATAGTTTATGGGAAATGATGTTGAAGTTGCTTCTATGAGAAATTTAAAATAATAATGAAGAAGATTCTTAGTGAACTTCCCTTAAATAACATAAAATGATTATATAGTTGATCCTAATTCCCAATACAAGTGTATTCCTTAGATGTACTATCTAAAATAGTTTATAACAAGCAAATAATGTTTGAGTTTAAGCGAGATATCGATATATTAGTGTTAGAATATTTATAAATATTTAACTAAAAGAACACTATAGTTTCATATTTTAAATAAAATCTAGATACATATTGAATAATTCATCCTAGTGTTCATTGAGCCTTTAAGGATTATAAACTAGTTATTAATAACTCTTGGATGAAGTTTTAAAATGAGTAGAGGTAACCAAAATTCATTTGAAATTATTTTTAATTAATATTAAGAAACCAAAATTTCATATAATAAGGATGAAAATTGGAAACGTCCTATGGAGTTCATAAGGATGATCCCCTGAGTTGCGATGGAAATTTGGCTAAGTCAGGAAGTTTATATTAGGATTATTATAGGAGGTAGTTTTGAGATATAGTAAAGGAATATAGTTCTCCATGTGCATTTTAAGGATCTTCCTAGACTTTAAAAACATAATTACATTTATTAGGGTTTCATTTCCACTCTTTAATCATGAGTAACATAAGTATGAGTTACGTAAGTGTCATTTTATGATTCTATAAGAATGATTCCATTCTTCATAAATATAATTTGAATGTGTAAGCATTAACTCCCACTTACATTAGGATCATTTTTATTTATGTATAAATAAAATTAATAAGATGTTTTTTTCTTGCATAATCATCATGCGCTCTATGTAAGGATCATAACATAGAGAAATTTTAGAATTATGTTGGATGAAAAGTGAGGTTTCAAAAATTAATTTCAAAAGTTGAAAAATATTTATGGTGATACTAAAAATATTCATTAATTATAAAAACATCATGAATATTTTATAATCAATGATACAATAATCATTTGAGGAATATTAAATGAGGAGAATTTGAGGGGATCACTGTACCATTATATTATGAATTTAAAATGTGAATATTTTAAATTCATTATTGGTGACCAAAATTGAAGAGTAAATCAGTCGATGATTGTTTTTTGCTTCTATGTTTTTAATATCATAGTGAGAGTTTCAATTCAAGATGTAAATGAGAATAATAAATATATGTTGAGTTTCAACTACTGTGTATAGACTCATGTTGAGATCCGTACATGCTTCTATGGAAGCTCTCATGTGTAAAAGGAGAATCTTCACATTACAAAATTGTTGTATCTATAATTTATATAGTTTTGAATAATATTTATATGATGTTACCATGGGAGTATTTTGAGAAGTAAGAGTCCCGATCATATTAAAGATTCAATGGAAGAAATATTCGGCAAGGGGAAAATAAATAAAAAGAAAGTGTATTTTTGTAATACTCTTTGAGAAAATAGTTGAGAAAAAGAAAAGAAGATCATGGGGAAAATTTTGTGTATATGGGATTTACTTACTTTTAAATTATCCATATGATGTTTCCATTTATAGAAATGGTAAATTACCCCTAATAAAAATTTGAATCCACATTTGAAACTGAGCACTGAAAAAGATAAAAAAGTAGCATAGGGATGTATGTTGTGTGTTCTAATAGTGAAAAACTGAGAGAAAAGAACCTCTCAAAGTTGAAGGAGTTTTTGAGAAAGTTTTGAAGAATATATAACATATGGGTATCAAAGAAGAGTATAATGAGAGTCCAATAAAATAATAAGGATAAGGATAGTTCTCATACTAGTCACGGTTACACATGAGGTTGTAGAAGTTTGAGAAGAAGGAATGAGAACCAGCAGACCCATGAGGTGATACATGTAATGAGTAATAACCTACCCATGTTTCACTATGATATACAATGAAAATATTATAAAGTTGGGAATATAATTATAGAATCACTATGTAATATTTTAGGGGTTTGGGTTTCTTGAAGGATAATTTGAGAGTTTCCAGTAATTAAATTATAAAAGAACTTAGAAGATTGGTAGAGAAGAAGAGGTTGAGTTTCATGAGAATTTATTTAAGTATTAAAGGTAGTAAAATTATCTCTATGATTTTAGGAATAAAATAATTTTGTTTGATGTAGTGACATCCCCAAATATATTTGTGATCTACTTCAAAAGTTTGGATGAATCTTGGAAGAACTGCTACGATGGTAGTATAAAGAACCTATGGTATGAATTATAGTTCATGTGTATAATATTATGAATAATATCCTAAGTAATATGGTGAAATCACCTGTGTAATATAGTGAACTTGGTTTCTTGATGATAGTTGTCCATCCCACTATATATTTGTGATAAAATTTATAGTGGATAATGTATGACTTAGACATCTCGATCACATTATGGAGTAGATTTCTCACATTGGGACTGAACCATGTAAAAAAACCAGTGCCATAATTTAATTTCTTTATGTTCATTTAATGCGGTTTATGTGATCAAACATAGACAAAGGTCTAATTATATCCTAATAGGTGATATAGGATCCAAATAAAAGGGGGGGTTAAAGATTAAATAATATTTGGAATTTTCTAACATAAATTATCAACACCTGATTCAACCCCTCCCAGGTGTTTCCATTAGTTCACTGGGACTAAAAATTGGTATCTAATCTTGGGTTCCCTCAAATTGGATTTATTTTTAAGGCCTGATTGTTTTTACTTGAATACTTGAAGCACATATTGGAAATGGAAGAGCCTTAGATGGAGAAATTTGGCTCCATCACTAATAAAATAGAATTTGAAATTTCTACTAAGACTCTACAAAATAAGAAGAAAAAGGGGTAAAAAAATAGATAAAAATCTGAGAAAAGAAAGAGTAAGCACCACTAGATGAAGGTAGTCATAGTGGTAAACATATTGATAAATCTATTGATTATGATCCCCCTAGTAATTCAATTTCAAGCTGTGAGAATGGATTTATTGAATATACTAAAGACTTTTACCTTGAGGTTAAGTATTACTTTAATAATGTACTTATTTATGTGGTTACATATATATTTTATTACATAAAAGGTATACAATATGAAAAGGTACAATTAGACATATAGGCTGAAGAGATGTAAGATACTTTTTCCAAGAAGCATCAGAAGTGTAAGAATCTCACAGAACTTGTTAAATCTATGGTTGGATATATTTCACTTTGTAATAAAATATATTATTTGATTTATGTATAATTAAAAAGATTTTTTTATAATGGTTATTTTTTGAAAAGGTTTCCATAGAGGTGTTCTATGCTTTAGATAATTTACTTAAATCATCCTTGAATGTCAAGGATTCTCAGCTGGAAGTAAAGAAAAAAAGGATAAAGGATTTTAATAGTTCTTTATTGGAGGAAATTAAAATACATGAGTATTAGTTTGGAAAGATAAATGAAGTGTGGGAAGATAGGTTGAGGTCATTTGAGGATTAAAAGTAAGCTATCAATATGAAGTGCCTTGAGTTAGAAGAGAAGTTGAAAAGTTTAGAATCCATATATTCTTGAGCTTCCCAAAAATTTGAGAAAATATGCGGTTCCACAAAAAAATATGAAGACAGAATAACTTCTAATATTACTCCTATTGGCGGTAAAGAGTGTTTGAGATTTACTATATAATCTTCCACCTCAATCTCAGTGAAAAAGGTGACACACTTTTTATTCAAGCCTAATTTTGTTAAATCTAATTTAACAGTCTGTACAAATTTTAAATCAAAAAATATAAAAATTTGGAAGTATAAAAATGAAAATAAATTTCCCTCCACATAAACGGTTAATATAGGAAAATAATCTCCCCAAACCAATCCCTAAAGAGTGAGGTTTTTATCTAAAGACTTTAAAAAATAAAATTTGGCTAGATTGTTTCAAAATCTTAAAGGAATATATTTAGGCCACTATTGGTGAAATTGAATGTTTGAGCACAATACCATAGAGGGATGGAATAATATGTTAGTATGTGGAAAATATGGAAGGTATGAATTTAGGGATAGAAAATATAAAATTTAGAGAAGACCTACTGGAAATAAGAAAACTTCATAGAATGTGATAAATTTATCAATGAGAAACAAATCTAAAATTTTAGAGAAATTCTATGATTTTAAAAAAATATCTGGTCATAGTTCTGAGAACCGTTGGTATGTAATAGCCTAAAAAAACTCTTATATTAATGAAAGGAGAAGACTAAAATAGTATAAGAAACCAAGAAAGGAAGGAATGTCTGCCTTGGGAAAGAAATCAATGAAAAATCCAATTGAACAAAGTGAAACCAAGAATTTAGAGTGGAAAGAGGATAAGGATTTTAACACTAGAAAAATATTCTTATACTATGGTAAGATATTCCACATCATGGAACACTAGAAGTTATCCATGAATTTCAATAAAGAAGGTATCAAGTTGAAATCTAAAATGAAAGTGTAAATCCAGGAAAGATATAACCATATTAGATTGGTGGTGGACACTCTCAAATTAATACCTAAATGTTTTTTAAGAAGGGAAAATCAAAGGCTAATAAAAAGGTGTGTGGAAGATGCATGAATGCAGTCCATATGTCTAAAAAGTGTATGAAATGGATTCCATAAATAATAATAAATTTTGGAATCTAAATAGAAAGAACCAATGATCTCAAGTTATAAAACTGTTTCTATAAAGAAGGAATCCACAATTATAAAGAAGGAAGATAAATATTCTTTTCAATCATAATTCCTAACTAGTTGGAAGAGGCTAAGAAGTTGAAAAAATATGAGATAAATAAAAGTGATTTGTTTTCTAAAGTGGATAATCCTATCTCAATTAAGAAGAAAGGTAAAATCAAGAAGAATCCCATGCTACCCAAATATGTTTATATATGTTAATATATGGATAAAGAAAGTAAGAAGAGTGTTATACATTTTACATCCTCAATGAAAGGAGTATCTGGGTTTTGGAAAAAGTAACAACCATATTTCTAACATTGATGAGATTATGGAAGTCCCATATTATTCAAATATTAGTTTTCTTATTCTCAATGGTAGGGAATTGAAGGTTGAGTAATGATAGAGGATAAATTATGAAACTTGTAATTTCTATGAATCTAGAAGAATAATATATCATAGAAAATATCAATTGGTATTAATTTTAAAATTGGAATCAGTCTACAATATATATCACACTTGTTTGGAAATAATTACTAAAAGGAAAAAACATGGTAAAGTATGAATAGGAAACCTTTAGGGGGATATGTCAAAGAAGTATAAGATTTCCATGATTCATCATTTTGTACTAAATATAGAATTATATATATACTTAAACAAAATGAATTTTGAGTTATGATTTTCACTTCCCATTTTAATTTTGACTTATGTTATATATGGATATCATAGGGAATTGATTAACTAATAAGATGGTGAAAAAATAAAACTTCACTTGAATGTTTTTGATATTTTTTTTAGTTGAGTGTAGGCTCATAAAAATTCTTTCAAATCTATTTTAACAACCCTTAATTATTTAAGGTTTTAGTTGGTATCACATTATAGATATTTATGGAGAGTTTTTTTCTCAATTACTCACTATTGTTTTATATAAAGGGTTATCCAAAATAGACTTAGAGTTAATTAGTTATTGTAAAATTTCTAAGAGAAAATGTGGTGCCACATTTTTCTCATGGAATTGATTGAATTTCATAATAAGGGGGAGAAGAAAGAAAGTGGAAGAACAAAAAGGGGATAAGATTTTACTTAATTTGTGATGAGAATACCACCCCTTACACTTATAGTGTCAATAAAGAGGAAAATAATTTTCCACCTCTTTATTTATTATCAATAAAGGAGATGGAAAAATATTTATACTCTTGAAATGAATTTATGTGAAGTAGTTCAAAGTATTTACAATATACACAAAGGAGGATATTGAAGTACCCTAAGGTGTATTGATTGTATTTATTGTTAATAAGCATATAAATAGGTCAATGAGAAGTGATGATTTATGGAGTGAGTATCCACCCACTTAGTAAAAATTAGTTTCCCAAATAATTTATTGGTAATTATGTTGAATCTTAATCCATGAGAAATGGAAAACGATAATGAATTGCCTTCTTGGTGATAATCCCTTAAATCACATCACACAATTATAGGGCTGATCCTAATGCCCAAGAAAATTTAAATCCTTGGAGTTAATTTTAAAATAGTTTACAAAAAGTGGAGAAAATTTGAGTGGATTGTAGATGTTGATCTATTGGTTATGGATAACATGTAAAGTTATAACTGAAACAACAAAATAAGTACAATGATTGATGAAAATCTAGATGAAGATTAGAGAATCCATCTGAGTGTTTATTAATCCTAGAAGGATGCTATAATTTGGATTAATATCACTTGGATAATATTTTTAGATGAGTGTATATTCACCAAATTCATTTGAAATGATTCTAAATTAATTTTATGAAATCCATATTTTTAAGAATAAGGACGAAAATTGGACAAGTCATATGGAGTGCTTAAGGATGATCCCTTGAGCTATAATAAAATTTCCCTATGTCTGGAAGCCTTTGTAATGGCATTACAAGAGGTAGTTATGAGATGTAAAAAAGGCATAGAGTTCTCCCTATGGACCATAATAATGATCCTAGACTATATAAACACTATATTACTTCATAAGTATATTGACACTTTATAAGCCTGAGTTTCACAAGTGTCATTTTGAGATTATTTAGGAATGATTCAAGTTCACATAAACATCATTTGGTTATGTAAGTATGATTTCCCACTTTCCTAAAGATCATTTTTACATATGTAAGTATTGAATCTATAATTATGATTTTTATTATTCATAATCATTATGTGCTCTAAAAAAGGATCATAACTTAGAGAAATTTAATACTTTTTCTAGAATGAAAAGTAAAGTTTCTAGAATTATTTTTTAAAGTTGAAAACATTTGGGATGATGTAAAATAAATTTTTTCATGTTAAAATCTTCATAAAGATGTTATAATCCATTATTAAATAATTATTTAATTAATAGTAAACGATAATAAATTAATGGGATCACTATAACATTATATTTCTAATTTCAATTGAGAATATTTGAAATTAAATATTAGTGATCAAAATTGAATAGTAAATCAGTTGATGTAAGTATTGAACCTCAGTGGTTTAAATATCATAAATAGATTTGTTAATAAATATATAAATGGGAAGAAGAAATATTTTTTGAGTTGATTATATGATGTATAGACTCAGTTTGATATCTCTACAGGTTTTCATGGAAGCTCTCAAGCCACAACGGAGAAGGCACACACCAAAAAAATGTTGCTGCTATATTTTATATAGCTCTAAATAATATTTGTATGCAGCTCCTATTGAATTATTTTTAGAATTAAGAGTACCAATATTGTTATATTTTCAATTTAAGATATATTTATCTTGGATAAAATAAATAAAAATAATTCTTATTTTTAAAACACTCCTTGAGACCGCAGTTGATCAAAAAAGATCATGTGGGAGATTATGTGCGCATATGACTTGCTTGCATTTTATATCTATGATATTTTAATTTATGTAAATAGGATATAACCCCCGATAAAATGGTGAAACTTATTTTATAGCTAAGTATAAAAAAATAGAACATAAAGAGTAGAGGGTTGTACATTATGCACCCTAGAAAAGAGAAACTAAGAGAACAAAAAATCATGATGTAGAAGAAGAAGTTTTCGAGGATGTTCTAAAGAAGATACACCATATTGATATCAAATAAGAGTATAATAAGAAGAATAATATTGGTTCCCACACTTGCCCTTTCTACACATGGTGTTATTGAAGTTTGGGAAGAAGGAAGGAGAAACAGAAGAACCTTGAGGTATTGCATGCATTAAGAAATAAAAAATCAAATCTTTAGTGTGATATTTATAGGAAATATTCTAAATATTTTCATTTCATTATATACTCACTAGGTAATATTTTATTTTTTTTGGGTTTATTGAAGACTATATTTAGGGTTTCTAGTAATAATATTCTAGAAGAACTGGGAGGCTCATAAAAGAAGGAGAGGCTGAGTTTCATGAGAAATTATTTAATATTTGATGGTAGTTGAAGTCTCTCTATGATTTGAGTAAACAAATTAGGTTATTGGATATAGTGACATCCCTATAATTTTTATCTACTTAAAAATTTTGGAGGAATATTGGAATAAATGGTGTGATTACAATATATAGAACCTACAAGATATAGTATAGTTTACATGTGTAATATTTTGAATAGTCACCTATGTAATATGGTGACCTCAGCTGTGTAATATTGTGAACTTGGTTTCAAGATGATACCTAGACAATCCACTATATTTTGATGATAAAATTTATTGTGTATAATCTATTACTCAAACATCTCGATCATAGGAAGGAGTAGTCTTCCCACATCAGGGATGAACCTTGTAAAAACACTTGTTCTATACTTCAATTTCTTTAATTAGATTGCTTGTGGTGTATGTGATTTGTAAAAGAAAAATATATCTACTTATATAATAATAGGTGATTTTTTTAAAATAAATGGAGGTTAAAGATAAAAGATTTATAATTTGGTAAAAGAATTTAGAAACACCTGATTCACCCCCCTCTCAGGTTTCTACAATAGTCTATAAGGACCAATAGTTTCTTCTAGTCGCCAGTCGAGGCCATTGATACCTAAATTATTTGTCATAAAGGAAATAGTAATGATTCTATAGGATGATGTTGTTTGAGATACTTAAAGGAGTTTTTAAAACTCAATAGAATATACATGTCAGGTATTAGTTTTATAAAAATCAATTCTTTTATTTTAAAGGGTATACAATACCAAATATATACTTTAATGGTGTTGTAAACATATACAATCTCAAAATCAAGGGAAAAATTGAGAGAGCATATAATTTTCTTTCAATTGATAAATAAAATGGTTTCTACATCAAATATTTTAATACAAATGAATTTATCAAGTTTAGATGAATCTAAATAAAATATGTGTATTGTTATCTCATTTATCTTATATGATAAGAGAAGTTTTTTGTTAATAATGTGTTGTTATAAAAAATATGAGACAATGAATTCAATACATATTATTTATGATTTATTAGATTATATGTCAAGTTTCAATAATAAGATATATATATATGTTTTACATGGGATAATGTTTTTATCAAGTTGTTTGTTAAAATATATGGAATTTATATTCTACCACCGTTAATTACATATTATAAAGAATAAAATATTTTTTTTCATAAAAATATCTAAATGCATAAGATACCACAAATGACATGGATTCAATAGTTTATTTTTTAAATATTCATATTAAAGGAAAATAAGTGTGATTTCTTAACATAAATGAGTTTGTGAACCTTATCTTGATATTATGAAGATAATATTGTTTATAAGAGGCTATTAGGAGTATGTTTGGACTTATCGAAGTTCACAGTTAACAAATAAAAGATTATATAAGTCAAAATTTCAAAAATTGAATTTTTCTAAATATCCTAAAAGAGTTTAGGGAATTGTAGTAAAGATAAATATAAAGAGTTACATTTAGTTACCATAACAAAGTTAATGTAATTTATCCTAAATGTGTTTAGGATTTTTTGTTAAGTGATAATTTAAATTGTTACATTAGTTACCAAAATATTTCAAGGAAAAATATTCATGGAATTGGTTCTAATAATAATAATGATGTACAGAGAAATAGTTTTAATTAAACAAAAAAAGGTAACATCATAACATTTAGTGTTGTAGAGTTAAGTATTTTGAATATATTCAAGGAGTTTAACATTATTAATATGATTCCTATATATCACTAGTATTCAAACTAGACAACTTAAAAGATATTTCTTATAAAGAGTTTAGTGGGAGGTTTTCTTTATCATATGGTCACATAGAGATGTAAAAGGAATTATATATAGATGTAATGAGTTAAAAAATACATGAAAGTAAAGAAAACATAAGGTTGATTTGGTATTATATAATTTTTGATATATTAGATAGGCTATTATGTATGGTTTTTAAGTATTATTAAAGAAGTTTAAGAATATAAAATGTATCATGTTATAAAAAAATACAATCTTCAATTTATCATATTTTCATGTCGGCTGTATATATATATTGATTTAGATTCTGTAAAGTGAAATTATAATTAACCACTCAAAGTATGAATTTGATTTTTCCCTAATCAATGATCATCCTAGAGAATTATAGGTTGTAAAGAAATTTTAATCTTAGTGTGATTAAGATTATTGTATCGAGATTTTTAATATGTCCATGAGGTAAAAAATAGGTTTCAAACACTGGATGACCACCTACTAAGTATACCAAATGGAGTATCATATACTATGATTTTTTATACTAGGGCTGTATGTATAATATTCGGTGTCCTGAATACCCAAATTTGGAAAGATACCAAGCATGATAACCTTGACAGTTTAATACCATTCTTACCAAGCCTTGAGGACTATATAATTGGAGGGTGGTTGGGCATGTTTTTGAATATGTCCTCAGTTAGAGATTTACTAAGATGATATTTGTCTTCTCATATGATGAG
Source organism: Viscum album (assembly GCA_963277665.1). Taxonomy (NCBI): domain Eukaryota; kingdom Viridiplantae; phylum Streptophyta; class Magnoliopsida; order Santalales; family Viscaceae; genus Viscum; species Viscum album. The sequence goes on along the minus strand of OY728120.1, from coordinate 1,974,663,939 downwards.
TATGACATCTATCCCCTCAATTGAGATAGATTTAGGAAATGTGTAGTTGCACCTAGATAATATATATAATGTTCTTATCAATTTGAGTAAGGTATTTTTTATTTGATCATCTATAAAGGTGAATGACATGAGATGTATTAAATAACCTGGTTAGTTTATACTTTGAGAATCAAGAACATATGAGTTAGATATATGGGATTGACATACTAGGTATCTCATGGTCACTAAATATCTTGGAAAAGGGATCATATGAGAATGCACACTTGCATATGATGTAGTTGGTGGAAATAGGTGTAGAGATACATGTATTTAATGAAGATCACACTAGATCCATTTGTTTCTCAAGTAACATTGATTATTTTCTATAGGTATCTCTTTTCTTATATTTATGGATCCAGTGATTCATATTAATGTAAAAACTAAAAATTCACATGGGTTCACACTTTTTGGCTGACTGAATTAAGATTATTTTTGACTCATATAGATACTATAAAAGTATTTTTGAGTTTATCCAAAATATTTTTGGATGGGAATTCACAAGGTATTTCATATAATGTGATACATAGTGAAGTTGATGATATATTTCCAAAAGTATTTTGGAAGATATCATAAATAAGTTTTGTATATGATTTCATAAGTTATCATATATGATATGATATAAGGTTAAATGAAATATAAGTCTTTTAGGCTTTAATGAAAGTGGTATATTAAAGGGAATATCCTATAAAGCCTTGTGATATCATATGAAATGATATAATGTGTTGTAGAGTATGATATACACATATAATAAGTCTTATACTATGACTTTGGGGTATATTTAACATTATTATATAAGGAAATAATTTAAAAATTGCTTGATCTATTTGTATTATACAATAAGGTGAATCATAATGCCATGAATCATATAGTATGCCTCCTTTGGAATTGCTAAACTTTTCTGAAATAAGTGGTGTGTTAACAATTTAACACTCAAATATATTACATTTAACCTATCACTTATTAAATATTTCATAATATGAAATAGATGGGAGAGTTGGCATTTTCAAGGGTTACAACTAATGCATGAATTAACTCATAATGTACGAGTTAATGTTTTCTCACTTGAGGAGCATCCTCAAGGGATTTATAAAGGAAAATTCACCATGATATAATGATTAAAAGTTCTTTACCAAGACATATCTAAATCTTTCATTCCCACATATCTCTTATCCTAAACCCTTTATAACATGAGTCACTAGAATGCTATGGATGGTGATAGAATCCTACGAATATGATGAGTGATTCAACAAAACTTGTGGATACCTATGGAAGAGTAATGTCATTAAACTAGCTCTCATGTGAATTTCATGTAGCACATGGGATGAGGATAACATTAATGGTTATCTTTTGTGAAAGGTACACAATATCTTTATTTTATAGTATATATGATTTTGGTTTCTTAAAGTTCAATATAGGATTTGGATTTATATATTTCTTTCATTATATTTAATGAGTGTCATTAGATCCTTTGAAATCCAAGAAATATGTATGGGATTCACATTAATACATCATAGATAAGTTGGTGTGCAAGACCATTAAGTTTTATATAGGATGAATTTAAGTATATCTTAGATAATCAGTCTTAGAGTAGTGTATTTTTGGATGGATTATAAATCCATCCCAAATTAGTTTTTTGTGGACATATATCTAATATTTTTTTCAAATTTTATCTGAGATGAATCTAAGTCCATCTTAGATAATCAATCTCAAAGAAATGGTTTTCTTAGGATGGATTATAAATCCATCCCAAATTATTTTTGTTCACACACTTGTTTGGAATAGATTCATATTGTTTATCTCAGACAAATTTAAGTCTATCCATGATAATTAGCCTCAAAAAGTGGTTTTTTGTTGGATTATAAATCTCTCACAAATTATTTTTTTTACACAATTATATGGGGGATATTTAAAATCTCTCCTCTAAAAATAAATACTATATATTTATACTATAAATTTAAAATATGTGTGTATGTGTTTATAAATAAACATGTAAAAATAATTACAATTAAATTTATATATTTTTCTAAATATATCTATTTATAAAAAATATATGTATATGTGTTTGTCTTCACATGTATACAATCAAATATATACATCAATATAATTTTATTAATTTTTATAATTATATTATATAAATGTAAATACGAGTATATATAAATAAATATATTTATTCATATACTCATTTCTATAAATTTATATATTTATAAATATTTATATTTATTATAATAAAAATGATTTAAATTCATTATTCTTATATTTAGTTAGACATGTCTGTCAATGTGAATAAATAACTATTTTTTTGTTAAATTAATATATATATCTTACTTTGTGTGTGTATGCCTATTTGTTTTAAATTTATAAAAATATTAATATATATTTAAAAAATCTATATTCAGGGAAATTATATTTAGCTACTAAATATATATTTACAAATATATATATACTATTAATATATATATAATTTTAATATATATATCTAAATAAATATAAATATATTAAATAATATACAAATAAATTTGTATGTTGATGTGTGTGTACGTGTGTGTTTTTGTTTGTTCATGTGCATATATATATATATATTACAAATAAGAACAAACAAAAAAATTAGAAAATTAGAAAATAAATAATATATATATATATATATATATATTTACACAAACATGTGTTTGTGTTAATTTATTTATTTATATATAAATTCATTTATTTACCCCCAACATCGAAGGATATGCACTAAAATCGGTGAATCATATAGTATGATTAACCCTTATATCGTAACCCACAATATGTATTTGATGCATATTTCTGTTAGAAATATGGGGATGAAGCATATGTTGTGATAATCATGAGATGCCTATATCACAACATATGATATAATCCATGTCTTATGGTATATGATATCATCTTTCATACCACATTTCCCAATGGTTTATCTTTGGTTATGACTCATTGTAATGATTCATTTATGGATTGATAAATGTTATATGATCATTGAAACATTCAATGATCATAAAAAATAAAATGTGTATATGTCACAAGTAACTTATGGTGGCTACTAAATTCTATCAGTGATAATCAACCACCTCCATTGATTAAAGTGGTCCCATATAAAGGATATAATCCTTCCCATTTGAGAGTGTTGAAGATTATAGAACCAAGACAAAAATATCTTCATCCTTGTTCTTAATTTATCTTCAAGGAAAGGGTGATAGAACACTTTTTTGAGATACAAGGGTCCTCACATAGCATTATCAATTCTAGTGTATGGTGTACTACCTTTGGAGGCAACCAATTGATTATTATTTTTTAGTGATATTCATTAAGTATACTCTGTCAAGATGGAGCTCCCTAGACTTGAGGAATACAAGTTTATTTTGATTCTCTTCATACTATATATTGATTCTATGATGACATATCTGTATTTAAATAGGTTACTTCCATTGTTTATGATCATATGATGTTATGAAAAACCCCATTAATTGTATCAGATTCATCTTCATTGTGAAATTAATATGTTTTTTACTAGTTTTATAAAGAACATATGTATCATGAGGTGGTGTTTTATATATAGTAAGTTGTGATATAACATGGCTAAATGTTAGAAATAATATTACCATTCCATAAGAAATGATATATGACATCATAAGGAACAATTCATGAATTTATTATGTTTTATTTTATGAAAGTATTAGTCGTATTTTACAATTTATCAAACCCATGAATTTTTACTATATTGTAAGCTATGATAAGTGTTATCATAGAATGAAATGGTTGGTGCAGTGTTTAAAAAACAAATAATTGTATCATAATGGTGATATATATAACATCATAAATTATGATAAAGTTTAAATGTTGAACCACAAAATATGATATTATATTATAATTAGTTATAATTGGCCTCTAATGATAAGGCCTATTATATGCATAAAAAATGAATCACAGTATACGATATGGCTATATCATTAAATACAGTATAGAAAAAAAGGTTTTTTTTGTAAAATGATTATAGATTATAAATAATTATAAAAGATAATGGTTATACATTAAAAATAGAATATTTTTATTTCCTAAATGAAATATGAAATCTCTATATTAAAATATCATTTTTATTAAATATGTTAAATGTTCATTTATTTATTTTATTCCTATTTATATATTCATATATATAAATTACCTATATTATGGGAATGTTATTTATTATTTAATTTATATGATAAATTGTTTTTTAATAAAATTTTAAAACCATATATTGAAGGATATATATCGTAAATCCTTATTTTCATATGATATGTATATAAGATATATTACATTTCATGAAAATTATGATTTTCATGCATGAGGTGTATCATTTCCTGTATCCTATGACTTCTTTATCAATCATCCACATTTTTTATAATTAAAAGATCTATTTTATAATATGAAATATGAAAGAGGATTTTGATTCATATAATAAATGTTTAAACTAGCTGAAAAATTAACCAATTAATTGAAAATTCATGAGTTAATTCATGAACTATTGAGGAGAATCCTCAAGGGATTTATAATGAATATTACCTTGAAATAGTGTTTGATGTGAAATTATGATCAACCCATGCATACCTCTAGAGGTGGGATTTCATTTTCCCACTACTCAGTGATCTCTCTCAAACCTATGTGATGGAATTTAAGGATGATGTAGTGTATTCTTAGATGAATGGTACACTTTTTATAATATTTATTCATCTTAGTTTTTGAAGAAGTTTCATATTTCTTGTTTGGAGATCCTTTATGAAGGGATTTAATAAAATATTATTATTATTATAATTTTTATAAAGAACCAAAAAATCACTTAAGTGGTATCATAGGGGCCCATGTGTTTATATTTATGAAATAATGCATGAAATGAAGAAGAAAAAAATAGAGCATCATTTTATGTTTTTAGGAAATTCCAGTTTACCTTTACATAAAATGATCTATGTAAGGGTCATCTCAACTTAATAGTTCTATATAAAGGTAATATGAGATTTAAATTTATACGATCTGTCACATAAAGATAACATGAGACTTACCATTATGTGAAGGGTTCATATGAAGGCAGTCTGATTCTTACCTATATATAAATGGTTTACATAATAGTAATTTTCAACTTACCTTTATTTAAATGATTTCATATAATGGTAAATGAGATATACCTTTACTTAGAATTACATAAAGGTCATATAATTTTACCCTTACATAGATTGTCTGCATAAGGGTAGTGGAAGTATACCTTTATCCAGAATATAGATTCCATGTAAGGGTAAATAGAAAATATTTAAAAATCATTTTTAAAATTTTTAGAGGGTTTATAAAATGTTTATAAATAATGATAAAAAATATTTTTTGGAATATTTAATTTATAAGGAATTAATTAATTAATTATTAGAGGTTTATAATGAATTAAATATTTTTAATTAAACATTCTTTAAATATTAAATGTTAATATTTGAAGTATATTTTAATCAAATTATATGGAATTTACTATGACCGGGAAATAAAAGTGTTTATTTAGGAATTTTTAGATAAAATTATAAAGTGTTTATAAATTAAAAAAATAAGGCCAAAATATAAACTATTTATATTTAAAATTTTAAAATTTTCATAATAAATTATTTTGAATTATTCAAAATTAATAAGGATTTATTTGAAATGTTTTTCATATGATATTTAGTTTATGCAAAATATTTAAATAATATAAATTGGTTTATTAAATTGTTTTTTAGTCACGATAATATCATATATTTAAAATTAAATTCCATATAATGATGAATATTAAATTGTCATATTAAAATATATATAAAATGTTATATCTATAATCATGGAATGATTATAATGAATAAAGACAAAATTATAAATGTGTTTATTGTTAAATTTTATTTATGAATTATTCATTAATGTTTATATAGTATTTAAAAATTTGAATTATTAATTTATTTAAACGTTATTTCTTATTTTTTTCATAGTTATAAATTTTTTATATTATGAATATTTTTTATGGAAAATTTATATAATAAATTTCTCCTAGGATTGTGCCATGATTTTTCATGCTAGAAATGACTCCTTAATTAATTCATTTCTTCATCTACCTTAATCTTGATTTATAATTGATGTTATAAATCAGAATTAAGTTGTTGAATATAGTTTATGCATACTTGGTGTTAGAATTATTATCATTTGAATTTTATTTTGAGTAATGTCTCCCCGAAGAGAGGTACATGGGGCTAGACTACCTACTAACATAAAAAATTAGTCCTTATCTAAAAATGTGGATGGGGTTGACTATCTACTACTTAGATATTATTTATGTAGAGAGCCTCCATATCATATAAGTTTATGATTTTACATGAAAAGTTAATATACCATTTGAATAAGAAGCATTTGGATATATATGAATATGTTTGAATTATAATTTTTGGTGTGTAAAAAAAACTATGGGTTTTGTAAAGGGTTACACATCAATATAGTTTGAAAATATTGATTTGGTGGAGGGAATAGGATTCCATACTAAAATCACTGGAAATTTTTATAAAAATGGAATAACATGAGATAAGATGGTGAGATTAAGTCCCTTTCAAATACTAGGTGTGAGATTCCTTCAAAAGTTTCACTTTTAATGAACTTGATCATCCAACCAAGTATTATCGAGATGAGCATGAGTACCCTTGTATTATATTTTATAATTCGATACAGTTATAAGTGGATCTTGATTATTTTTTGGGTATTTTCGAGCTCAACATGAGTATTCCTTTATTATTATTTATTAAATTATTCTTGCTATTTTATTTTTATTACACTAGTTGGGAAACAATAATGGTTATAATACCAAAAGAATGAAGTTTAGTGTATCCATATGATGGATTGGATAAAGTGTTATCTAGTCAACTATCGAAGAGTGAAATTTTTTGTGATTGAGATGATTACCTATGTAAATAACTCTGGCTTAATTAAATGAAAAAACCAATATAATTTATCATGAAATATTGATATCATCTCAGTAAATGGATATAATGAAATTCAAAAATGTGTTATCATTTTAATCTGAGCCTATTTAATAAAATTCCTTACTAAATATTTATAAATAATGACACTCTTATGATTAAATCTTATATTGTATGTTAATAACATCATCATCGTCTAGCTTGACCATGATATCAATATTTAACAAGGATAAACTAAATGGTAGTATATTCCTCAATTGGTATTATAATTTGAGAATAGTTCTCAAATAATAATAAAAATTATGTGTTGAAAAAAATTATTCCTAAGAAAATAACCAGTGAATCTGTTTAAAAATTATTTAAATTCCCTTTATAAGCATCGAAAATTTTCATAGGAAGCCTTCAAACTCATGCTTGTTACCGTGGAGTCAAATATGAAAAAGAAAAATGAGACTGTGGATGACGATCATATTACAGATAACCTAAAAAGTCTTTATCAGGATTAAGCCTGACATGAATGGTATGAAGTTTCACAATCCCTTTTTTGGTACAAAATGAGGGAAGGAACCTTAGTATCCACTCATGTACTCAATATTATTTGGAACGTAAATGATTTGTACATGAAAGGTTAGACTCTCTAGCTTGAATTTCCTTATGTTTGATTCTACTATTACTACCTAAATGATTTTGATAGTTCATTGTCAATTATAATATGAATTTACTCTATAAATATTTATCTAATATTTTTAATATGTTGAGGATATCTAAGAAGGAAATGGGAGGTCCATTTTTTTCCTATATTTATGACACATAAAGGGAAAGGGAAGGTTTTTTAGAAGGGGAAGAATAGAGGTCGTGGAGAGTCCACAGAACTAGCTAAGCCAAAAAAGATGAAATAAGGATAATGTTTTCATTGTTGGAAAATTATCTATTAGATAATAAATTTTCTAGATTACCTGAAGGGTTTTAATAAGACTAGTAGAGATTCCACATCATGTATAAATTCTAAAGAATTAAATTTTATTATTATTATAGATTATGATATCAACTATTTATTTTAAAAAAGTTGAAAACATATAGGAGGTCATAAAATGATAAACAATAGAATATTATAGTTTGAAGTTTTCTTTCAAGAAATAGAGAAAATGAGGTTCTATATTGATAACTTTTATTCTTTGATATTGGTAAAATCATTATAATATATTTTTTTCTCATTTTTTTCATGAGAAGAAAGTTTAATTTTTTTGTTTAATAAAATGAGATGGGTGTTTTTAATATTAATAGTTTATGATTTTTTTAAATCTAAAACATTCCTTAAGGGAGAATATAAATGACTTTATCTAATTATGGAATTCATTGTTTTTTAATTTATAAAAATGTTCTAATAAAGTGAATGAATTCAAAAAAAGTTTACTTAATGTTTTAAATATGATGAGAATATATGGACTGGGTATATGATATCTTGGTTCTAAGTGATGTGTATATAGAAAAAGTGAGTAAAATTTCAAAACAGAAGAATAATATTTAGTTGAAAAGTTTAAAAACGTTTCTTCAAGGATCCGTTCAAGGTCATTAAATTATAGGGTTGTTAAGAAGGATGAATAATAATTCTATTTGATTATATTATCCAGAATACCTAAAAAAATTTCATAAACTCCATGTAATGTCTATGTAAGGAATAATTGTTATATAAATCAATTGTTTAATTTTTAATGGTATGTGATATGGAATGTATATTTTATAAGTATTTAAAATATACAAGAGTACAAAAGTAAAGGAATAATTGAGGGATATTTTATTTTACATTAATGTTATGAAGCAAAGAGTTGCTACATCAAATTTGAATGTATAGGAATATGTCAAGATTGGATGATATAATTAAAGGATGTGTATATTCATTTAATTTCCTTTATATTATAAGATAATTGGTTCAATAATAAAGATTTATTTTAAAAAAATTGATATGATTAATTATATATATGGTTTAAGATTCATCAGATTCTATAACATAGTTTAAGAAAAGAGAATGGTGAAAGTGTACATCAAAATATTTGTTTAAATATGAAATATTGTGATTCCTCAACCCATCAATGGAAAAATTTAAATAGTTTTTGTAGAGACCCAAATCTTAACGTACATGGACATTACATTACTTTTGAGGAATACTTAGTACATAACAGAAACACACACACAAGGACCGTAATAGTTTAGTGTCTTTGAAAACTCGGAATATAATCTTCTAATCATGGTGAAAGATCTTCAACATCTCCCATAAATATCTTCCCTTTTTTTTTTCTTACCTAAAACCTTTCTTTATATCCTGGGGAAAAGAAAACATAAAATGGGTGAGCTCAAATGCTCAGTAAGGGTAAGCATGGATAAAATAAAACATACCATATACATTTGAACTTAAAAACATGAACATAACGTTTAAAAATCAAAAGATTGAGCAATAAAATAAAACATGGAAGTACGTAAGGGATATATCATAAAGAAACATTAAGAATGATAAAATAGCATGGGAATAAAACAGGTAATTGTGGAAACCATTAAGCACATGATATGATTTCCATAGTAGCCAAGGCATTGCTTCCAAGACCATCTTAGTGGACAAAGTCCCTTTCTGAATCGAGTTCACTCCTCATTCCAGTACTGTATTACTGAACCGGTTTAACTTGCCGTTCCAGCCATGTCTATCTCATGAGATATAAATCTTTACCCAATGCATTGGAGGGAGATATAGGTCCCACCCATCTCATAATGATACTATTCTTATGTGTGCCACAAAATCATAAATCATACATCATTGCATAACCCATGTAATTAAAATGGGATTCTTAAACAACATGAAATAATAAAACAATTAATATAAGATAAATGAATTCATAAAAATAATTCCATCAAAACATAATAAAATTAATGTAATAATAGGGATAGAAACAGAACCCTATATTATCTTAGATGGAAAATAATTTTGATAAAACACTTGAACTCCATTCTTGAAAAAAATATCCTTTCAACTTAAAAAAACATTTTCCTTTCTTAACATGTCATACAATTTTAAACTAAAATAAGTTGATTTAAAAATAAACTTGAAAACTTGTAAAGGAAGCTTCTTGGAAATAATGTTTTAAAAATCCATTCACACCGTATAAGTTAAAAAAACATTCTTCTCGTACTTTTGTCGGAAAAGTCAAAAAGTATCTCATACGAAAAATGACAAATATTCCTTTCATGTCGTTTACTAAAAACTCACCGAAGGGTAAAATTGAATATAAAATATTGTAGAAGGATATAAATATTACATATTGAGTAAACATTTATGTGGATGATAAAATACACCCTAGTAAATTCCAAAGTATAAACAATCTCGGATAAAAATGAGATTGTGATATTTCCCTTACCTTAGGTCCGATTTTCTTCGTAAGTGTCCGAACCTCCTATATAATGATTTAAATAATGTTATTGACTTATTACAGAATCTTATTCATTTTTATTATATCATATATGGTTCACTTATGACTTTATATTAACCGTTCTTTTGTAAATTCATGTTAAAGTAGCGTTTTGGGTAAAATCGTTTCATTTGTCGTTCGTGTTTTGACTTGTAATTATTCATATGATTACTTAGATCATGATTACTTAATTCCAGAATATAAAACATGATTTATATATAATATATATTCAGAATATACATATATATATAATAGATCAGTAAATGGAAAGAAATACACCGTTCATGGAGACGGTAGTCCATACGTACGCATGAACGCTGTTTTCGTTTCCTTATTGAGTTGAATGGAATTAAGTAGATGACATAAATATATATACACATAAATACAGTATCATTATTATGTCATATATTTCATGATTACTTATTATATATACTTTATAATCATTCATGAATGGTTAACGTGGAGAATGAATCTCATCGCGTCGTGGAGACGGTAGTCCGTACGTACGCACGAGCGATGATATCATTCTCATGATCATGGGACTGTATTGGAGTGTATATATACTATTTCAGAATCAATATCACTTTACAATAATCATATATAGTTATTATGTACACCATTATACCCATCCAAGTAAGGTGGTGGTGGAAAATAGATTACACCACGGCGTGGAGACAATATTCCGTACGTACGCACGCGCGGTGATTTCATTTTCCGTAGGATGGATAGATGATGAAATAGGGTTGTTTCATACTTAAAATAACATATCAGTATATGAGTGATACTTATGTTATTACTTCATAATTAAACAACCTAATAAGAAGAAGTGGAAGAAGAAATAAAGTTGAAATAATCGGTAACGGACATTACCTCTTCTTTGAAGCGCCTCTTTGAGTCCTCTTCTTAGGGCACTAAAATTGGTCTTTGAAGAAGACAAGGACCTCTAGGATGTTTCTAGGTAAGTGGAGAAGAGAATTTGGCAGGGGTTTTCCGAGCTTGAAGGCTCAAATTTGTGCGAGGAAGAGGGGGAGGAGGTGCCCTTTTATAAGGGAGGAGAGGGGCTCCTTTGGAAAACTAAAAATATTATTTTATTATAAAGTCATATTCAGTTTTAAATAGCTCCAAATTGATTTATTTCGAAGATAAGGTGGGTATGGGTCGAAATACTATCATCCAATAGAATTTATACAAGTTTAGGTTCCTATTTTAACCTTATCATTTATATTTAACTTTAAGTTAGATAATTTTACTTTTACCGTGTCTTTTTGTGTTCTTACACTATAAGGTTAATAAACTTACTATAACAAGCCAAACGAACCCCAAGTTGTTTATTATTAATATATATAACCTTATCTAAGTAATTTGGCCGAACCTTATATTTTTAGGAATAAAATAACAATTAATAATATAATATTTGTTTTAAAAACTATTTTATGTCAATTTTGACACTATTTAGTAATTGATTTTTGTGAAAATCATAACAGAATTATTAGTTTGAAAAAAGTAAATTAAATCAATAATAACATGTCATATTAACATATAAAATTATTGTAATTCATAAAAAGTCTCAAATTACATTTATTTGGGTATTTATAACATCAATTATGCCAATATTTCATTAATAGGATAATTACTGCATCATCATTGTATCATAAATAAATTAAATTATTTTAAGTCTAAAAATTACAAATAAAATACCATTATGTCGGAAATTGTTTTATATTTATAATGAATATTTATAGTCAAATTTATCTTATGTATAACCCTATATTAAAAATGATTTACTTATTAAACTTTGATTTTAACTATTTTAACCCTTCTTTACATAAATTAATAATAAATGTCCTAATCTAATCCAAGTGGGCCTAAATGGTCATATTTTATTCCTAATGTTGTTTTTGGTCGAATTACACTTATCCAATAGAATTAGGACATGTGTTAGGGTAATAATAATAACACTTTTACCCTTAATTACCCTATTTACTTTTAACTGTGGTAAAAAAAAGTAAAAAGTTACTATTCACCAAAAATTATTTTCATCTCATTGAACCACATTTTACTTACTGACATCAAACGTGTCTCTAATTTTTGAAATTCCACTCACAAAAGCGGTAAAATTAAGTTTTAAGAAAAATTTATTTTTTTTAACTACCACTTAGCGGTTTCACTATTCATCAAAAAATGAAAGTTTCCAGAAAAATACCAAAAATTAGGCCTAAGCTATATTTGATATTATGAACTCAAAAATGATGTCTATTTTACCAAATTCAAAACATTTCAGTTGAATTAATTAATTTAAAAATTAATTCCCGTTGTCAAAACAAATAGCGTGTTTTTAAGAGATAATAACTATCAAAAGATTGACACTTGTTTATGTCTGGTTTAAATGTGAAATTACATCCAATGAACAACATTGTATTAAATTGTAAAAATATATTCTAAATATACTTTAAAACCACTCAAATTAATAATTTATCACTATTAATTATTTCTATTAAAAAAGTTGTTTTTAATTAAAATTTAGTAATTTTCACTATTCATCAGAATATGAAAGTTATTCGAAAAGTACCAAAATTTCACCCTAAGCTAATTTCGATATTCCGAATCCAAAAATGAAGTCCATCTTGAAAAATAAAATTTACAAAATTTAAAAAAGTGGTTATTACTATTCATAACGGCTAGTTTTAATAATATTTTAATAGCATAATGTTGTTTAGTGAAACTCGTTATTGCGTACTACACATGCTATCGAGGAAGGTCGCGATTGCGTGTAATGCGAGGCAAGTCAAGGATGCATGTTGTGCAAGCTCCTTTTGGTGTAGTGTACAACACAAGACATTAATGAAATTAAAAAGAATATTTTTCATAAAATCTCGGGGTGTTACAGTTGTCTTCTTTTAAATAATTTTTTTTCAAAAATACCGAATATCATATATGATATTGATGCAATAGTTTATTTGTTAAATATTATTAACAAGCATAAATAAGTGTTATTTACAAACAAAAAAATCTTTTCATATCATAGAAATATATTTTTTAAATAATATAGTGACTAATAGGTTAGTGTTAGTATGGTTGGACTTAGAGAAGTTTAAATAAATAAAATAAAGGATTATATTTGTTTAAGATTAAAATAATTTTTACTAAATATCCTAAAGAGTTCAAGATATGTGAGGATAACAAAAAATTTAAAGAGTTATTTTTAATTATCATGAATAAGTAAACATCACTATTTTCTATAGGATTGCACCATTCAAATTAAAAATTGAATTACTCTCTTCATACTAAAAGAGTTTAGGGTATATTAGTAAACAAAAATTTAAATATTTACTTTAGTTATAATAATAGAGTTGATGTCACTTTATCCCAACAGATTTTAAAATTCATTGGAAAACAATAATGTAATTTGTTACGTTAATTAAAAAAATTGATGTAAAGAGTTATAAGGATAATTATGATGCACATATAAAGTGTTCTAAGTAGAAAATAGAAGTTTAAAACAAAAAATTTGATATTATGAATTTAAGAAGTCTGAATTTGTTCAAAGAGTTGAACAGTTGGGAATTTGATTCCAAAATCTCACAATTATTTGATCTTTATTACTACATAGATTCTTCTCCCTTAAAAGTCAGTGGGAGGATTTTATTAGATGTAAATATTGATATAAGATAGGAATTACATATGAGGTAATGAGTTAACAAAACCCATGAAAGTGAAACATAAATAATTTTGAATTTGTAGATAATAATATATGATATGATAGAGAGATGCTCATGTTGGTTTTGTTAAATATTCTTAACAAAGTTTTAAGAATATGAAATATATCATAATAGATGAAAGGTAATTTCTGTTTTATAATTATTTTACATAGGATAAATATATGTATAAATTTATATACATTTTGTGAGGTGTAATGATAATTGAACTCTCAAATTATGACTTTGAGTTATCCCTAATTGATGTTCTTCATGCAGTGTTATAAGTTATGATAAAATGAAAAGGTTTGAATGAGTAGGATTCTCATATAGAGATAATAAATATTACCATGAGGGATAGAAATGGGTTTATGCGCACTGGATAACCCACTAAGTATACCACATGAATTTTCAAATAGATGTATTTGGTATACTAGTGGTTCATGGATCATATTTGAGTCCCCACTACCTGAGGTTTGTGAGATAACTATCATGATAACCTTCATAATTTGATTCCCAACTTACAGAAGTCTACATGTTGACTTAATTAATCAGGGAGTGGTTGGATATTGTAAAAAACCATCCTGGGTTGACCTCACACATCACCAGATCTGGATCACCACAATCCTTTGAGTGTGCCTCCCTATACTCCAGATGCTACCAACTAGCAGTGATGGTTTAACTGATATAGTGGGGAGACTATACTCTCCTGTTAGAGTGTAATAATAGTAAAAAATATCTAAAATCATACACATGGATTAAAATCAAAGTAAACCTATTAAATAACTAAAACAAAAGAATAATATAATAAATGAAATACAACATGCAGTCATACTGACTCAAATCATGTAAAACATATAGTAAATGGTTTCCCATTGCGATGACCACATATACAAAATAAAATAACTAAAAATAAAATAAATCAGGATCTACTGCCAACACTGAACCAAGCTACCTACTTAGTATCCATGATTCTTGATCTACACTATCTTGATTCCAAGACTATACACGTGTAGATTTTCTTGATCAAGAAACTCAGAGCCTTGACCCCATCCATCAGGAAACCTATGCACCAACATGAAAGAATACATAAGGTCTACACACACACACATAGAGGTGCATGTACATGGGGGTGAGAAATGAATCTCAGTATACCAAGAACATTGGTGAACCTATAATATAATATCAAAACAAGTGTACAAACACATGATATGCCCACCCTTGATGAATCTGACAATAGCTAGTGATAAATAAAAACTGCATAAAATAAAGGGGAAAACATGAAAATAACTAACTATGGGTTCTATCCTAACATGTAAGGTGAACCTACCACTACTCTGTCCCATGACAGAGGATTTATAGCATATAGATCACCTAACTACACAAAATATGGCACATTCTTTAGATCTATATATAATCTCCAAGATATCAAAACAGAAAAGGGAATTAATGTCATACCCTAGGTTATAACCATAGGTGTCCACATGGAAAAGAACATCTACCGAGCACTAGGAATCAAATATCATGATATACATTGGTGGCATGAAAATCATTGTTGACACAATTAGATAAACATCCAGTCCCAAAATTCCCATAGAATGAATTAGGAACTATCCATGGACCCAAAAAAGGTGGTTTATATACCATAATCTGGGATCAACCATCATGCATGACCCCAAGATCCTGAAAGAATCCATGGTTCACAAAACCCACTTTGTGGGTTCCTCAACACCACATAATACTGAAGCCACTCTAGCCAGGGTGTCCCACTAAACTAGGCGGGGGTTTCACTCATCCAGATAAAAAATTAGCTCCCTAATCCCATCTAACAACATCCAACCATAAGAGTAGATAAACAGATCAAAAATTGGGGATAATTCCCTGATCTACTATATACCAAAGGTATCCTCCTTAATCCAAAGCCATGAGAATAAACTTACTAAAATATCATGTATGATTCCCAACCAAACATGGGACAATCCATCCTCGAATCCATCCCCCAAACATCAGAACAAGAAGTACTAATAAACTCTTGACCAATAAAGCATGTGGACTCTCATATCACCCTAAATATCAGCATCTAAAAAATATCCACTATAGGCTCTCCACCACCCACCTTAGTTCCAAACCAAAACTCAGGGCTTCAATTCTTATTTAGGACACAACACAAAGGCGAATCACTACTAGGTATTCCCCTACTGCACCCATTCTCTTAGGCCATTCTCATCTAAAGATCCCAAAATGAACCAAAGGAAACAATTATATAATCACACCCTATGATGGGGTACTATATCTCATACAAATCATGGGACATATCCAGCGTAGAATGAACCAAAACAACCCTCAGTAGACTCTAACTAATTCTCAATCAATAATGCACCAAAAGGGGATTCCAAAAGTAAATCATGATAACAAGGTAATTCCTAATGGTCTTCACAAAAACCTTAAAATAAGGACCCTCCACAAGGGATCCTCATTACAAATGAATCATTGGGGATAATTCCATATAAGGAAGACCCACCCTTCGTTCTGAGTAAACAAACCATCAATGGGCACCAACTCACCAACAAGGACATTCCAAGCATCACTATTCCATATGTGTAAATTCAATTTCCAACTATGGAAACCACTAATACCTTGTTCAAAAAACCATCAAATAAGGGGATCCCTAAGACCCCCTTAGATTCACCTTAATAGCTTAGTGGAACTTAGTTGTATCTTCCATCCCACAATATCAACCCATCCCAAAGGCTCCAACAACTTTGGTCCTCAAACCCAAGAGCTAAACCTCAACTTCTCTAACCTCAATCAACCAGTATAGACATATAAGTACAAACTAAGATCTCCTCAAAGATACCACACAATCCCATTTTCTATAATCCATCGAAATAAACTCAAACTAATCATCATGGGAAAATTGTTCCAGGATGATTAGTGAGCTCAAAATCCCTCACCTAGGCCTCACAACTCACAATAAAATCCCTAGAAGAATTTTGAAACCAAACCTAAAAGAAATCCTCCTACTTAACTCTCTCAGTAAAAAAAACATCTAAACAGCCTCTAAATACTAAAACAATTACACCATCATGATCTATGTTGAGTAACAGTTAGAATGGATTACTCACAAGTCCAATTCTGACTCCAGGGCACAAAACTGCCAAAACCCCCAAGCTAGAAAAAGTACACGACATGTACTGCTGAGTACACAAAATGAACTATCAAATATTCTCATATCCATGTACTTATACATAGAGAGAGTGGAAATAAGTTCCCCTCACATGGGGTGTTTACCCAAGTACATGGCCACATGGCCTTGTCCCATTATATGGTGTGTACCCAGAGTAAACGACACATACTTCCCAAAACTCTGTCTCACCATGTACTTGGAAATATGGATAGGTAAATGGACATAAATACTAAAAAAATTTACTTAAAGTACTAAAAATTACTTCTAAAAACTAATCATACTCTAATAGTAAGAACACACAATGTGTGCTCTCTAAACCACACACCATGTACATGAGTTTTCTCAAATGGAAACCCCTCAAAATAGACCAAAACCCCCAATTTCTCATGGAATTCCATAGATGGACTCTATATTGGTACCAAGAAAACTATAAATGGGATTAATGTTTTTTTTAAAAAACCACTCTATTGTAATTTTTATAATAAAACATAAAATGATCCAACCAATGAGAAGAAATCACCAAAAAGTTGTTTCGGTTCATGATCTGTAGCTGCCACACGATGATCCGACATGTCCTAAGCTATATGATGGAACCTACTCCTCTCCCTCTTCATATCTTGTTTAAATACCACAAAGGTTAGTTACCCCATAGGATTTCATGATAGGACAAGGGATAAAATTAATAGAAGATAACCAAAGAAAAATGAAAAAGGAGAAAATGAAAACGAAAAAGAAAAAGAAAAGAAAAAGGGCCCTGAAGCGACCACAGTGCTCGGCACAAGGTTATGAATTTCCAAGGAAAATCACCCCATTATAAACTCAACCATGAAGATGAAATCTCAATTTGATGCTCCATTTAAAATATATCATCGAACGAACATGCACAAATAAATTAATATTTAATTAATTAAATATTAAATATTTTATGAAAATTTGAACGACTTAGACTTATACCAAAATCCTATACTAGGGTAAAAACCATATTTTGGGACCAAAAAAGTGTTCGAAAAAATTATCAAATATCATATTATAGGATAAATTACCATTTTAACCCCAAAAACTCTTGAGAAAAAAAGGTTCAAATGTTCCTTGATTTTCACAACTCATGATGATGTAGATTATCAAAAAATCCCACCAAAAAAACATCTCGCCCCTAAGAGGCCTCGATGGACAACCAAAATACATGATCTCCCTAAATCACTAACATATCCAATTCTATCTCGACCATTTAACAAACAATATTAAAACATCCACAAATCACTCCCTATACAAGAGACATTCAACTATGACCGATCTAATGCTCCTCACCATAAGAATATCATTATCACCACCCCACTTCCCAAATAATAAACAAAACAGACCATGCTAAACCCATCACCAAACAAAATGGTTATACAAGGAAAAAAATACTCAAACCTAAGTTTCATCATGGAAAAAAGTAATTGGTCTCATCCCACTGAGAGCAACAGCTTCTGTACTCAAAAAACCACTTAAAACATGGCTCATTACCTCCAACATCCTACAATGCACTACCCAACACATGTAATTCCTTAAACCACTCCCAAATGAGAAACATGACTGACAATCACACGAGTTATGTCCTAAAGAAACTAGGATAATATGATTGAAACCACAAACCATACTCCTAATATAGTTCAGTTATAATAAACAAGAGCACCATCGGTACTCCTCTTCAGTATCGAGTCATATCTCTCACGAAATGACCAACCACACACCCACCCTCTACTTGGGTAGTTATCCAAAGCCACAAATGTCCACCATTATCTCAATGCACTACCTAAAGTGTAACCATAATGATAATGGCTGAGAATCTAACCAAAACTTCCCTCTTAATCCATACATAAGATATGGAGCACTCAGAGTTCTCCTCTTCTCAAACATTAATAATTCTCATACTTAAGCATACCTGGATGAATACATACCTCAAAATCACCAATAAAGAGGAACAACCATTCCAACCCAAGTCATCGATGATAGTTAGATCATGGTACCCATTGAATGACCTGATAGAAAATATATGGAAAGAAAAACAACCTCCCAAGGAAGAAAAAACTAGTAATTTAGGGGAACCACCACCTCAGGGAAAATTAAGATTAATATAAAGATATATCTAGGGTTATTTCCCTCATCGAACCACCTATGGGGAACTCAAAACCCATTGCTGATCTAAGAGGGTCTCCATGAATCCCTCGATGAATGAACTGTATATACACCATTGAATAAACTCTCACTACATGATCAACTTGACTTGTCATTAGAAGAAAATATATACATGCAGTTTAGTTGAGTATAATTCCACCAAGTACTTCTACGAGAAAACACCATATGAGTTGTTTATGACACTTTAAACAACTAAACCTCCATCATTATTAAAAAACCATAGAGAGGAATATGTCCTGTGAATCCTACAAAAATATAATAATGAATGAACACTAGCCTCTTACCCAAAGTCCAAGATCCGGAATATAGAATAGAAAATAAATTCACAAACTCAAGTGCATCATACTAGGTGAAATCATGTAACCATAAAAACAAAATCCAAGAGCAACAATTCCATGACCTAGAAACTTGGACTTCCAATCAGTTTATGTGTTCATGAAACACCATCACTATATCCATCACTAGTTCCGATACATTCCTAGACTACTTGTCTACTGACTCCCTAAATTATAAAACCAAACAACTCTAATATGATTTTTCAATGAACCAACCTAATTTGGATTAACACATCACCCAATCTGGCTCACTGGTTATGCCCAAAATTTACCTTACTGGTATAAGCGGTCATTGATGTACAAGTAGGGATCTAATCCACAAGGATCAAAGAAGAGCATCGATAAACTAAAATTTGAAAGGATAATTGGATATAGAGTGTCCATCTTTGGGTTGATTTAAATTTGGATAGAAGAATACTAAATTTCCTAAGAAAATGGTTTTAATTTAGGAATGAAACACCTAATAATTTTAATAGTTTTAATTAATGAAGATGGTTTGATCCTATGTTGTTGTTAGGTGCAGATTGGATGTATTTGTTTTCTTAGAAAGTTGGAGATCACTAATTAAAGATGTATCCAAAAAATGTATTAATTCCAAAAAATAATTCAGAAATTTAATCCCTATACAATTTAAAGGCTAATCACCAATTAACTTAGATGATAACTTTCATAATAACTCTAAGTAATTGGATTGCACTAGCACACAAAATGTGTCATCATTAAATTTGGCGAAGATGAAGAAGAAAATAAGTCATCAAATGGATGTCTTAAAATAATGAACTAATATTAAATCACATGAAATAACCTTTAATCCACCACCATGAAACTCTATAGGATTAACTCACAAAATTTTAGCCCTCCATCGATTATATTCTATCAATGGAATAGGGAAGTAGACTTAAAGAAGTGGTATTGAAGAAGTGAAAGTAATGAAATAATGAACACTCCACCATTGTGTAAAGAATTTCAGAATTATTGGTGTGAATAAATTAACACCTTGATTCAATGGTATCAACATGTTAACAGAAAGAAGAAAATAAATTAATAATAAAAAATAATACATTTTATTACAAAATGAATGTGAATGAAAAACATTCATGATAAAAATTGACGATGCGATTATAAAATGAATGTGTGAAATTAAAATTGAAAGAAAAACTTGAATACCTAAATAAATTCATCCCCATATCCTTATATAAGAATATTAAGAGCCTTATGTTGAGTTCCCATCAAAATATTCCCTCCCCATTAATTAGGAGAGTCAAAAGTTGGGTGAAAATAAAGGAAATTTAACATTTCAAAGTTAACCAAAAAAAGGACCAGATTCACCCCCTCTTAGAGTGAAAATAAGTCATTGAAGTTGAATAAATATTTGATGGTTGTATAAGAGAAATATATTTCTACAGGTGTACTATAATATCTGTAAAAAGTTTATGAAAAATGGATCAATAGTTTGAAATATATTCTCAAAATGGCGGGATGACTTTATGAGCATTTAGATCTGGCCATAAATTTAGTCTTCATCTTTGACCACCTAGATCACCATGAAAAATTTAAAATTAACTATATAAACAGTTGAATGAAATTATCCCCATAATTTTATCTTTCTACAGTTAATATTTTAAATTCATTGTGATTGTATTGTGGGACCCACTTTTACTTAATGGGCCTAATTCCCATTATTCTTTGTCTAGGAATTTTTGAATTCATTAAAAAAAATATCCATCTTCCCTTGGGGTTTATCCTTCAATCCAAAAAGATAATATTTTCAAAATAATGTGATAAAAAATATACCAAAATATAAGATTCAAAAAATGAATAAAATTTTCTCCACAAAGAGATGATGGCTTGTACCCAAATTTTCACTTTAAACATGAATTGCACATGTGATGAGAAATGATGTCCAATTTTTAAAATTTCCTAAAAATGATGTTTATGTACTTTGAAGCGCTTGATTATTAAAATATATTAACAATTAATATTAGCCTATTTCATTGTCTAATCACTCCCCCAACTTGATTTTTTATAGTCCTGAGCAAAAAGTATCTCAAAAATAGGAAATTGAATTCACTTTTTCAAAAACATTTTAACATAAAATGATAAAAAAATACATCATTCAAAACAATCATGAAACCTATCAAAATAATTTCACAAAATTTGGGTTCACAATTATATCCCAAGTCCAATCCCATTCCTTTTTTCAAATTCATCATCTCATTTCATCTTATTTCAATTAAGCATGATGATGTGCTGTGTATCTCAAAATACATGGGTACCATTTTCTTGTTCAAGGAGAAACAAATGTAAGTGATAGGTGGGAATCACATTAAACCATAAGATAAGTGTCCAATTTTATATTTTTTTCTTTTTTTTTTGGTTTTTTGGTTTTTTGTTTTTTAACTAAAATAGATATGAAAAGAATAACCCTGGGAAAGAAAACTATGGAGTAATGATACCCAAATGATGAACGCAACACATATTGTCAATTCCATGTTCTATAATAGAGATGTTAAGTCTAAATCTAGAAAAGACAACTATGGAGTCATGATCCTCAAGTGAGGAACGCCACACATTTTGAAAAAATATTTCTCTATGTGTTCTTTTTCAATTTTTTTATTGGATACTCAAATTAAAATGAATGTGACTCCAAATGCTATTATATTATGAAGGAGACCAAATAACTAAAACTTTAACTCAAAATCCAATGGACGTGAATTGTGGATTTTTTATTAAATGGATGAAAATGTAAATGTTGAAAAAATCACATCAGATAACTACTCATTCCAAAAACAATGCTCAAGAATATAAACATGAATTAAAATCATAATCAAGGCATTCAAAATCATTTGACTTTTATTTTTCATTTTTGAAAATGTAAATAAATTAATTCAAGGATAATTAATTGATTTTTTTTATTAATTGATTTTTTTTTCATAAAATACCAATTTTTTTCTTTCAAAATTCCATATTATCACTCCCCCCAAATTAGAATGAAACTAACCTCAATTTTGAAAGAGAATATAAGAAGGAGATTAGAATTGGGAAGAAAGAGTGGGAGATGTGATTTGAAATGAAATCATGGAAAAAACCACCTAGTTTGTAGTTTATGACCCATCAATAAGAAATTGATCACTTTGGTTTCACATCACATTTATACTCCTCAAGGATTATTGAAGGTTGGGTTTGAAATTTATAAGAATGGGTTTTATTTTGAAATACAAAAATTATTCAACACATAAATCTCACACAAAAGAGAAATTATATCACATTGGAAAACCCAAGGGGGTTCCCTTAACAAAAATAACACAAAAACACACAAAATAAATAATAAATACTAAAATATAGAAGCCGAGTTGCCTCCCGGAAAGCACTTTGTTTAAAGTATTTAGCTCGACTCAGACACTGAAAATTATCCAATACCAAATTTCAACATTTTAAGGACCCCAGTTTTATCCAGTTTTACTATATTGAGATTTATTATTTGTTTAAAAATTGTTTCATGTAAAATCATATTTTCTACAATGAGTGGGAAAATACACATAATATAAAAAATGGTTCATTCAGTTACATTTATAGTCTCACATAAGACATTTATGATTATTCCAACATTATTGGTTTCTAGAGAATAATGAATTATAGATGTAAGGTATTGCTTATCACTTATAAATGGATTCTTGAGTGTGAAAGGAAGAAAAATAATTTTGATCTTAGGTTGGATAAAACCATAAATCAGAAGTCAAGACATTGAATCAAACTCAGTTTCATTTTCAAAATTTATTAATAGAATGGGTTACTTTTTAATAGAATATTCAACCAAAAAATTGGACTAATCAGTTTCAGGAATGGGTATGGACTCTAAATTTTTGATTTTCCCCAATGGTTCAGTGATTAGCGGTGATCCTAAAAAATAACTTCTAGATTGATCTAAAAGAGATTCAATCCATGGATACTATTTTACCTCATGTGAATATAGAAAATAAATTTAATTATGATTTAAAAACCCTTCAAAAATTCCCTCCAGTTCCTCAAGATGACTTTTAATATTCCGTAAAAAATTTACTTCATTTTATAGCTCTAATTTCTCAAATTCTAAAGTATGTTGTTCAAAATTTTCTTTTGATTTTAATGCCTCTAATTGTTTGAGAATCATTACTTCAGGTTTTTCATTATTCCTCACACTCATGGAAATAGTCACATATTGGAGTTGTTCACGTGAAATTTTTGTGTAACAAGATTTTTATATCGATGTTGAGTTGGTGAAAACTTGAGTGGTATAGGGTTCCATAACTGTTTCAAATAATTGTAGTTCTACTCCCAAGGTTGAAACTTCCAAATTCAATTTAACCATTTGGTCACACATTTATTCAAGAAGTAGTTGGGGATTAGGCTGTATAGGATCTTGAATATTGAGTAATTTCATGTGATTGATCTCTTCAACCATCCTTGATAGGGATGTAAATTTATCCTTTAAACAACCATCATCCAAGTGATTATAAATATCATCCATTGTGGGGAAATCATTCCAAGGTTAATCAAATAAATTCTCTATGTTTGGTGATTCCAAAAATTGATTTTCCATTTTGTTTCATCTTTGGTATAGGTTGGGGTATTATTGAAGATATTCCATTGGATTAGGATAAAATTATAATTTTAGATTATTTCGACACACACAAACCGAAATGGAAAAATATAAGAGAAATAATGGTGAGAATAGAAAAGTTGGGTGGGAATAGAAGGTGAGTGTCTCAGATAAATTACTTGGGTCCCTGAAAATAACTCCAAAATTTGGTTGCATCCAAATTTATCCTACTAGTATAAGTGGTCATTGAATTACAAGTAGGTATTTAATGAACATGGACCAAATAATAAACCTTGAGACACTAAAATTTGAAAGGGGAATTGAAAATGGAGTGTCCATATTTGTGTTGATTTAAATTTGGATAGAAGAATACTAAATTTACTAAGAAAATGTTTTTAATTTATTAATGAATCACCTAATTATTTGTATGGTTTTAATTAATGAATATGGTTTGATCCTAGGTTGTTGTTAGGGGTGGATTGTTTTTTTTGTTTTCTTTGAAAGTTGGAGATCACTAATTCAAGATGTATCCACAAAATGAGATAATTTCACAACCTCATTCACCAATTTAATCCCTACACAATTCCAAGGATAATCACTAATGCACTTAGAGGATCACTTTCATGATCACTGCAAGGAATTGGATCGTACTATCACTTAGAATGTTTCATCAATAAAGTTGGAGAAGAAGAAGAAGAAAATAACTCATCAAATGGAAGTCTTGAAATAATGAATTAATATTAAAGAACATGAAATAATATTCAATCCACCCACTCAAACTCCCTAGGATTAACCCATAAAAATTTATCCCTCCATTGATTCTATTATATCAATTATGTGGGAAGTCTACTTAAAAAAGTGGGATTAAAGAAGTGAAAAAATGAAATAATGAACGCTTCTCCATTGTGTGATGAATTTCACAATTGTTTGTGTGAATAAATTCACACCTTGATTCAATGGTATCAATGTGTTAATATAAAGAATAAATAAATTAAGAATAAAAAGAATAATATATTTTATTGTGAAATGAATATGAATCAAAAAATTACAAGAGAGAAATTGACGATTCAATTAACAAATGAAAGCGTGAAATTAAAATTGAAAGAAAAAATTTCACACCTAAATACATTGACCAAAATCTCTATATATATGCATATTAAGAGACTTAGGTTGACCCACCAATAATAAATTCCCTCCCCATTAATTAAGAGAGTCAAATGGTGGGTGGGAATAATGGAAATTTGACATTTCAAAGTAGAACAAAAATTAGGACAGTATTTTTCCTCCCTTTTAGCATGAAAATAAGTCATTTTATATGATCAAATATGTAATGTTTCAGATTTTCAATGTTTTTTTTGAAAATTATATAGGATTATTTTGAGACCAGGTTCCGAGATAGCACATGATTCCTATGCCCCGAGTGCCTAGAATAAATGTTCGATCTATTTTTATGTTTATTAAACATAGTGTGCATGGGTGGTTTTAGTAACTTCTAAATGGGTGCCCAGATCAAAAATTAGAGGGTACCCTTGAGCTCAGAACAACGAGTTTACGTTAGGTGGGGCCTAACACCGACCAACACTAGTTTACTACAAAATTTAATTTATGGATGTTTTAAGAGAAAAATAAAATATACTTAAAAAGTTATTTTATTTCTTCAATGTTACGCAGTGACTCAGCAATGCTGCAATGCAGCATCGTGGCAATGCTGAAATTAATTTAAAATGCTAAAACACATTAACATGTTTCTTCTATTAATTAGAGGCAATGACCAATGTTAGAATTCATAACACTGAAGAATTTCCCTAGATCCTAGAAGTTTCTCGGAGGAAGGAGAAGGAAGCTCTCTTGACGGTGATGATGATTTGGAGGTCGGAGCTCGGATCAAGAACCAGTGAATGACATATCGAGGAAGTCCACGGATGGATCACCATCAATGATGAATTATCTCCTCTAAATGTTTCTCTTTCCATGTAGGGGTTTATTTTTTTTGTTATTCCTTTCCCTGTTCTTATTTCCAATGATGAACACGGACCTACCCACAAACAGGTTGATCCGTGGTTTGATCATTCTTACAGGATGGTTAAAATGTGGGATTAAAAGGGATGAATCTTGTTAACAATTATTTGGTTTATATTTCACAATTTTTCTAACATGAATAGACCAAGTCCAATAAGAACAAGGCCGAGGTCTTTTCTAAGGGTGTTCTTGTGCTTATCTCTCTTCCTTGTTCTTTAGTTCTTTGTTTGTGGACCCTTGTGGTTTCGACGTTATTTTTTTGGTGGTTTCAAACATGGACGAACCCCTGGAGTGATGGTGAGATGTTTTGGAAGACACAAAAGTGAATGTGACGATCGAAGGTTTGCAACAATTTTCTCGGTTCGAAGAACAAACCACCACAACAACAATGTTAGCCTACAGAATAAGGAGTTGCCGCCACTAGGGCCGAAAGTGTCATGTGGTGGTGTGGCCACCTGATAGAAGAAACCTACATTATAATGGTCGTGGGTGGTGGATGGGGCCACCGGTTCATCTAGACACAAAAGGAATCCACATCACACGTCATAGGGCCGTGGTCCAGTTGGACCGTGGTGAGACCCTATGACAACCGCCGTGGGGGGATCACGTTGAGAACCGCTGTGGTGGCCACCCCATGTTGAATAAGTGGGGACGCAGTTCCTGTTGCATCCCGAGCAGATGAACCGGCCCACTCGAGTGGGCCCATCCATTAGAGGGATGGGCCCATCTGGGGCAGGTCGGGCCCAGTGAATCAGGTCAGACCTGACCCGGACCCAACCAACCCCTTTTCTATTGAAATTCCCATAACTCTCAAACTGCGTATCTATTTGATGAGCCATTTATGGAATTGGGACCCTCGCTACAAGGTGGTACTTTTGAGATACACTATGTGAGTTTTCATGGAGGTTAGAGTATGAAATATTGTCTCTAGGAGTAGGTGCTCCCGGACTAAGCATGCTAAGGATAGAATCCCATGACTAGCTATGGAAAAGACATAGAGTTGATCTCCTACGAGGGAAAAAATGTGGTTTCCTGTGAAGATGCGGAGTTGGTATCCTGTGAGGGCATGAAGTTGGTGTCCTACGAGGTTGAGAAGTCAGTCTCCTGCAATGATGTAGAGTTGGTCTCCTAAGAGGGTATAGAGTTGGTCTCCTATGAATATGTGCATTTGGTATTCTGTGAGGGCCTAGAGTTGGTGTCCTACAAGGGTGTGAAGTTGGTCTCCTACGAAGATGCGGAGCTGGTCTCTTATGAGGGTGAAAAGTAGGTCTCCTGCGGAGATCGTATGTCTCTATGGATTTGGATATTCCTGAACTCTCTTAGTATATGTATCCTAGCATGAGATGAATATAGTTACTCTCTTGATTATACTTTTTATAGGATACACTTAATGTACCTCTTTGGTAGTCTTCCTTGTGTCTTGCTTTGTGGTTTACCTTTATGGTTTGGGTTCCCTACTGTGTATTATTTTACTCACCCCCACATGGGATTCTCCCACACGTGTCGTGTCTTGTGTAGATGATCGAAATCTTTGACTGAGTCCTTGGTGGGCCAAAGAGTGGTGGTTCTTCAGGGTGACCCAACGATCGTGGTACACTTCAGAAACATTTAGACAACTCACTGTACCTACCCTTCATGTAGAGTTTTCTGCGGATGAGATCTAGGAGTTTTTACTTTTCTATTTCAATTGGGCTTGTATTCTGGCCCATTTACTTTTTATTTTTTTACTGTTACTTTTAGTGGTTTTATTAGTGGGATTCATGTTTATTTACTCAATTATTTTATTTTAAGTACTTTTTCTTGGAGACGAGTACATGTGAATAGGTTCTTAGGAAAATGCATCCCCTTTGTGGGATATGCCTAATCGACACTAGTTTCCATCCCCTATCCTATGGGAGGAAATATTATGGTAGTCACAATATGGTCCCTGAGGGATAGGTCATGAAATAGTGGTATCAGAGGGTGTTTGGTTTTACTTTTGTTTTCGAGCAACATTGTTAAGCGTTTTGAGTTCATATTTCAGGACAGAGAACCTAGTGTTAGTGCGGCGGATGATGTATACATACACTAGGACCTTGAATTCTGGTTTTTGACTTAGTACATGAAAACACTACTTGTAGGGGAAATAAATGGTTCATGAATCATTTAGGAAATGAGTGTGTTATCATGTCCTTATTGAGTCAGAGTTAGCTCACCATGTATACTCTATTGACCATGGTACATCTTGTTCTATTTTATAATTCTTTCAAATAGGCATCCAATAAAGATGTTAGGGTGTGACCATGAGGATGGTCCACCAAGCGATGAGGTATCAGTGCAGGGACCGTTGCTAGAGAGGGAACCTCTTGGTGGTGTATCGGTGATACCACCACCTAGAGAGGAGCAGTTCCTACCAGCGTTATTGGTATAGGATGCACATTGGTTCAGTGAATTACATGAGTTCCAGAGACAATGACCTTCTAGGTTCCAAGGTGAGATAGATCCTTAGGTAGTTGAGGATTGTATGAAAGTGGTCACACAAGTTTTTTTCCTAGTGAGGACGACTCTTGACTAGATTGAGGTCCTAGATGCAAGTCTTATATAGGACTAAGCAGAGAGATGGTGGAGCTTGAAAATATTGATGAAGGAGGAGGCAACCCTATCCTGGATGGACTATGAGTGTCTCTTCAGGGAGGAGGTCTTTCCAGCGACGTTACACTCTATGCATATAGAAGAACTCCTGCATCTGTAGTAGGGAAGCTAGACGATGGCAGAGTACTCAGTGAGATTCATAGATCTTTCTCGCTACTCTATAGAAATGGTGCGGGGCCCATTATTCAGGTCCTATACCTTTGATCGGGGAATATTCTGAGAGATCAGGGCATCAATGATATCCCTTATAATCCCTACACATGGTGGGAATCTGGAGCAAGCTCTATTGGTAGAGACCCTTCTTGCGGAGCAAGCACCGACAGTTGGAGCTGCCACCGTGCATTAGACAAATGGGTCTTCGACAACTGGTATCTAATTACTGAAGCAAGGGTCCAAGAGGACCAAACAGTCTAGGGGACTACCCCAAGACATGGGATTAGTGGTACATGGATTCCAGGTAAGAGAAGGTCGACCGAGATAAGGGTAGTGTTACACGTGCGAAGCTTAGGGGAATATGGCAAGAGATTGTCCGACCAAACATACGACCGACTAGGAGATGGTTGAGGGACTACCGAGGCAGTGGAGAAGGTAGGAACTAGGTGGTCTGATAGGTGGAATATGTGGAAGAGGATCGGTAAGTATAGTAGGAGGTGTATGGAGGTTTGAGGAACTACCACCACCACCCCAGGTGGTCTACCTCAAGCTCAGGGAGCTTATAAACGGGAGTGAGGCAAGCTCCAAGTGATAGAGGCTTATGATCCTGAGACTCCCCTGATGATTATAGGTATGATATATTTATTTTCCACCCTAGATACTATTTTTATAGACACGAGTTCGAGTCACTCTGTTCTCCCCGTGACCCTTGTTCGAGACATGGAGATTCCAGTGGAATTGTTGACTCTATCACTATGCTTAGAGACTCATATGAGATGAGATTCGATGATCACACATGGGTGATGATAGTGTTCCCTAACTCTTTGGGGAAATATTTTAGATTGGGATCTCTTGGTGTAATAATCGAGTCCTTACAACTTTATTCTAGGTATGAACTGTTTATCCAGAGTTCATGCTCAGATCGACTATTTTAGGTGCACAGTATGGTGTGTCCGTGGAGATGGGACCGGTTTTTCCTTTATCAGTGAAAAGGAAATAGGAGTAGAATAGGATGAAATCACATATAGGATGGTGTATCCGATCACACATCAGTTGACTATCATGACCCTTGATGTAGTGGAAGAGATGATTCCTCAGCTTCTTGCAGTGGTGGATGAGTACAATGACATCTTTCTATAAGATCTTCTAGGACTACCTCCTTGTAGGGAGGTAGAATTATGAATTAACCTATACCTTGGGGAGACACTGATATCTACACCAGCGTATCAAATGGATTGTTTAGATTTTCATGAATTGAGGGTACAATTGGAGGATATATAGATAAAGGGCTTCGTGAGACCCAGTGTTTCACCCTGGACAGCCCCAATATTGTTTTCCAAGAAAGAAGACATGATCTTGAGGTTATGTGTGGACTTATGGTGCCTAAATCAAGTGACCGTGAAGAATAAGTATCCAAGATAGAGGATTTATGACCTATTCAATTAGCTTATGGGAGCGATATGGTTCTAAAAGATAGAACTCAGATCGGGATATCACCAGCATCAGGTACCAGATCAGGGCATTCTGAAGATGGATTTCAGATGGTGCTACAACCCATATGAGTACATAATGATGCTGTTTGGAATGAAGAACACATCAGAAGTGTTCATTAGACTCATGAATAGTATATTATAGCCTTTCTATATTGGTTTGTAGTGGTCTTTATTGATGACATCCTAGTGTACTCAGTGTCTGAGGAGGATCACATGATATGCTTGAAGATGGTCCTGGACTTACTTTGAGATCACTATCTTTACAAGAAGCTGTTGATGTGTCAGTTCTAGATATGAGAGGACCATTTTCTAGGACAAGTAATTTCCAAGGTTGGAGTTGTAGTAGATCCTGAAATGATAGATTCGGTGCTTTATTGGGAGCCATCCAAGAACATTACCAAGGTTCATAGTTTCCTAGTTTTAGCAAGGTACTATCGGAGGTTCATGCCTGAATTTTCCAGAGTAGAAACATCCATGAAATCCTTGACATGAATGGGTAAACCTTTCATGTGGATGTAGAAGTTGTAGGAGATCTTTCAAAAGCTGATATAGAGTTTGACGAGTGCTCCCATCCTACGATTTCTAGTGGAGGGTTTCGAGTACGTGGTGTTCTACGACACATCAGGGAATGGGATTGGTTTTGTCCTGATGAAGGGGAAAGTGGTGATTTCAAATGGTTCATAGTATTTGAGACCACATGGGAGGAACTATGTGACCCATGATCTGGAGTTAGCCGCAATAGTCTTCGTATTGAAGATGTGGTGGCACTACTTTATGGGTGAGCGATTAATTGTCTACTCGTACCACAACAATCTCAAGTATATCTTCTCTCAGAAGGATCTGAACTTGAGACATAGGTGATGGATAGAGTTCCTCTAGGACTATGACTTTGGGATAGTCTATACTTTTGGGAAGGGGAATGTGGTGGCAGATTCTCTCAGCTGGAGATTGAGTTCATAGCTACTGAACGAGGCATCAAAGAAGTTTCCCTTTCTTTAGATATCCTTCATATATGGAGATGGAATAGTTTATCTCTAGTCGATGGTAGTTACCCCACCACTCTTACAACACGTCAGGGAGGCAAAACTCGGAGATACTGGCTACAAGACTAAACATGCTCAGATGTCCACAAGGCATGCCCCTGATGGATATTCAAAAGGTGGGAAGCACATAATTATTTTTAGAAGACACATATTTGTACCGACAATGTTATGGGAGGAGGTGTTGATTGAGTTCCACATATCCCATTTGGAGGTACATCCAAGTGTGTAAAAGATACAAGAGGACCTCTAACATCAGTTTTGGTGGCTGGGGATGAAGAAGACAATGTCATAGTTTGTCTCTTGATGCCTCAATTTTCAGTAAGTGAGGTCCAAGCACCAGGTTCCAGTAGGTTTAGATCAATCCCTGGAGGTGCCAGAATAAACGTGGTATGAAATATTGATGGAATTTTTTATGGGTTTACCACATACGTCTAGGGGGAACAATACCATCTCAGTGATCATTGAATGACTCACCAAGTCATCCCAATTTCTAGATATTTGGGAACATGGTTCAGTAGAGAGCTCGGGATGCCTCTACATACATGAGATAGTTTGAATCCATGGATTCCCATTGATGATAGTCTCAGATCGTGACACACGCTTTACATCCCAGTTGTGGAATGGATTGTATGATGCGTTAGGGACTTAGTTGTGCTTGATCATAGCTTTCCACCCACAGACGACCAAACAAAGTTGACCATTTAGGTCCTAGAAGACATGATACATTCTTGCATCCTCAAATTTTTCCATAGTTGGGAGGATAAACTACCTCTGGTAGAGTTTTCATACAAAATGGCTACTACTCCTCTATCAGTATGACACCGTGCAAGGCCTTGTATGGGCGACCCTACAGGTTGCCACTTTACTGGACTGACCATAGAGAGACAACACCCATGGGCCTAGAGTTAGTATAGGATACTATATATAAGGTTCAGTTTATCCAAGAGAATATGAATACTGCATAGAGCCATAAAAAGTCCTATGCTGATAGATAATGGATACCCTTGGAGTTTGAGGAGGGAGTCTATGTATTCCTATGGGTCTCTCCTCGATGTGGGATATAGATATTTGGATGAGGCATCCAGTTATCTTTGAGGTTCATTAGAACTTTTTTGATACTATGTAGAGTGGTAAAGGTGGTGTAGCACTTGGATCTACCTCCGTAGTTAGAGAGGGAGGCTCATATTCGTGATCAGTATCCCGATTTTTTTATTTGGCCACTGTTTTTATTTTGAGGATTTAAACCACGAAGGTGGGGAGAATGTAATGTCATAGATTTTCCATGTATTTTTTTTGAAAATTTTATGGGATTATTTATAGACCAATAACAAATATGGAACGTAATTTTGAGGCTCAAATTTCCAAAAATAAATGTTTGAAATATTTTTATGTTTATTAAAAATATCGCACTTGGGCGGTTTTAGTAACTTCTAAATGGGTTACCAGATCATAAATAAAAGGGAACCATTGAGCTCAGAATAGTGATTTTACCTAGGGTGGGGCCTAATATCGACTGATGTGGGTTGGTGACGCACGCTTGTCATAGGGCGTGGCAAAACAATTATTTCCTAAGTTAAAATGTAGTAATGTGGTTGACCTAGGATGTCTCCCAAAGAGGAGTGCACACAAAACGGGTTGTCACTTTAAAACGGGGGTAAAAATGTTGTGAAAGGAAATTTGAAATTCAAATGATTGAAAATATATGAAATTTAAAAGGGTGATTAGGTCGGGGTCAGTTTCCTAATTATAATGCTATCCTTGTTCAATTTAAATCAAACCTCTTCTTCTTAGTTGATTAAAGTGAGTTTCCACAATCGTTTCCTCTCACTTCCTTGGTGAAATTATTATTGTGAGAGAAAACCTTACCAAGATCTTGGTTTGGTCAACTCTTCTTCCATGTGTAAAATAGTTGTATTGAATATCCTTAATTTAAATGGGCAATACCCGATCGGGTTTTGTTTATCCCAAACAATCAAGAACATTCACTACACCTTTTAAACGTACTGACGATCGTCAAGTACTTCACCACTAATTCCTAGTTTATTCCATCATATATAAACCAGAAATTAGTGGAGGGAGATATTGATTATTTTACCAGGTCAAAAATAAATAACGAAATTAATATTCAAGAACGATCGAACTTGATAATAAAATCCGCTATAAGAAATTGAAAACAACTTTGAAGAAGAAAGAAATTTATTCAATTGCGTCCAAGAACTCAAGCATTACAATGTAGAAAACCAACCCTTCCCCAATCAATCCAAATGTTTACGCCACCATGGTAAGGGTAATCGAGTTGAATGAGGAAGAAGAAGGAATTAAAAAACTATGAAAAAGAAAATAAATAAAAGAGAATGCTGAAAAGTTTTCCTTCTTGGTGTCCCTGAAGGAATGGGGTGGAGAATGGATGCTTTGAGAGGGTGGAACTCTCCTCCTTTTATAGCCAGAATGTTTCCCCCGAATGTCGACGCGTTTTAGCCCCATTAAATTAAATCTTCACACGCTGATACCTTCTTTAATGTTGTTAATAATTCCATTGGCCGTGTCACCTCAAAATCTCAGCAGATTTTGACATGTATTCCGAGAGTTATGGCCGTTTTACTATGAGCATTTATTCTGTCCAGTCAGACTCTCCAAAACGAACTCCTCCGGATTAGAGTGATTTAATGACCCCATAAACGGCCAATTAACTCGGTGATTCCTTCATAAAAGATGCTCAAAAACTCCTTACGCGTCCACCCACAAAATTTCCAAAGCTTTGGGCCCACAGTGGATGAGTTATGGATCCCACTTAAAAACTAGGCAGAACTGAAAACAATTTTCTTGAGCCAACTTGTGAGCTTCTTTTGAGCTTCCATAAGGCCGATTCAGATTTTAGTCCAAAAATAGTAAATGAATCCATGGATGTGTAGAATCTGGAAAATAAAGATATTTTCAATTTGGATCAGTTTATATAATGTTATGGACAAACTACCGAAATAATTTAAAATAGTTAAAAATCCAAAATGGCCAATTTTTACTATTCAGCTCAAAATAACAGCATTATCATAAAAATGAAACAATTAATCTTAGAGGAACAATTTTGTGGGTTTAAAACAATGATATTCAATATAAATTAATTGAAAATATTTTCTCTATCAATTCCCCCATACTTAGCACTTGGAATCCTGGACAAGTAAAAATCAAATCAAATCAAATCCAAAACACATATCAATGAGATCAATCAAATCAATTTCAAGAAACAAAAAGATATCATGCCTCATCAAAAACTGTTATTTCAAGTTCTCTATTTAAGATTTTAATATATTTCCACTTCATTTATTATCCCATGCACACAAAACACCTACCTCACATGAATTTTCTCTCATCTCACAAATGTAAAGGCTGAACAAGGCGTTTCTCATCCAAACTCACACAAGAGTCACCATAGGTTTGATAAATTCCTACTTCTCCACCCGATGTGAGTCAAGGACATGTGTTTCTCATGAGGAATTTTCAGGGTTGTTCTGTGGCTTCCGGTTGGTAGGATTTAGATGTTAAAAGATCTCAGGCAGAAAAAGGAAGGCTTGGCTCTTATTGAAGCAAAATTGCAAGATTCTAATTTTCACTCAAATATGGTCTCCTTCAGTTCCCCTTTGTAGAAAATAGGCTCCATAAACATTCAATCAGATCAGTAGCAAAAATTTCAATCCTTTCAAACATTATTTTTCTTAAAAGCTCATGATAGGCACAAATTTCTTTTTTTTTTACATTGGAAGCTCCATAAAGGCACAACTTCTCTTGTCATTGGAAGCTCCAGAAAGACACAACTTCTCTTGTCATAAAAGCTCCAAAAAAGGCACAACTTTCAACAGAATAATTTTTCAGCACCAAACACATCTCTTCCATAATTTATTTTCCACCCAAAGTATAACCAAATGAGGTAGTACACCATAAGACATCTTCCCCCATACTTAAGTTCAACTATATCATTCAATTTTACTTCAAGAGCAGGTATGATAGGGAAAATTGGATTGTAATGTGGCTAACCTAACAGGAAATTCATGGATACTAGGGGCTACAATGAAGGATAAATGTAAAGGTGGGCCATAATGAAAAGGATTATTTTGAAAATGGGGCTTCAAACAAAATAAATGCCTCAATCATTTAAAACACACGTACCCCAACCCTCAAGTTTTGAAAGGAATAAATCAAATTCTGGTTAAAGCAAGCATGGTCAGGTTCTCTCAAGAAATGAGGTGAATGAAAATAATATGACAAAAATGGTTCAGAAGCCTCACAGGAAAGTTATTTCAAAGATATAGACAGTGAAATATGGCATGAGATTCAAAAATCAGTGTAATTTTCATGAAATTCCAAAAAAATTGAACTTGAAACAAATTCATTTCAGCATTCATTTAAGATCGGTTTCATGAAATAGATTGGTTCACTCATTGACATGGGTTTCAAAAATGGTATTGATAATTTTTTTCAGCTCAAAAGTTTCAGAAACACACCAAAAATTGAAAAATAAACACACAAAAATTTTAAAACACACAATTTTAAAATTTTTTTTGAAAACAAACATCAAATAAAAATCCTATACTACAAAGGTTCCCTCCCCCACACTTAACTGATGCAGTGTCCTTGATGCATTCAAGTGGATTTAACATGTAAGTAGTTTGATTGAATCACAACAGTAATAAAGTGTGAAAGAGAGGTACAACCTGACTTATTATCAATGCAATGTTGAGTTTGACTCCTAAGTGTTGCTCTTTAAAAACCTAAAAAAAGTAAAAAACATAACATATATTTTTTTTAAAAGAAATGAAAATTGAAATTTAATAAGAAAAAAAAGATAAATCTTGGTATAATCCCCCAAGTGGGCCCTGGAATCTTTTACTGCCTCCAGAGGGCAGTACTAGCTTTTATCCATAATCTGTTGGTGGATGAAGCTTCTTTGATTTGAACCACTGGATGTGGTTCTTCCCAGCTTGAAGATCTTTGTTATTGTTGAGGAGGACTCCATAGACAGAGTATACAAGATCCTCCCCCTTCGAAATTTGGTACAGCTTGCATGGAGGGGGTTGGAAGAAGTAGGGAACCTCCTCTTCATTTGTTGCTACTTGTGTAACATTCCCTTTCCCTTCTTATGCTCCACCTAGTAAATATTCAGTGTGTTCAGGGAGCTTTAAATGTTCCCCAATAGGTGAAATTTATTTTCCTTCATCATCCTCCAAGGCATAATGTGAGATGGCCGAATCTGAAAATTCAAAACTATTAGAGGTGATACTAAAATCATTTTCAATAAAATTAAAAGAGTTTGAGTTTAAGGTTGTATCATCTCCCTGAGTCGGTTCGACTTTAATATCATCTTCAATTGAATGTGCCTCTTGGAGTCGATCTTCACTGGATGGAGGTAGGTAGTTGGGCTCCTCCACCTCAGGTTTGGATTCAACTTCATGGATGTCTTTAGTGAAATCAGGAAAGACTAGTGGCACTTCCTTCTTGGCCTTGAATCTTTTTAAGTCATCTTGGAGTTCATCAACCATGGCCATCAAATATTCCAATGAGATCCATGTTGCTATGCCTCTTTCCACTTGCCTGACCATTATCATCAGTGCATCGGATCTTCATTGGAGGGCCTCCTCAGTATAGTCTGTTTCTTCCTCCTACACCTGTGAGTAATTGTTCCATGCAGAATAATTTTAATTTGAATGGATCATGAAAAAAAGTTTTTTTTTTCAGTTTTTTTTAAAAATAATAATAATGAAAGCTATCTAAAATTTAAAAATAGAAAAAGTAAAGTAAACAGCTGATTAGCTCCCCGGAAACAGTGCCAGTTTTGACGCACGCCTGTCGTAGGGCATGGCAAAAGCAATTTAATTTTCCTAGTGCAGCATAGAAGCTGACCTGGGTCGTCTCACTTGAGGAGCTTTCTCAATTGTTTACTTACTTAATATAATTTAGCTAAACTACTTCTTTTTGGTGTTTTTATATTATCTAGTAATGGAAAACAATTAAATTAAAATAAATGATAAAACTAACATGCAAGGAAAAAATGCAATTAATTGAGAAAGAACTTGTCCTTTATGGGTTGGTATGTGGGTTTCATCATTCTCCTTGTTGATATTTAAATTAAGTTTGATAATTCAATTATGAGATCTCATTCATGAATTACTATTATTTTATTTATTGGTGTGAAATCTTGAATGCATTTTTCAATCTTAACTTCACCTCCTCCTATAATCAAGGTTGATGGCACACCTCGATCGAGAGTGTGTCATCTTCCAAGACCTGGCTCCATCGTATGCCATTTCAACCACTGAATGGCTCAACTCCATCGTATGAAGAGCTTGTATCCAGTAGAAGGGTGGGAAAATATTTAATAAAAGAATATAAATGAGTTTGAGATCAGTGTCGTGGTGGACAATCGCCACACCCATGCACATCACTCTTACTCATCACAAACTTAATAAAACATAGGAATTTAAGCACCGAATAAATGAAATTTCCACATACCTCCCCCGGGCCAAGTCTCGGGTTAACCCCTCATATTTGAGGGTAAGAGGTCACGATGGATAATATGATAAGAATAAAAGAAGAAAAGAAGGAGAAAAGATGAAGAAGAAAACCGGGTGGATGGGTGGACACAAAAATAATTCATGAATTTTATTATAAATCTAAATTATAACTGAAAACTAAAACAAAAATAAAGAAATGAAATTAAATGGGGAAGATTTGTGGCCGGCCTCCCTCGGTGGAGATCTCCTCCTTGGTTCCTTGAAGGAATGGATGGAGAATGAGATGCTTTGGGAAGGAGGTGAGGGCCTCCTTTTGTAGGCAGACTTTGTCCCTCAAATGTCGACGCGTTGTAGACCCCTTTAATGACGTCTTCACGCATTCCACACTTCCTGAATGTTGTTCATAAATGTCTTGGCCGTTCACCCTCAAAATTTCAGAGAATTTGGACAAGTGATGAATGAGTTATGGCCAATTTACTCTGAGAATTTATTCTGTCCAGTCAGAATCATCAAACCACAAACCACCGTTTTGTAATGAATTAATGTCTCTTCTTTTTTTTTTCTGGATGAAATTTCTAGGAAGTTTCCTTGGTGTTCCTGAATAATATTCAACTTCATTGAATTGTTTGGACCTCAAGATGGTCGAATCAGATCCTGGTCCAGAAAAAAAAGTTGAAGGAAATTAAATTAGGATTCTAACAAAATTTGAATCAGAAGATTTGGAATTTTATTTTTCCTGAAATGACCAAAATACCCCCGACGTAAAATTCTGTAAAAAATCCAGAATTAGTCATTTTTCACATTTGGGTTCAAAATAACACTAAAACCTAAAAACATGAAAATTAACCATTCAATAACACTATGGTGGGATTATAAAAAATGATTTACAGTATAAAATATATAAAAATATGAGATTCATCACTCCCCCACACTTAAACATTGCACTCCTGGGCAATCATCTTATATCCAAATCAAAATCCACACAACAATAAAAAATGAGAAAATGTCAATGATTTTATCCAAAATAGAATTCCATCATGTCTCATATATGAATAATAATTCTCTATTATTTTCATTTCAATCACTAAAATTTGTTCAACCTCATAAATTAATCCATGGCCCAATCACAACCTACCTCACATTGAATTTTTTTGTCACTCTTCACTCAAGAGAAATTGAATCTAGAGTTATACTCATACTTGAAAATCGCATGTATCACCATAGGTTTGTGAAAATTCTCATTTCTCCACAGCGTGAAACATAAAAATGAATTTAATCATGAGGACTTTAATTAAAGGTTCAAATGATTCTGTGGCTTAGGGTTGGTGGGAAAATTATTGAAAAAAAGTTCTAGGCTAGAAAAAGGAGGTTTGACTTTTAAGTACGATGCATGATTAATTAAAGTGAAAACACAGAAAATTCCTCACTCAATACTGCTTGTAAATGTGAAAAACAACCCCACCCCTCTTTATGACATGGCACATGAGCCAATAAGTGATGATATCATCTAAGTTCTCCTCCTTTTTTTTCAAAGATCCAGAAAGGCACAACTTTATTATTATTTTTTCTTTTTTTTATGGAGGATGAGCTGAAAATTGAATACAATGAATGAATGACAATTCATTCCCTTGATTTTTTTGGGAGGGACATGA
This sequence comes from Viscum album, assembly GCA_963277665.1. Taxonomy (NCBI): domain Eukaryota; kingdom Viridiplantae; phylum Streptophyta; class Magnoliopsida; order Santalales; family Viscaceae; genus Viscum; species Viscum album. The sequence continues at coordinate 1,974,624,021 of OY728120.1, read as the reverse complement.
GTCATAAAAGAATGCACAATGAGGAATTCAAGCTCATCTCCATTTTTTGCTTTCTTTTTTTAGGATAAATGGATGAAACAAATAAAGCACAATGAAATGAAGACACATGCCCAATTCTCTTGTTATCCACTACCCAAAGTATTGACACACACCTCGCATCACCCATAAATGATACACATTCCAATGAACGCACATGAAAGTCCCTTCCACCACAATCAAACTTGAAATATCCATGCAAAAATACTAAAAGTGAGGGTAGGTAAGGAAAAAGTGGCTTGTAATGTGGCTTAAACCTATAAGGCAATTCATGGAATCTAAGGGCTTACGAAGGATAAATGTAAAGGGTGGTCTCAAGATAAAATGTGGCTAGCCAAAGAGATGCCTCAATCATTTCAAATACAATTCATGAAATCCAAAGATTCGAAAGAGAATTATTCGCAAATTCTGGTTCTCACACAAAATTCAAGTTTCCCTCAAGAAAGTGTGGGTATTAGGAAGAATATGTAAAATTGGTTTAGAATACCTCACAGGATTGGAAAAATATTTTTAGTCAGTGTTTCATCGGCATGGATTTCAAAAATCAGTCAAACTCATTAAAATGCTTGAAAATTCATTTCAAGGGAAAATAATTCATATCAACAATCATTTAAAATTAATTATTTCAAAAATCATTTCAACTCTTTCAAAATCAATTGATGTGTGAAAAGTGATAAGAATATTCATTAAATCTCAAAATATGTTTTGGACCGAAAAAAATTAAAGGAGTTTAAAGGATAATCGTAAAAAGTTAACTCCCTTTTGAAATAATGATTCGGTCCTCTTCCTCTAATTCTCAAGGCTTCCTTCTGCCTTCATGATCCTACAAAAGAAAAATTACTAAATTAATCACAAGGATCATTTTATTTAAGCTCAAAATGAAAAGAGGGAGGGGGCCACATGGTAGACTATTTCCTAATACTAAATTTGAAATCTAAATTCCTAATAATTTTAATTTGAATGGATCATGAAAAAAAGTTTTTTTTTTCAGTTTTTTTTAAAAATAATAATAATGAAAGCTATCTAAAATTTAAAAATAGAAAAAGTAAAGTAAACAGCTGATTAGCTCCCCGGCAACGGCGCCAAGTTTGACGCACGCCTGTTGTAGGGAGTGACAAAACAATTATGTCCTAAGTTAAAATGTAGTAATGTGGTTGACCTAGGATGTCTCCCGAAGAGGAGTGCACACAAAATGGGTTGTCACTTTAAAACGGGGGTAAAAATGTTGTGAAAGGAAATTTGAAATTCAAATGATTGAAAAACTATGAAATTTAAAAGGGTGATTAGGTCGAGGTCGGTTTCCTAATTATAATGCTATCCTTGTTCAATTTAAATCAAACCTCTTCTTCTTAGTTGATTAAAGCGAGTTTCCACAATCGTTTCCTCTCACTTCCTTGGTGAAATTATTATTGTGAGAGAAAACCTTACCAAGATCTTGATTTGGTCAACTCTTCTTCCATGTGTAAAATAGTTGTATTGAATATCCTTAATTTAAATGGGCAATACCCGATCGGGTTTTGTTTATCCCAAAAAATCAAGAACATTCACTACACCTTTTACACGTACTGACGATCGTCGAGTACTTTACTACTAATTCCTAGTTTATTCCATCGTATATAAACTAGAAATTAGTGGAGGGAGATATTGATTATTTTACCAAGGCAAAAATAAATAACGGAATTAATATTCAAGAACGATCAAACTTGATAATAAAATCCGCTATAAGAAATTGAAAACAACTTTGAAGAAGAAAGAAATTTATTCAATTGCGTCCAAGAACTCAAGCATTACAATGTAGAAAACCAACCCTTCCCCAATCACTCCAAATGTTTACCCCACCATGGTAAGGGTAATAGAGTTGAATGGGGAAGAAAAAGGCATTAAAAAACTATGAAAAAGAAAATAAATAAAAGAGAATGCTGAAAATTCTCCTTCTTGGTGTCCCAGAAGGAATGGGGTGGAGAATGGATGCTTTGAGAGGGTGAAGCTCTCCTCCTTTTATAGACAGAATGTTTCCCACGAATTTCAACGCGTTGTAGCCCCATTAAATTACATCTTCACGTGTTGATCCCTTCTTCAATGTTGTTCATATTTCCCTTGGTCGTGTCCCCTCAAAATTTCAGCTGATTTTGACGTGTATTCCCAGAGTTATGACCGTTTTACTATGAGAATTTATTCTGTCTAGTAATACTCTCCAAAACGAAATCCTCTGGATTAGGGTGATTTAATGACCCCATAAACGGCCCATTAACTCGGTTATTCCTTCATAAAAGATTCTCCAAAACTCCTTGCGCGTCCACCCACCGAATTTCACAAGCTTTGGGCCCACATTTGATGAGTTATGGATCCCACATCAAAACTAGGCATAACTGAAAACAGTTTTTTTGAGCCAACTTGTGAGCTTCTTTTGAGCTTCCATATGGCCGATTCAGATTTTAGTCTAAAAATAGTAAATGAAGCCATGGATGTGTAGAATCTGGAAAAGAAAGAAATTTTCAATTTGGATCAGTGTATATAATATTATGGCCAAACTACCGAAATAATTTAAAACTGTTAAAAATCCAAAATGGCCAATTTTTACTATTCAGCTCAAAATAACACCATTATCATAAAAATGAAACAATTAATCTTAGAGGAACAATTTTGTGGGTTTAAAACTATGATATTCAATATAAATTAATTGAAAATATTTGCTCTATCAGTTGGATACAAAAGTTAATTTATGGATGTTTTAAGAGAAAAATAAAATATACTTAAAAAGTTATTTTATTTATTCAACCTTACGTAGAGACGCTGCAATGTAGCGTCATGGATACACTGAAATGAGATAACATGTTTCCTATATTAATCATATGAATATACCACTTTTATAATTAATAACACTAAAAAAATTTCTCTAGAGCTTGGAAGTTTCCCTGTGGATGTAGAGGGAAGATATCTCGCTGGTGATGACGATTTGGAGATCAATGCTCGGATGAAGCCCCAATGAATAAGAGATTGAGGAAGTTTGTGGATGGATCACCATAAATGATTAATTCTATCCTCTGAATGATCCTGTTTACAAGTAGGGGGTTTATTTTTTCATGATTCCTTTCACTATTCTTGTTTCCAATGGCGAAGGAGGACCAAACCATGAATAGGTTGATCCACGGTTCGATCGTTCTTGTAGGATGGTTAAAAATGCATGATTAAAGGGGATGAATCTTGTAAAACATTATTTGGTTTATCTTTAATAATTTTTCTAACATGAAATAATCAAGGATGACATGAACAAGTCCATGTAATGTTCTAAGGGTGTTTTAGTGCTTATCTATCCTCCCCGTTCTTGCATTCTTTTTTGGAGTACCCTTGTGTGAGACATGTTTTTCTAGGTGGTTCTGAACATGGTAAAACCCACAGAGTGATGACAAAAAGTTTTGGAACACATGACAGTGAAGGTGATGACCAAAGGTTTTCAACGGTGTTCTAGGTTCGAAGAACTGACCACCATAGAAACGGTGGCGGCCCGCTGAATGGGGAGTCACCTGTGGCGGATAAGGCCGATGGCTCGACGACCGATGATAGGCTCGACCGAATGTGGAAGGATTCCGTGTCACATGATAGAGGGTAAAAATTTATTTGGACCATAGAGAGACCCTACGGAGGACCACTTGACCAGGTAGGGATGTGGTGCCCGCCGCGTCCCGGGCTGATGAACCGCCTGCTCAAGTGGGTGGGCAATGGGCTGGGCCTAGCGGACTGAGTCGACCAAGTGGGTTGGGTCATACCAGACGGGTTAGGTCAGACTCAATAGTTTGGGTGGTACCTGGTGCATTGGGTCGGACCCGGTGGGGTGGGTTGGACCTAGTGGGTGGGGTCATACTTCTTGGGTCTGGTCGGGTCGGTTCGATCGGATCAGGTCGGACCTGGACCCCACTGGCCCCTTTTTACACAAATTCCCATAACTCTCAAACCGTGTGTCTGTTTGATGAGCCATTTGTGGCATTTGGACCCTCGCTACAAATTGGTACATTTGATATACCCTATGCAAGTTTTCATATAGGTTTTAATATGGACTATTGTCTTGAGTAGTAGGTGATCCCGGAGCATGCATGTTAATCAAGAAATCCTATGACTGGATGTGGAAAAGATATAGAGTTGGTCTCTTATGAGGGCATGGAGTTGGTATCCTATAAAGATGCAGAGTTGGTCTCTTACAAGGGCATATATTTGGTATCTTGGGAGGGTATAGAGTTGGTCTCATACAAAGGCGTAGAGTTGGTCTCCTGTGATGACGTAGAGTAGGTCTCCTGTGATGACGTAGAGTAGGTCTCCTGTGAGGGTGCAGAGTTGGTCTCCTAAGAGGGTGTGAAGTCGGTCTCCTATGATGGTGCAGAATTTGTATCCTATCTAGGCATGGAGTAGGTATCCTATGGATACCATATGTCTTGATGGATTTGAATATGCCTTGACTTTCTTAGTATATGTATCATGGTGTCAGCTAACTCTAGTGACTCTCTTGATTATACTTCTTAGAGGATACAATTTGTGTACCTAATTGGTAGTCTTACTTGTATCTTGATTTGTGGTTTTGAGTCCCTACTTAGTATTATTTTACTCACCCTGCATGGGCTTCACCCTCTTGTGTCGTGTCTTGTGCAGATGATCGATAGCGTTGATGGAGTCCTTGGTGGGTCGGAGATAGGTGGTGCTTTAGGGTGAACCGACAGATGTGGTATGCTTTAGTGACATTCAGATAGCTCAATGTACCTACCCTTTAGGTAGGGTTTTCTGTGAACGTGATCCAGGAGCTTGTACTTTTCTATTTCAGTTGGTCTTGTATTCTGCTCCATTTACTTTTTAGTTTTGTATAGTTACTCTTAGTGGTTGTCTTAGTGGGATGCTTGTCTATTTACTCAGGGATTTTAGTTTCAGTACTTTTTCTTAGAGACAAGTTCATGTGTACAGGTTCTTAGGAAAATGCCTCCCCTTTCTGGGATATGCCTACTCGGCGCTAGTTTCTAACCCCTGGCCTATGGGAGGCCGTCTTGGGATAGTCACGGAACGGCCCCCGGGGGATGGGTCATGATAGAATATTTTATGGTCATATAATATAAATATCTTCTTCCAAGTGTTCTATAGCAGTTTTAAAAATTTCATGAGAATTGGATCATTATTTTGGAAGTTATGCTCGAAATGGTGGGCTGCCTTTATGGGCGTTCAGATCTGGCCAAAAATTCAATGTTCATATTTGACCTCCTAGATCACCATGAAAACATCCAAATTGACTCTAGTAATAGTTTAATGAAATTATCCCTATAATTTTCTCTTTATACAGTTAAAATTTTAGCTTCATTGGGCCTGTATTATGGGCCCCACCTTTACATGACGGGTTTAAGGTCCATTATGCTTTGTCCATGAATTTATGTATTTATTTCCAAGAATATCCATCATCCCTTTGGATTCATCCATCAACTCTAGAAGATAAAATGTTCCAAAAAAAGTTATAAATAATATAAAAAAATATCAAATTCAAAAAAATAATAAAATGTTCACCACAAATAAATTATTTATTGGGCCCAAATTTTCACATTAAACATGAATTGCACATGTGATGAGAAATGAAGTTCATTTTTTTAAATGTACTAAAATTGATTTTTATGGACTTGAAAACAATTGAATATTAAAATATATAAAAAATTAATATTAGCCTCTTTTAGTGGATTATCACTCACCACAAGGACTCAAGTGTGCCTCCCTATATGCTAGAGACTACCAAATTGTAGTGAGGTTCTAAATGATATAGTGGGGAGACTATAACCTATGGTTAGAGTGAAATAATAGTGTAAAATAACCAAACTCATAAAAATGGATAAAAATCAGAGTATTCATAATAAATAACTAAAATAGAATCATGTTATAATAAATAAAATGCTACATACTGTCATACATACTGAAATCATGCACAACATACAAAAGATGATCACCCATTCTGCTGAACACATATACAAAATAAACAATCATAAAATAAAAAACATTAGGATCTACTTAAAAAACAGATTCAAGAAATATACCCAATCCCCGTGACACTCAAGCTACACCAACTTAACCCAGATATTCCACATGATCAACTTCTATTGATTAAGAAACTTTAGGCCTTGATCCCATCCATCGTGCAACTTGTGCTCCAACTTGAAAGTAGAGATTAGGTTTTCACACACATCAAGGTATACATATAGGGGGGAGACATGTAAATCTTAGTCAACCACCCCCAATAGTGAACCTATAATCTGATTCCATAACAACTGAATGGACATGTGATATACTTGGACTAGATGAATCTAACAAAATATAAAAATAAGGAAAAATTGCATAAAATAAAAGGGGAAAACAAAAACATAAAAATAGCCAACCATGAGTTCAAGACTAACACCCGTGGTGATATTACCCCCACTCTTGCCCATGCTAGAGGATTTATAGTAGGTGTCTCACCCATGCACACAAAAACCAATGCCTCTACCAGAACTATACATGAACTAAAAGACATATAAACAAAAAATGGAACAAATGACAGACCCCATGGCATAACCATACGAATCTACGTAACAATTCACATCTACCATGCTCTGAGACTCTAATAGAACATTCTGAAATGGTGAAAAGAACATAAAATTCCACACAACTAGAGAACCTGTTAGTCTTAAAACTCTTATAGAATGAATAATACACCAGATTTGGGCCAAAAAAGTTGGTCTCCCTACCATAATATGTGATCAACTAGAATCCATGTCCCTGAGAGCGCAACAATATCCATGCTATACAAAACACCATTTCGTGAGTGTCTCAACACCTCACAATCCTTAAGCCAGTCTATCCAGGGTTTCACACTAAACGGGGGGGGGGGGGGGGGGTTCAATAATCCAAATATCCCAGTATCTTTCTAATCCCATCTAACAAAATCCAACTAGTGGTGGAGAGAACCAGATCAAAACTCAGGACCAAGGCCTGATCCAAGATATCTCAAGGGTATCCTTCTCAAACCAAATTCTTGAGTAGAAATTTCCTAAAAAATAATGGAAAATATACAAATAAATGTGGGATAACCCAACCTCAAACCCACTACCCAAATGGATAAATAATTAGTTTCGATCAAATCTATCTCAACAAGCATGAGACCTCTATTATCACTTTAGATCTTAACATCTAATAAAAAGACACCACCGGCTCTCCATGAACCACCTCAGAGATTTCATGGTCCCTTGGGTCATAGAAAAAAGGGGATGAACTACTAGGGACTGCCCTAATGAACCCATGTATTTGGGTCATGCCTATCTAAAGACCCTAAAATGGACCAAAGGCCATAATAAGATAAGGAAACCCTACAAGGGATTACCCTATCTCATCCAATTCATGGGACACATCTAGTGTGAAAAATAAACCAAGTGGTCCTTAGTGTACTCCAATAGATCCTTGATCAACAAAATTACCAAAGGGGAATCTGTATAGATACCATAGCCTTTTACACATATTATTACATGATTTTCACTATAATTAACCAAAAAAAACAAATCAGGGATCGCAAAATCTATTGTCATCGGAGGAATAGGTACATAATTATAAAACATGAATCCAAAATAAAAACATCTTTTATTTAATCTCTTTAATGAGATCCTAACTTACTTTGATCTCTTACATATGCATATGATAACTTATGGAATACATGAACAATGGGATGAGCTAAAAATACCTATAAGGGAATAAACATGGGAATAAAGAATAACACATGAGTTAGAAGGCATAACATGATAACATAAAAGAAATGGATAATGGATAAACATGAGGAAGAATAACATATACAAAAAGGAATTATATGATTATGGAAACATAGTAATGTGGACTAAAAATAAAATATTATATAAACATTAGTCAAGGATAACTTCCAAGACTATATCAAATGGTGGTAAAAGTCCCATAATGGATTATGTTTACTCCCTAATCCCATACATGAAGTCTAATGAGACTAAACATTACCCATTGCATTGGAGTGATATCTAGGTGCACCCATCATAACATGTTCATTCATATGTGTGATACATTAATAATAAAACATAGGATATGAATATGAGGGTTATCCATAGAAATAAATGGGTATTTAAATCATGTCATAAGGCATAACTAATGGTTGTATCATAATGTTGTCCAAGAAAGAATGGATTTAAATCCAACATGGACATTTATAAGGGAAAATATAAATAGAAAATGATAAATGATGTCCAAAAATAGTGAAATCATGTAAAAAGAGTGTTTAATAAACTTTGTAAATGATCCACTTTAGTGAGTTTTAAGAGAAAATATTAAGGAGAATCTAGAAAAAAAAATGGAATAATTTTTGTATAAAACCAGAAATGAACTAAGATATTTTTCAATGATGAAATGAGTTATTTTAGAAAAACATCAATGGGTTAAAACATATTATGTGATTTAATTGAAAATGGGTAATAAATTGGGAAGTTCCCTTTAATCAGGCATGCTTATCAGGTGGAATTGAGAAGGGAACTTTATAAAACATGTATATCCAGATAAAATAAAAAATAATTGAGATAATTACATATTTTTTGAAAATACACACAGAATTTAAGAGTCTTACATAATAATAATTAAGAATTAAATTGGGGTAAAGAGAGATAAATCCTAACCCAAAGGTAATTTGGAGGTTCGAAGAGATCCCTTACCTTATGTATGAAAGTGTCCTTCACTTTCACTTAATGTCATGAATAATCAAATTAGATTCATTAATAATTTAACTATGAATGTATTAAACATATATTTTATTTATTACAATTCTATTAAGTTCATTTATGACCATTTTTATGGGTTTTAATGTTTAATTTCATTGTTCAGGGTGTGTTCCTTTCATGATTTTTTGACCGGTTCCCATGAGTTTGTTATGAGAGTTCTTGTCAAATGGAAGAAAAACTCTATACGTGAAATTATATAATATTGATGCACCAATATAATTTAAAATTGTCCCATATATCATTTTTTCTTTTTTGTATGAGGATGATTATTTAGATATAAAATTAATGATAAACGTTTAGTTTGTTTTGGTGGGTTTTCGACCATCATGAACTAGTTTTGTTTTATTATTTAATATTATGCATATATATTTCTTACAGAACATGAAAAAAGTTATACTATATATTTTAAAATATTTTTAACCATTATAATGGTATTATTACTAGTTATTAAGGTAGTAATGGAAAATTAAAACTTATCGTCCATGAAGGTGGTGAATCGACATATTAGGAATGATGTTTTCATTTTTAGAATAAAAAGAAGAGACTTGATGATATATATTCCATTAACATAATAAAATTATAGTATATATATTATAATATAGTTATTATGATGTTTTGTATAGTGTATTTTAGGGGAGAATAATAAATAAAAATAAATAAAAGAGAAATAAAGAGGATTTTACCTCTTAAATGCTGTCTCCTTGAGAACCTCCATAAGGCACTTGGGTTTGGTATTTTGTTGAGACCCGAAGACCATAGAGTGGGGAAGAGTATTGGGATATGAATTGGACATAATATAATAAATCTCCAAATCTAAGAAGGTGTGAGGAGAAGAGGTGGTGATGGGTGGTATTTATAGTGGGAGGAGAAAGGTGTTTTTGATTATTTTATTCATTTGATTATTATTTTAGCTCAAGAAAATAGTGATGATTCTTGTGAATAATTACAGTAAATAATTAATTTTAGTTTAAACTAATGGGTTATTACATCATCCATGATACAAACATTCATGTATTTAGCTTAAAATGCTAAATATCGTAAATTACCTTCTTTCACTATTCACTAACAATTCAACTTTTTTATAAAAATCCCAAAAAATCACCACAATTATTTTAATGTACAAATTTAAAAAATGGACTCCATTTTATGAAAAAAATTATAAAAATATGATATTTTTTTATTTAAAATCATTATTTATTCTAAAAATACCAATTTTAATATTATAACCACTTTTATGACACTTTGAAAAATAAATTAAGGTCTCATAAAATTATCTTATAGTCGTAAGAAAACAAAATATTAATTATTGAATCTATTTATGAAAATAAACATTATTTTAAATCAATATATTAATTATAAAATTGTATATAAACATTTATGTTTCACAAAAATACCAACACTTATTTTATCAATTTTAAAATATTTATTTACTTATTCCAAGATATAAATATATCATATTTTCAATTATAATATGCCTAATTTTTTTATAATTCCATAGGTGATGTTACTATTCTATAGAATGGGATACTATTATTAATGGTCATATTACTATTCTAACGGTCAGGTTACTGTTCCATTAGTATAGGTTCGTTAATTTCTATAAATACCACCGATTTCATTCTTCATTTATGAGAATAATAATTTTTTGTGTTTAATATGTGATTTATTCATTTTATACCATATAACATAATTATAAGATGATAAATTCATTTGATAAAATTTTGGTTCATTACATTCTTCCCCCCTTTTGAAATTTCACCCTCAAAATTTAGTTTTTCATACTAAGGAAAAATAGGGGAGGGTATTTCTCCTTTACCACTTCATTTTGATCCCATGCTGCCTCTTCATACTTATAATTCCTCCACAACACTTTGACAGGATGAGTAATTTTTTTTGAATAGGAATTTGTCTTTACGGTCCAAGATCTTCACTGGCTGCTCCTCATATGGGTGTTCATTATCCAGTTGTACCACTTCTGGATTTAGTACTTGTGAGGGGTTAGGTATGTAATTCATTAGGAGATATACATGGAACATTTCATGAACTTGTGCCATATTAGTTAGAGGTTGAAGTCAACAGGCCATTAATCCCATACGAGTAAGGATCTCAAAAGGGTTGATGTATCTAGGACTTAGCTTTCCATTCTTCCCAAATCTCATGACTCTCTTCCATGGAGATATGCAGAGGAAGAATTTGACTCCAAAATAAAACTCCAAGTCCCTTATATTGTCACGACCCGCTCTTGGGATCCATGTCGTGACTACCCCAAGCCCACCTTCCATAGGCCAGGGGCTGGCGACTAGCACCAAAGGCATAAATCCCGATACTAGGGAAGGCATTTCCTTTAAGTAAGAAAACTAACACCACAGGGTAAGAAAGAAGAAGTAAACACTAAGTAAACTGAGTACAATAGTAAGTGATGGAAAGTAAATGGGCTAGTATACAAACCCAACTGAAAGTAAAGTACAACTAAAAGAAAGTACAACAGCAGAAAAGTAAAGCAGCAACACCGAGCCGTCCTATGGAAGTCCCACCAGAAGGGTGGGTACAGATAGTCTCCTTAGCTCCTCGGCTCCAGCCGTCCGCTCCGTGTACGTCTCGTCCAGTGATCCACCTCCAGGTACCGACCAGCTCCACGAACTCCTACCTCGATCAGCGTTGTCCGTTGTCTGCATCCAACATAAAATAGTGTGGGCATAGCCCATGCAGGGGTGAGTATATGATACTCAGTAGGGACCCCGAGACCCCCGAAGGTCTCCCCGAATCCACGAAGGATAAACCACAATGGAATGATACAATCACGAAGTAACAACCAACTCTAATTAGGTATATGCCCATACATATACCTAAGTCATCAATTTCAGTTCGGATCCAACATCTGAGCCCAAGTTCGATCTATTCCACACAAGAAATCACAATCCAATCCACACAGGATAACACAAACCGATCCACATAGGATAGAAAAACAATCATATCGAAGATAGTTATTGAAAGTCAAAACTCAGCTCACACAGTTATCCATTTATGAAGAGGGGTGGAGATGATTAGATGTAGCCTATGAATCATCTCCTCTACCAAAACCACGTAGGATAAAAGTTTAGTAGTCATCCCTGCCGAACCCACGGAGGATCCAAGTATAGTAGTCATCGTCGTCGAACCCACGGAGGATCCCAGCACGGTAGTTGAACCCACGGAGGATCCCAGTACAGTAGTCGTCCCTGTCGAACCCACGGAGGATCCCAGTACGATAGTCGTCCAAGTCGAACCCATGAAGGATACCAGTACGGTAGTCATCCTCGTCTAACCCACGGTGGATCATAGTACGGTAGTTGTCCTCGTCGAACCCACGGAGGATCCTAGTACGGAAGTCATCTTCGTCGCAGTCGCAACCAGCTCTAGGGTTCCCGCACACAGCATGCTCGATTCCAGGAGGGTCCGCTCCACGAGCCAAGGGGGTTCGATTCATAAACTGAAACGTAGTCCGGAGTTGATGTATCCCAAAGTTCCGTCTCATCAATAGGAACTCAACGCGACAGACGGCGCGTCAAACAGACGCCCAGTCTGAGAGTTATTGGCCTTTTCGTCCGAGGGGCCCGGTTGGTTTTTAAGCTAAAACCAACCCAACTGTACTCCTGCTACGTCCAAACCTCTAGTGGAGTAATAAAAAAGAACCTTCTCACTAAGAGAAATCCAACAAAGTCGACAGCATGTCAATCAGACGTCTGAAGCTCAAGTTATAAGCATTTCCGCTCTGAGGGCCCGGTTGGTTCCGTGTTCAAACCAACCCGGCCATACACAAATTTATCCAAAACCTTGAGTGTACTATACCGAAACGACCATCTCGATCCAAGGATCGCATCTCAATGGACGGTGCGTCGATCGGAGGTCCGTAACCCAAGTTATGGGTCTTTGAACGTAGCTATCCGATTTTAGGGGGTTTTGGGACCGGGTCGACCCAAACCAATTGGGCGCGGCCCGATCCTGCGGGCGCGGCTCGGCCCAGTGGGCGCGGCCCGGCCTAGCGCGGGTGCGGCTCAGCCCAGCGGGTGCGGCCCGGCCCAGCGCGGGTGGCCCGACCCAGCGCGGGCAGCCCGAACCAGTGAGGCCGACCCGGCCCAGCGCGAGCGGCCCGGCTCGACTGGGTGCTCGGTCCGTGACCGAGTGGTGCGGAAGGGGGGGGGATGCTGCCCCCTCGTTTTGGAATGGCGGCCCCCACGTGGAGGGGCCCGACATGACTTCCTTCTGCTGGGGGTTGCAACCCCCAGACTTCCCGAACGGCCGGCCAGGTTGGCCGGCCGGTGTGCCGCCGTGGGACCCCCTCTCGTGTCCCGTCTCCCTTTAATACCGGCGGACGGCGGATCCGGCCACCCCCTTTGCAGAACCTCCACAGCTTTCTCTTTGCTTGCCGGCGGCCGGCGAGGCGGGCCGCCTCCTATTTCTCTGCCGCGACCACAACCCTCCAAGGTGTTCTGGCGTGGTGCAACGGTGCCGCGCCCCTCCACAGCGGCCCACCCTTGGCTGCAGCTTCCTTCGGCTTCACCGGCGCGGCGCGAAGACACCGTGCTCCTTCACCGCGGCCCACTCCGGCCGCGGTTCTTCTGTTCCCACACGGTGCTATGGCACCGCGCCGTCCCTGTTTCGAGCCACGAAGAAATTCTACAACAAAGGGGAGGAGGATCGGCCGTGTTTGTGTGGTCCGACCTCCTCCCGTTATATGGATATCAAGTGGTTAAAAATTAACGAAGTACATCAATTTAATCTTGAATGTATAAAAACAACCCCTACCCCAACAACGATGTCAAAATTCGGTGTTGCGGTTGACGGCGTCGGCGTACGTCCAAGGTGGATGGCGTCTCACACCGGCTGCAGAGAGGAGAAGAACGGCATGTCAATCACTCCTTGCGGTGACGATGTTCTTCGTCGAGTTCTTGACGTTCTTCGCGTTCTCCAGCGAAGAAGATGAGTTCTATCTCCTCCAATTCCCCACACAACCAACCAACCCCAAATAAAATAAGACTCTTCTTATTTTATTAACCAACCCATGCATTTCCAAAATTCAAAAGTTGAATTAACTTAACTTAATGAATCTTGATCTTGTCAAAATTAAATGAGTAAAGTTGGCATCATTAATGAGAGGGAGTGTCACATAATTAAAGTGGGAGTTTTTGAGATGTTAGGGAATTTGAAGGGATGGGGCTCATGTGGGCCCCACCTCACAAAATCCTATCAAGAGGATTTAGGTTCAAGTGGGTTCCACCCAACTCCCACACATGGGGTTAAACCACTTAGAAGTGAAATAAAGTCATACACAACATTAATTCACAAAACACTTATTCCATTTTTTAACAACTCTTCCCGAGAAAACACAACTCCAGTGAAGGTCTTCTTAAGCAATAACTGGCACTACGGTTTCATCAGTGCCCTCAGATTTTGATTCCGAGCAATGGTTCAAAAGTTAGAAAAACCCGCTCGTTCTTTCACTGAACGTACCCGAACTTAACTTCGGAAATTGATTCTGGGCACACTAGGCCTCAGAATCAGGTGTAGTCTGAAACTGCGGACTCATAAAATTCTAAAGAAATTAAGAAAAAATTTTCCTTGAATTTTCCGGGTTTTTACATTACTCCCACCTCAGGTCTTTATGCCCCCGTAAAGATTCAACACACACTAAGGAAAACAAAGAGGTACTGAGAACGCATCCGAGCCTTTAGCTCCCATGTGCTCTCCTGTAGGTTCTCGAGCTACTAATGAAAGTGAACCTGAGGAATCGACTATCCATGTAGGACCTTCTCCTATCGATCCTCAATCTCCAATGGAACCTCCACAAATGTAGCCCTGTCTTCGAAATCCATCTCCCCGTGGTCGATGGTATGGGTCGGGTCTTGCACGTATCTCCTTAGCTGAGATACATGGAAGACGTCATGCACCTGGTGAAACTGAGGTGGTTGGGTCAAGCGGTAAACCACCTCGCCTACCCTATCGAGGACCTAGAAGGGTTCGATGAACCTCGGAGATAACTTGCTTCCTGGGCCAAATCTCCATAAACCATGTCGAGGTGAGACCCATAAGAAAACGTGATTTCCATCCCCGAACACTAGTGGTCTCCGTCTCTTGTCATCATAAGACTTCTGTCAGCTCTGAGCTGTCCTGATCCACTCCTGGATGATCTGCACCATCTCCACCATAGCCTGAACCATCCCTGGTTCTACACGAGCTGCTAAGATTTATTCTTTGCCAATAAGAGAAATCTGGTCTCATCCCCTAGATGAACCATGTTCTTTGCCTAATATAGTCAATCCTGACATCAATTATAATAATACATGTCGTGGATGACGTCGTAAGGCCTCGACGCTACTACCAAGATATCCAACCATTACTCTCGCCTCCAAGGGTTGAGTCACACTATCGGCTGTAGTGTGTGGTCACTGGGTCTCCTCCAGTAGAATTCTCGAAAGTGAGGGTCAAGTCAACGGTTTTAACCAGAACCTCTTAGTATCAAAAACATAAAAATGATAGGGAAGAGGAAACCACAAGAACAAGTGTCTTTTATTACTGCAGCTCTAGGTACAAAGACACAAAACATCAACAAAGCTAGAAGCAATATGAACAAAAGTCTCCATGTCTAGAGCTAGTACCGCTCCTGTCCATTTGCTCACAAATCTTCATGGTCATAATACTCAACTGCCTAAAGATGATCTCTCCCCTGTCCACCCATTCCCTATGGTCGGGGTGGCCTTCCTGGTGGTGGTGGTGGTAGGGCCTCAAAGCGTCGCCCACCACCTGCTGCTCGGTTAGCTCCTCTTCCTCGTCCGCCTACTCCCTGCGGACCACCATGGTCGAACCTCTTCCTGGGAGGTCCCTCTACTGCCTGCTACTCATCTGCAGGACGAGTCAGGTAGTCTCGAGCCATGTGACCCTGCTCGCCGCATGCATAGCACTGTCTACTCCTCGTGTGGCTGGCTCTGTTCCGTGTGCCCCACACAAACGAACCTATTTCATGAGATTTCTCATCTGATGGTCTGGCCCGGTTGGATCTCTGCGTCAACTGTCTACTTCCAGCTACAGAAGACTCCACTACAGGTCATCCTGTGGAGGGTCTCGCCACTGGTGACTGCTCGGTGAGAAAAATATCCACTAGAAGGGCTCTCTCCAGAACCCCCGCCTACGTCGGTATGTTGAGGGAGATCATAGATGACCTGATCTCATGACTCAGTCCCTGATCAAAGGTCCATTCCCGAAAGAATGGGTCCCATACCATGTCCGTGGAATACTGCGAGAGATCGGTAAACCTCGCTGAGTACTGGGCTACCGTCATGATGCCCTGCCACAGCTGCAGTAACTCCTGAATGCGCACCGCATAGAGGGTGGATGGAATGAACTCTGAGCGGAAGAGGCTCTCAAAGTCCATCCAAAGGAGATATGCCTCATCGTGCACCTGGAGCATCAGGCTCCACTATCTGCCTGCTGCCACGTGCAGGAGACTCGCTACAAGGATCACCATGAGGTTAGCTGGTGTCCCCACTAACCTGAAAACTTGAACAACAGCCTCTAGCCAATCCTCGGCTACCTGAGGGTCCATCTCCCCACAGAACCTGGGCGGTCTCTGACGCCGAAACTCGTGCAGTGCACTAAGGCGATGTGAACTCTCAGTGGATGGGGCTAGTGGCATCGTTGGCTCGGCGGGTAGAGGTACCGCCGGTGCCTCTGCTGTAATAGGGCCCTGCACCGAGGCCTCGTCACTCGGTGGGCTGTCGTCTCGCACAAAGCTTGGAACCCTAGCTAGGTACCATCGTGGGGCCATCCTGAAAAGAGACAGGTGCACCACGGTCAATACAGTATACCTAGTGAGCTGACACAAAGTAATCACAAAGAAATTTTTTGAAACACACTTGCAATCAATGTTTTCATGTACTGAGTCGGATATCAGAAGTTAGGGTCCTGGTATATGGATACGTCGGTCACCGCACCAACACTGGTCTCCCTGGACTAATAACCACACTCAATACCCTTAACACTATTACTTCACATAGAATAAAGTTCAGGGTCCTAAGTTCTATGGTAGAACCGAACTCCTCTGATACCAATTTTTCACGACCCACTCTTGGGACCCATGCCGTGACTACCCCAAGCCCGCCTTCCATAGGCCAGGGGCTGGCGATTAGCACCAAAGGGATAAATCCTGATACCAGGGAAGACATTGCCTTTAAGTAAGAAAACTAACACCACAGAGTAAGCAAGCATAAGTAAAAACTAAGTAAACTGAGTACAATAGTAAGTGTTGGAAAGTAAATGGGCTAGTATACAAACCCAACTGAAAGTAAAGTACAACTGAAAGAAAGTACAACAGCAGAAAAGTAAAGAAGCAACACCGATCTGTCCTCTAGAAATCCCACCTAAAGGGTGGGTACAGATAGTCTCCTCATCTCCTCGGATCCAGCCGTCTGCTCCGTCTACGTCTCGTCCAGTGATCCACCTCCAGGTACTGTCCAGCTCCACGAACTCCTACCTCGATCAACGCTGTCCGTCGTCTGCATCCAACACAATGTAGTGTGGGAATAGCCCATGTAGGGGTGAGTATACGCTACTCAGTAGGGACCCCGAGACCCCGAAGGTCTCCCAGAATCCACGAAGGATAAACCACAAAGGAATGATACAATCACGAAGTAACAACCAACTCTACTTAGGTATATGCCCATACATATACCTAAGTCATCAATTCAATTCGGCTCCAACATCTGATCCCAAGTTCAATCTAGTCCACACAGGAAAGCACAATCCAATCCACATAGGATAACACAACCCGATCCACACAGGATAGCAAAACAATCATATCGAAGATAGTAATTGAAAGTCAAAACTCAGCTCACACAGGTATCCATTTATGAAGAGGGGTAGAGATGATTAGATATAGCCTCTGAATCATCTCCTCTGCCGAACCCACGTAGGATCCAAGTTTAGTAGTCATCGCTGCCGAACCCACGGAGGATCCAAGTATAGTAGTCATCATCGTCAAACCCACGGAGGATCCCAGCACAGTAGTCGAACCCACAAAGGATCCCAGTACAGTAGTCGTCCTCGTCGAACCCACAGAGGATCCCAGTACGGTAGTCGTCCATGTCGAACCCACGAAAGATCTCAGTATGGTAGTCATCCTCATCAAACCCACAGAGGATACCAGTATGGTAGTCTTCCTCGTCGAACCCACGGAGGATCCTAGTCTGGAAGTCATCTTCGTCGCAGTCGTAGCCAGCTCTAGGGTTCCCGCACATAGCATGCTCGATTCCGGGAGGGTCCGCTCCACAAGCCAAGGGGGTCCGATTCATAAACTAACACGTAGTCTAGAGTTGATGTATCTTAAAGTTCCATCTCATCAATAGGAACTCAACATGACAGACGGCGCGTCAAACTGACGCCCAGTCTGAGAGTTATTGGCTTTTTCATCCCAGGGGCCCGGTTGGTTTTTAAGCTAAAACCAACCCGACCGTACTTCAACTGTGTACAAACCTCAAGCAGAGTAAGAAAAAAGAACCTTCTCACTAAGAGGAATCCAAAAAAATCGACGGCACTTCAATCGGACGTCCGGAGCTCAAGTTATAAGCGTTCCCGCTCCGAGGGCCCAGTTGGTTCTGTGTTCGAACCAACCCTGCCGTACCCAAAGTTCTCCAAAAACTTGAGTGTAATATATCAAAAAGACCATCTCGATACAAGGATCTAATTTCAAAGGACGGTGTGTCAATCGGAGGTCCGTATCCCATGTTATAGGTCTTTGAACGCAGCTGTCCACTTTTAGGGGGTTTTGGGCCCGGACCGACCCGGACCAAGACCCCCTAGGTCGGCCCGAACCGGGTCGACCTCCGGGTCTGGACCACTTGGGTGCAGCCTGGACCAGCGTGGGTGGCCTAGCCCAGTGCGGACGACTCGACCCAGTGAATCCGGCCCGGCCCAACGCGAGCGGCCCGACTCAGATGGGCGCTCGGTTCATGACCGAGCGGCGCAGAAGGGGGGGGGGCACACTGCCCCCTCGTTTTAGAACGGAGGCCCCCACGTGGAGGGGACCGCCTTGACTTCCTACCGCCAGGGGTTACAACCCCTAGACTTCCCGAACAACTGGCCAGGTTGGACAGCCGGTGTGCCACTGTGGGACCCCCTCGCGGGTCCCGTCTCCCTTGAACAACGGTGACTGGTGGATTCGGCCGCCCCCCTTGCAGAACCACCTCGGCCAAAGGCCATGACTTCCTCTTTGCTTGTCGGCGGCCGGCAAGGCCGGCCGCCTCCTATTGCTCCGCCGCAGCTCTTTCCCAACCGGCGCGGCGCGACGGCGCCCCGCCCCTCCGCCGCGGCCCGCCCTGGCCACGACCCTCCAAGGTGTTCCGGTGTGGTGCGACGACGCCATGCCCCTCTGCCACAAACCTCCCTTGGCCACGACTTCCTTCGGCTTCACCGGCGCGATGCGACGGCACCACACTCCTTCACCTCGGACCGCTTTGGCCGCAGTTCTTCCGTTCCCACATGGTTCTATGACACCGTGCCGTCCCCATTCCGATCCATGAAGAAATTCAACAACAAAGGGGAGGAGGATCAGCCATGTTTGTGCGGTCTGACCTCCTCCCATTATATTGATATCAAGAGGCTAAAAATTAACTAAGTATGTCAATTTAATCTTGAACGTATAAAAACAACCCCTACCTCAACAACGATGTCAAAATTCGGTGTCGCGGTTGACAGCGTCGGCGTTTGTCCAAGGTGGATGGCATCACACATCGGCTGCGGAGAGGAGAAGAATGACACATCAATCACTCCTTACGGTGATGGCGTTCTTCATTGAGGTCTTTACGTTATTCGCATTCTCTAACGAAGAAGATGAGTTCTATCTCCTCCAATTCCCCACACAACCGACCAACCCCAAATAAAATATGACTCTTCTTATTTTATTAGCCAACCCATGCATTTCCAAAATTCAAAAGTTGAATTAACTTAACTTAATTAATCTTGATCTTGTCAAAATTAAATGAGTAAAGTTGGCATCATTAATGAGAGGGAGTGTCACATAATTAAAGTGGGGAGGTTTTTTAGATGTTAGGGAATTTGAAGGGATGGGGCTCGTGTGGGCCCCACCTCATAATATCCTATCAAGAGGATTTAGGTTCAAGTGGGTTCCACCCAACTCCCACACATGGGGTTAAACCACTTGGAAGTGAAATAAAGTCATACACAACATTAATTCACTTAACACTTATTCCATTTTTTAACAACTCTTCATGAGAAAATGCAACTCCAGTGAAGGTCTTCTTAAGAAATAACCAGCGCTTCGGTTTCATCGGTGCCCTCAGATTTCGATTCCGTGCACCGGTCCAAAAGTTAGAAAAACCCGCTCGTTCGTTCACTGAACGTACCTGAACTAAACTTCAGAAATTGATTCCGGGCACACCGGGCCTCAGAATCAGGTGCCTTCTGAAACTAAGGACTCGTAAACTTCCAAATAAATTAAGAAAAAAATTTCCTTGAAATTTATGCGTCTTTACATAAATGGTTGTCAACATAGTTATTTTATTGACTTTGGGAATATTTTATATGTTTTTGGATGTCTTGATCCTTTTCTGTATTCTCTTACACAAGATCAGGTCCAAGTAGCTTTCATTCAACAACTTCATCCCAAAAAGTTGGAGTTATACATCACTTACCATACAGAGCTTCATATGAAGCCATCTTAATACTCGAGTGGAAGCTATAATTGTATATGAAATAAACCAATGTAAGATGATGATCCCATCCTCCTTTGAATTCCATTGAGCAGGCTATCAACATTTCCTCCAACATCTGAATTGTACTTTCAGATTGGCCTTCATTTTGGGGGTGATATGCCATTCTAAAATTAAATTTATTACTAAAATAATGTTAAACAATTCTTCATAACCTATATGTGAACTGTGGAGCATGATCAGATATGATTGAGAGTGGAACCCCATGCAGCCCCACCACTTCCTTCACATATATCTTGGAATTTTATTCAAGTGTGAGATATTCCTAAATAGCGATAAATTGGGGAGTATTGGTGAGTAAATCCACCAAAATCCATATCACATTATTTCCTTTGGGTGTTTTTAGGAGACCAATGACAAAGTCCATAATGTTATTATCCAATTTCCATGTGGGTATAGGAAATGGTTTCATCATCCCTTTGGAATTATGTCACTCTACTTAAACTCACTAATATACCAGACACCTTGTGATATAATCCAGAATATCCTTCTTAATATTGTCCCACTAGAAGTACTATCAACGATCATGGTACATCTTGGTACTTCCAAGATGTGTAGAGAAATATGCGCAATGTGCATTATCTAATGGATCATTCTTTATCTCAAGTGACGAAGGAACACAAATCCTTGTTCCAAACTAAATAACACCATCATTATTGAAATGGAACTATTATATATTCCCTTTACCACTTTTACCTTCTGTTGTAACTCTAGATCATCCCTTTGTACTTATTTAATGTTATCATGGATAGATAATTGAAGAATCATTTGGGAAAGATATGATGTATTCCCTTTCATTATGATTTCAAAATCCATCCTTTTCATATCCATGACTTTAGGGTATTTCTTAATCTACATCATGTATAAGGTTGCATGTTATTTTCTTTTAAGAGAATCTTCTACCTCTTTTGAATTTCTCGGATGGTAGTAGATAGAGAAATCATAGTCCTTGATCAGTTCTAACAATCTTCTTTGATTCATGTTGAGTTACTTCTATTTAAAAATATACTTTAGACTATTGTTTTTAGTATATATGTCACACTCCTCACAATAGAAGTAATGACACCAGATTTTCAAGGAAAAATCACAACTGCAAGTTCCAGATCATGTGTTGGGTAGTTTTACTCATGTATATTCAACTGATGTGAGTCAAATAATATCACTTTATCATTATACAAGAGTAAAAAACCTAAGAATTATCATCACTGTATATCACAAAACCTTATCCACTTGGTTGTATTATGAGCACAGGTGCATCGATTGGCCTCTTCTTGAGCTCCTTGAAGAAATCCTCACATTCTTATATCCATAAACATTTTACCCATTTTCATGTTAACTTAGTTAGCGGGTTAGAAAATCATGATAAATTCCCCCCAAAAATTTAGTAGCATCCATCCAAGTCAAGAAAACTACGAATCTCCATTACTGATATTGGCCTGGGCCACTATTTGATTTTCTTTATCTTGGAAGGGTCCACAGATATTCCATTACTAGTGATAAAATTCCCTAAAAATGATAATTACTCTATCTAGAACTCACATTTATTATACTTTGAATAAATTTTCTCCCTTAATAAATTCTTTACCACAATATTCATATTCTCCTAATGTTCCTAGTTTATATTGAAGTATATTAGAATATAATATATAAATACTACCAAAAATTTGTCTAGGCGATCTCTAAAGACTCTATTCATTAAGTCGATGAATATTTCTGGAACATTAGTGAGTCCTAAAGTCATAAATATGAACTCATAGTGTCCATATCTTTTTCAAAATGATGAATTGGGAATATCTTACTTCCTCACCTTTAATTGGTGATATCCTAAACAAAGTTCCACCTTAGATAAATAATTTTCCCCACATAGATGATCGAACAAGTCATCAATCCATGAGAGGGGATAATTGTTCTTTATCATGATTTTTTTGATATCATAAAAATAAATACAGAGGTACATTTATCCATCCTTCTTTTTGATAAAGTGAACTGGCACAACCCACGGTGAAGCACCCGGGCATATGAAACCCTTATCCAGATTATCTTGCAATTTATTCTTTATTTCTTCTTACTCAATAGTTGTTTTTATAAAAGGAGTCTTTGATATAAGTAGAGATCCAGGAATAAGTTAAATTGATAACTCAACCTCTTGGCTAGGAGGAAGTCTAGAAAATTCTTCAAGGAACACATCAGTGTAGTCCCTCATAATGGACATGTCTTCTAGAATAATTCTCTCCTTTTTCTCAATCATTTGAGATAGATATACATTCTCATAATTAAATAATATCCATATTTTATAAAATTATTTTTAAGGAGATTAATCATCATACTTACACTTATATATAATTAGAGGATGCCTTGGGATGTGAAGAGTGATCAACCCTTCCCTACAGTTGATGTTGTCTTTGTATAAAGATAACCAATCCATGCCCAATATAGAATCAAATTCCACCAAAGTAAGGAAAGATTTAATAGAAGGTTCCTCCCACTAACATTAACTTGGGAGGAGTTATATACTTTGGATGCAATAATTTACCCATTTTATATTCTCCCAGACAACTCAATCTCTATATATTGTGTTGGTGTATGGATAGTTCTAATAAAATTCAATGATATGAAAGAATTCATAGAACCAAAATCAAATTGTACATTCACTATTTTTGAATAAATAAATAGTGTACCTTTCACCACTTCATTATTGGGCTCCACCTAAATAGCAGTGATATCATATGTGCTTCCTTGTTGTCATGGGGGTTGTTGTTGCTAATTTTCTCAAAAAACCATTGTCTTAGAGAATTGGCTCACATAATTCCCATGTTTCTTGTAGTTGAGACACTACAATATAAGTTGAGTGTTGATATGAAACTTCCTTTATTCTTCCACATTTGTGGGATTATTCATATCATTTCAGAAATAATTAGCCTAATTCCCCTCTCTTCCACATTTGAATCATCTCATGGTTCCCATTAGAAAGTTCCTAGAATTCTTCTTCCCACACTTTTGACATGTGGGATGTTGGGTTATCATTCCATGATGGGACTTATCTATTGATCCAAACATATTTATTTCCATTTTCATATTTTTACCTTTGGGCCACTGAGACCACTGAAAGTATCCAATATCTATATCAACCTTAAAAAAACTTACAATCTACTCATAGCTATGAAAGTATTTTATCACCAACAATTTTCATGGAATCGGCTTTAGTCCATTAAAGAAGCAATATACCATGCTTTCCATGTTCATAAAAATTTCAGAGGCATATCATGCAAGTATTATAAATGTTTCCTTATACACCCCAATAGACTCTTATTACTTTTTCTTGATTCTGAGTATCTCCCTTTACATCTTAAGATGGAGAGTTCAAGGAAAATATTTATTGAAAAACATTTTCTTGAATGCTTCCCAATTCATGGAATCAATTTCCTCCTTGGAATTTTTATTTTTGAGAATTTTCCACCACTGATTAGCTTCCCAAAAAATGTTAGGCCATCAGCTTGACTTTCTCTTATCATGAGCATTGGAGGACAAAGAATATCTTTTCAATTGAGTTAATCTATTATTCTGTGATGAGGGGATCAAAAGATCCACTAAATATAGGAGGCCTTTTTTACATAAAGTATTCAACCGAAAAATGATCTTTCTTAGGAGAAGGAGGTAATTTCACATGATTCAGGATATTATTCATAACTTGAGGCAATGTTTCTAGTACTGTCATAAATTTTTGAGCTACCATTCCCATCATATTTGGATTCTCATTAATGAAATCATAAAATTTCCTATCACATTAATTATTGTCATGGGTTCTACTATTTCCATCCATTATCTAAGAAAAATAAACTATAATTAGGGGGGGGGAGTGGATTGAATAATTAGATAATAAGAATATAAAAAGGTATCTTTGAACATATAAGGATAAAATTATAAATGAAAAGTATATCCTAACATGTGATTCTCTAAGTTTCAATCTAGGTTATCCATGGTGATAGAATTATCCCAAGGGTTCTTATTAATGTTTTATGGTCCTAATATCCAAAAATAACTAGACCGTGCTCTGATACCAACTATAGAAACCCTATCCATTTTCACATATTATTTTATTTTTTTACCATAATTAACCATCAAATACAAAATGAGGATTAAAAATTCTACTGTATTTAGAAGACTTGGTACGTAATTATAAAACATGAAACCAAAAATAAAAACATATTTTATTTAATCTCCATAAAGAGCTCATAACTTCCTTTTTAGATCTTATATCTACATAAGATAACTTTGGGAATAAATGAACAAAGGTATGAGCTAAAAATACCAGCAATGGAATATACATGGGAATAAAGCATAACACATGAGTTAGAAGGAATAACATGATAAAATTAAACACATGGATCATGGATAAGAATGTAGAAGAATAAAATATAGAATAAAGGGTCATATGATCATGGTAACATTGGAATGTAGTAGCAACATACAACATGGCATAAACATAAGTCAAGGCTAACTTCCAATTCTATGTCACATGGTGGACAAAGTCCCATAATGGATTAGGTTTAATCCTTAATCCCATAAATGATGTATCATAGGGATAAAAATTACCTGATGAATTTGAGGGATATATGGGTGAAACCATCCTAACATGTTCATGTATATATGTTACACATGAATAATTAAACATAATGGATAAACAGAAGAGTTACCCATGGAAAGAAATTAGAATCACAATCAAGTCATAAGGCATAACCAATGGGTGTATCATAATGGTTTCCATAAAATAATGAATATAAATCATAAATGGAAAATCATAAATGAAAATAGGCATTTAAAATGATAAATTAGGTCAAACTATAGTGAAATCATGTAAAAATATTTTTTAAGAAATTTTAGAAATGATCCACATTAGTGCGGTTTAAGGAAAGATATTAAAGTGAATTTAAAAAGGAAAAATAACTATTTTTTGTATAAAACCATAAATGAAATAAGATAGTTTTTAATGATGGAATGAGTGATTTTATAAAAATATTTATGGATTAAAATATATTATTTCATGACCTTGAAAATGGGTAAGAAATTGGGAAGTTCCCTTTATTCAGGCTTTCTTATCAAGAGGAATTGAGAATGGAACATTATAAAATGTGTATTTCCATATAAAAGAAAGAATAATTGAGCTAGGTACATATGTTTGGAAGGTAAATACATAATTTAGGTATATTACATAATAATAATTAATAATTACATTGGGGTAAAGAGAGAGAAAGTGTAACCCTAAGGTAATTGGGAGGTTCAGAGAGATCCCTTACCTTATGTTCGAAAGTGTTCTAAACTTTCACTTAATGTCCTAGATAATAAAATTAGATTAGATAATAATTTAATTTGGAACATATTAAAAATATATTTAATTTATTAAAATTTTATTAAGTTTATTTATGACCATTTCGATGGGTTATAATGCTTAATTTCATTGTTCTGGGTGCATTTGTTTCATGATTTTATGATCGGTCCCCTTGAGTTTGATTATGGGAGTTCTTTTAAAATGGAAGAAAAACTCCATAAGTGGAATTATATGATATTGATAAAAAAAATAATTCTAAATGGTCCCATATACCATTTTTTTCTTTTTTTTATGAGGATTATTCATTATAAAGAATGTTAATGATAAACATTTAGTTTGTTTTGGTGGTTTTTTATCATCACAAACTAGTTTTGTTTTATCATTTGATATTATGCACATATGCTGGTTCCAAAACATGAAAAAAGTTATTATACACATTTTAATATCTATTTTAACCATTATATTTGTTTTATTACCAGTTGTGAAGGTTTTAATTGAAACAAAAACTCATATCCACGTAGGCGGTGAATCGATACATCACAGATGATGTTTTCATTTTTAGAATAAAAGGAGAATAGAAGATACATGAAGATGTATATTCCATTAAATAAAATAAAATTATATTATATATATTATAATGGAGTTATTATTCTATTTTTTGATAGGGGAGGTGAGGAGATGATAAGAAATAAAAATAAATGAAAAGAGAAAGAATGGGGATTTTACCTCTTGAATGTCATCTCATTGAGAACCTCCTCAAGAAACTTGGGTTTAGTATTTTGGTAATATAAGAAAGACTAGGAAATGTGGAAGAGATTTTGGAGAGGAATGTTTTAGAATATAAGCAAGATCCAAAGAATATAAATGCGAGGAGAAGAGGTGGTGAGGTGTGGTATTTATTGTGGGAGGAGAGGGGTGTTTCTGATTATTTTATTCATTTGTTTATTATTTCAGCTCAAGAATATAAATAGTGTTTATTATTGTGACTAAGTGAAGTAACTAGTGCATGAGAGTTCCAAATATTGGATTCTTACATTATCCATGACTCAAAAATTCATGTATTTTGCTTAAACTGTTAAATAACATAAATTACTGTATTTTAATATTCCCCAAAAATTAAACTATTTTTGAAAAATCCCAAAAAATCACCCCAAACATTTTTTAACATTTATATTTTAAAAGTATACTCAATTTTATGAAAATAATTTTATAAATATGAGAAATATAATTTTTAATTAAAATAATCATTTATTAAAAGAATACTGATTTTAATATTATAATAGATTTTATGACACTTTGAAAAATTAATTAAGGTATCATGAAATTATCTTGTAATTATAACGAAAAAATATATTAACTTATTAATATATTTATGAAAATAAATTTAACTTTATACAATTATTTTAATTATAAAATTGTAAATAAACATTTACATTTCACAAAAATACCAACACTTAATTTATCATTTTTAAAACATTTATTTACTTATTCCAAGATATAAATATATTATATTATCATTTATAAGATTCATAAATTTTCATAATAATTTCATATGCGAGGTTAATATTCTGTTGGTTGGGTTACTTTTCTTAATGGTCATATTACCATTCCAAATGTCAGGTTACTATTCCATCGGTATAAGTTCCTTAATTTATATAAATAACACTTATTTCATTTTTAATTTATTAGAATAATGTTTTTATTGGGTTATTTATGTGATGTATGCATATTATAATATATAACATAATTATAAGAAGAGTAATTCCATTGATAAAATTTTGGGTTGTTATAGTCCAAAAGCAAAGCATGAAAATGATGACATTCAAAATGGTCCGCATGACCACCTCAAAAGATAGACACTCCACAAGGGCTCATAAATACAAATTAAACATAAGGTAAAATACCACACAAGAAAACCTCATCTTGCCTCCCCCAAAACAACCCATCCATGGGTACCATCTCCCCCACTGGGAAAGCCCAAGCCTTTCCATTCTATAAGGGAAACCTCAACTACCGACTATGGAAACCAACGATCACCTAATCAAAAACCACCCCACATGGTAATCCTCAAGATTACCTCAGGATCAGATCAATATATTAGTGGAAACCAAACATATCTTCTATCCCATGACATCAACCTTGCCCAAAGGATCCAATAGTTATGGTCCTTAAACCCTGGAGATAAAACCCAACTGCTCTAACCTCGTGTAACTAGTCTCGACATGAAGGGACAAACCAAGATCTCCTTAGAGATACCTCATGATCCCATATTTTAGAATCAATCCAATTAAAATCAAAATTATCACCATGTAACACTCAATATAGTCTTATTACTAAGCTCACAACCCTTACCCGGGCCTCACTTTTCATAACCCAACCTCTAGGAGGATCTTGAGACTAAACCTTGAACAAATCCTCTTGCTAAAATCTCTTAGTCCAAAACAATACCCATAAGTCCTATAAACACCAAAATGATTCAACCATTGTGATATATGAAAAAAATGCTCAGAATTGACTACTTATAAATCCAATTCTTACTCCGGGGCACAAAACACCAAAAACACCCATGTTGGAAAACGTACATTTAATGTACTTCTAAGTACATGGAATGTACTCTCAAAGATACACCTGTACATGTACTTATACATGGAAATGGTAGACATGGGGTATACCCATTTAATTATAAAAATAAATATAACCCTCACATGGGGTGTCTACCCAAGTACATCGCCACATTACCATGTCCCACTATGTGATGCATAACCATAGTGCACGACATGTACTTCCCAAAACTCCACTTGCCCATCTACTCAGACACACGAACCAGTACATGGAAAACTAACACTAAAGATCATGTACTTAAAGTAAATTTCATGTAATTATAAAAACAAATATTACCCAAACCAAAATAACATACGACATGTGTTCACTAAACCAAAAACCGTGTACATGGGTTTTCCCAAACAGAAAACCCCTAAAATGGCCCGAAACTCATGATTTATCCTCAAAAGCCATAGATCGACCCTATATAGATCCCCAAAAATCCATAAATGGGATTGAAACATAAAATAACCACATTATGGAGATTTTTATCATAATATATAAAACTATCCTACCTCTAGGTGGGAACCACCTATGCTTCGATCTGATTCACGATTCATAGCTCCCACATGATGATCCGGCATGACCCAAGCTCCACGACGGTGCCTCCTCCTCTCCCTCTCCCTCTATTATCTCCCTCCTCTTATCTCAGTTAAATAACTCATATGTTAGATCCACCATGGGTTTGTGTGAAAATACAATGGAGAAATGGAAAAGAAGAAAAAAAAGAAAATTGAAAAAGAAGAAAAATAGAAAGAAAAAGATAAGAAAAGGGGACCGAACCTTGAACTGGTGCCAAATGAAAAGTTATTCCTTACCTAGGGAAACCCCTATATTTTAATATTACCCACATATATGGAATTTAAATCCAAATACCTACTTAAATTACATTAATGAACAAACATTCATGAATAAATTAATATTTAATTAAATAAATTTTAAATTTTCCATGAAAATTTAAATGGCTCATATTTCCATAAAACTCTTATATTATAGTAAACACCCTATTATAGGACCTAAAAAATGGTCATAAAAATTATCCAAGATCATATTATAGTAGAAATTACTATTTTTACTTTGAACACTCTTGAGAATTTTTTTTTCAAATTTCCCCTATTTTTCACAACCCTTGATGATGCAGATAATTACAAATATATTTATGATCATGTCATTCATTGGATATTAACTAATAGAATATTTATCCTCTCCTATTATGAGAATAACATATGTTACCTCGATTAAGATAGAAAGTGGGAGTGTGCAGTCCCACCTAGATATTGTATACCTATTCAGATGAGTGACATGTGATGTGTTCATCCACACAGATAAATAATATGTGATATATTCATCATCCAGGTAAGTTTATACTTTGATAATTGAGAACATATGAGTATTCATTTTGATATTGACATTCCCCATTTCCCATGGTCATTAGATGTCTTGGATAAAGGTAAAAATATGAGAATGAACATTTTCATATGATGTAGACTGGTAGAAACTAGTATAGAGATACATGTGTTTGATAGAGAACACAACAGACCCATTTATAAATTGAGTAACACTGATGATTTTTAGAGGATTCTCTTTTCTTACATTAATGGATCCAGTGATTCATATTTATATTTAATGGTATAAAGTAATATGGGGTCCCACTTTGTTTCTAATCGAATGGGTATTGATATTAGTTTAGAGAGATACTCTAATAGTGTCTTAGAGTTAATCCAGAAAGTATATTTTATGGGAATTCACATGGTAATACATATGGCGTGATACAAGAAAAAGTTAATGATAACTTTAAAAAGTGGTTTGGAAAATATTCAAAAGGAGTTTTGAATATGGTTGCAATAGTTTTTGTATATGATACAATATAAGGTGAAATGACACAATATATTTTAGGAATTAATAGAATTGAGATATTGATGGAGATATGACCTAAAGTCTTACATGTAAATGATATATATAAGCTATATTACATTTCACCCAAATTATGATTTTCATTCATGGTGTGTATCATTTATTGAAGCCTATGAATTCATTATCAATCAAACATGTTTGATATCATGAAATGAACCATTTCATAAGATGAAGTGT
This sequence comes from Viscum album, assembly GCA_963277665.1. NCBI lineage: Eukaryota > Viridiplantae > Streptophyta > Magnoliopsida > Santalales > Viscaceae > Viscum > Viscum album. The sequence goes on along the minus strand of OY728120.1, from coordinate 1,974,593,431 downwards.
AAGAGAGGATTTTAATTCATATAATTATTGTTTAAACAGTTGAAAGAATTAATTCATGTATTATAAATTTATGATTTAATGTATGGACTATTGAGAAGCATCCTCGAGGGATTTAAAAATCCCACTTCCATGCAATGGTGTATGATGTATGATTTAATTTGACCTGTGGATACTTCCAATGGTGGGATCTCATTTTGATTCCACTCAATGATCTCTATCAAACCCATGAGATGATGTTTAAGGATAATGTAATGGATTATTTGGTGAATGATACTTATTTTATAGTATTTATTCATTCCATTTTTTTACAGGTTTCACATTTATTAAATGGAGATCCTCGGGAAAGGGATTTAATCACTTACAATCATTTTAATAATTGTTATTAGACCCTAAAGAATCCCTTCATACATTATATTCTAGGTATTACAACATAATATTTAGTTTTCTTCTTCTTTAACTTCTGTTTTTATGAATATATGATCTTGAATTTAGTGTTTTTTGATAATTTATACCTATTATTCATTATAACCATGATGGAATTTAAATATATCTTGAAAACTAAACCATGGGTAGTGGGTTTTTAATGTAATTCTCATTATCCCAGGAGATTATGGCCTATCTAAGAAAATTAGGGGTTTGATACCTACCACACCATGATTTCTCATGTGGGGATTCATTTTGTTTCCATATGATTCTAAGCCTTTCAATAGTGGAAAAATGGTTTATACCAATAACTCTATACCCACAGTTTTCTTAAACCATGGCTATAAAGGACCATATGCCAATGGTTTATGCAATCCATTTTTATAGGGTCAAAGTTGATCCCCTATGGAAATGGTTTTAAAAAATTATTGGTATAGGGTTGGATATACCAATGTGTTTTAAAACCATTGATATAGTTTTCCCCAAATGAGGCATGAAACCTCCTCTCCCCAAAAAATATCTAATTCTCCCTTACCCATGTGGTAACCTCCACTTGGTCATCCCAAGTGATCTCTAATCATTCATCAGTTTCTCAATTCGATTCTTCTTTAAGATCAAATTAGAGAGTTCCAGGTCTATAATATATTCTTTCAAGAATTATATTCATTTTTATCAAGGTATCAAACAATAACCAAGATCCTTTTATGTCCTAATCCTTTCTGATTCATTGAAATGAGGCTCATTTATATTATATTTGTTATAGTATTTCATAATATATGTGATCATAGTTGATGTATTTTTTTAATTTAGTTACTCTCTGTCTCTACCTAAATACAATATTTTTTTTTGTGTAAAATATATTATAGGATTTTTTAATTATTCATTATAATAATTTATTATTTCATTATTTTATAAGGGATTTATTAAATTATTAATTTTTTTATTTTAATTAATTAATGATCAATTTTCTTGTATAATTAATTTGAATCTAATGTGGTGTGAAATGCTGGAATAAGTATATTGGTAATTAATAAAATTTTATTTAATAGTAATTTTTTTCTCCACCCAATATAATATTATGTATTAGTTTTCTCATATTCCATGTCTTATACTTTATTTGGGTTACTACTAGTATGCATCCCTTATAGCTTATGACACATCTTATACTTTTCTTAACTAGATACTTGTTTGATTGATGTATTTCATATTAAAACTGGTATTTGGATTATCTTATTGGATATGGTAAATGGAAATGTGATATTTAATTATTTCATGATGGTATTATTATTATTTTCCCGGATAAAAAAATTTGTATTAAAGACATAATTTCTCATGTTTTTTGGGACACTATTCTTATTTAATAAAAATTTTCCATGATAAATAAATATTTATTTAGTTATGGAATTATTTTATTATCATAAGGATTTTTTAAATTATATTCTACTATTTTGATTTTAATAAAAAAATATTTTTAAATAGAATAGATAGAAGTTGGATATGTGATATCTCAATCAAGTTTCATAATAAGTTTTTTTATATTTTTCATTTAAAAATGATTCCAAAGGATAAATTATATACTTCCCTTGTTATAATTATGTTAGTAGTCCTTGGTTATATTGGGAATAAGTTAACTACCATTTTAAAAAATCTATTTTTCAAAGAAACTATTATTTATGGTATCACAATTGATAGAAAAAGCAACCCTAGACCATTCTTGATCAAACTAAAATTTGTTGAATGGAGAATTTGATATTTGATGAATTTTATTTATTCATCATCTTGAGAAATAAAATATTCCAATTCATGAAGTGAATTTTATGAGTACTCAAGGTGTAACTACTGAAAATTATGAAGTTGAGAGAGTGAAAAAAATTGATGGATGATACAATGACTCATGTATATTGAACATGTGATAAAATAAAAATGTTTTAATTTTTAATGAGAATGTATCATTAGAAAACCATGTATAGAATTTATAACACTAGAATCAATTATTTTGTTACCTTTTAAAAGGAATTACTTCCTGATTTTATATATATGTCCTCAAATCATTATATGGAATGGAATTTAATCAATAACTTTTTATTTTAAACTAATAAAATTTATGCTAGACCAAAATATTGCAACTTATTTTGGGAGGAAACCACATACCTAAATTATTATAATGAATGCAGCACATGTCGATGAAAACCAAATGTATGTGGAACATAATATAATCTGCCACAAAAAGTAATGGGTCATTTTACATTGATTCCTATGCTCTAAAATTACTTCATTTATGAATAAATATCAACAAATATATGGTGGTATAATGATGAGATGATTAATAATATTATTGCGTTGGTTAATCCTACATATGGGTTAGCATGGGGGTTATTTTATGCATAATATCCTAATTTAGTAATTGATGTGCATAATATTTGGTGGGGTTTATCATGTGATGGTTTTAATCTGTTTAGTTATATTATTACTTGACCCAACAAGTGGCCAGTTTTCATTCATATTCATAACCATCCTCCATGGATGCATATGAAAAAATAATTTAATTTCCTATATATACTCATATGTGGACCTTATGATCCTAGAAATTATATAGATTTTTACATGAAATATTTAATAAAAGAGTTGATTCATCTTTTTAATGTGGGTGTGAACACATAGTAGGATTCTTGAAAAGATATATTTCATATTCATGTTGCAATTATGTGGAAAATAAATTATTTTCTTTCTTATGAAATGATATATTTCTAGATAATTAAGGGTAAACAATACTTTCTTATTTTTATGAAGAATACATGATTCATAACTCTTAAATAACTTAATAGATTTAGTTTCACAGGTTACTGAAAATTATTTTTAATGGATCATCCATACAGGAAAAATCATTGAAGGTCTGGGAATACCATTGAGATCGAAAATCCACATCACTATATGTCTGGAACTAATATACTTAATGAAATGAAAGATTCATGTTTTTTATTCAGGAAAGGTATGATTGAATCTATAAATAGGAATAATGTTTCCACTGAATCAAATTACAATTAGAAGAAGAAAAGTATCCTATCCAATTTATTATTTCATTGTTTAAACATAATGAAAATTGAGAAAAATATATGTAAAATTCTTCTTTCAATCCTCCAAAATATCATGGGGAAGACCAAAGATAATTTATGATCTCAGAATGACTCAGTGGATTGGGGTATCAAGCCATAACTGATTCTTGTGTGCATAAGTAAAAATAAATGGAATATTATACATGAAAATTAATTTATGAAAAATTTATAGAAAAATAATTTTTTGGAATTAATAGATACTTTCATGGTTCTTGATGGCTATTCAAAAAACATATTGAAATGGGTTAACAAAAGAGGGGTGAAACTGAAATATTTGGAAACTCATGACTATCACATCCTTCTTCATGAAATTATTTCAATATCAATCATTCATTTACTACCCAATAATTTAATATTGACAATTATTTTATTGTACCATATTTATATATGTATTTGTGAAAAAAGTTTGTCTAATAATTTCATGACCAAAATTCAGGGGGAGGCACCATTCATTTTATATGATTTAGAGATAATTTCTCTCCTATTGTTTTTCACTTTCATACTACATCTAACTTCCCATATCAAAAATGAAATAATTATTAGGGGTCCCATTATTTTTAGTTGGATGTAACCAACTGAAATAAATGTATAAAAAATGATGTATTATTCTAGGAATAATAATCATCCTGAAGGTTTCATCTTGAAAGGTTATTTGGGTCAAGAATGTATGGATTTATGTTTAATACATTTGGATGATGTAAGCATGTGATGTAACCAACCAATGATAAATGAAGATGAGTAGTATAATAAAATTTATTCCACATTTCCATCACCTCACTAAACAAGTGGAATTCTTAGATTATATAAATTGGATTCATTAAGCCTTGAAGAGCAGGAGATGGCACATCACACAATCTTGTTTAATAGTAATTTTATTGATGACTATGTAAAGTAAATAATTTGAACATATATCTATTATATAATAATATTTAGGTTTTCATATATCTTAAAAAATTATTTTTTTAATGTAGGTAACATAAAAAAATACAAGTAGAACTCATCACTTATTACTTTTGAAAAGGAGAGAGACTTTACATAGAAAATAGTTTCCTAATTTTTTTAAATTGAAGGTACAAAAATTAATTTTATAAAATAAATAATAAATATTACTTTAATTTCAGTATTCATATATATTTTACATATTTCGTATCCTATGGAAATTGTCTCTCAAGAAATAAGAGCATTGGATTTTAGTCCTAATAATTTGGTTTGTGAATGTAAACCACTGGTGATCAATGGGTAAAAATTTGTTATAAATGATTGAATAGTGAACATGAGAACACGACATGATAGAGTTATGTTAACTATAATGATATATTGTTATACTAATGTATCTAATTACTAACCTAAAAATATGAAAATGTATCTTATTATGTAGTTGTTGATAAAATATTTATATTTGATTAATACTCCCATGTATGAGTGTCTATGATGAAATAAAAGTGGCTGGATTCAGTGACATGAAAAAGAATATTTATTGATGACTTTTGATTTAGAGTTATGGATATAAATCTCTTCTTGGTTACCGACGAGCCATATATTTTGGAATAAATGGAGAAACAAGTGTTTTATATGAAATATGATCTAAGATCAGAATTAATTTTCATTACTAAAGTGATCCCAAGACATATTTTTTTTATGATGACGGGGATGAATTTGAAACCATCATTTAAACCATTGGTCTTGATCAATATATTTTGTATGATAACTTGAATATTCCAATTGATGGAGTTGATTGTGAACCAGAAGTACTGGTGGCTAATATATAAAAGAAACTATATATTCTCAGTTCATTAAATTTAGATTGACTCAGGTATTTCAGGTTGGTACTATTAAAATTAATTTCATTTGGTTTTATTTGATTTTTCTAGATATGGTTCATATTTTTTAATGTTTTTTTTTCAGTTTGGAATGGTAAAGTTTATTTATTTTTGTTTTTTGGTTTGATTACAATGAATCTATTTCAAGTTCAAAATAAGAAATCTATTTTAAGAAAAATTTATCCATAATATAACAACTTGAAAAAGAAGAGTTTACATCCATTAAAAATAAGTTTAAATATATGTGAGATGCATATACTAATATTATGTAAATATATTGTTTTACCCAATTATTTAAGAATTTTTTTTTATTTGAAAATGTACTAATTTGGTTCCAATTTAATTTTTATTTTTTTGAAAATATAGTAAAATGTTAGAATAATAATAAAGTACTATTTTTAAACTTTTCCATTGATAGTAATATAATTTTAAATTTATAACCTTATCATATAAAAATTATCATGACATCCTCTTCTATTTTATTTTAACAAATTCAAACTAGTTAGTTTCATTTCAAGATTTTTTTCCTAATTATGGTTTAGTTTTTTTATTTAAATACTTGTATATTGTTTCTTACAATATATGAAAATTTTCATTTTATAGTCACCTCACTCCTGCTATAATATGTATTGAACCATTTCTAAAGTTACATTATTACATATTGTAAGTTTTAATTCTCACGAACTAATTTTATGACATGTTTAAAAACTATAATGTTTGAATATGTTAAACTGTATGTACATTTTTCACATTTTTTAGATTTCTATTAGGAATATTATCATTGTAATATTTTCACTTCTCTAGCTTCATTTTATAGATTTTTATAGGTAATTTATTATAATATTTTCAAAAAATACTATCCATCTCCTCACTATTAAATTATATTTTTTTAATATTTTTTAAATTTAATTATATGACCCAATGTTTTACTATAATTGCAATGAATATTTTTTCCACTACTGACATGTAATAAATTTTACTATTTATATTTCTACTGATCAATAAAATATTCTCATTTTATTCATAATTGAATATATATATATATGTCATTTCAAATTCATTTTCTAATAATTTATTTACTATAATAATATTAATTATAAAAATAACAACATTGAATTGAAAAAATGAATTGAACAATGCCTTAGTAAACTATATTCATGGGGAACCATTCCTAAAAAAGAATCAAAATAGGTTTAAATTGATTTAAATTTTTACTAAATAGTACACAAATGGAATTCATGGAGAACCTATCTAAAAATATATTTATTCTTCACTAAATTATCCTAAAATAGATTTAAAAAAATTTATAATTCAAGAATTTTTTTAAATATATTTAAAATTCACTAAAAGGTATTATAAATGTTAAATATTATATGTTTTTACAAAAAAAAAAATAAAACAATTCCACAAAATAGATATAATAAAACATATTTCACAAAAAAAGACACAATATTCACAAAAAAGGTTCACAAAACATATTTTTATGATGGTTTCAGTTTGGAAGGGTATTTTTGGTTTTTTGGTTGAATTTAATTATATTTTAATTATATATATTAAATTTGGCTATATTTGTTTCATTTTAATTCAATTAATTTAAATCCATTTCCTTTATATTAATTTGGTTTATTAATTTGAGTTCAAGTTGGTTTGGCCTGAATTAAACCAAAATGAACCAAATTACAAAAAATGAATTGAATAACCCAAACCAAAAACAAACCAAATGACCTATCCCATATTGAACCAAATGACCATACCAAATGACCAAATGACAAAATGAATTAATAACCAAACCTAAAAATTAACCAAATGAAGTAACCCAAATGACCAAATGACCCAACCAAATGACCAAAATGAACCAAATGACTAAAATGAGAAATAAAACAAGTGAAACAAAAAGTAATCAATAAGAATAAAAAATATATATATAAAAATACACAAAGAACAAATATATGAACAAATATATAAATAATAAAGTTATAAAGAACAAATACATAAACAAAACAAAGTCAATGAGATACTCAATATACTTAAAAAATGAAACAAATGAAAACAAAAAAAAATTAAAAATATAAAAAAATTAAAAATAAATTCTGTATTCAAATAAAAAATGAATGAATAAAAAAAATAAAAAATAAAAAATGAAAAATAAATAAATATATATATAAAGTAATAAAAATTAATAAAAAAATTAAATAACATCATTTGACTAGAACTGAAACTACCCGATCAAACCAAATCTAACCCAAATGAACATGAATAAAATAAATGTGAACCATTTCAATCTAAGATCAAATAAACTAAAGAAAACCATCTAAAACATAGCCAAACGAAACCAAGAAAATATCTAGGATAAATCAAAGATAAATGAATCAATATACAATAATCTATATTAAATCAACCTAACCCGAACTGAATTAGATCCAATAGAATATATAATAATAAAACCATATATTACCCATGTTTATCATGATAATTACTATGGGTTGGTTATTTTATGAAAAAAATTATATATATATTTTTTATTTAGACTAAATATAACATGATTATGTTATGTTGCTACCTATCCCTTGTTTATCTTGAGAATTATTAGGAATTAATTATTTTATCTCACCTCTGACTTCTAATTTGGATTACCCATTAGTAATTAATTTATAATTACATTTATATTTATTTTATAATTCAAGAAATTAAAAATATTGAAGTGATACACCAGAAGAGAATGCCTGAAAATGATGGATTCATGAGAGAGATGGGAATTATTCTATAGAACCCACTGTAAGTATAGTATTTGAAATATATAAATATATATATATATATATATCAATTAAACAAAAAATAATTTCCCTTCATTAATATTTTTTTAAATTTTAATTAGGAACCACCATTTAGGTGAAAATTATTTTCCAACCAGACTAGTAGTAGTGGTGACTAACCTTATTGATTCTGGGGGGGGGGGTACAAAAACTACTCATAACTATTTTCATACATGATCACACCCAAACAATTCACTATATATTCAATGTAGAATAGTTTCTCATACCACAGTTCCCTTATAGGAACTAAATAAATTCAAACCACCTATGCTATTGTCACTATTTTCGTCTAGTCATGTTTCTAATATACTACTTCCTTATCTGATGATGGATTCTGCTCCTCATCCCTATGATCATTTTCTAATGAATTCAACATCAACTCCATTTTCAAATTCTGTATTCTCTCTAGATTTTTTTCATTCTCCTTTGACTTATTCTCTAGTACATTTTGATCTTACTGAGTATACCTCTTATTGTATGTGTATATTGGACCCCACTAAAACTACACTAGTTATTGATCCTTCAATGCCTTGGGATCCATCATAGACCACATGTAATTTCCCTAAGATATATAAGGTGTGTAATATTTTATTTTTATTTTTTATCTTATCTTTGTTAGTTTTGAGCTATGGTTTGTTAGGGTATGGACATTGGGAGTCTCTGGGTAATTTTAGAACATTTTTGAAGTGCTATAGAGGGTTTACTATTTCCACACAGTTAGGGGAATTCATGACAATTACTAGGGTAACTATGCAAGTAGAGATTATGGAGAAAGTTTTGATCTCATGGTTGGAAGAAATTTTACAAAACAATTCAACCAAACTCTGTGACTTGATTTAGGTTTGGACAGCGACTTCCACATGGTTGGTGTAAGGTTTTGTAAATTGTGTAGCAAAACTATACAAATAGAATTAGTTATTTTTAGAATTAGGGTTTTTAATTGAAACCTCATTGAAAAAACTCATCCTTGTTATTAAATATAGATATCTCTAAATAGAAGACTCCTTTGGATTATTCTACAGATTACTTTCTATATAGAATGTGTCTAGATCAGATCTTGGATCATTAAATCTTGGAATCAAAGGTTTGTCTCCATTTTGATCTTATCCTCCATGATTTTATCATCGTCTCAAGAATTTAACTTAGATTGGATCCATCATGCATGAATATATGTTCTATAGAATTATGTGATTATATTTCCTTACATAGTTGAAGGATAGGAACACTAATCTTTCATATTTTCCTCAATTCCCTTAGCTGATATGATATCCTTTTGTTGTAATGGTTTCCATTAGGTAAGTCTAAACTTATCTTAACCCAATGTGATTATTTTTTTTATTTTAAATTATTTCTATAATTATCATGTGATTATTTTACACATGATTTTAGGGATTTTGGTACATTGGGTTCTTTTGGGTGTTGGTTCATTTCAACTGGACTCCGGTATGATTTATATAGGAATTCCTTACTATGTTATAACTTTTATATATAATATTTATTACTTTATTGTCATATAGGTTCATGCGTAGCCCATGAGAAATCTACAATGTGACTTGATTATCTTATGGGTGTGTGCATGTACCTACTGACTGACTGAAATTTGTTTTTTATTCAAATTTAAATAAGAACCTTACACACAACAAAATATCAAGGCGGTCTATAATGATGATTCCCTAAAGAATCCCCCAGAACAAAACCCATGCATTCCTGAGGTAAATAAACCACTTTATCAAAAATCATCAAGGGATATTCAAGACAACTATTGCGAGAAAGAGAATGAGCAGCAAAGTTAGCCTCTCTAGGGATATGTCGGACCACGCCACCATGAGCAATTTATGAATCACATCCACAAACTAGGTATTTCAGACCCCAAGGTATCACACATTACCACTGTAATTCCCACACCAAAACCTTAGAGTCAGAATCCACCTCTGAAGTCATCAATCTAAGCCTTTTTACAATGCATAAGACCAGAGTACAACGCCCGCACCTCTACACCCAATGAACTCCTTGGTCCATAAAAGCTACTAAAATCCACCAAAACAGATCTATTCTTGTCTCTCACAAGACCCCCACACATTTTCCAAATCAAAAAGGATCCATCCACATTAAGATTCAACCCAATACGTGGAGGTTGCCAATGCACCCAATCTCACTAACCATCTCGTCTAGATATAGGCCTGTTAATAAGACTGCATATAACATCAGATTGCAACCCACCCTTGACCAGTGAACTTAACTCATGTAGTAACCCTTTAATTCTCACCCGTAGAAAAGGAACATAGATCCGTACTTCTAATATAGCTTTATTACGTGCCTCCAATAGAGTCTAGAAGATCTCTGTGAGAATTATGCAGCGAACCTTGTTCCCCATACCCTGCTGTTCCGTACCTACAAACCAGGTGCCGAAAAACTCCTCCATAGAATCACATGAAGCAGAGAAATTACCCCAGCTCTCCACTGTAGTCCAGAGATACACCACCCATTCACTCTTTTTAAACAAGTGCATCATTTATTCCATATGAAGATGGATACAACAATAATAGTGCTATGCCAGCAGTACACCTTTCTTCTGAATATTATCCTCCATTGGGAGAGCCTAATTTCACACTCTCTATATAAGGAAACTCATCTTCGTGGGAAACTCCTTACACCATAGATGAACACCCCACTCATCCCGGCTCCCTAATTGCCGAAGGAGGTCATGGTAATCACGTCCCTTAAAGGAAACAATACTAGAATCTGTAAAACATAAATTGTCGGCTTCCTCAGAGAAAACAATTCCACTGAACACTTGCTTATGATCTTCATTTAAAATGGCATCCAGAAACTTGGGGTGGCAACATGCCTCTCTCACCGACAAATCCCATCTAGGACAAAAATAGAAAATATATTCTCTCCAATTCAGTTATCCCTCCATAGATTAATATCTCCACACCCCAACACCCACCGAGAAGAACCCTGCAGAACCTCAAGATGTGACACCACTGTCATCCCCAATCTGGTCAGCTTCTTTCTATCCTAGTCCTCCCAGTGAAGCCCATATTTCACTCTTAAAGACTTAGCCCACATTGATTTCCCAATAAGGAAATCCCAAGCCAGCCGAGCCTGCATGGATTGCATCACTGCAGATAAGTCTCTCAGACCCACCCCTCCTTCCTCAACCGGCTTCACCATCCGTGTCCACGAGGCCCAATGAGCTCTCCCTGTGTCATTTGCATCCCAAATAAATCTGTTCATAATCATCTCCATAGATGAAATAATCCTCTTAGGTGGAGATATGATAGACAGAACATGCATTGGAATCAAGGAAATAATACTATTAAGTAGCACCACCCGACACCCAAAATAAAGGAACCTATTCTTCCAGTTATAAATCCTTCCAATCATTTTACTAAGGAGATCCTCAAAGAAGACTTTTTTGACATGGCCAAAAGAGATAGGAGCCCCGAGATAATCCATAGGAAACTGAATCTGATGAATCCCTAGGATTTCTTGAATGCTCTGCTACCCTCTTCTAGAACTTTTATTAGATATAAAGATGTTACTCTTCCTTGAATTAATCCTTTGGACACTTAGTCTTTATTAGATATTAAGACATTACACTTTTAGAACATTTATTATAGTGTCTATACATCCTGATATGGTTGAGGCATAGAATAACTTATACTAATTATTCTTAGTATACAATTTTTATCTATCGTGAATTTTTTTATTCATGGAATGACACTTGCTAATTGTTCTAATTATATTGTGGCTATCCATCATGAGATGGTTGAGTTGTGGATGTTTTGTGTTAACCTACTCTAATACTATTGTGTCTATCCATCAATGAGATGATTGATTCATCATATGAATTTTTCTAATCTTTTTAGATTAAATGAGTGATTTTATATAACATATATTATAGTATGGTTCCAAATTAGATAGGATTTCATTTCATGGATACCTAGTTAGAACATGATTACCTCATTGACAGTGTAATTATTTTCATTTATTTTTCAATAATTTCACACACACACACAAACACACACACAGACACATATATATATGATAAAATTACATTAAGGATGCATTGGTGGTGTCCTACTAGGTTTTTTACTCACACCCTACAAGGTAATCTTGATGTGCGTGAAGGTTTTATGTTCAGAGATCAAAATAAGGGAAAGGGACCTATGTCTGGAAGTCGAGCAGGTGGATCTAGGTGGACTAATGCAATGTTAGGACATAATTTGGGACTTTTTTCATTCCAATTTTATATTTCTAACGTTTGTTTATTTTTGTATATTTATCCACCACATGTGGGGATCCCATTGACTTGATATTACTCTTTTATTCTATTTTATTACTGTTTGGATATTTTTTTCCTTATTGCTATGCATTGTTGATTAATATATTATCAATTCAATTATTTATTATTTAATATATTGTATTTATAATTTTTAGACACATATTACTAAGGGAATAGTCTCCCCACATTGCCTCCCAAGCCCTCACCACAAATCGGTAGCCTCTTGGGTACAGGGAGATGTGCATGAGGTTATGTAGCACCACGACCTAGACCGGGTGATTTGATTTGGGATATTATAAAGTCTTATCATGTGAGTTTATTTTTTATGAATTTGGAATTTGTAGAATATAGATAGGATAGTAGGACACAATTCAGTGGAATTGTGCTAGTTTCTAGCCAGTACTCATATAATGGACCCTTGAGTTAACAAGGAAGTCAGATTTCCATTTTAGTTTTCACTACTACTACTGATCGATTTTCACCTAGAGTGATGCACATGAGTTTTATGTCAGTATTTATGGTGTTCTCTCATGGATGATTAGAAAGAGTGAGTGATTTAATGCATCATAGAAATACATGTAGGTTAACATGTCATATGCTTATTGTCTATGATTGATATATCCTATACATGTTATAAATTGTTATGTGTATAACTATAACTATTGTTCATGTTCGATGATGTGTATAGGAATTGGGTATTTCTATGTTATAATCTACCTATTAATTTTTTAAATTAGGTAATATTAAATTTTCTTCTCACATTTTAGAGGTTTCACCAAGATGATGTCCCATAGCGATTCCCTAGGAACTAGGTAAATAGGTTCCTTAGGTGAGAGACACTTCTATTATGAATATATATATATAGTAGGGCATGGTCAATAATTTTCCATTGGTTGTTAAATAATCCTTGTAGAGGAACCGATTCATCATGTTGTTTTTCATTTAGTGCAAGTTTAGGGTGAATGGGTACATCGAGTTGGACCGATGATGATGGATTTTGATCGGGAATTTTAGTTGTAGAATCCTATAGAATTAAAAAGTACATGATGTCCTTAGGATTCATAAGACTAGAATGAAGTCATCAAATGGATTTTTGAGCTTTGTTGAGACTATTTATAATTAGAGGTTTAAGTTAGCCACCTATATGATTTCAAGACCCTCCTAGAGGTGGTGGGGCATGATGACTCAGGTGAAGAGAAGGGTGTGACATAAGGATCTTAAAAGACCTATTATTCAAGGAATTATCTCAAGAAATGTTGATCCAGGATGAAGAATAAGATTTTATAGAGCATTAATAGGGAGTGTTATCAATGCCAAGTTATACCACTTGTTTCATAGAGCAAAAACACTTTGCACCTCTGTTGTTTGGGTATAAGGCCCAAATGGAAATGAAATTTTGAATTGGGTTACAACCTATAGGTTAGGAAATTTGAATAAGGCTCTTAAAATTGAGAAGGTTTTGGAGGAAGGAAAGGTATAAAGTCTCCTACTCATTTTTAGCAGCCCCACTAGTGGTTTTTCTTGTGGTTTTATGGGTGCCTCTTGTGGAGGTATGATGAAGAGAGATGAGGAGATCCATCATGGATGGTGACATGAAACTAGATTAGATTAGGGATTCTTCAGTTCCTTCCATAAGAGGTGTACCTCCACAATATTTCCAATATGAGAAGAGTGGTAATCATGAGAAGTTTTGTACTACTCAACCTAGAGAGTTCCACATGTGTGGTAAAATGGGTCACCTTAAATGTTTTACGGTGGATATCATGTAGAGGTTTAAGAAATGAATATAGGTAGAAAAAGGCATCAAGGTATTGGTTAGGAGGAACTTTGATTGATATTTGGGAAACTACATGAAGATTGGTCCATGGAGAAAGTTGGAAATCTCAAAAACAACTACAAACTACATATAATTAGTTGGCCCAAGTGATACAGGGATTGCAGGTAAACGACTACATGTCTAATGAAGGTAAAGTATATGTGACTAATTAGGTTATGACTAATGTAGGAAAAGGGCCATCGATGGTGATGGGTATATTTCATATTATTTCCATTCTTTCTAATTCCTTGTTTGATATGATATATTTTCATTATTTAATATCTACTCAATTAGTTTCTAGTTTTGAGTTTATAGTAAAGTTCTTCCTAAGGTTTTTTGTTCCTTGATACTCCTATTGAAAAGAGATTAGATCATATTAAGATATGCTCATAGTATCCTATAGTATTTGTAGGATATGATCATCAATTGGATTTTTTGATTCTAGAAATGAAAACCTTTAATCTTATCTTTCGTTAGGACTGGTTGATGAGTTTTTGAGACTACATTAACTGCTATTGTTGGAAAGTTTCATTCACCTATCCTAATGGAATTGAGTATGTTTTGAAATGGGAATGGGATTTAGGATCATAAATAATGGGACTAGACCTCAGTAATATTAGGATCATTATTACTTAAGTAGAAAGCATTTCACATGAAGAAGATGAGGTTTTAGTTCCATCCACACTTCATTTTTTGATAGGATTTCTCTAATCTTCTTCAAAAAATGGGAATTGAGGTTGATATTAGACTTATACAAGGTTTACATATGATGTTGATTCCTCAAGATCATATGGAACCATCCAAGTTGAAGGTGTAAATGGTGTAGGTTGAGGATCTAGAGTTATAGGGTACTATTTAGATGATCACTTATGCTTGGAGTGATCCTATTCTATTCACCAAGAAGGTGGATGGTGGTCTTTAGTTATTTGTTGATTATTGAAATATAAATGAAGTCACAGTGAGGAATATGTACCCAATACCAAGGATATATGATCTATTAGACCAGTTAATAGAATACCCATGGTTATACATGAACGTATTGAAACCTGGTTATCATCAACTCCAGATGAAGATTGAGGACATGATAAAAAAATTCAGAAGAATTTCTGGACTCTATGTGTATCTCATTAAGATTCTTGGGTAGAAAAATGCACTCGAAGTGTCCATGGATCTCATGAACTAGATTTTTCAACCATACCTATAATACTTTATAATTGTATTTTTCTATGACATATTTGTTTACTCATAGAACCAAATGTTACATGTAATAATTCTAGAGATTATGGTGAGTACACTTCTAGCATATCATATTTATGGATAGTTCTCTACATTTCAATTTTGGATCCAGAAGGTATGTTTTTTTAGACACATGATCTTCAATGTGGGAATATAAATTTTTCTAGAGAAGGTGGAAGCAGTGATGACCTAGGAATGACCTAAGAACATATTCATATTCAGAACTTTCTGGGGTTGGATGAATATTACAGAAGGTTCATTTAGGACTTATTTCATTTATAAGTGCCTATGAATCAGTTTAACAAAAATGGGTTCAATTTTTAGCATATGGATTAGTAATAAGAGGATTTTAAGGAACTAAATAAGTGGTTTACATATGATCCTATTATGAATCTTCTAAACCCATAGATTGTATACAGAGTATATTATAATACCATAGGAGTTATATTGGGGTATGTATTGATACAAGAATACCAGGAGGTCGCTTATGGGTATTGTCAACTATGATCCCATTAAAGAAAAGTGACTATAAAACTATCATTTAACAACGATAGAAATGGCCTTTATCTATTCTAGAAAAAAGCTGACAACATGAGTAGAGTTAAAATCCCATGACTTTTATCATCACCAAAAAATCATTGATAAAGGGGACATTTATCAGTGCTAACAAAAGCACTGATAAATGGTACCTTTATTAGTGCTTTTAAAAGTGGTGATAAAGGTAACATTTATCAAAGATTTTATTTAGCGCCTCTAAGATAATCCTTTATCAGTGTTGTAGAAGCATTGATAAAGTATTCCTTTATCACCACTTTTAGAATCATTGATAAATGTGTTCTTTATCAACACTTTTAAAAGTGCTGATAAAGGGCTTTACTATAGTGTGTTTTAACAGTACACCATAACACTAGAAATACACCAAAAACACACTATAAAAACACCAGATTTCTAAAAAAACAAGTCCCAATAATGAATTTAAATGAAATGAAATTTACAAAATAGTTATTATAAAAAACACTAAATTATAAAACGTTAAAACATTGGTTTATAAAATTAAATAAATAAAAATTATTACATAAATTTAAAAAAATCATAACTATCAATGCTACCATGATTTCCATTGACTTTCTTTGTCAAACTGCCAATATTATATGGGCAGCTTCAAAACAATCCCATCATATTGAAAAAAATAATCCACCTGTATAAGAAAACAATAATTATGAGCAATAATAAAAATAAATAAATTAAATATAAATATGAAATAATAAATTAATTATATGGAAAATTATTTTACTTTGAAAATATCAAGATTACCTTTATAATTGAGGAGAGGATGTATTGTTTCTCTTCCTACAAAGGTAACAGAGAGAACATGAAAGAAAGTGATAAATGAAACTCTTCAGGGGTGAAAAGGTTCTGAGGGAGAACAAGCATTAAAGTTGGACAAAGCACTCCAACGCGAACAAAATAATCCACCTGTATAAGAAAAAAAATATTACATGAGTAATACTAAAAATAAATAAATTAAACATAAATATTAAACAATGCATCAATTCTATAGAAAATGTTTTTACTATGAAAACATCAAGATTACCTATGTGATTGAGTAGATATAACATCGTTTCTCTTCCTACAAAGGAATGAACCATGGACAAAAATATTCCAAAATAAACGAACTCTTTAAGGAATAATGAAAATTAAATCAACATTTCATTATATAATTTTTTTTGGTAAAATAGAGAAAGTATATCAAAAAATTAACTTCATATATTTCCAAAGGATTTCTTTGGTCCAGATATAAGATAATAACAAAACTAAGGATTCTATGTGAACTTTACTACTTTTGGTTAACTACCGCGTAACATAACATCTAACCTAAACTTCCCACCAGACATCCCTGTGATTATCTCATCCCACACATGATCACCACCATCTCCATAATATCACCATTTAGAATTCACATTTATTTCTCTTCTTGCACCCATTTACTACTTGTAAAGATGCATGATGCATGTAGTTTCATGCATATAGTAAATGGGCGTAGGAAGAGAAGGAAAAGTGAATGTTTAATGGTTATATGATAGAGAAGGTGGTGAGCGTGTGTGAGATGAGAGAATCATGTGGACGACGGGTAGGAAGTTCAGGCCAGATGCTTTGCTAAGTGGTAGTTAACCAACAATAGTGAAGTGCACATAGAATCCTTAGTTTTTTTATTAAATTTGTGAGTTATGTATAACCGATCCATGTTTTGGCTTTATTGATCAATGGAGCCAAATAGACAATAATATTCTTCCAACACACTAAATCAGCAGAAAAATCAGTAGAAATGATCAAAATAGAGAATATAAATGAACCCTCACACAAGTCACAAAGAGCGATTTCCACAAAATATAAATCTAAAAAAAAGAATGATAGAAATAGTGGAACTAATTCATGAAAGGAAAACCATTTAAAGGTTCACATTAAAAAAACCATTTGATCTAAGAAAGGATAATTTCATCAGACTTTGATAATTAAATATGAACTTACAACAACCACAAAACAAAAATGAGAAAACTATGAATGCCTTCACCCAAACATAGAAGACAAAAACTGAGCCAATATGTTTATACTTTTTCACAACAACTCATACAAAATCACTTCCTCCACCAACTTATCAAAATGAAGATCCTTTTAGAAGAGGGATCACTCCTCGACATCTAGTTGAAGAACCTCAATGAAAATAGAACTTTTTACATATCCTATGCCACCACCTCAGGACAAAAGGAAAATATCTCTTTGAAGTGTTCATCATATTCCTTCACTATCCGTTGACCTTGTTAGACACTCAAGAGATCTTCCTTTTTATTCATATTCACCTCCTCAGCTATAAAAAATTGGATAAATAGGGACTTAAAATCTTCCCATGTCATCCCAACTTGCATTATTGGTGGGAAAAACTCTAATTCTTCCAAATCTAGACCCCCCAAGAAGACCCAGAACAACACGAACTCTAACTACTTTGGGAGTTCTAAACACTCTGAAGACATGCTCAACTTCCTCATGCCACTTCATTGTCTCTAAAGAACCTCTACTTCCACAGAAGATGGGCAACAACTAATGAGAACCAAAAACAGGGTGTGACCCACAAGAAACTTCGAGGACCTTTCTAGGTGGCATATTTTGTGTAACAAAAAAATCATAAAATCAGGTTCAAAATCAATCTGAAACTCAACCAAAAGGAACATCTTGGGCCAAAACAACTGTCTTAAAAGCCAAATTTCATAAAAAACTAGAATTCTCTCTTCAAAAATCACTATTTAATATTTAATTTAAATCCATCTTCTTCTAAGTCCACTTTTGACAACATAATAACCCCACATTATTAAAGAAAATACTATTCTAGAAATCATTTTTCCTCTTTGTGAAAATCATTTCAGAAAACCAAGCCAAGATGATCCACATAAATGGGAATGCACACTGGCCAAAATGGATGACGAACAAGTCAAAACCCACACTAATACAATATTTCTCATTAAATACAGTGCATAGTGGTCATCAATCATCTGTCCTCATGCTTCCATGATGTCAAACTGCACAAATTCATCCTAGAAGAAGTACGTTAAACTACATAGTGTCTCTCGTCATATTTTCATGATGTTAAACTACACAAATTGATCCTAGTAGTAAGGCATTAAACTATAAACTATATTTCATCCTAGTTATAGGATGTTAAACTAAAAAAATTCATTCTAGAAGAATGACATTAAACTTCATAGCATATCTCATATTGGTTGCATGACATTAAACTACACATATTCTTCATGACAGTAGGAAGTTAAATTGAACATCATCTCTCATCCTGGTTTCATGAAGTTAAACTATATATATTTTTCTTATCAATAATCCATTAAAATTCATAGAGGAGTCGTGCTGGCAGTAGCGAGGAGATGAGATATAGTTTTCATCAAGGTTTATAACATCTCAAAAATGAAAAATATGGAACCCAAAAGATCAAACAATGATACAGGAAAAGTAGAAAATAATATACATTGGTTTCTATCCTTGATTCTTCTGATGGATCATAGTGGAGTCCCGCTGGCAGTAGAAGAGTTTCGAGAGAGATTCAAAATTGTGATGAGTAAGTATTGGTTAGGGTTTTTTAAATTGATCAGGAATAATTTTAACATTGCTTTCAACAAAGCACCAATAAAGAGCCCTTTTATCAACATTAAATTGATAACTGCTGATAAAAGAGATCTTTATCAGCGGTAAAAAAATGTTGATAAATCTTGAGATTTATCATCACTCATAAAGTACATATAAAAACATATTTATTAGTGCTAATATTTTATCACTGATAAAAATTACTTTTAACACTGCTTTCTAGCGTTGATAAATATTTTTCATTATCAGGACTAAATGTTTAGCACTAATAAAGGATTTATTTAAATAAATTTATTATAAATTTATAATTATTAAATATATATAATTATTTTTTTTATAATTATATAAATACTTATTTAAAAAATAATAATTATTTATTTATAATAATTATAAATATATAAATATATAAATATATTAAATATACATTTATAAATATATTAATTTATAAATATTTATTTAAAAATATATTTTTAACATTATTAGTGGATATATAATCTAAAATATATGCATTTTAAAAATTAGTGAAATTGAATAATTTAAAATGAGTGCACTTTAAAAATATTGAAAAAATAGATATATTTTATTAATTGAATATAAATTACTAAAAAAATATGGATATATATACTGACATAAAGATGAATATATATTGAAAATACCGAAATATAATAAATAAATATGTATAAATAAATAATAGAAAATGATCAAATTCAAAAATATATAAAAATTAAAAAAATATTAAAAATGAATGACCTAACTGTAATAGTGTTATAAATAAATAAATAAAATTGACTGATTGAAAACCTAATATATTAAGTGTATCATGTTAACAATGAAATTCAAAAATATACTAAAATTTGAATAAATTTGATATATAATATATGTATATGTTTCTATATATTGAGTAAATATATTTATGTGTGCGTTTTCATATAAACTGCATTAATTACACACACACATATATATGTAAAATCAATGTAACACATGACATTTGATATATGTTAAATTGAAAAATAAATCAACATTAAAAATGAATAAGTCATTAATATGTTTTTAATTAACATTTTATTCATTATATATATATTTATACTTCATATATAATATTTATTACTATTTATAATAAATAAATAAATAAATAAATAAATAAATAAATATATATATATATTACACTTACTCATTTTTAATAATAATTATTTCATTAAAAAATTTATATATATTATTTGTAATTTATTCATTTTTAGTTTTTTTGTTTGATTATATATTCATTTATATATCAACATTTAATATATACAATTTATTAATATTTATAATATATATATATATATATTAAATTTATTCATTTTTATTAATAATTATTTAATTAATAAAATGTTTAATATTTTTTCATAATTTACTCACTTTAAATTTTTATTTGTTTAATTATTTCATTTTAGTCATTTTACATATCCATATATTTAATATATACCAGATAATACTTTTTAAAATATATATATGTTTATTTATTTCTAAAAATAATTATTTAGTTAATGAAATTGTTAATTTTTTTAATTTTATTTTCTGAACCCTTATCAGCGCTAATAAAACACTTATAAAGGTTACAATTTATTAGTGATTTATTGTCAGTGCTCCTAAATGGTAAATTTTATCAGCTCTAAAAATAAAGAGATGATAAAGGGTAACCTTTATCAGTGATAAAATAAAGCACCGATTAAGGTGAAATTTTATCAGCGCTAAATAAAATGAGCTGATAAAGGGTACCCTTTATCAAAGCTTTTTTAGCACTCATAAATTCCCCCTTCATCAGTGCTTATTTTAGTGCTGATAAAGATGGACCTTCTCAGCTCATTTTTCTAGCGATGATAATGCCAGTTCTATTAAATGCCACATTTGTAGTAGTGAAACAACCCTATTCATGAACTAGATTTAGATACCGTGGTTCATGAATTAAAGTGTTAACATCATTACCTCTTCGGTTAATGTTTTTTTATCTGCATGGACCATAGAATATTACAATACATTTTCTCCTAGAGAGACTTAAACCCATGATAGGGATGATGGGTTGAGTAATTATAGACATTCTACTTTGAGATGGGGTATTACCTTGGAAAAGGAAATGTTATTTTAGATTCTATAGTAGTAAAACACAATAATTATATACTCAAACATTATAAGATATGTTTAAAAAAATGAGCTTGTTATCATATTGGATAATGGGTGCATATGAAGATCAAGGGGTGGTAACTGGTGCTCCCTTGATCATTAATTTATCTTTGGGGGATCGGGTGAAGGCTGAACAAGAATATTATTTGGACTATCAGGTGTTATGAGAATGAATATGAGAGATGACCCTATTCTAGGATGGTCGTTGGATGGGATTGATATAATTCATGTGCAAGGAAGAGTTGTTGTTCCCACATCCATGAGGGAATAATTGACAAGATACCCTCACAACTCACTATGGTAGTTATATCTGTGATCATAAAAGATATATAATGACTTGACATGTTATATTTGGTGGTCTTTATTAAAGAAAGATGTTACAAGGTTCATCATTCATTTCCTCATCCATCAAAGGTTAAATTCAAAACATGAATTGACAATTGGATTTTTATAGCCTCTTTTTGTGATGTTATGAAAGTGGTATGAGTCGATGATGGACTTAATTATGGTTCTACCTAAGACTCTTCAGAGATGAGATATAGTGTGGATAGTGGTTAACCATCTAATGATTGTTGAAACTTTGAGAAACCTAGTCCACAGATGAGTTAGATAAACTAAATATGTTGGAAACATTGGAAATTCATGGCATTTCAATGAGTATCATATCATATTGGGATGGAAATTTCAGATTTTGGTTTTAGAAAGTCATATAGAACACATTGGGATCATAGTTAAAGCTAATAAAAACATACCACCATCATATATATAGGTATTTTGAGTGGATGATTAAGATTCTAGAGGATATTCCCAAATCAGATTCCCTTGATTTAGGTGGAGTATGTAATGACCATCTTGCATTGGTAGAGTTTTTACATAACAAAATATTTTAGGATATGATTCAAATGGACCCATTAGAGTCAATTTATGGTCAACCATGTTGTTCACCACTATGTTGGTTTGAGATGGGTGAATCAACATTGATTGGGTCAAGCCTAGTGCATATTTTTTAAAAAAGTGTAGTTAATTCATAAGCCTTTGATTACCACTCAGAGAAGGTAGTGTTCATATGACGGCCAAGTAAACGAACCTTGGAGTTTGATATGGGGATTTGATTATTTCTGTAGGTGTGACCTTATTTAGGTAACTTGTAGTTGTAGATATAGGAAAAGTTAGCACCATGGTTTTTGGGACCATTTGAGACCATGTAATATATTGGGATGCTGGATTAAAGGTTAAAAATTCCTCCAAGACATTTGGGTATAAAAGATGTATATCATGTGTCGTATCTCTACAAGTAAGAGACGAATCCTGTGCATTTGATTGATAGTGAGGATTTAGAGTTAGAGATAAATTCTTATTACATGGAATATTAAGTGAGAATTATTTATTAGAGTGAAAATTCTTTGTGGGGGAATTATATACCTCTTGTTCAAATGTTGTGGAAGCATTAACATGTCTAAGAAGAGGCTTAAAGAGAGAATAAAATTTATGGTCTTAGTGTATTGAGTTATTCAATAATGAATCCCAAATATTCTTCTCTAGGATGAGAAGTCCTTTAGAGGCATATTTTTTAACCCCCCTCATATATATAAGGTGAATCACGTTGGTGTTATATTTATTTTTATCTTATCTTTGTCAATTTTGAGAAATGGTTTGTTGGGGTTTGGACTGGGGAGTTTCTGGGTAGTTTTGGGAATTTTTGGAAGTACTACAAATGGAACATGGTTTTTGAATATTTAGGGGAAACTGTGTGGATTCCCCATGTAATTGTTAAATTAGATACGTTTTAGATAGTGTAATTTTAATGGTTGATGCATGATTTACCAAATTATATAGCCCAATTCCATTACATAAAGTAGGTTTTGGAAGTGGACTCCTCATAGTTAGCACATGGTTTAGTAAACAGTGTGTCGAAACAATGCACACAAGATTAATTAATCTGAAAAATTTAAAATTAACCCAAATCCTACCCAGAACCATCATTCTACCTCCTACAGCCAAGGATCACAAACTAAGAGACTACTTTGAGTAATTATATAAATTCTTTTCCTTCTAGGATATGTTTCAATTATATCTTGTATTATTAAATCTTGGAATCAATGGTATGTACCCATTTTATTCATATCATCCAGGATTTTATAATATTCTCTAAAATTAACCTAGATCAGATCCTTCATGAATGGATCTATGGTCTATAGCATGATATTATTAGTTTTCCTTGCATCATTGAAGTATAGAAACCCAAATCCACTATATTTTCATCAATTTCCTTCTGCAATACATGATGTTTCCATTATAGTGGTTTTTATTCAGTAATTATAAGCCTGTCATAACCCCTTATGTTTCCTCATTATAAAATATTATTTTTAGAATCCTCATGTAATGATTTTATGACTTATTCTTGGGTTTTTTGTGTTGGTTATTTGTTATTGATAATTAGAGTCTAGTATGCTTGAGGTAGGAAGTTATTACCATGTTATAAATGATATATATATATATATATATGATATATGACTTGATTGGCATGTGGTTTAGATTTTGGGAACTCTGCTGTGTGACTTGATTAGTATATGGATTCATGTGTAAATCTATGATAAGTCTAGTTTTTTCATAGTGTGATGACATGTGACTTTGGATTGATTATATTATGGCTATCCATCATAATATGGTTGAGTGGTGGAATGGTATGGTTAAGTTATCATATAACATAAACTAATTATTCTAATTATATGGTGGCTATCCATCGTGAGATGGTTGAGTCATAGAACAACCCTTGGTAATTAACCAGATTATATTGTGGCTATCCATCATGAGATGGTTATGTCAAATAAGTTTTTTGTAACATGGTTATGATACTATTGTGGCCATCCATTGATGATATGGTTGAGTCATTTTATGAATTGTACTACCATGTTTATATTATGTGACTAACATGATAGGAAATATCTCTTGGCATGGTGCTGAAGTAGGTATGACTAGGGATTGTGGCAGCCGGGTTAGCATATAATGACCCGATTGGTTGTTTAGTTATTTATTTTTCTTTTCTAGTTATTAAATAAACACACACACACACACACACACATATATATCTGTGTGTGTGTGTTTAAACCAATATATTTTGCACATATGTTAATGATGTGTTGGTGGTGTCATGTTGGGTGTTTTAATCTTAACTTGCATGGGAATCTTGATGCACAAGCATATTCTGTGGTTAAGGATCCAATGAAGGTAAATGAACCGATGTCAGGTAGTTGAACATGAGGAGTAGAGTGGACCGAGGGATTATCAAGATATACTTTGAGATATTTTTGGTCATGCCTCATTTGTCTTTTTTTATTTTGGTACTTTTATCCACCACATACGGTGATCCTATTGAATTCATATTACTCTTTTATGACATATTATTTTTATTTGAGTATTGTTTTCCTTATTTCATTCATTATCTTGATTTGGGTATTATTGGATTATATATTTTTTCTTTATTCCATTTTATTTATAATTTTTGGACACCTGTTACTGAGGAAGTAGTGTGACAAACTAAAATTTTATCAATAGAATTTGTATTCTTATAATTATGTTATATAGTATAAATCACATAGATAACACAATTAAAAATTTATAAATTAATAACGAATCAAAAAATAGGTATTTTTAGAAATTAAGGAACCTATATCAATGGAATAATAACTTGACCATTGGAATAGTAACGTGACCATTAGGAATATTAAACCATCCAATATAATAGTAACCTCACCTATGAAAGTAAAAATAAAATATAGGTATCTTACGAATGAAAATATAATATATTTATATCATGTAATAAGTAAATAACTATTCTAAAAATGATAAATTAAGTACTGATATTTTTCTAAAATATAAATATATATACATAAATTTATAATTAAAATAATGATTTAAAAGAAAATTTATTTCTAGGAAATAGATTCATAAATTAATTTTTTTTTCAGATTATATGGTAACTTTACGAGACCTTAATTATTTATTGAAAGTGTCATAAAAACAGTTATAATATTAAAAGTGGTTTTTTTCGAGTAAATGATGATTTTATATAAAAAATAAATTTCTCTATTTAGAACACTATTTTTATAAAATGGAATATATTTTTGAATTATATATGTCAAAAAATGATATATGTGTATTTTTTTGATTTTTTTAAAGTATTTTAATTTTTGGTGAATACGAAAATAGAAAATTTTAGAGTATTTGACAAATACATGAATAATTGAGTCATGAATAATGTATGGATGACGTAAGACCATGATATTGAACTAAAATTATCTATTTATTGTATTTATTCATGGGAATCATCAATATTCATAATATTGAACCACAATAATAAATTAATTAATAAATTAATCAAAAATACCCCTCTCCCCTATAAATACCACCCCTCACCACCTCTTCTACTCAAACCTACAAAGCCTAGAATATTGTATAAATTATTACCAATTATATTCCCAATTATCTCTCAAACATTTAGAATAAATTTTTATCAACAAAAGACCAAACCCAATTTCCCTAAGGAGGTTCTCAAGGAGAAGAAGTTCATGAGGTAAAATCCTCTTTCATTTTATTTTTATTTCCTTTTAAATTTCTTTCCTTTTCTTATCCTCTACTAAAATAACTTTACCAAAGTGTCATGATAACTATAGGATCTTTTATATACTTGAATTTTATTATGTTAATGGAATAATCTATCATCACATCTCTTCCCTCTTCCTTTGGATTTTAAAATGAAAACATTTTCCATGTGGTATCAATTTACCACCTTCGTGGATGATGATTTTTCATTTTATAATACCAACTTAAAGGATGGTTATAAAACCATTTTTATTATTAAATTATATTTTATTGTTCATATTATAAGTAATATAAAGTTTTATAATCAATATATAAACATGATATTAAATAAAATGATATTAATTCATGATCTTCATAAAAACCCCAAAATAAATTAAATCATTTTCATCAAAATTTTATCTAATAAATAATCATCATAAAATATAAAAAAATGATATATAATATCATATACACTTATATAATTTCATGAATAACATATAATTTCAATTCTATATAATTATTCCCATTTTACATGAACTTCCATACTTGTATATAGGTGAACTAATCATGAAAACTAAGGAAACAAACACTTCCGGGTGACAAAATTGGATCTTATAACTCATTAAAAGAGGCCGTAAATGAACTTAATAAAATTACAATAAACCAAGTAAATGTTTTAGAGTTTATTAATTAAATTATTATTTAATATAATTTCATTATCTTGGACATTAAGTGAAAGTGAAGACCACTTTCAGATATAAGGTAAGGGAATCTCCCCAAACCTCCAGTTTTACTTCAGGTTACACTTTATCTCTCTTTAACACAATTTAATTATTAATTATTATTATTTAATCCTTTTAAATTCTATGATTATGATCCAAAAATATGTACGTATATCAATTCTTCTTTCTTTTATTAGAAAATACTTGTTTTATAAGGTTTACTTTTTTAATTCCTCCCAATAAGAAAACCCGATTAAAGGGAATTTCTCAATTTCTTACCCATTTTCAAGTACACTTTATAATATATTTTAAGCCACCGATATTTTTATAAAATCTATATTTTTATCATGATAAACTATATTAGTTCAATTCCAGTTTTATGAAAACAATTATTCTTTTTTTTCTCTTTAAATAATATTTTATATTTTCCATTAAACTACATTCAAGTGGTTATTTTATGAGTTTCTTAAACACTATTTTTACATTTTTTCACTTTATTTAGACATAAATTATCACGATATATTCCAATTTTACATTATATTTGTACATATATTATTTAAATCCATTCTTTCATGGAAACCGTTATGATACATTGAATTTTTATTCTTTATGACATGATTACGATACCCCTTTCTTTCTATGGATAACCCTTATGTTAATTTATTATGATTAATTTAGGTTGTTTTATTATGATAAAATATACCATATTTTATTGAATTTTTATGATCATTTTTACAAGTAATGTACTATCTTGATAACATTCTCCATATTACTCTTTATAGTTTATGATTATGTTTGCTGATTGGGGAAATTATTTACATTTAATATGTTAGTTTCAATAATAATTTATATATTGATTATGTTTCACCCCTTTAATATGAGGAATAAATTGGAATTATTAAGTTTTGGGAGATTACCACTATATCCCCTTAATGCACCAATATGTATCGTGATACAAACTAGAGAGGATTTTAGACAAGGCCTGACCCATTATGTAGAATTCTTGGCCGAGGCCTTGATGGTATGTTTATGATGTACCACATTATTCATTCCCTCTTTATGAGATAATTTATTTATAATCCATGTGACTATTAGACTAACATATTATCCATGTTTAAGTTTCATTATCATATGATGATTTATATGGAATTATTTTATTATTTTTTATTCATTCCATATTATGTTCAAGTTTATGTTTTAATGGAATGTGTTTTCAGATATTCACCTTTAATTATTGTTTATGATTATTTATGATATCTTCTACAGTATTTCATACCCTTAAAGAGCATCTAATATCACCCATTTCTTATGTTTTATTTTCCCCTAGATTCCGTGATATATATTATAACTGAAATGAAGGGATAAGATAAGATAATGATAGTGTTTTCAATGGAGTTACTATGTTTTATTTAATTTCATGTTGTAAAATAATACATACGTTTATATATTATTTTATTAAGATACTAAAATATTCGTTCCTTTGGAATGAGATCTCTTGTTCATAGTACCAATGTAATAAAGTAACCAGCTCCGAGATACTGGGGTCAAGGTCTTTATAGTTGGTATCAGATCATGTTTAGTAGACACTTTAGAAAATAAATTTAGAAAAACATAGATTATGTAAATATAAACCTATAAGTGACTTTGAGAATATTCCCAAAGTAACCATGATTATGATTTAGAGATTAGTTATACCTAAATTTCCAATTTACGTTAAGTGTTTCACTAGTTTTAGATTATGCATTTTGTTTCATAATGTTGTGATCTAATCCAGTGTATACCATTGTTTATAAATGATTATTAGTGGAAGGAATGAAAACAATATCAATGAACATAATCCATATAGGGATTGTAATCCTATTCTGGATAATTATTCTGGATCTAGAACTACAACTAGAACTGAATAGCTTATAACTATACTGGGACAACTAACTTAGGTTATGAGAAATAACCTTACTCGCATAGAGCATCTTGATCCAAAATGTGGTGTAGAAATGTTATACTACTTCATGCGGGAACAACCTCCATAATTCAATGTGACTAAAAACCCATTTATAGTTGATCAATGGATAATTTCCTTAAAGAATATATTTATCTCTTTTTGAAGTAAATAAAAGGAGAAGGTTATCATGGAAGTTTATCTTCTATAAATAGATACAGATCAATGGTGTTCATTGATTTAAAAAAACAAAGAGGAATATGAAATTGCAAACATGGAATGGAAGTATTTTAAGGAAATTTTATTTGAAAAATATTTTCATGGAGAAAAAAATCAGATATAGAGAGACAGTTCTTGAGTCTGAGACCAAAAGAAAATGAAATCATTGCTAAGTATAAAGTAATCTTCACAAGGTTAGAAATAATTTTTTAGACTACATACATAAATTAAGAAGTAATATTGAGAATTTGTTTTATGTTCTTAAGCCAATTATATGAAGAACTCTAGTTTCTCAAACATTCTCATCATACAAGGATATAATATCATGTTACATCAAGATAGAGAAAGAATTTTCCAAGACATACGGCTTCGAAGGGAGGAAATATAAGAAGAGGGATATTGAGTACTCTCGAAAAGGAAATAAGAGAAAAAGAAAACTAAAAGAATTGAATTTCCAAATTATAATAAAAGTGGAAAGAAACATCATCGAAATGCGTATTAGAAATATGTGTTTTCTATAAGTTTGGAGAGAAAGGCCACCTGGATCATGATTACAAGGTAGGGAAATAATATTACTATTTCCAATGCTTCAACTAAAATTAGATGGGGAACTACACAAACAAATTTCCCTAGAATAAAGGGAATATAGATAATAAAAAGTAAAGGGATAATGGTCAAGATTATACTGTTACTATAGTCGAAGTGGAATAATTAAATTATTTGTGTTTTTGGATTCAAGAATTATGTTTTAAATGATATTTTGGTTATAAGAATCATGAGATATATAAGGATTGTACTTCAGTACTTATTATTTACATATTTGGAATAATTCATGTTTTCATTAAGGTTTTAAGGTGATAAAGGTATTCAAATATTTTGGATAAAAGCTAAATTACGTTTATAGAATTTATTGTTCAGTTGATTTTGTAAATTTGGTGATTTCACTTCTAATTTATTTGTTGTTTAATGTGATAAAATATGTTTTAGATGAATCCAAGGATTAACTAATTTTGAATATATTAATTTAATCTTTGTAAATTATTGTTTTTTGATAACATTTGATAACCTTTTTGGTTTTAGTAAACATTTAAAGGATAAAGGTATGTCGTACGAAAAATATGATTCTTTAAAAGTGATATAGGTATGAAAAATTCATCATGAAAATTCATCTCCTAGTGAAAAAAATGAATTGGAAATAAATCTAGGAACAACCAAAGGATGCGATTATGCATATGACATAGGAAACAATCAAGTAAGTTTATTTTCTCAATTGGTTCTCCAGATAGTTAAAGAATTCCTTAACTCTAGGAAAATGATTTTGAAGAATTTTTTTTCCATTTCATTTTATTAATGAGAAATAAATTGTCTTTTAACCAATCAAAAATTTATTTTTTTAGATGATATACTTTATAATGACCATGTTCTCTATCACTCTCCATCATAACTTGATAGTTATATTTTTCTTCCATATTTTTACTCCCCATTAATTTTATCCTTTTTGAATGCATAGTTTTGTGGTGACCATTAGATTTACCTTTCACTCTTTTTAATAGGAAGTTTTATCAATCATTTTTATCATATAGGGTTTCCAAAAGTGTATTTTAAAATGATCAGTCCATTATTAACAATCACAAGTATAATTGTGAGGACACAATTTATTGAAGGAGGGGAGAATGTAATGACCCAAAATTTTATCAATGGAATTACACTTATTATAATTATTTTATATATTATAAATCACATAAAATAACATATAGAACCTAATAAAAACGTTATAAATGAATAATGAATGAAATTATAGGTATTTATAGAAATTAAAGAACCTATACTTATGGAATAATAACTTTACTATTAGAATAGTAATGTGACAATTAGGAATAGTAAACATTATAATAGAATAGAAACCTCACCTAAGATATTATAAATAAAATTTAGGTATCTTATGAATTAAAATATAATATATTTATATCATTCAGTAAGTAAATAAATATTCCAAAAATAATAAATTAAGTATTGGTATTTTTGTGAAAAGTAAATGTTTATTCACAAATTTATAATAAAAACAATTTTTTAAAAGAAAAATTATTTTCTTGAAATAGATTGATAAATTAATATATTTTTATTATGATTATAATATTATTTTATGAGGCCTTAACTAATTTTTGAAAGTTTCATAAAATCAGTTATAAAATTAAAATAAGTATTTTTCGAGTATATGATGATTTTATTTAAAAAATAAATTTATCATATTTTGAAAATTATTTTTATAAAATTGAGTTAATTTTTGAATTCTACATGCCAAAAAATGGTTATGGTGAATTCTTGGTATTTTTCTAAAAGAGTTAAATTTTTGGTGAATAGTGAAATACAATAATTTACGGTATTTAACAAATACATTAATTATTGATTCATAGATAGTTTATGGATTATGTAATACCATAATATCTAACTATAATTATCTATTTATTTTATTTATTCATCGGAGTCATCACTATTTATAGTCTTGATAAAAAAGAATAAACTAATGAATAAAATAATCAAAAACACCTCTCTCTTCTCCTTATAATTTCCATCCCTCACTACCTCTTCTCCTCACACATCCAAAGCATTTAATTTTTTCCAAATTCTAACCAATAATCTTCCCATGATCCCCATATCCAGAATTATTTTTTATCAATAAATGAAAAAACCCAATTTTAGTAAGGAGGTTCTTAATGAGATGAAGTTCAAGAGGTAAAATCCTCTTTCGTTTTCTTTTAATTCCTTTTCAATTTGTTTTATTTTCCTATACTATAATAACCTCCATATCCCCAAGTGGAATGATAACTAAAATATATTTTATATTCTATAATTTTATTATGTCAATGGAATAATCCATCATCAAATATTTTCCATCTTCCTTATTCTATAAAAATTAAAACATTATCCATGATGTGACAATTCACCACCTTCAGGGATGATGATTTTTTGTTTTCTAATACCACCTTCATGGATGGGAAAAAACCATTATTATTATTAAATATTATTTTATTATACATATTATAATTTATATAATGTTCTGGAACCAATATTTAAACATGATATTAAATAAAATGATATAAGTTTATGATGGTCGTAAAAAAACACCAAAATAAATTAAATCATTTTCATTAACATTTTCTCTAATGAATCATCCTCATAACATATAAAAAATGATATATCATTTAAACTTATGTATGTTCATTAATAACATATAATATCAATTCTGGAGAATTATTCCCATTTTACATGAACTTCCATACTTGTATACAAGTGAACCAATCATGATTACCAAAGAAAAAAACACTCCTTAGTGACAAAATTGGATATTATAACTAATTTAAAAGGCCATAAATGAACTTAAGAAAATTATAAAAAAACAAAATAAATGTTAATATTTTTTGAATAAAATTATTAATGAATCTAATTTCATTATCTGGAACACTAACTTAATGTGCATAACACTTTTAGACATAAGGTAAGGAATTCTCCTTGAACCTCCATTTTTTCCTTCAAGTTACACGCTATATCTATTTACCCCAATCTAATTCTTAATTATTCTTATTTAATCCTCCAAAATTCTGTGTGTATTCTCTAAAAATATGTAACTATATCAA
The DNA here is from genome assembly GCA_963277665.1 of Viscum album. Taxonomy (NCBI): domain Eukaryota; kingdom Viridiplantae; phylum Streptophyta; class Magnoliopsida; order Santalales; family Viscaceae; genus Viscum; species Viscum album. The sequence continues at coordinate 1,974,560,520 of OY728120.1, read as the reverse complement.
TTATTCTTTCATTAATGGGAAAATACATGTTTCATAAGGTTTCCTTTTTAAATTCCTCCTGATAATAAAACACGAAGAAAGGGAACTTCCCAATTTCTTACCCATTTTCAAGTACACTCCATAATATTTTTTAATCCACCAATATTTTTTCTAAATTACCTCTTTTTTATCATGAAAAAATATATTATTTCAATACTAGTTTTATTGAAATACTTATTCCATTGTCCTATTTAAATACTCTTTTATATTTTTCATTGAACCGCACTAAAGTGGCTCATTTCTATGTTTCTTAAACACTATTTTTAGAGGTTTTCACATCAGTTGGACATAAATTATCATTTTATATGCCTATTTTCACTTATAAATGTACATTTATAGTTTAAATCCATTCCTTCATTGACACCATTATGATAAGCCAATTTGTTATGCCTTATGACATGATTACGATACCCATTTCTTTCCATAGGTAAACCTTATGTTAATTTTTTATGATTAATAGAGGTTGTTTTCATATGATACCATATAACATATTTTATTTAATTTTTTATGATCATTTTTACTAGGATGTAAAATATTGATAACATTTTTCATATTACTCTGGATTGTTTATGATTATATTTATTGATTAGGGAAATTATTGAAATTTCAAATTCCATTCTAAAAATGAATGTATATGTTGATTATGTTTCACCTATTTTATATGAGGAATGAACTAGAATTATTAACTCTTAGTTAGGACCTTATATAGCCCCTTGATGCGTCAATAGGTCTCATGATACAAACTAGACTAGGTTTTGTCTGAGGCTTTACCCATTATGTATACTTCTTGGCTGAGTTCTTGATGGTATGTTTCTGATGTACCAAATTATGGATTCCCTCATTATGAATAAGTTATTTATAATCCATGTGATTATTAAACTAGTATAATAACCAATTTTATGTTTCATTCTCATGTTATTATTTATATAGAATTATTTAATCATCTTTTATCCCTTCTATATTATGTTCAAGTTTATGTTTTAATGGCATGTGTTGTTAGATATTCAACTTACCTTATTGTTTATATTTATGTATGATAACTTACACTGTATTTCATACCCTTACTAATAATATGAGCTCACCCATTTCTTATGTTTTATTTTCCCCCAGGATTCCAAGATGTATATTATGACTGACATGTAGGGACAAGATAAGACAATAAGAGTGTTTTCATTAGAGTTAGTATGTTGTATTTCATTTCATGTCGTAGTGTAATACTTATGTTTGTATTTAGTTTTCAGAATCTACTAAGCTATTCATTCCTTTGGGATGTAATCTCTTGATCACAGTACAAATTTAATAAAGTAAGGTACCATATCTGATCTACTGGGATCAGGGTCTTTACATGTAGTTTTTCAATGTTTCCTCCCAAACCGCTGTTACTAGTCAGTAGTCTGTTGCATATAGGGATACTTGTATGTGGTCTTATGGAACCACATCCTAGATTGGGTGATCTAGGTCATATTGTTAAACCAATGTTTAGGCTACCTCTGGTATATATATAACAACCTAGTAAATTTTAAAACTATATTTTATTTTCATTATTACATGTATTAATTTAATATTTTTCTTTTATTCTTTCAATCTTGGTCTACTATTGTTAGGTAACACAGAAATACTCACATTAGTGAATTATGTAACTTCTAGATATAGGAAATTTTTGAGTATAAGAGGAATAATTAAATGGTTACTAAATCTATGAGTGGATGTAGGAGTATTATACTGATGATTTCCAAATATAGTGACATCATTCCCATGCAACCTGTCTCTTGGAGACAAATTGGAGATGAAATAAAGGATAATTGATGTTCTTATATATGGGTAAAAAAATTTATTAAATTAAATTTTATATTATTATATTATTTATATGAATTAATATTTTGGTAGATGCTTCAATATAATTATCCCGATGGTGATGCTATGAGGGCTGCATGACTTTTGGAATTAGGTGATATATAAAGAGCATATAAGAATTAGTTATATAATTATTGGGATAGTATAGGTAGAAAATATTTAGAGGGTATACCAACCATCATGATTGTCTAGAAACACAAAACCATGAAATGAGTGCTTATTCAGTGAGTAACGAGTTTAAGGCATTGTTAAGATTTAATAGGTTTTGATTGAAAATGATTATGATTTCTAATAATAAATTGTTTTATATAATTGATTATTATTTTTCAAGATTCATTACAAAGAAATAAGAAAACAAGGGTGATATGAAGTATATCTACACTTTGGGGTGAATCACTATGCTGCAGTATGAGAGAAAACAAATATGTTTCATGTATAAATGAGTCTAATTAGGTACCACCATAATTTAACCAAACCAAATCGAACTTACCACACTTGAAATGACTCGAAATGAATAAAAATAATAATTAAATTTAAGTAAACTAAAAAGAAACAAACTGAACAAAATTTTCATCAACCAAATATAATATGTATAAACTAACCCTTCCCAAATCAAACTGATTTGACCCATCCCATATCAAACTAAACTAATATGACATGATCCGAATAAACAAAGATGAAAAAAACCTATTTTAATTAGAAAAAAATGAATCAAACTAAAATTAATTTAACTTGATTGAATCAAATAAAAATGAACAACACTAAACCATGTATAAGAAAAATAAATATAATTGAAATGAAATGAATTAAATGAAAATAAATTGACCAGAACTTACTTGAACTCAACTAAACCAAGTGATGTCAAAATAAACTATAAAAAATTTATTGTTTTGCAAGTTTTATCTCAAGTGTTCCTATATCATTTAATGATTCTTCAAAATATAAATTTTAGATTAAGTACATTATTAAGGTGTTTGGTTGAATTAATAAAAAAATTTCATGATAGATTGTGAGGCAACAACATGAACAAAATTTTATTGAGATAAAATTTCTATTCATGATCAATGTTTTGAACAAGTAAATTTATTTAAAAATAAGTCTTGATTTATATGTTTAGGTTACTAAAAAAATAGGGGAACATTATGGATGAAACATGCACACCATTAGAAATACATAAATCTATTAATTTATTATTGGTAGTGGAAATCCAATAGAGATTAAAAATATAAACTTCAAATTGTATTAATGAACTAATAGTTTATATAATAATAAAGTTTACATATTAATATGTAAACTATACTTACATGTAAATAGCTAAATAATATAAACAGTCTAAAGTAATCATTAAATGTTTCGATTTATATTGTATAAATCGTATGACTTGATATTAACATATAAACATGAAAATAGATTCACTTAAGATTAACACAATAACATTTAAAAGTGTAAAATATATTAATATTTAAACATATATATTATTTACATATAAAGCTGTAAACTCTACACTATATTAATATATATAGTGTTCAATTAATATTAACATATAAACCTATAAATAAATTTATTTAATATGAATATATAAATTTGTAAACTATAAACTCTAAATAAACTAGTGGGAATATAATTAAAATAAATATAAATAAACTCAGCTATCCATACATGAACAAATACAACTCAAACATAAAAAAAACAAATTGAAATAGAAGGGAACAAGCTTACCCTAACATACATTAACTAATTAAAACTGAATAAAATAAAATTAAACCAAACCAAATATAATTATACCTTAACTGAGCTTTCACAACATATATAAAAACAATTTAAATCTCACTATAATTAACTACTTAAAATGAAACTAAGTTAAACCCCAAAATGAGTAAAATTGAACTAAATCGAACCAAATAAAATTTAATAAATCCTTCTAAATGAAACGTGAATTAAACAACACAAACAAACTATAGAAAAAAAAAACAAACCAAAACAAACCAAATAAAACTATCCTAAACTAACATGGACCAAAATAAACTAAATCATATTTAACTGAACTAAACCAAACTCAAATATTTTATTAATAACTTAACCAAAAAATGAATAAGTGTCTCTAAATGATCCAAATTAACCTAAACATTTATTTCTAAAACTAAACTCAAGCAAACCTAGTTGACCAAATACAAGATGAATAGAATTGAATAGAAATAAATTAAATTAAACCCATCCAACCTAACCCAATACAAGAATAATTAAAATAATATTAATATACCTTGACCAAAATGATCTAGGTTTTTAAAATTTAATTTGATTTAGTCTAGTTTCTATCAAGTGGAGATGATATGATTCAATTGGGTGAAAATCATTTTGATTTTTTTAATATTTATATATTTAAATATCATATAGAATTAATTTATTTTTTGAGTAATGTTATACCATTTAATAAGGTTTTTTTTATTCAATGTCATTTTCATTGGGCGATGTCAAATATTAATGGTCATGTACCTCAAGGAAAATGGATTCTCTCAATTAGAAAGAAGAAATATGGGATGTTATAGAAGAAAAGATAAAGGAAAATATTGTATGTTTTATTATAATTATTTCAATTATTAATATCTACTTAATAAATAAATATATCATTTATATAGTCAATAATGTGCTTTAGAGGATCTTCATGAGAATAAAAATGAAAAATTCATGCTAAATAATTATTTATGAAAAATATTAGGTAATGAGAACTAAGGGATATTCTGTTATCAACCAAGGAAGATCATCACTCCTACTAGATATTACCCTACTTTAGGAATATCATGCACCTTTGGTAGCATCGAGTTACAAGAAACTCGTGAAAAACAAATTGAGACAAAAAATATCCATAAAGGAGCATGAAAGATGTAAAAAGGTCACCGATTAGTTCGTGAAAGTTATAAAGAATTTATTCCCATCATTTTAACAAGATAATTATTCATTTTATGATACATTCATATCAATTATTTGGACCTTACATGATGTACTAGGGATAGAAATGATGGTTCAAGTGGCGGTGAGGGTAAAAATTTTCCTAGTAGTTATGGTGATGACGATATTGAATATGATGATTATTATGAGGAATTTCATGATTATGGTGATTATAATAATGGACATGAAGGTAGTAGAGGTCAAGATGATGATTTTTAGGGGGATATATTGATCAATTTCATTTATGACATGATATTTATGGCACATACAACCATGTGGATAGTGTATTATGAATGAAACTCGAGGTATATATGTGTTAGTTTTTTTAGTTATTGATTTATATAATGAAAGATTTATAATATATTTCATTTTTAATGTGTATTGTGATTGGTGTGTTTATATATTATTATATTATTTGTAGGGGGTGCTGTCTGGGTGGGGTTTGCTGGGTGGTGAAATTTCCCTATTCCAACGGTTATAGATAACCATTAGTATAGGTCAATACAATTGGTTCTCTATAACTATTGGTATAGGAAAATCCTAATAGGGTGATATCAATAGTTTATTAGAAGTGTTTTTATGTTCTATACTAACACACAAACACCCCCTAGTTTAGGGAACCATTGGTATAGCCTATACCAATAGTTCCTAAGGCTATACCAATGGTTTAAAACATTTATTATTGGTGTAATTTCTAGTAGTGTATACATGAAAATGATTAATATACCTTATATATGAGATCCACTTAGATATTTTTAGATATATTTTTCTTTTATTTTTGGGTGGGAAACACAAATTATGATTTGCGTAAAAAAATACAGATTAATATGGTTTGAACATATTAATTTGGTGGAAGGATTAATGATTCAAAAGATAAATCATTAGAATCATGCATATATATAGGAATAAAATTTGAGATAAGAAATATTATATGAGATGTAATAGGATTTATATTAAAACATTGATATGAATAAACTACATTAAATAACAAGTTTGGGATTCATTCCAAGGAAAATACATGTCAAGACTTTGATCACTAGACTAGATAAGTCATGCCAATGCTAGGTTCCCATGGATTATATCATGGATGGAATGTTGAATATAGGTGAATGGTGTGTCCATCACAAGAACACACCAAAGATTAAAAATTTATATCCGCATTTCTCTTCTAATACTTGGATATACTGTGGGAGTTCATGGTTGAATCAAAATGAATGGTTTTTGAAATTGAAAGTATGAGTGAAATTAATTTTCAAGTGATGAATATTCGATTGTTTGGTTTAATAAAATAACAAATGAAAATTTATAAAGTTTAAGAAATACTTGGAGAAGAGTGTTTTCAAGGAATTATATTCCACTCAATGTATTAAATCATTAGGTATTAGAAAAATATTTTTATTCTCATTAAAAAATTCCTAATTACATGTATATAAGGAGATAAGGGGGGTAATTCCCACTATACTGAAGATTCATAACCACCTAAACTCAGTTTTGTAGTTTTACTTAGGAACCAAAGTTTAAAATTATTATGAATTGAATTAATCAAGAGCATATTTATATTTTTTTATAACAAAGTAAACCACAATATATCCTGAATTCGTCTTTAGTAAAATTAGTTTAATAACTAGAATCCATTATTCATCAACCTTTAAAATTATTAAAATTGTGATTCATCCTAGAATTGAAATTGAATGAATTATAGGGATATAAATGTAGCTAATATAGAAAATATAAAAAAGGAATTATAACACAAAATCATTCTTCCATTCATGTTGATCTTTCAATGAAAAATACTTCTTCCCTTAGTGTATTATTTTTTCCTCTAGCCAAATTTCCCTATTAAACTAGTGAAAATATCTTAAATTTATTAAAAATACCCCACTTATGATAACATTAATTGTGTTTTTGTAGTTTTGGAATAGGTATTATCAATATGGGATGTGTGATAGACCAACCTAGGCCAACCAAACCGTACACCCAAGATGACCGTCACACGATGAGGTAAATATAGAAAACAAAACAAGTCTTGTATATAACAAAACAAGACATACAACTAGAGCACTAAGTAGAAGAAAATGATACAACAAAATCCATATAATCCAATATAAGCTATAGAATCCTGAAAGTATGAATAATTCAAGACCAATAAGTCTCCATGTGATCATCAGTTACCTCCAAACCACCTCGAATTAAAGGTAAAGACCAAAGGATAAGCTGACATGCAACAAGATGACCATCCCTTTACCTGAATCCAGCAATAAAACATCTACAAACTACCCAAGGGAAAAATTAGCATGTGAGAAAAAATCCTAATAGGATACCACCAAAGAATCTATTAAAGGTATAATATCAAGAATGCAATATTTCTAGCTTTTAAAACAAAATAGTTATACAAAGTGTCTTTATAAATTAAATTCATTTTCAAATCATTTTCCATTTGATTTTAATAAAATCTTTCATATTATCAAAATAGAAATATTAAATGTATAATCAATAAAACAGGAAATAATTTCCATTCATCAAGAGGTAATAAAGTAAAAAATTTCCAAGAATTAACCTATCATGCGAATCTATGTGATAAAAACTCCTATAAAAACCTGTGAGAAATAATTCATGATAAAAACAATCATGTGATAAAAAACCATAAATGAAAAATCACCTCATATTAAACCTTAGCCTATGGGACAATGAATACTAGACACTAAAGATCCTAAATAGGAATAACATTGGATCCAAAAGAAATAGAGTCCTACCATAATCTATCGATATCAAAAAAGGTTACCTCTTAGTGGTTTCACACACAATAAGGCTACCCATATCTCTTTCACAATTCACCAAAGGTTACAAATGTGACAATTTTCAAAAAAAATTCAGAAATATGCTCACAATGTTTCAAAACAATTTAAAATCCAATATAATCTACATCAGGGTTTAAAAACCCATTTCCAAATCAATAAAATATGTTTTTAAAGAAAAACTAATTTAAAAACATTTTCCTCTCAAATTTATTTTTTTAAAAAACACATATCAATTCAAAAAAATTTGAAAACTTATGGAATTTACCAAGAAAAATAAGAAATTCATTATAATAACCCATTTTATTGAAATACCTATCTCAAAAAGGTATAAACCTATCTGCCTTATACAATAGTGATTCAAAACTATGAGATCAACTTTTTAAAGACAAGGCATGAAAATAAACTGAAAAGGATCAATATAAAACACTATATGATCATGAATCCAAACAGAGTGATTTGGAAGGGAGGTAATCACCCAAAATTGACTAGGGTGAGATTTGGATTAAGAAAGAAGAGATGAAGTCCAATAAAATAATAAATTACTCATGTTTCACCCAAAAATCCCAACTCAAGGAAATTACATGGTGTGTAATCCCATTACATGTGGTGTAATTTATGAAGCTCAAGTACACTGAAAAACACATTTCTTTTTTTATTAATGAGTGAATTTTTAAAATTATATATCGTGAAACTATTACATGGAGTTTAAATCATTCATGACCTATATAAGTTCATGGAACATATTAGTACATTATTATATGTTGGGTAACCCCCTTTAATGACTTGTAAATCCCCAATAGACTGTAAGAACTCTAGGTTTAGGAAGAAAAACTCAAAGACCCCACTCTGAGCATTCTATAAACTTGGGAAGAACCCTACTAAGTCTTTGACACATTTATATACAAAATCAATTAATTAAAATAAACATTAATCCTTGAAATTTAGTTAATTTTACCCATAAAAGGATATCCATCCTTGAGGATCCCATAGACTCACCCAAATAATAATGATAAACAAAGAGAATACAAGGGTGTACTTGAAAAGCATAAAGGGGAGTTATAATCTCCCCACCATAAATGATTTAAACCCCAAAAAATACATCTGATTCTTGGGATCATAAAAGGTTAATTCCTATACTACCTCATCAACAATTCCATATCCCATGTATTGTGGTTATGGCATCCTCACTGCTATATTACCCAAACTAGAGGAATCTTTTTACTGCATGACACCTTCTATCGATAATCTATAATATAAACTAGATTCTCAACCCAAGTGGTGTCGGTCTCAAGATCAATATCCTCCCATCCATTGATATGGGAAGGATCCATTACATTATTCCTCATCTAAGAAACATGAAACACATCATGGATAGATGTCAAACCATACAACTTGTCGAATCAATAGTCCACCTTTCCCAGTCATCAAATGATCTCAAAGGACCCCACAAACCTCAGTGCCAACATACCCTGCTTACCTACCTAAAAATGTATCATGGAATGTAAAAATAAAAGAAAGACCTAATCACTATCCTCAAAATCTAGTGTCAGACAATGTTGGTCTACATAAGATTTATGATGACTCTATGCCATGATCAATCTCTTCTAGATCAACTACACCATCTCCGCTGTCTCCTGAACAAAACTCTAATCAACTAAGGACCACTCTCCCAACTCTTCCCATCCCAAGGGAGATATAAATTGCCACCCATAAAAATCCTCAATGGGAACCATATTAATTAGGATCTGATAACTATTATTATATGAAAACATGACCAGAGGAAAATTATTTTCCCAAGATCCTATAAAATCAATCACACAATCTAAGAGAATATCCTCAAGAACCTAGATATTCATCTCTAACTATCCATCCTTATGCATATCATAATCCATGATTAATCTAATATGGGAACGCATCACCTCCTATAAACCATTAAAAAACCTAGATATGAACCTTGGTCCCTTATCAGATACAACCATACAAGGAATCAGATGAAGTCTCACAATCTCTCAGACATACAAGTCCCTAATATATTCCTCCATTGTCATCTCCTTGATAGTGAGAAAATATCTAGATTTTATAAGTCCATCAATGATCACCCAAATATCATCCTTCTTATAAGGACTATATAGAAAAACAACGATGAAATCCATGGAAATATCATCCCATTTCCACATATGAATGGGAAAGGTATACAAAAAACCCACAGGTCTCCAGTGATCTACATTAATTATCTTAAGAGTAAGACCCTATGATAAAAAATCCGAAATTTACCACCTTATCCCCTTACATCAATATTGGTGTGTCAAGTCATGATACATATTAGTATCCATAAGGTAAGAAAACCAACAAGACCAGTGTCCACTATTGATAAACTCCTGCCTCAAGGAAAATAGAATAACCGACCTACCGTGAAACAAATGTGCCACTGGGAGGCCCAGACCACTCACCAGAGGTCTTCCCACTATAAAGGCTTTCACTAATGCATTGTAACTTGGTTTTTTTCTCCTTCTTGATCTGAAATCGCTAATCCAATGATGATTCATCTTCTATTAAATCCAAGAATGCTTATCCACTGACCTATTCCACTCACAATCTCATCTCAGCAAAAAAACGCATCAGAGACCACTCATAAATCGATTCCTCCATTGATTGTGTTAGTAATTTTTTTCTAAATGCATCAGTAACCATATTTCCTATCCTACTATTTTATTCAATATGAATGTTAATTTTTTTAATATACTCTACCAAGTGACTCTATCACATTTTTAGATCATTAAAAGTAAAAATATATTTCAAGATATTATGATCAAAATACACTATAAACCACTCCCCAAAGAGGCAGTGCCACCAAAATTTTGAAAGAATGAATAATAGCTACCAACAGAATATCATTGGTAGGGTAATACTACTTATGTAGTAATAAATAGAGTGATCCATGGGACACCACCTATTTACCCTACATCAATACACATACCTAACCTGTACCAGAAGCATCGTAGAAAACATCATAACCCGAACGTAGTTATGGAAGAATCAAAACTGGTGCTAAAGTCAACCTCATTTTCATTTCCTCAAAAGTTAACTAAAGCTTTTCATTCCACCCAAACATTATTCTATTACAGGTTAAATAAGTCATTAAGGATGAAATATTAGAGAAATACTAAACAAACCGTCTATAGTAACTAGCAAAACCCAAGATTCTCTAAATATCAAATATATTTCTAGGTTTCTCCATGAAAATTACTGCCTATATATTTTCAAGATCCACTGAGATTCCCTTCTTAGATATCACATGCCCCCAAAATTTTACCTCCCAATTCTAGTACTCATGTTTGGAGATCTTACCATACAAAATATGTATCTTCAAGGTTCAATGAATGATATCCAAAAGGACCCTGTGCCCCTCCTCTGACTTGGATTACACTAAAATATCATCCACAAACACAAAAATAAAATAGTCTAAGAACAGATGAAATATCCAGTTCATCAAATCCATAAACAAAATAGGAGCATTAGTTAGACCGAATGGAATAACTATAAAGTAAAAGGTGTCTATACTAGCTCCTAAATTCTATCTTAGGTATATCCTCTTCTCTAAAACTCAATCGGTGGTTCCCTAACTACAAGTTAATCTTTGAAAACCAACATGCCCCTCTAAGCTGGTCAAAGGATCATCAAACCAAGGAAAATGATATTTTTTTCTTAAAGGTCACCCAATTTAAATTCCGATAGTAAATATAAATTTTGAGGCTCACATATTCCTTTTTAGAAAATATGAAAAGAAAATTCCACAGTGACATTCTAGGAAGAATAAATCCATTAGCCTCTATGTTTTCATGTTGGACCTTAAGTTCCTCCAACTCAGTAGGTTCCCTTAAAAAAGATAAATTATAAAGGGGAATCATACCAGGAAGAAGGTCAACAGTAAACTCACCCTCTCTATAGGGAGTTAAACTAGAAAAATTATCTAAAAATACCTTGGGGCTCACACTCACTACTGTAAGAAGTCAACCACCCATGAAAGGGTCAACTACATCAAGAAACATCTCTAAAAAATAACATGATATTACCACCACATAAGGAACAATAAGCCCGTACCATTCTGATATAGAGTTCCACTCACCTTGAAATACATGAGTGACCCCACTAGTAGATAATAACTATACCTATTGGTAATAAAAATATATCTAGGTATTATCACTATTCTCCCAAACTATACTGATAATCCAGTTGAAGATGTCCAGATCAAGCACCAAGAAGTCCCATTCTACCTCAAAATTAGTTATCATCACCCAATATGTGGGACACTTGAAACCTTTTTTGTGCGTCTTTCCCAAAGGTATGGAAATATCCAACAAGTATGGATTAAGTTCCAAATTAAAGACCAACAAATAAACTAACTTTGATTCTATAAAATAATGAGTAGAACCTGTATCGAACAAAGATTGCTCTATAGAAGATGAAATAAACAATGTACCTATAATAGTAGTTTGACCTACTTAAGATTCATCTTTCACATACCTAGTCACATAAATATGTCTTATTTAGCCTCATGAACATCCCCCTTAGCTAGGGTATTTGACCCACCACCCTTTTAAGAATTAGTATGAACCTGAAGACCCTTGGTGAGAGTTGGTCCTGCCTTACTACCCAGGGGCATCCTTTCATTGAAACACTTCAAATGGACCAATAATCTATAATGATGAAAAGTCAGAGGAGCCTCCATATAGTTAGGAAAAGTATGACTGGACTACCCACACTGATAACAAAGAATTTTCTATAGTCCCGATGAATCCCCTAAATTTGGCCTTGTATAGAACTATCCACCCTTACATTTCCTTTTTTGGACAGAAGATAAAATTTGTCTAACAATTGTACCCACTAAAGCTCCACCCAAACCTATCTTCCCTGCTTTGTTTGTCTTAGCTAAAGATTCTTTATCAACTACCTCCATAATGGTTAGAAGGAACATGATAATAGACATCGACCTGATATCAGGCCTCAGTCATAACTCAAGAATCCAATCCATTATGTACATGTTAGAGAAAATCTATATTTCTAGATGCACTAGATCAAAAAAATGGTAGAATAATCCAGAACAGTACACCCCCTACTCCAAGATCATAAACTCCCTTGTATTTTCCACACATAACATATTAGGGTAAAATTGTTGATTAAATATTTTTTTGAAAGAATCCCAGGTAAGGTCCTCATGAAACATAGCTTGAACAACAGAGTCCCACCATATCCTCTATGGTTCATCAAGAAGGTACATGAAAAAAACCACCTACGAGCCATTAAGAGTATTTAAGAAATTAAAGATACTCTCAATCTTTTCAATCCACTCCACAAATTCCTACGGTCTATTGTCACCATAGAATATGGGTGGATTCTTCTTATTTAACTCAAATCCATGATCCACCACACATTAGGGGTTCCTGAAACCCACTTGATCTAGAGTCTGAATAGTTAGGATTACACCATCTACCAAAGAAGGGTCCACTGGGGAATTTTCCTAGGGAACCAATCTCACAGACTCCTCTATTTGATCTTGAATATCACTTCTTGGTGTACTTTTCTAATAAAAGCAATACAATAATAAATTAGATCATGAAAAAAAATTCTAAAATCTTATGAAAACTTTTAAAATTCAAATCAATGATTTAAAACAACACAAATTTAAAGCAACTAAAAATTACATCAATGAAATATTTTTAAAAAATTAATAGTTAAATTTAAATAAACTTCCCATATAGTTCATTAAAATGAACCCAAACCCCAAGTCTTTAAACTAGTAAAAAATTCCCTGACCAACCATTGTAAATTGGGTTCAGTCACAGGAGTGAGATGGCTATACCCCTTTTATGTACTTACTATATAAATTTCAATGGTCCTAAATCATGTCCACCCAAGATAAAAACCAAACTCAGGTACTACTAACACACATAATCATGATAATTACATCTGATACTAATTTGTAAAAGAATAACCTAGGTAAACCAAACCATACACTTGATCCAGCCATCACATGGTGAGGGAAAGAAATAAAATAGAAAAAGGATTTTATATAAAAAACAAGACTTACAACAAGAGTACTAAGTGGAAGAAATAGATACAACTAGATCCCTACAATCAGACCCAATCAAGATAAACCGAAAAGTATGAATAAATAAATACCAAAAAATCTTCATGTGACAAATAGTCACCTCCAAAACCATCCTAAATGGAAGGAAAATGCCAATAAAGAATATAATATGATAAAAATTGTCCTTCCCATTAGCTATATCATGAAATACAACATCTAAAACTACCTAAGGGAAAATGTAGGGTGTGAGAACAAAGCCTAGTAGGATATGACCACAAAATATATAGAGGGTCTAATATCAAGAATTGAACAATTCTAGATTTAAAAAAATAGTCTTACAAAGAATTTTCATAAATCAAATTTATTTTTAAATCATTTTCAATTTGGTTTTGATAAGAGAATTTAATAATATCAAACCATAAATATGAGAATTACAAGTGATAAAATAGGAAAACATATCCATACCTTAAGAGGTAAGAAAGTAAACACATATCCCTGAAATATCCTATCATGTTAAGATATGTGATACTACCTCATATAAAAACCAGTGAGCAACAATACATTATAGAAACAATCATGTTATAAATAATCATAAATGATAAAGAACCTCATATTAGGCCCTAGACTATAAGACAATGTGTATGAAACACTGAAGAGTCTAAATTGTCGTATTGTTGGATCCAACCAATATTGAGTCTTGCTATAGTCCATCGATATCAAGAAAGGTTACCTCCTAGTGGTTCCACACAAAATAATGCTACTCATGTAAATTTCTTGATGCGCACAAGGTTCATAATGTTCCAATTTTAAAAATATATTTGAAAACCATGATATAGATTTTATAAAACATTTTTAAAGACAATCCAAACCGCTTTAGTGGTTAAAAAACCATTTCAAAATAAAAAAATACATTTTCAAAGAAAAAACTATTTAAAAACATTTTCCTTTACAATAAATCATTTTAAAAACACATATCACTTCAAATCAATGAACAACCCAAAGTAATATACCAAGCATGATAAGAGATTCATTGCATTAACCCATTGCATATAAACAACTACCTTAAAATGGTATAAACCTAGCTATATTCAAAAATGGTGATTGAAAACCATGAGATTGGACTTCTAAAGGTATGGTGTGATAAGAAAATGAAAAGGATCGATAGAAAACACTCTAAGATCATGAATATGAACCATAAATATAGCCAAAATATTTTCTATGTAGAGACCCAAAGCTTGACATACATGGACATTACATTACTTTTGCGGAATACTTAGTACATGACAAAAACAGACACACAAGGACCGTAATAGTTTAGTGTCTTTGGAATCTTGGAACGTAATATTCTAATCATGGTGAAAGATCTTTAACATCTCCCATAAAGATCTTACCCTTTTTTTTCATACCTAAAACCTTTATTTATATCCTAGGTAAAATAAAACAAAAAAGGGTGAGCTCGAATGCTCAGTAAGGGTATGCACGAAGAAAATAAAACGAACCATATAAATTAGAACATAAAAACATGAACATAATGTTTAAACATAGAAATCTTGAGAAATGACATAAAACATGGAAGTACGTAAGGAATAGATCAAAATAGAACATCAATAATGATAAAATAGCTTGTAAATAAAACTTGTAATTGTGGAAAAACATTAAGAACATGATATGATTTCCATAGTAGCCAATTCATTACTGCCAAGACCATCTTAGTGGACAAAGTCCCTTTCTGAATCGAGTTCACTCCTCGTTCCAGTCCTGTATTACTAAACCGGATTAACTTACCATTCCATCTATGTCTATCTCATGAGATATAAATCTTTACCCAATTCATTGGAGGGAGATATAGGTCCCACCCATATCATAATGAAATCATTCTTACTTGTGCCCCAAAATAAACATACATCATTCATAATAACCGAACGAATAAAATGGGTTTCATAAATATTATCCCATCATCACATAATCCATATAAAATAAATGGATATCATTTCATAATAAGAAAAGTGAAACATGTAAATCATAGAGACATTATACATGAAACATACACATATGAAATAATGTCATCTTATATGGAAAAAATAGTTTTGATAAAACACTTGAAATGAATTCTTGAGGGAAATATCCTTTCTTCTTCAAAATCATTTTCTTTTCACAAAATGTCATGAAATTTTAAAAGAAAAGGATTTTGTTGAAAATAGTCATGAAATATTTTGGAGGAAGATTCATGAAAATAAGGCTTTATAAAACTGTAAAAAATATTCTTTAATGCCGTATAAGTTAAAAAAACATTCTTCTCGTACTTTTGCCGGAAAATTCAAAAAAGTACCTCGTAACGTAAAAAAAAGATAGTATTATTACATACCATGTAGTAAAAGTCAAAATGGGTAAAAATTAAATTAAACATAAATAAAAACACTTTTAGAAAACATGTACATGGATGATAACAATAACCCTAGTAAATACATACGTATAAGCAATCTCGGATAAAAATGAGATTTGCAAAATTATCCCTTACCTTAGGTACGATATGATTCATATGTATCCAAAACTCCTGTATAATGATTTAAATAATGTCATTGACTTATTACAGAATCACATTCATTGTTATTATATCATATATGGTTCACTTATGACTTTATATTACCCGTTCTTTTGTAAGTTCCATGTTAAAGCAGCGTTTTGGGTAAAATCATTTTATTTATCGTACATGTTTGGACTTGTTGTTCTTGATATTATTACTTATATCCTGATTTTATTAATTAAAGAATGTAAAACATGATTTATATGTAATATATATTCAGCCTATACATATATATATGGTAGATCGATAAATGGAATGAAATACACCGTTCATGGAGACGGTAGGTCGTACGTAAGCATGAACGCTATTTTCGTTTCCTTATTGAATTGAATGGAATTAAGTAGATGACATACATATATATATACATAAATCCAGTATCATTATTATGTCATATATTTAATTATTACTTATTATATATACTTTATAATCATTCAAGAATGGTTAACATGGATAATGAATCTCATCACGTCGTGGAGACGGTAGTCCGTACGTACGCACGAGCGATGATATCATTCCCATGATCGTGAACTTTTATTCAAGTGTATGTATAATATTTCAGAATCAATATCACTTTACAATAATCATATATAGTTATTTATTTTCACCATTATACCCATCCAACTAAGGTGGTGGTCGAAAACAGATTACACCACGACGTGGAGACGGTATTCCGTACGTACGCACGCACGGTGATTTCGTTTTCCGTAGGATGTATAGATGGTGAAATAGTGTTGTTTCATAATTATAATGACATATCCATATATTAGTGACAATGATGTTATTACTTCATAATTAAACAACTAAATAAGAAGAAGTAGAATAAGAAATAAAGTTGAAAGAATCGATAACGGACATTACCTCTTATTTGAAGTGCCTCTTCTTAACCTCCTCTTAGGGCACTAAAGATGGTCTTTTAAGAAGAACAGAACCTCTAGGATGTTTCTAGGGAAGTAGAGAAGAGAAATTTTCAGGGTTTGGCCGAGCATCAAGGCTCAAAATGGTGTGAAGAGAAGAGGGAAGGGGTGCCCTTTTATAAGGAAGGAGAGGGGCACCTTTGGAAAAACTAAAAATATTATTTTATTATAAAGTCATATTCGGTTTTTAATAGCTCAAAATTGATTTATTTAGAAGCTAATGTGGGTATGGGTCGGAAGCCTCTCATCCAATATAATTTAGACAAGTTTAGGTTTCTATTTTAATCTTATCATTTATATTTAACTTTAAGTTAAATAATTTTACTTTTACAGTTTCTTCTTGTTTTCTTACACTATAAGGTTAATAAACATACTATAACAATCAAAAAGAACAAAAAGTTGTTTATTATTAATATATATAACCTTATCTAAGTCATTTGGCCGAATTTATATTTTTATGAATAAAAGAATAATTAATAATATAATATTTGTTTTAAAAACTATTTTATTTCAATTTTGACACTATTTGGTAATTGATTTTTTTGAAAATCATAACAGAATGATTAGTTAGAAAAAAGTTAATTAAATCAATACTAACATTTAATATTAACCTATAAAATTAGTGTAATTCATAAAAAGTCTCAAATTACATTTATTTGGGTATTTATAATATCAATTATTTTAATATTTCATTATTTAGGTAATTACTGCATCACCATTGTGTCATAAATAACTTATATTATTTAATGTCTAAAAATTATAAATAAAATACCATTAGGTAGGAAATATTTTTATATTTCTAATTAATATTTATATTCTAATTTATCTTATGCATAACCCTATATTAAAAATTAATTAGTTATTAAACATTGATTTTAACTATTTTAACCCTTCTTTAAATAAATTAATAATAAATGTCCTAATCTAATCCAAGTGGACCTAAATGGTAATATTTTATTCCTAAGGTTGTTTTTGGTCTAAATATACTTATACAATAGAATTAGGACATGTTTTAGGGTAATATTAATATCATTTTTACCCTTAATTACCCTATTTACTTTTAACCGTGGTAAATAAAAGTAAAAAGTTACTATTCACCAAAAATTATTTTCATCTCATTGAACCACATTTTAGTCCTTGATATTAACCGTGTCTCTCGGATTTTCTAAATTCAATTCAAAAAAGTGGTAAAATTTCATTTAAATGAAAAATTCTGTTTTTTAACTACCACTAAGTGGTTTCACTGTTCATCGAAAATTGAAGTTTTTCAGAAAAATACCAAAAATTCAGCCTAAGAATTATTTGATATTCTGAATTCAAATTTGATGTCTATTTTTCCAAATTCAAAACATATAAGGGGCATTAATTAATTTTGAAATTAATTCCCGTTATCAAAACAAATAGTGTGTTTTTAAGAAACAAAAACTATCAAAAGATTGATACTTGTTTATATCCAATTTCAAAGTGAAATTAATTCCAATGAACAATATTGGATTAAATGGTAAAAATATATTCTAATTACACTTTAAAACCAATTAAAAATATAATCTAACCATATAAATTATTGTGATGAAAAAAGTTGTTTTTAATTAAAATATAGTGTGTTTTTACTATTCATTAAAATATTAAAGTTATCAGAATAATATGAAAAATTTATCCAAAGTAAATTTTTATATCCTGATTTCAAACAAGAATTTTATTTTGTCAATTTGAACTTATAGACATGTCAAAAACAATATTTAATGTGGGTGCGCCATCAAAAGGCGGGAAAACTGCAATTTTTTTAAAATACATATTTTACATGAAAAATTTATTTTGTTCTCATACTATATTCTAGAAAATGTGAAAGATGAATAATAATGTTATAAAATTCAAAAATGTTGTTAATTATATTCATAATGGCTAGTCCATAATAATATTATAACAATGTATCGTTGTTTAGTGAAACCCGGTATTGCGTACTACACCCGCTATCTAGGTAGGTCGCGATTGCGTGTAATGCAAGCCAAGAATAGTGTTGCGTATACTGCAAGCTAATGCAATGTTGCGTATAGTACAAGATAATCTTGATGTAGTGTATAATATAAGATCCAAGAAATTAA
The DNA here is from genome assembly GCA_963277665.1 of Viscum album. Classification (NCBI taxonomy): domain Eukaryota; kingdom Viridiplantae; phylum Streptophyta; class Magnoliopsida; order Santalales; family Viscaceae; genus Viscum; species Viscum album. The sequence goes on along the minus strand of OY728120.1, from coordinate 1,974,541,195 downwards.
AAATAATATATCTCATAAAATCTTGGGGTGTTACATTCTACCCCCCTTAAAATGTATTTCTTCCTCAAAATTCATCGGGGTTATAAATCGTTTACTATTTATAGAAACCCACATCATAAAAAGGAATACTAAAACTTAATTTTAAAAACTAAAGTATGAAATGTAATGATTACCCAAAGTAACTCATCCCTGGGTCTCCATATAGGAGAACATAGGAGAAAATATGGATATGGAAGAAAAATATAACCATCTAGTTCTGATGGAGAGTGGTAGAGAACATGGCTATGAAAAAGCCATCAATCACAAATCCATAAATTTGTTATGATCTAAGGTACCATCTGATTCATCGAATATAAGAGCACTAAGAAAACATTTTTGGTTTTCAATATCATTTCCCTAATATTGAAAAATTTGAATTAGAAGAAATACTTTCTTGATTTTGGTACAATCTCACTGTTGTTTGTGCTTTGAACAATTTCCAATTCATCTCTTAAAGAAATGAAGTTGAATTTGTTATTCGTGAAGTGTTAACAGATCATGTGATAGAATTATGGGTCATTCCATCTTTTTCAAACAAAAGTTTAGCAAAAGTTATCAAATATATATAAGTCCATCTATGGTGAGGTTAATCATATACGATTCCAAAAATGAACTTATACTTCATATATCATACCGATTAATAAAATAAAACTAGTTTTTACTAACCAAGGACTTCCTGTAGGTCAATGGTAGGCGATAAAGGCCAGTCGTACTTCGGTTGTGGGTTCGATTCCCACAGCCTTGTCCGACGCGATGGGCTATCGCCCATCTTGCAGGTTGTCCTTTTTCTAAAAATACATTACTATAACTTCCCATCAATAATATAGAAAAAAGTTCTATCATTAAACAATACTAACTTATGTCCAACATAATCCATTCCAATCTTTAGGCTTATCTAAAATACTTCGGTCCAATCTCATAGTATAAATAAAATGATTACTTGAAATGTCACATAACAATCACGTGAATGCCATCATTTATCCCCCATATATCATAAGATATATCTTGTTGGCCAAATTAAAAAAATGTGAATACCTTAATAATGTATTCTCTTGAAGAATTAATACCCATTGAACCTTAGTGAAAACATGAATGTTGTTAAATTTTAACACTTTCCACATACCAAAATCCCAAAAATTCTATATACTCAAAACATAATATCACTTAGTCCTTATATCAGTCATGAGCTCATGAATATAATCAAACCTTTCATTATCTTCTTATCCCTTCATTATGCGCATATCATCTACTTTCCAAAAATATCTGAATAACCTTTCATGGTTACCGGTACCATTCAACATATACTTTCAAATAGTTTAGGAAAAACAATAGTGTAACAATCCTTAGATGATTATTTATTCCATAATACCATTAACTATACAACATAACTCTTGATAAAAATAAAATCATTCCACTACCTTCTTAAAAAACTGACTGAGCTTCAACACTTTTTTCATCTCATATATCATTTGTAGTCTCCTCATCATCATCCACATAAATACTACCCATATAACCATGCTGATTCTCTTCATGAGATTTTCCCTTAGGACATTGGTTTTCATAGTGCCCATAAATTCCACATTTAAAACATTTAACCATTGTTGATGTCTTAGAAATACCATTATCGTTGTCCATGGTGTTAACTAAACCTTTTCCTTTGAAATTAATGGCTTTGTGTCCTTTTTTTCCACACCCAAAGCATCTTCCAGTTCCTTTGAAACATTCTCCCTGATACCTCTTCCCACATGATTTACATGAGGAAAATTGAACTTTATTTCCTCTATGATCATCATGATAATCCATATTTCTCTTATTAGCTGAGTCAGGAAACTTACCAAAGTTGAGATTATTTATCATATTTTGAGATTGCTGATTAGGCATAATAATGATATGTGGAACTCCAGATCCAATTTCATTTGAGAAACCAAATGAAATTGGATCTGGAGTTCCACATATCGTTATTATGCCTAATCAGCAATCTCAAAATATGATAAATAATCAAAACATTGGTAATTTTCCTCTATGATCATCATGAAACTCCATCTTTCTCTTAGTAGATGAGTCAGGAAACTTACCAAAGTTGAGATTATTTATCATATTTTGAGATTGCTGATTAGGCATAATAATGATATGTGGAACTCCAGATCCAATTTCATCTGAGAAACCAAATGAAATTGGATCTGGAGTTCCAAATATAGTTATTATGCCTAATCAACAATCTCAAAATATGATAAATAATCTCAACTTTGGTAAGTTTCCTCTATGATCATCATGAAACTCCATCTTTATCTTATTAGTTGAGTCAGGAAACTTACCAAATTTGAGAATATTTATCATATTTTGAGATTGCTGATTAGGCATAATAACGATATGTGGAACTCCAGATCCAATTTCATTTGGTTTATCAGGAAGAATATCATTCCTTTATCCATCATATCCTCCATTATCGTGAATATTCCTATTTCTATCCATATTCTAAAACCCAAAAAAAATAGTGTGAGAGGAAAAAATCATGCTAGGAAAACAACATAATAAAGGGGGAGAACCTTCAATATCTAACATCTTAGGTTTAATTCTAATATATTTAGTGAAATTCTAGGACTATAACCTATACGTATACTTAACATTAGGGACATACCTAGACATACCTTAGAAATATCTCTATGGATCTCACTAAAGTTTTCGCATCCTAGTTTCCAAAGGTTAACTAAACCTTTCCTCTGATACCAACTATGACGGTCTGGAATTACTTCCGATGGAATATAATTGATACCTGTCAGGGCACTCCATGGGTGGATACACCCCCTGGGCGGGACACACCACCATCCCCAGTGGCAGCCATTTCCTCATGAAGCCCTTGGGCGGAGAGCCATGCTTCGTCCAATGCTCACATGTGAGAGTTCCCAAAGATCAGATTCATTCCTACCTCCTTTGCCTCTGATACCAACTGTAGAGACCCAAATCTTGACGTACATGGACATTACATTACTTTTGCGGAATACTTAGTACATAACAAAAACAAACACACAAGGACCATAATAGTTTAGTGTCTTTGGAAACTTGGAACGTAATCTTCTAATCGTGGTGAAAGATCTTCAACATCTCCCATAAAGTTCTTCCCTTTTTTTTCTTACCTAAAACCTTTCTTTATATCCTTGGGAAAATAAAACATAAAAAAGGGTGAGCTCAAATGATCAATAAGGGTAAGCATGGATAAAATAAAACAAACCATATACATTTGAACATAAAAACATGAACATAATGTTTAAACATCGAAATCTTGAGCAATGACATAAAACATGGCAGTACATAAGGCATAGATCAAAATAGAACATCAATCATGATAAAATATCTTGTAAATAAAACTTGTAATTGTGGAAAAACATTAATCACATGATATGATTTCCATAATATCCAAGGAATTTTATACAAGACCATCTTAGGGACAAAATCCCTTTCGGAATCGAGTTCACTCCTCGTTCCAGTCCTGTATTACTGAACTAGATTAACTTACCATTCCAGACATGTCTATATCATGTGATATAAATCTTTACCCAATGCATTGGAGGGAGATATAGGTCCCACCCATCTCATAATGAAACCATTCTTACTTGTGCCACAAAATAAACATACATCATTCATAATAACCCAACGAATAAAATGGGATTCATAAACATCATCCCATCATCACATAATCCATATAAAATAAATGGATATCATTCAATAATAAGAAAATTGAAACCATGTAAATCATAGAGAAATTATACATGAAACATACACATATGAAATAATGTCATCTTAGATTGAAAAAATGGTTTTGATAAAACACTTGAAATGAATTCCTGAGTAAAATATCCTTTCTTCTTCAAAATCATTTTCTTTTCACAAAATGTCATGAAATTTTATAAGAAAAGGATTTTGTTGAAAATAGTCATGAAATCTTTTGGAGTAAGCTTCATGAAAATAAGGTTTTATAAAACCATAAAAAATATCCTTTCATGCTGTATAAGTTAAAAAAACATTCTTCTCGTACTTTTGCTGGAAAAGTCAAAAAAGTAACTCATAACATAGACAAAAGAAAGTTTCCTTAAATACCATATAGTAAAAGTCAAAATGGGTAAAAATGACATTAAACATACATAAAAACACTTTTAGAAAACATGCACATGGATGATAACAATAACCCCAGTAAATACTTACGTATAAGTAATCTCGGATAAAAATGAGATTTACAAAATTATCCCTTACCTTAGGTACGATATGCTTCGTACATATCCGAACCTCCTGTATACAGATTTAAATAATGTCATTGAATTATTAAAGAATCACATTCATTGTTATTATATCATATATGGTTCACTTATGACTTTATATTACCCGTTCTTTTGTAAGTTCCATGTTAAAGTAGCGTTTTGGGTAAAATCATTGTATTTATCGTACATGTTTGGACTTGTTGTTCTTGATATTATTACTTATATCCTTATTTTATTAATTACAGAATGTAAAAAATGATTTATATGTAATATATATTCAGTATATACATATATATATATGATAGATCGATAAATGGAATGAAATACACCGTTCATGGAGACGGAAGGCCGTACGTACGCATGGACACTGTTTTCATTTCCTTATTGAATTGAATGGAATTAAGTAGATGAAATACATATATATATACATAAATCTAGTATCATTATTATGTCATATATTTCAGGATTACTTATTATATATACTTTATAATCATTCATGAATGGTTAACATGGAGAATGAATCTCATCGCGTCGTGGAGATGGTAGTCCGTACGTACGCACAAATGATGATATCATTCCCATGATCGTGGAATTTTATTGAAGTGTATGTATAATATTTCAGAATCAATATCACTTTACAATAATCATATATAGTTATTTATTTACACCATTATACCCATTCGAGTAATGTGGTGGTCGAAAACAGATTACACCACTGCGTGGAGACGGTATTCCGTATGTACGCACGTGCGGTGATTTTGTTTTCCGTAGGATGGATAGATGGTGAAATAGAGTTAGTTCATACTTATAATAACATATAATTATATTAGTGACACTTATTTTATTACTTCATAATGGAACAACTAAATAAGAAGAAGTAGAAGAAGAAATAAAGTTGAAAGAATCGGTAACAGATATTACCTCTTTTTTGGAGCACCTCTTCTTAACCTCCTCTTAGGGAACTAAATATGGTCTTTTAAGAAGACCAGAACCTCTAGGATGTTTCTAGGGAAGTGTAGAAGAGAAACTGGCAGGGGTTGGCCGAGAATCAAGGCTCAAAATGGTGGGAATAGAAGAGGGAAGGGGTTCCCTTTTATAAGGGAGGAGAGGGGCACCTTTGAAAAAACTAAAAATATTATTTTATTATAAAGTCATGTTCAGTTTTTAATATCTCCAAATTGATTTATTTAGAAGATAAGGTAGAGATGGGTCGAAATCATCTCATAAAATAGAATTTAGAAAAGTTTAGTTTTCTATTTTAACCTTATCATTTAGATTTAACTTTAAGTTAAATAATTTTACTTTTACCGTGTCTTACTGTTTTCTTACACTATAAGGTTAATAAACTTACTATAACAAGCCAAAAGAACCCCAAGTTGTTTATTATTAATATATATAATTTTATCTAAGTAATTTTGCCAAACCTTATATTTTTAGGAATAAAAGAACAATTAATAATATAATATTTTTTTAAAAACTATTTTATGTCAATTTTGACACTATTTGGTAATTGATTTTTGTGAAAATCATAAAAGAATTATTAGTTCAAAAAAAGTTAATTAAATCAATAATAACATGTCATAGTAACCTATAAAATTAGTTTTATTCATAAAAAGTATCAAATTACATTTATTTGGGTATTTATAATATCAATTATTTTAATATTGCATTATTTAGGTAATTACTGCATCACCATTGTGTCATAAATAACTTATATTATTTAATGTCTAAAAATTATAAATAAAATAACATTAGGTAGGAAATATTTTTATATTTCTAATTAATATTTATAGTCGAATTTATATTATGTATAACCCTATATTAAAAATTAATTAGTTATTAAACTTTGATTTTAACTATTTTAACCCTTCTTTAAATAAATTAATAATAAATGTCATAATCTAATCCAAGTGGACCTAAATGGTCATATTTTATTCCTAAGGTTGTTTTTGGTCGAATTATACTTATCCAATAGAATTAGGAAATGTTTTAGGGTAACATTAATATCATTTTTACACTTAATGACCCTATTTACTTTTAACCGTGGTAAATAAAAGTAAAAAGTTACTATTCACCGAAAATTATTTTCATCTCATTGAACCAAATTTTAGTCCTTGATATTAAACATGTCTCTCGGATTTTTGAAATTCAATTCACAGAAGTGGTAAAATTTCATTTAAATGAAAAAGTCAGTTTTTTAACTACCACTAAGTGGTTTCACTATTCATCGAAAATTGACGTTTTTCAGAAAAATACCAAAAATTCTGCCTAAGAATTATTTGATATTCCAAATTCAAAATTTATGTCTATTTTTCCAAAATCAAAAAATAGAATTGGAATTAATTAATTTTAAAATTAATTCCCGTTATCAAAACAAATAGCGTGTTTTTAAGAAACAAAAACCATCAAAAGATTGATACTTGTTTATATCCAATTTCGAAGTGAAATTAATTCCAATGAACAACATTGGATTAAATGGTAAAAATATATTATAATTACACTTTAAAACCAATTAAAAATATAATCTAACCATATAAATTATTATGATGAAAAAAGTTTTTTTTAATTAAAATATAGTATGTTTTTACTATTCATTAAAATATGAAAGTTATCAGAATAATATGAAAAATTTATCCAAAGTAAATTTTTATATCCTGATTCCAAAGAATAATTTTATTTTTTCAATTTGAACTTATATACATTTCAAAAACAAGATTTAAGGTGGGTGCGCCATCAAAAGGCGGGAAAACTGCAATTTTTTAAAAATACATATTTTACACGAAAAATTTATTTTTTTCTCATACTATATTCTAGAAAATGTGTAAGATGAATAATAATGTTATAAAATTAAAAAATTTAGTTAATACCATTCATAACTGCTAGTCTATAATAATATTATAAAAATGTATCATTGATTAGTGAAACCCGGTATTGCGTACTACACACGCTATCTAGGTAGGTCGAGATTGCGTGTAATACAAGCCAAGAATAGTGTTGCGTATACTGCAAGCTAATGCGATGTTTCATATAGTACAAGCTAATATTGGGGTAGTTTATAATAGAAGATCAAAGAAATTAAAAATAATATATCTCATTAAATCTCGGGGTGTTACATTCTACGACCAAAGGATGGAAGAACTAGAAGTATTACATACATAGAGAGGTGAATTGTAATAACCTTGATGAACAATCACTGAATGAAATGATCCAAAAGGGATAAAATCACCCAAAATTACCTAGGGTGAGCTTTGGGTAGATAGTGAAGGGATATATCCAAAATTAAATAATAAATCACTGATGCATCACCCTAAAATCCCAACTCTCGATGATTAAATAGTGTGTAATCCCATTACATGACATTTAATCCATGAAGCTCAAGTACTCTGAAAAACGTGTCAAATTTTTATTAAAAATGTATTTTAGACCATTACACATCGTGAACCTATTACATAGATTGTAAATCATTCATTCCCTATATCATTTCACAATATCTGTTAGGCCATGATTACACTTCATGTAACCCACTTACATGGTGTGTAAATCCCCAATAGTTTACCGAAACTCCAGGTTTATGCAGAAAAACTCAATGACCTGACTTCGATTGTTCTACAAAAATGGGAATAACCCTAATAAGTCTTTAACACATTTATATCTAGACTCCATTAATTTAAATAAAATTAAACCACTAAAATTGAGTTTATTTCCACTAGAAAAGTCTCTATATCACTGAAAATCCTAAACACACAAACAAACAACAAAGATAAACAAAGTAAAAACATGAGAGTACTTGAAAATCATAAAAGTGTGTTATGACATAACCCCATGAAAAAAATCATAACCTAACTCAAAATTCACATTCTCATAATTTTATAATAAATGTGAAGTTGATGAATTTTTCCATGACCTATGAAATAATGGCATGACCCATGCTTACTTCTCTACCTCCAATATTTCTCTTCCTTTTGTAGGTATAGGTTATAAGAAAACACCCATTACCTATATATTTCTGTCATGATGATTATTTTTTATAATCTTAGTCCTTAAAATTCAATTTTTGGTAAATATTATCAAATAAAAATAAAAACACAAAAGTTAATCTCTAAAATTAAAATAAATTATCTATAAGCCTGGGAAAAATTAGTGAAACACTATAAACACAAAATCCTTCCACACTTAAACTATTTCACTCCAAGGAAAAAAACAAAAAAAAACATCCTTGGATAAATCAACCAAAAAACTACAATTTCAATAACTATTGATCCACTAACTAAAACAAATAATACCTCCTTTAAAATAAATTTTAAAAAATAGAAACTTATATGTTTTCCTTCTAAAAAAACTACCTTTATTCATGTTTAGTTGCGACATTCCTCATAATCACTATCAACACTCAAGGTTAATTTTTTTTCACATTTATTCTCAATTATCGAAAAAATAGTTCTTACCATTGTATTTAATTGAATGTCATATCTCAATTGATAAACATTAAAATATTTAATTAAATGATGAGTAATTATCATGGGGTTAAATTTTTTTTATGGTTTCAGGATGGTGTATTTTTTTGAATTCTTTTTAAATTTAGAGGGTCACATCTTGAAATATAATCATAAAAAATCAATGATTCCCTTAATAATCACTCCACCACACTTAAATTTTCTATTTTCCCCTAGAAAAAAATGAAACCTACTCAAATGATACCAAAAAAACAAATTTATAACCCAAATTCAATTTACATGGTTCATATAAAACTTCATAGATCCATAAGAAATGGGAAATTATATCTATAAACATCCCTAAAAATAAGGGTTACTGAGAAATCAATAACTATTTGTACTTAATCTTGAAACTAAAAAACTTATTCTTCTCTAAGAAATTTAGACACTTCAAATTATCTACTATGTAATTGGAATCATGTGACTAAACAAATCACAATACCTCATATAGTATTTTTATATTGAAATGATCATTCCCACACACTTGAGTTAGAAAATGTGGTTTAGAAAATAAGTCGGATATTATGATTTTTTAGTGACTATTATGGATGGTTCATATGTATTTTTGGCTATTACCTTAATCATTAAAATATATTTCATAAAATTTCAACAATTTTGGGAGAAAAATAAAAAAAATTTATAGAAGACATACCTTGTTATAAGATTATCTAATGAATAAGATGAAAATAGAGTGATGAAAAGGGACCAGATTCCCCTCAAGTTTGTAATATTTGATTTCAAATATAATGAATGTCAATATAAGTTCAAAAAATAAAAAAAAAATAGAAATAAATTCTCAGGTAAGTGAATATTTATTGACAATCATTTATTAATATATAAAATGGGTGAAATAATTTTAAGCATGTGTATGGTATTTACCAAATATATGAGTTCATGTTCTTTTATGGTTTAATACCATAATTGTTTTGTCTTACATGTGTATTATTTTTATTTTTTAAAGGGTTAATTAATTATACATATTTATATATATCTTATATTTTTTTAGTAATGAAGATAAATGATGAAAAATAAAAACACTAATTTTTTGAAAGAAATTATGTGATTCCTTCCATGATTTTTATTCATTCCTTTAAGCATAGTGGCTTACTCCATTTATGTATGTGATGGTGATCTATTGGACATCCCTCCATAAATTTGTGATGAAACGTCTCTGGTAGGTTGAATCGTGAGGAATAGTGTAGTTAACTATCATCAATCCTCTGTAACCATTTATATATCTAGTGGATATATCCTCTCAATATATGGATATTGTGAAAAATATCAGCCTTCATGGACTAAGATAGATAATCAATTTATGCTAGTCAAGGTGGAGGTAGTATCACCTGAATCATACTCACTATCTCAAAGAGGACAAGTGAGTAATCGGTTGATATTGGTGAAAACTATGTCTGTTGTTGAGGCTCCTCATGTTATTTTTTTCACCTATAGTGATGGAATATCCTTCCTCCTACCACTGATTTGGTTAGCTAGGGATAACTCTTTCCTTAAAACCTTAGTTTCAAATAAACTCCTCAACATTGACCACTTTCAAACCATTGGATCAAAATTATTTATCATTACTTCATATACCAACACCATGGTTATTCGAGTGAAAAACCCTCAAACTATGATGTGTCACTGATCAATTTCTCCTATAGAAAGAATGTTCTTTAAAATAAAAAAGGTAATGTTGACTGAGGTACCTTTCTCTCTGTACTTGAGAAATTAAATATATTTGTGTCCACTAAATCTGGTGTTATTCCCTTTTGGAAACATCATTATCTTCATGAGATAATAAAGGTATTAGTGTGTTGGTGATATGATTATACAGTTGTTGAAACCCTTGGTCAAATATAAATTTATTAACCTAGTATATATTCTAGTAGAATAATAATGTTTGTTCTCAAGGATTTATGGGGTTGGTTCTTTACTATACTAAAATCTTATTTTTTTAATGTTTACTTTTAATATCAAAGAAATATGGATAATGAAGTGTGTTTTTATTTGTTTTTATGTCTGTGATAATTAAAATAAACAATTATAAAATTTTGTATAAGTGTTAGTAGGGTAAGGGTTTAATCAATGATTAGGCAAATGCTGGTCCTTTACTATACTATTTAATGTAATAATACCTATTGATAATTCAATCAATACCATTCATAAATAACCACTCTCAACATGATTTTTGAGGCTTCATGAACTTTTTAAAATATACTAGGCACATTAATTATCACCTTATATATAGTTTCTAGTGATGGAAATGACACAATCATTGACAATACATCACCTTCATATATTCCTAATCATACATCATTTATCCCTCAATCCATGTGACTTTAATTTTATGAATCATAGACCGAGAGAAGGCAGACATAGTGACTTGGTTGATATTTGAATGAGGCTATGTAAATTTTATAGGAAAAGTGAGAATTATCTCCATAATTCTTGGGAATATCTACTGCTCAATCACAACAAAATCAAAACATAATAAAATGAGAGGGGGCCTGGGATTACCTTGAGACCTACACCATGGACCTATCCCTTGAGTTAGTACTCCATTATCATAGAGTTGAGAGATAAAAATTATAGAATGAAAAAAATAATCATAAATAAAAATCATAATATAAGGATGAATAGAATCTCACTTCATATAGAAATGAATTATAAATTAAAGATAAGGAGGAAAAGTGTTAGTGAGATCCTATGTGGGGGAATTCCTTTATCACTCACCCCACCCCGCTTTTTATAACTTATCCCAACCATCTCTTCTATAAATTTATTTTGAAAATAAAATTCCATGTTGATATCCCATGATTATAAATCCTTACTCATTTGAGAAGAATCAGACGATAATTACTTATCTACTTCATGGTATGGTGGAAGACGAGTGATTCTTGGTATGCTCACCTCAAGAATTGGAGAAAATTGATGCACACTAATGCTGTTCTAGAATTGAGTTCTGTACACTTAGGCTAGGAATGGGATTTGATCAGTTGGCTTCATAATTGGGTCTATTCTAGTTAGTCTTTAATGTGTCGGGGATGATCTTGTTCTTGGTCTTCAATGGAGTGGGATAGAACATGGAGGTTCATATTTGGTTAAGAATTTAATCGATCACATTTCAAGTGTTTCGCTTTAAACTCACAATCATAACATTGGGAAGGCATATAGGCCCCTTCCATATTTGAACACCTTACAAAAATATATATAAACATAAATTTATATAGGGATAGTGACATAGTCAGTTTAGGATTCTTTCATAGGATGGTTTGGGTGTCCACACATGAGTTTATTTGGGTGTGAATGATGTGCTAGACCAAGTTGATATTGGAGATCCTGGATAATGTGAATGGTGTGAGAGTTTGAGAATATCGCACATGGTGCATTTGGACCATGTTTGGGTTTTGTTACCTTGAATGTGGGTCTCAAAGGATTCTATATTAGAGGTTGTAAAATTCACAAGATAGTATCACTATCTTGGTTGTCAAACTTGGTCTCTTCAAGGATAGACATGGTAGGAATTTATATGTACAAGAGAGATTGATTTGGAAGTTGTGATGATGAATCATGGATATAGATGTTGAGGTATTTGCATCTATAAGTCATGTTGACCATAGGTAATGTGATTAGCATAATCTTGGACTTATCAACACTAGGTATGTTCTAGTAAACTAGAGATGGTTTAAATTTGTCTAAGGAAGAGCTCAAGGTTGGGCATACTATAATCATAGCTAATAGAGACTAACTTGGTGATGTTGGTATTGAGTTCATGTACATGATTTGAAATTATTAATTCATGGAGGAATGGTTTAGGAATTTCAATTATAACCTTTTTTGTCATCCTTTTATGTACATGTAATCAATTTACTTTGAATGTATGAGGTCCCTTCTTTATTTAATCCTACATTGGAAAAAATCATTGTAAAATTCATATCAATTCAACTCTTCATTTATGAAATAAACCCAATCATCCTCACCAATCTTGGGCTCAAGGTTCATTAGATTCAAATAAATGTTGTTTCATTGAGTATTGATAATCTTTAATTTGGTTCAAATTATTGGTAATTTTGATATCTAGCTTGGTGTTGACCTTTATTTGAGAATTCAACTAACTGAGTTCATGTGGATGTTGTGAATTAGATCTGAATTCATATTTTAATGAGCATAATAGATTATGTTCTAAAAGGGATTCCTAGATATGGGTTGACATATAATTAGGTTTTAAGTGCTTATGTGTTGGTTTTCAGTGCTTGAGATGCTGGGTCATAGCTGGGATGGAAGGACACTGTCAATTAGTGGGATTCATGACATGTCTAATATGAATGATATCTTGAAGGCTTGGTTATGATAAATCATAAGGTCAACCATGGATTACTTCATGTGGAAGTTAACTTATAGTAGTTTCGTGCGGTAAGTGGAGTTTGTGTGGAAGGTTAGATGAATCATAATAAGTCATCTAGACATGGGGTGTGGAAGCCTGGTGTGTGGAGTTTTATAGGTGGATCGATCATGAGCTGGGAGATGGTGTAGTTGCTTGATCGACTGTGCTGAGGTGCATTAGGTATAGTGTGTAGCAGGTCGAAATACCAAGCATCCCATAGAGCTTCATAGTGTATAGGTCATAGTGAGGATGGAATGGTGTCTTGATCAACCATTCCTTTGAAGTGTAACAATTTTTTATATATTTTTCATTGAAAACACCGTGAGGAGAGTTTCAAATTATAACATGAATTAAATTTATATTAAGATACATATAAAAAAATAAATTATGTTCTAAATTATGTTCCATAAAAAATTTTATCACTAAATTAACAAATTAAAATTGATTTATTTTATTCTGGGAAATTATTACTAAATGAAAAAATACAATTATTTTATATGTTTTAGTGAAAATGAGGAAATAAAATAATAAATTAAAAATACAAATGTGTTAAATTTCGTGTTTTATAACCCCCCAAACATAGATTATTGTAATTACATGGAGTTATTTCTATTTAATTTCCAAAAATATGATCAATAGTCCTCTAATAGAATCTTAAAAAACTATAATTTTCAAGAAAAATGTACACCTCAAATGATTTTAAAAATAAAACACTAGAAAAAATGAAGATGTATTTTCTAGAGTGTGAATTTTTTAAATAATATAAAAATAGATTAATATTAGTTAATAAGGAGATTCAGAAGAAGAAAAAATGATCATAAATTTGATTCGTAGATTCTTTATATTTTTAGGAACCTCAGTCAGAAGTATAGAAAATTTAAATGTAAAAATGTATGATTCAGATATCTTAATACTAAAAAATTCAATTCACTATAATTTAGTATATGAAAATTCATTTTAATTAATAGAATTTTTTTATATAGTTTGAAATAAAATTCCAAAATTATATTTAGAAATTCTCACTTAGATGGTTTTATTTAAAAAAATACATCAATGAAATGAAAAGGTTAAAATCATACAAAATCCCAAAAAACCATGTAAGCATAAGAGAATTTTTTAATGATTTTAACTGAAAATAAATTCTTACATCAAAGAATAATTTAATCCACTGACCTCACTTCAAATTAAATAAAATATTATTAGTCTAAGTGTGGAATTGATTGTCTGGAATTATAATTTTTGACAAGTGTAAATTATATTTATCCCCCTTTTATAAGTTCCTCAAACCAGAGTTCAAATTTAAACATAATTGATTTAACTCAAAGGAAATTTTTATAATTCAAATTCCCCTTCACCATTTGGGTTCAATATTCCTCACACAATAATGAATTTATTTTTTACAATTATGAACTTCCATGTGTGCGCAATGAACTTATTATATTTACAAATTTATTTATTCTAATAACACACCTATCATAGGGTACTGTGAAAGCTATAATTTATTTTATAATACAACATTGTCACTAAATAAGGTTGTATCACTTAAGGATATTCATAGTTGATCACTCACTCATTCATAGTTCACATATTCTGTCATGGAATTTTAAAAGTTTATAAAAATAAAGAAAAATGGGGTGAAAGATAATACAATGTAAAACTAAACCTAATATGCGTACATTATGCAAAAAAATAAATTATTTCAGAAATGAAATTGTCCCAATAGATTCATCTATAGATAACCTTAATTGCCATATTTTAAATCTACTTGATTCATGAACTCCATCATATGTGTGAACACCTTATTCTACCCAAATTGTGAATATACAATGCAATCAATAATCACAAATTATACAATTAAACCACCTACTCAATTGAGGGAGAATGGTTATAGAATAAGAATTTAACTTTTAAAAGACTATAATGATAGTTAAATCCACAAAAAATCATCCTCATATTAACCTAAATAAGATTTAAAACATGGTGTCAGTTTAAACACTGGATTACTCCCCTAGGATATTACTTGGGATATTTACTCATAATCATGAGTATAATAGTTAATGGTGGAGAATTGGAGATATATAGATAGATAAAAGAATAATAAAATATTTATTTTTATAAAAAACACTCATAAGTATTACATGAGAAGAAGATCCTAAACTATAATAGAAAGGAAACCTAACAACCACAACCTATTCCCCTTCGGTTGATATTCCCAGCGTGTCATAGTACCCCTATATTTATATGAAAAATATCATCCATATGTATTTGTTAATCCTTACTTTTATTCATATCTATTTGTATCTCAATTTAAGATGGTCATCCTTGATTTTAGGGAGTGTTTTGACCTCCTTGTGTGCATGTGAGGATACATGTATATGTTTCATTATTTTTTCCCAGTATTCTGGGTGAATACCATGTTTATCCTGAAGATATAGAATGTTTTATGTTCCATCAAAAAAACCCCTATGATTCATGACTAGAAATATTTAGGTAATGCTCTTCCACATTTGGTTTTCCTCTACATGGCTATGGTATAACCATACCCCCCCACAAAATGTAGCTTCTTCTTCTTAAAAAAATCAACACCACCATATTTTGAACCTCTATAGGGAAGTATTCATACCATAATGTAGATTTATTCCTATAAACATGGGTGGGAATGATCCATGGTGAAGCAGGTCGGTTCATAGTAAGATATCCTCCTATGGTTTGACCTCTAGGATTGTTATGATATGATAATGAAGATTTCATGATAGTGGTTGTGAATTCTCCAATGGTGTCAAGATCTCATTTATTCCAAGGCGTCCCTATGGTGTAATAATGGTGGAAACAATATAGAAGTGGTGATATTATGACCCTTATGTAGCCTTAGGAAAATTTGAGTTATCCTTGCGTATGAGCTAGGAGACCCTTATGTAGAAACTGTATTACCCTTACCGAACCTTAAGAAAAACAATTCTACCTTTATACAGCTCTTGAAAACCCATGGTCATCTGTATGCAGTGGCTATATTACCTTTATACAATATCTATCTTGCCCTTACATATCCTTAATAAATTGTTTTACCTTAATACAACTGTTTAAATCATTGGGTTACCTTTACACAAAGAATTTCTTACCTTTACATAGCTATTGTCTTAACTTTATGAAACATTAAGAATTTGGAGTCAACCTTACACAATGTTTGAGGCAGAGTAATTAACCATACATAACCTTTGAAAATAAGGGGTTACCCTTATGTAGTGCCTGAAAATCTTCATATGTAAAGGTATATCAAATTTTAACGTTATATAGGCCCTAGTCCATGTGTAAGGGTAATAAAAAACATACAAATCTTCATCATTAAAACCAAACTTCCAAATTCAAAATTTCCATTTGTTTTACTCCAAATTAATTCATTAAATTTAAATCACCCAAATTTTAATAAATAAATAATGAATTTGGAAAAATAATTAAAAATCATTGATAATAATAATTTAAATCATAATTTTGTTTCATGAAAAATAAGGTCATCGAATACTCCCACACTAGAACTACACTTGTCCTCAAGCATTAAATATCAAAAAAAGAATCTTAGAGGTCAATAATAATTAAATTTCAAAGTAATAAATTAAAATTATTATCAATGAGAGAAGAAAATTTTATGTTCAATAAAAAATATCAATATCAATTTATATTTTTCAAGCAAATAATCAAAAAAAGTATTTTACTTTTTCTAAATGGAAATTGGTGGGTCTTATCCTTTATTCCCTTCAAGATTCTCAATTTAATATTATTAAAAATTCCAAGTTGTGATCTACCTCACACTGAATTATTTTATTCTCTAATAAATTATGGTATAAATTCAAGTAGAGTTATTCTCATACCATGAGTACATGATCCTTTATATAAGCTTGCAAATGATCTACCTTATCATCTTTGTAAAGATAAAAATAACCTGAAATAATGATGAATTTATGTTAAGGATCAGACAAATATGAGGATTATTTTTGGTAGGTATTAAGGTTAAAAAAATTAAGGCTCTAAGAGGAGGTTTACTCTAAAGCATATTTCTTTGGGTGTGTGTGCATGAAAAAAAATAAAGAAAAAAATTCTACAAAAGTGTTACCAGGGAAAGTGGCCAGTCTAAGGTTACAGACATACAGTTCCTTTACTATAACAACCCAAGACATTAAAATAATGTAATTTTATAATAAATATAATATTTTTTAGAATTATTTATCCATAGAGTTAAGCTTTTGCTACACACAACACTGAATTAGCTTGGGTTACACGGAAGATTGAGTTTTACCGCCTTTTAATGGAACACATATTTTAAAACTAAATTTTAAAATTTTATAAATTTTATTTATCAAAATAAAAATCATTTTTGAATTTTTAATGTAAAAATTAGATTAGGGTGAATTTATGGTATTTTTATGAGAAGTTTCATTTTTTAATGAATAGTGGAAATACTAAATTTTAATTAAAAATGACATTTTTCATTTAAATAATTAGTAGTGTTAAATTAGATTTCAAATTTTATTTTAATGTCAAAATATATAAATTATACAAATATTAATCAAATTTATGTCATTTTAATCATTTTTATATTAAAATTAGATACAAAGACTTATTGAACTTTTAAACGTTTTAGCTTTAAAAACCCACATTCTCACCACATCTACAAGATTAGCGTTAATCTTAATTTTATTAATTATGTGATTTGAATATTGAAAAATGTAAAAAAATGGTTTTAATCAGTATAGTATATTTTTTATAATAATATCAACCTAATTTTTCACCAAAATGATTAGTGAAAGTGATTAAAATTAATTATTGTGATTAAGGTAAAATTAATCTTAATAAGGAACTAAACCTTAATCTTAAGGACCAAAATGATCTAGAAACTTGTCAAAAAAAATTATATTCCAAAAATTTGACCATATACCCACTTATTTACAATTTTATATGTTATTGGGATATTATTAAATGGAAGTGACCTATATAAAAGGTTAAGTAAGGAAAAAGACAAAAAGGGAAGCTTATTTATATTTAACATTTATAAAACTTTGAGCTATGTAAAAAACACAATATTTTCGGTTATACATAAAATTTTTAAATAAAAATGAGTTATTTTTATCATAATAATTTATAATTATTTTTTAGAGATGATTTAGTTACTTAAAATTCTTAAGAAACATCAATGTAGAGATTATTTAGTTAATAATTAACTAAAATAAATGATACTATAAATATTAAAAGTGAAGTAGATTGATTAAATTATTGTATTTAATTATTATTTTTATATTAATATATAATTTTAAACATATTTAAACTTAATATATTTTAATTACAATAATGTATTGAAATTTAAAAATTAAAATTAAATAAATTATCTCAAAATTTACATTATTGTTATTTTATAATAAATGATATCTTATTAAATGAATTGAAATTAATAAAACTCATATATTATTAAACGTTATTTTTATGTGTTAACAAATATTAAATATGTTCTATTAATGTACCAATTCATATTTTATAATCATCATATTGACCCACATATTGTAAAAGTGTTGTTAACATGGTTCAAGTTTAAGCAGTGTTTTAGCGTGTCACATGCGCTTATTTTAATGTTAATTTCCAAAAAACAAGAGATTTTTATTTTATAAATTATATATAATATTAATAATTAATTATATCTATATTTTATAATAAATATCACTTTATTATATTCTTAAGGTTTAAATTACATAGGTTAGGATACTAGATTCTTTAAAAAAACCAAAATGATAAATTGGATAATCATAGATGTTAAGGAACCAAATTATTAAAATGAACATATTTTTTAGTGTAGGTTTTTATCAACCATTATTCAATTTTAGTCAATTATTTTTCCATTTTTTAAGAACATTATTTATGTTATACATCCCATTAATGAATACCTTTTGGTATTTAAAAGAGTGCCACTCCCCCTCCACTATAAAAAGGAATACAATCTACCCATTCCTCACACCTCTCAAGCCAATTTGTATCATACAATATCTAACAAAATAGATACCCAAATCCCTACCCTAATCATATAATCCTCCCCTTGGGCATAAATACATCCAAGGAATCCTTTTGGAACAAACTAAAAGAAGTTACCCGATTAAGAGGTAACGTCTTCTCTCAAGCTCTCTAGTTTAATTTCCATTATCCACCCCATAAAATCTCTTTATTCTATGACTATATAACAAAAAATTATCCTAAATATACTATGATGTTTTTATTTGAATGTTTATTCTTAAAATTATACAGACTTATATCTAATGTATAACAAATATACTGTATATGTGTATGGAGAACTACCGCCTCACGAATCGATGATTGTTCATTTTTTCCTTTACCGCCTATCATGGTTGCCATTATGATGGAAAATATATTTATATATGATATATATTATACTTATAATGTATTTATTCTTATGTAATTATTTTATAACACATACCTCTATACATTCCATTTTGTGTAAATATGATAACATCGTTTGTGGAAGTGTGGACTACCGCCCCCTCAAAGCAATGCGACCCATTCATACTATACATATAATGTATAAAGGATGGTTTTAATAAAATTATGTAACTTATATAACATATATATTATAATTGAATTATAATATACATATTTATAATTTAATTTTAATTATTTTAAATACAAAAACTAAATGAAAGTAACATTCATGCGTATGTACGACCTACCATCTCCATAAAAAGTGCAGTTCATTTCTTTTCTCCAAATATTATAGACTATTTTAAGAAAAATATGTACTGAATATATAAGATAATTATTTCATGGTTTAAATTCTTTAGATTATGAAATCATGATCTAATTAGTAGTAACAACAAATTACAAGTCAAAACATACTTGAGAAAACTAGGCAATTAACACCCAAAGTAGTGAAAATAATGAAATTGTGTTAACAAACGAGTAATAAAATATTATAAAAAGTTAGTATATGATATTATAAACTTGAGTATGGTTATGTTAGAATTTATTAACATATTTTAAACCACTATTTAGGAGGTTAAATACCACACAACATAAATTAAGGTTAAGGTAATATATTTTGTCTCTATTTACATTCCATTGAGACTTATTTTTTATTAAATACCAATTCACTTTAACTTGGTGTATTTATTGAACTTTAACATGTTATATCATGAATATAATTACTATCATGATATTATAAGTTTTATATAATATTATTCCTTCATGTGGTTTGTGATTTAAATGTGTCAAGGTGGTATGTCACACATTGGAATGTTTAAAATGTCATTTCCCTCAAGATTGTTTTTATGATATTTCAATGGTATTTCAATCCATTAATGTCAAAAAACCTTGTAGTTACTTAGCCTCAATTGGATAAATATTGATAAATCCATATCATTTTATGAAATATGAATATTTTTAAAATCCACATTTTTCATGAATATGTGGAATGCTTTAGACTGGTCCGACACGAGTGGGGCCCGATTATAGATAAGTCCTCTATGCATCAGCAGTCCTATGAGATGAATAATTTCTCCAAATAAAATGGTGTTTTACACAATATTTTGTAAAAATTATTGTGAAAGGGATTGATGGTAAATTTACCATGTAATTAGGAAACATGACATCCCATAATTAAGTGTTTACCTCATTTAGATTCAGTTATTGTTTTTCCTTGTCATTTTGTGTAGACCTATCCGTGGATACATTTCATTCTCATTTTATTGATTTAGATGGATTGAGTTTTAGTTTCTTACCTTTCCATATTGATATTTCATTATCTATTTATTTTAGGTAAATTTGTTATCATATTTTTAACTTTCCATGTTAATTTATTTCCATTGATTCATTTTTTATTCCTCTTTAATTAACCTTACTGATCATTTGAGCACAACCTTATTATATTTCCTTTCCCTAGGTTATGAAGAGGAATAATTTGATTTAGATTCTAGGACTCTATTTATTTCATTTTATTATGCATAATGTTTTTATTTTTTATTCCCAAAGTATTATGGGTATCATTTATGTAATCTAGATTTCTAAAACTACTAAACTAAACGGTCCTTTTAGATTTAATTCCTTTTAACAATGCTAATGTAAAAAAATAATGCATCCGATCCAGGATTCTGGGGTCGGGGTGTTACAGTTGGTATCAATGAATGTTTATGAGAAAACTGGGAAACTAGATTTTATAAACATAGATAAAAATACATAACCCTACGATAGAAATTGAGGATAAGTATACGATAATGTCCTATAATTAAGGTAAGATAGAGATTATATGAGTATTCCTAGAAATGCCTCCTTCTCTAGATACTAAAATTGATCATGCTTATAGCACATATGTACCTAGGAGTAACAACACCAACAAGGTGTTTCGGTCCTGACTCAGTATAACCTGGTAAATGAAAATGAGCCTTACTATGCACGTAGTTTGACACTCCTAGAGGATACAGTTTGGATAGTCCACATTTTATTTACTGATCATCAAGAAGGATTTTAAAGTAATGGTTTTCCTAAAGTATCCAATGTTTATGATTCTAGGATTCACAATGTATAAATTTATGTTATGTGTTATACCATTTTTGGAATTATACATTATGTTTTGATTTAATACAATATATACCATAATTTAAAAATGGTGACTAGAAATATGAATGAGAACTCCACCAATGCATGTGATCCAAAGAATAAGAAGGAAAATATATTTTATGTTCTTAAGCCAGCATTAAGAAGGGAAGTAGTGTCCCAAGTATTATCCTCACTTATGGAAAAATCATCATGTGCTAACGAGATAGATAATGAAATTTCCAAGTCTTATGAATTTGAAGGGAAGTAAGATGAGAAGCGGATGACAGAGGAAATGATGGGTGAACGGAAGAAGGGAAAGAAGTCTTTTCCCACATGTCATAATTTTGTAAAGAAACACCCTAAAAATTTCTTAAAAGGAATGGGAGTTTGATACAAGTGTGTAATGAAAGAACACCATGCTTCTAATTTTAAGTGTAAGAAAATGTTTTCCAATGTACAATGCTTCAACTACAATGAGATGTAACACTATGTAAATAAATATCCCAAGAATCAAAGGAATATATCTCAAATGATGCTATTGGATAATGGTCAAGTTATGCTACTTTCATAAAGAGGTATGATTAGTATTCCTATTCATGAATAATATAATTTTGAATACTTTATTAGTGATTTACTGGTTATAAGGATTATGGAATATGTAATTATTTGACTGGTGTACTTTTTTTAAGGATTTGAGATCATATGCTGAATGGTACCAAGAAAATTTATTTAGTAGAAAGTTATAATTTTATAAAAAAAATTATTGAGGTAAAGATAACCCTTAATATGTTCTGGATTTTTAGATAATTATGAAGAAATGATTTATTTTTATATGTGATTATTACCTTAGAATTGAGTAATGATTTTTTGAACAAGTGGTTCATGGTATCACTAATAGTGTTTGCAACACCTTTTTATTTATATAATATATCCAATAACATGTGTTTTACTTAATTAATAAGGAGGAATTCATGTTTCTAATAAGGTTTTATAGAAATTCAAGTTATTACTATATTTCAAGAGGATCTATTATGAAGGTGTTTTCATATTCTGTATGTGATGATTAAAGAGCTACTTCATATTGATTAAAGGCTAATAATAGGCTCATTTTGGAAATTCAGTAAACTTCCTTACAAAGAGTTAGATCAAAATCCTTTGGAAAAGTTAACCATTTATGAAATAGTTTAATTTTAACTTTGAATCTAGTTTTAGATATTGATATATTAAATCACTTTGCAATGAATCTTGTTATAAGAGATTAAGTGTAAATAGTTCAAGGTGTAACCAAAGTATAAGATTGTATTTATGAAATAGAAATATATATTTACTTATATTCCTATAGAGTAAGAGAATTCAAAAACATTCAATAAAGTATCTTAAAAAAATGTTATCCAACTATCATAATTATTTTATGATATCAATTACCTTTATTCACACCTCATGTTTATGGTTTTGTGGTCTATAAATTTCAGCTAAACATGTTCTATTTCACTCTTCATCAGAACATGATTGTTAAATTTTTACTATATATCCCGGAATATATTTACTACATATGTTTTACTACTAGGGAACCTAGTTACATGACTATCGTAATCTCATTTCTCTCTTATTAAGATGATTTTTTGTTAACCCTATTTATGATGCGGGTTTTCCAATAATAGTTTATTTTCAAATATCAATCCCTTGATTACTGAGATCAATTTTAAATTGTGAGGACACAATTTAATTAAGGTGTGGATAATATAACACCCTAATAATTTAAAATATTTTACATCTATAATAATAATATTTTTTTGGTTAGGAATATTTATATATAATGTTAAGCTTATGATACACACAACACTGAATTTTCTTGTGTTACACATAAGATCGTGTTTTACCGCATTTTAATGGAACACCTATTTTAAAACTAAATTTTTAACTTTTTATATATTTTATTTTATAAAATAAGAATATTTCTTGAATTTGTAATGTCAAAATAATATTTGGGTGAATTTTTTGTATCTTTCTGAGAAGTTTCATTTTTTGATAAATAGTTAAAAATACTACATTTTAATTAAAAATGGATTTTTCATTTAAATAATTATTTGTGTTAAATTATATTTTAAATTGGTTTTGAAAGTAAAAATAGGTCAATTGTAAATATATTATTCCAATTTAGGTTGTTAGAATCATTTTTATATTAAGATTAGATATAAAGACTTATTGAAGTTTTGAACGTTTTTAATTTAAAACCCCACTTTTTCACCGTGTCTGTGATATTAGCGTTAATATTAATTTTACCACATATGTGATTTTAATTTTTAAAAATTTACATACATGGTTATAATCATTAAAATATTTTTGGTCAAATAATATAAACATAAATTTTTACCAAAAATATTAGTGAAAGTGATTATAATTAATTGTAGTGATTAAGGTAAAATTAAGCTTAATAAGGGACTAAATATTAATATGAAGGAGAAAAATGAACTATAAACTTGTCCAAAAACCATTTTATTCCCATAATTATACCATATCTCCACCTAATTTTAATTTTATTGGTTATTGGGATATTATTAAAGTGAATTGACCTATTCAAAAGTTTAAGTAAGAAAAAAGACAGAAAATAAACTTTCCTTACCTTTAACATCTATAAAACATTGAGATATGTAAAAATAATAATATTTATGGTTATACATATAATTTTGAAAGATAAATGGGTTATTTTTATCATAATAGTTTTTCATTAATTTTTAGAGACGATTTAGTTACTTAAAATGCTTAAGAATTGTCAACGTTGTGATTATTATGTTAATAATTAAGTAAAATAAATGGTAATATAAATATTAATATTGAAGTAGATTGATTTAATTTTTACATATAATTATTATTTTTAGATTAATATATCATTTTAAAAATAATTAAACTTAATATATTTTAATTTTGGTGTTCTTTTTGACATTTTAAAATTAAAATTAAATAAATAAAGTCAAAAATGACCTTATTGTTATTTTACAATAAATGATATTTTATTAAATGATTTAAAATTAATAAAAATCATATATTATGATAATATATTTGTAAGAATTAATAAATATTAAATGTGGTCTATTAATGGACCAATTTATCTTTTATAATTAACATATTGACCCATATATTGTAAAATCATTGTTTACACGGGCTGAGTTTAAGTAGTGTTTTGGCACGTCACATGCGCTTGTTTTAAAATTAAATTTCAAAATACATGTAATTATTATTTTATAAATTATATATAATATTAAAAATTAATTAATTATATATATATATATATATTTTATAATACATCTTACTTTATTTTAGTCTTAATGTTAAAATTACTTTGGTTAGAAAAATAGATGCTTTAATAAAAACCAAAATGATAAATTACGGAATCTTAGAAGTTAAGGAACAAAAATACTAAAATGCATTTATTTTTGTTTTTTGGAGGTTTTTATCGACAATTATTCTCCTTTAATACATTATTTTTTCATTTTGGAGTCACATTATATAGGTTATAACTCTAATTAATGAATACCTATTGGTATTTACAAGAGTGATACTCCCCCTCCACTATAAAAAGGCAAGCACTCTACCCCTTACTCACACCTATCAAGCTAGTTTGGATCATCCAATATCATCCCAAAAAGATAAAAAATATCACTAACCTCATCCTAGAATCCTACCCTTGTGCATAAATCCTTCTATGGAATCCTTTTGGTACATACCAATAGAATTTTCGATTAAGAGGTAATGTCTTCTCTCAAGCTCCCTAGTTTAACATCCATTATCCACCCCATAAAATATCTTTATTCTATGATTATATAAAAAAATTGTATAATAAATATTCTATGATGTTTTTATGTGAATTTTATACTTAAACTTACACACACTTACATAAAATGGATAACAAACATACTGTTTACGTGTATGGTGAACTACTGCATCACGAAACGATGATTGCTCATTTTTTTTCCTTTACCACCTCTCATTGTGGCCATTATGATGGAAAATATATTTATATATGATATATCTGGTATTTATAAAATATTTATTATTATTTAGTTATTTTATAACAGAAACCACTATTCATTCAATTTCATGTAAATATGATAACATCGTTTGTGGAAGTGTGGACAACCGCCCCCTTAAAATGATGTGACTCGTTCACGCTATACATGTAATATATAAAGGATGGTTTTAATATATCTGTGTAACATATATAACATAGATATGATAATTCAATTATAATATACACATGTATCATTTAATTTTCATTCTTTCAAATGCAATAAAGAAATGAAAGTAGCATTCATACGTACGTACGACCTATCATCTTCATGAAAGGTGCACTTCATTTATTATCTCAAAATATTATGGAATATTATAAATACATATTTAGTGAATATATAAGATAATTAATTCATGGTTTAAATTATTTATATTATTAAATAATGATCTAGTTAATAGGAACAATAAATTATATGTCAGAACATACTTGAGAAAAATAAGAAATTAACACCCAAAGTAGTGAAAATAATGAAAGAGTGTTAACAAATGGGTAATAAAATATCATAAGAAGATAATATATGACATTATAAACATGATTATGGTTATTTTATAAGTTATTAACATATTTTAAACCACTATAAAAGTGGATAAAGACAAAAAAAAAGTAAGGTTAAGGTAAGGGATTTCATCACAATTAACTTTCCATTGACATTTATTTGTTATTATTGGTGTATTTACCAACATTTAACATGTTTTAGCATGAATATAAATACTCAAATGATATTATAAGTTTCATTTAATATTATTAATTCATGGGTTTTATGATTTAAATGTTTCACGGTGGTATGTGACCCATTATATTGTTTAAAATTTCATTTCCCTCAAGATTGTTTTTATGATCTTTAAATGGTATTTCCATCCATTAATATCAATAAACCTTATTGTTACTTATCATACACTAAAGAAATTTTTATAAATAAGTATCTTTTATTCAATACATATTTTTTTATAAGGAACATTGTTCATGAATATGATTAATGTTTTGGACTAGTATGATATGGGTGTGTACCGATTATAGATAGCCCCTTGATGCATCGATAGTCTCATGAGATGAATTATTTGGCCAAATTAGATGGGGTTTTACCTGATATGTTGTAAATAGTCTTGTCAAATGTTTTTATGGAAAAGGTATCATATACATAGAAAACAAGGAATCTAATAATTAATAATTTCCCTCATTTAGATTCAGTTATTATTCATCCATGAGATTTTACATCAACATATCTATGGATACATTTCATTCTAATTTTATTGATTAATATAGAATGAGTTTCATTTTATTACATTTCCATATTGATATTTTCTTATATAGTTATTTTAATGAAATTAATTATCATATTTTTTACTTTCCATGTTTATTCCATTGATTCATTATTTCTCCCTCTTAACTTACATTTACTGAGAATTTGAGATCACCCTTATTATGTTTCCTTTCCATAGGTTATAAATAGGAATCCTTTGATTGAGATTCAAGGATGGTATTTATTTCATTTTATTATGCATTATGTTTTTATTTCGAATTCACAATATATTATGGGTATCATTTATGTAATATATCTTTCAAAGACTGCTAAACTGAATGGTCTTTCCGAATTTGATTCCTTATAATCACAAAAATGTAATGAAATAATTCATGGGATCTGGGCTTTTGGGTTCAGGGCGTTAAATTCACTATCCAAATAAATTTCTTATTACATGTTGATAATTAACTCAATATTACTTATGAATAACGACTTTGAACTTGATTTTTGAGACCTACGTAACTTCCAAAAATCACATAGGCACACTAGGTATCATGTCCTCCATTGTTTAAAGTGATGTAAATTACACAATCACAGACAACCCATCACCCTTCACTCATTCCCAATTAAAAAACATTCATCCATCTATCCAAAAATTCAGTTATATGAAATTTTGATTAAGATAATATAGGGAAAGTGATTTGGTTTATATTGTAATGGGGATGTAGAATCTACCTAGAGAAAGTGAAAATTATATTTTCAATTCCAGGGCAGAGTTACTGCTCTATCACAAAATAACAAAAACTTAAAAAAATATGAGGGGACCTGGGAGAACTTTGAGACCTCCATCGGGGACTTTGATATAGTGGCCCATGAATTTATTTAAAAAATATTACCAATTTATATATGAATATTCAATACATATCATAATAATATAGGGCTAAGGATAATAAATGTTTAGTATCTTCAGAGACAAGATATATAATCAACTTATTTCATGGAAGATATTCAACATCTCAAACAAAAATTATTTCTATATGGTACCCTTATAAAGAAATCTTACACAATACCCTTCATTATAAACTAGGTAAATGGAAACATAATATGGGGTGAGATTAAATTATCAATAAGGGAACACAATGGATACATCAATCAATGATCATAAGTGAGAATAAGATATGCATACAGGTATGATAACATGATAATAAATTATGAAAAATAATATCCAATCAGTCAAGACCATAAATAACAAGTCATGGAATAATGTTATTATCCCAACATAATATGTGGGTAAAATAAAAAATAAAAAATCATAATACATGGAACATAACATGAGAATCTGACATTGGAAAGTGGAATAACTGTCAACTTAGGAAATCATATAATTATGAACATGAATAAAAATCAATAGGTCTACTCATCATGTTAATGATATTAAATCATTTCCTCATATAAATTATGGGAATGAAACTAGGTCCAAACATAATATTATGAACATTTAATTATATTATCAGGTCTCTGCTTAATTTTATGAACATGAAATTAGGTTCACACATAACATAGTTATCTCAAGATATATATATCTTTACCCAATGTATTGGAGGGATTTATAATTATAGACTCATCCATAAAATAATAAAAACTATACATAATTTTTCCAAAATATCATAAAAAAATTATCAAAGCATAACCCTTGGAAACTGAATAGGTTTCATAAAGATTCCATCATAACTAAATTAACACATGGTAAAGTAATAATATTCATATAATCATACTTAAAACATCATCATCACAGTCCATCCTGAGAAAAAATTGGATGGCATAAAAATATAATATACCTAGTAAATAATAATAAGCCTTAAAGTATGTTTACATAGATAAAAATTCTCTTTTATAAAATCATTTAAAATAGGGTTTGAGGATCAAGTGAAAACATCCATATTCTTTTGGTATCTTTTAAAAAATAAAATCCAAAAAATATGAGAATATGGTTTTATTTATAAAACCAATTTTTTTTTAAATTAATCTTAATTGAAATTAAAATAAATTATGGTGGGAAAATTCAATCATGTCATATAAGTTAAAGGAAATAATTCTTTTCATACTTTTGAAAAAATTCTGAATTGAGTCATATAATTTTTTTTTGAAAAGAATAATTTAATACTTTGTAAAGAAAGTAAAAGTTATTAAAAATAACATCTATAAAACATTTATGTATATATAAAAACATCCAGAAAACATTTTTATGATCGTGGATATCAAGGAGAACAATTCTCAACCCAAAAAGAAGAAATGTAGATGTTTTTTCTAGAAAACATTTTCTCAATAATTTTATCTATAAAAGTGAGTGAAATTAAATGAAAATATATAGAAATTATAAATAAAGATAGTATAAGAAAATATATGTGGTTGAAAATATTAGAATTATATAATTCAACTAAATAAGAATTTAACATAGATAATCCTGAAAAGAATTCAGACTATAATGTGAACCCTTACTGCTTTGGTAACTTTTGAATCATAACTCACTTAAAATAAATAAATTTAAATGAAAATTTAAATACCATGAATATAAATAGATTCATGATACAACATATAAAAGGTAAGTATATACACCATATAAACACAAACAGTTTCATAACATGAAACATGTCTCAATGAAACATTATTGAGACGAAGAACCCCTACCTGAGGTCTCATCTTGATTCGTTCACATTCAAAACTACTATATAAAATATATCAATTTATTTTAAATATATTATAATATATATATATATATATTACTATATATAATACCCTTATAATTTCTAATTACCATTTTATTAACAATTCTTCCTTAGAATCATTATTGAAGAGAAAACTGGTCTATTTTCCATGCATGTTTCGGTTCAACAATTCTTATTCTTGCACCAAGATCATGGTTTAACCATATATATAATATTAATCATTTAAAAAAATATAATATTTATTAATTATATACAATTTTATAATCACCCTTACAGGGCGGTGATGGGAAATTAATTACATCACTTTTAGGAAATGATAGTCTGTACGTGCACATGAGTAATGTTTCCAATTTTCAATGGTTGGAACAATAGAAAAGTAAATAAAAATAAAAATATATAGAATAATAATGATTCAATAAAGATAATATATATTAATTAAATATATCCTTATTACTATTCATGTTAATAGAAAATTAAAAATCAATCACATGACTTTATAGAGGCGGTAGTCCACATGTACGCATGAACGAGGTTATCGTTTTATAATAGATGGTAATGTAAGAAGATGGAAAATATTTTATATTTAAAAAACAATAATAAATTTATAATAATCAAGTTTATGCATTAAATAAATCTATATAACCATATATGAAATATGTTGATGAAGAAGAAAACACATCACTTCGCAGAGGTTTTGTCCATACGTATACATGAGCGATGGTTTCATTTACCATAGAATGTAAAGGGTGATTAAAAGTAGGTGTACCATAAACATAATAAAATTTTAGAATATTTAAAATACGAATATTATTATACCATAATGTTTGTGATAGGTTTGAAGGAGGTAGAATAAGAAATAAATATGAAATAACATAGTTATGAGTTATACCTCTTCTTTGAAAAACCTCTATTGGATTATACCTTATACCTTCTAGGTTGGTCTTTTGGTAAGGAATGAACCTCTAGGTTATGGGGAGGATGTTTGGGAATATATTCTGGTAGGTCTTGGTAGAACTATAGTACTCAAGTGGTGTATGTATGTAAGAAAAGTTAGTTCCCTTTTATAAGCTAGGAGAGAGGCTCACTAGTAATTATTCTTAAAATTTAATGATTATAAGTTTCTTAATCATGGACTAGTGGAAATAAAAAAAATTTCAATCAAAGGTTAAAATATTAGAAATAAACTCATTCCATAAGAAGATAATTATATTTTTTTATGTTATCCTAATGTTTTAACATCAATTAACATATTTTACCCTTTCACCATGGAGACAACATTTTTACCAAGGTTACTATTCATAATGACCAAAAATAAAATTGAAATAATTTCTAAATTTTAAAATCACGATTAAAAATATATAATCCATTTTCCAATATTCAATTTTTATAATTTTTTTAAATTAATTTTAAAATAAGGGCAAAAAATAGAATGAAAAATACTTTTAATAAAAAAAATATTTTTAAATAGGAAAAATGAACTTATAAAAAATAATAATAATTATTATGATGGAATTAATAAAATTATGTTTAAAAAAGGGTTATTTTGTTACTTTATCACCAAATAAAAAATATAATAAATTATTAAAATTAACTTATTTAAGGAAAAATTTATAGTTATGAAAAAATCGATAATTTTCACAATTCGATAGAAAATAAATATTTTAGAAAAATACCAAAACATTAATCTAAGATAATTTTGAAAAGTTGAATAAAAAAGGTTGTCTATTCTTTTAAATAAAGCTTCTAAAATTGGTGTAAATTAATTATAATATCCATACAAAAAAACTAATACAATATTTTTAAAGAAAATGTATTTTCAAAGCATAAAATGACTTTATTCACATTACCTAACTTTGATACAAAATTAAATTAATGTTAATACATTTTATAGAATATTTTTAATTAAAATAATTTATTAATAGTGATTAATTTAATATATTAAGATAAAAATACATTACACACTTAAAAGCATTTCTGTGAAAAATATCCCTTTTACCAAATGAATATATTATCATCATTTTTAAACAATAGATAATCAATGTATATTTTATTATTCATTTTATTAATGAAATAATTTATATAAATATTTTAATAGTATAACTTGGTTAATGTAAGCTTGATGTTTCATGTAATGAATAACAATAAACACATCAAATTTTATTAAGAAAAAAATATATTTAAAAATATTGGGGTGTTATTCTAACCCCTTATAATAATTTCACCCTCAAAATGCAGTTACTATGACATAAAAAAATGATGATTTGTTTTACAGATCACATCCTCAGGTTCCCATGTAGCTTCTTCAAATTTATGATTTCACTATAAAATTTAACCAGATGAGTGGTCATGTTTCATATCATTTTATATCTTTGATATAGAATCTCCACCACTTATTCCCTATGAGAAAGATATTTCTACAGTAGTACAACTTATAATTTCAGTACATGTGAAGTATCATGTATTTACTTCCTCAAAATAGATTCATGGGATACATCATGAACTTGAGAAAGATTTTTTGGAAGATCCAAGAGATAAGTTACTATCCTGATAGGATCACGAATTTCAAAGGGACTTATATATATCTTGGTTTCAACTTTCTACTATTTAAAAATATCATAACCTTATTCCCAGGATATATTCATAGGAATATATTTCCACCAACTTTGAACTCTAGGTATTTTTAATGATTGTTAGAATAACTCTTCTATCACCTCTAAAATTACCCGATGTACTTCTGAATGGCTTCAACCTTATATTTATTTTACTTATCCATCTTAGGTTCTAATAGCTTTCATTATAAAACTTCATCCAAGAATGTTTAATATTTTTGATTTATTCCATATAGGTATTCAAAAGGAGATGTATGAATGCTCGAGTGAAATATAGTATTATAATAAAATTTTACTAGTTGAAGGTGTTGATCCCAACCCCCTTTGAAATCCTTATAATAAAATCTTAACATACATTATTATGTTTTAATGGTCCTCTCATATTTAACATCTATTTGAGGATCATATATGGTGCTAAATCTCAATATTGTATTCAACACCCACTGAAGGCGTATCTAGAAAACCAAGGTAAACCTTGAATCAAGATCAAATATAATATAATGTGGTACTCCATGAAACATTACCACTTATTTAATATATGTCATAGAAAGATGATTAATAGAGACATTTTCTTGATAGTAATAAAGTTAAATTATCACATAAGGTGATCAAATTCAACCCAAATGGTGTTATTGACTTTATATTTATTTTGGGAGTCCTATGACTAAATCCCTGATGACATTTTCCATATCCATTATGGTTATGAAACCTTGAACCAATTCACTGGGTCTAATATAGAGAGTCACATGACCTCATGAATTACTTCCCATACAAAAGGGGCTGCCGACTACCAGTGAAGGTCTAATTCCAATGGGGGGGGGGGTTTATACCCACAATATAAAGTCCCTTCACAATTAATAATTTATAATATTATAATAAAATATAATAATCAGAGTAAAATTGAAAACAAATGTGTAGATAAAATATGAGTCATATAAATAAGTAAACAAAGTTCCCAGTGTGGAAAGGAAAACCCATGTATAAGTGAAAGAAGGTAAAAAAATAAAAAAATAAATATAATTATCCTCCAGATTATGTCTCAATTCCACTCTTAGCTTCACGATCCTTAGTTCAAACATCTACCACAATTCCATTTCACTTACACAGATCCATGTATTTGAATTCTACATTCTCATTGAAATTATTATACATGGTGTGAGTAATAATACCCTATAGGACACCACCAATGTGTCCCTATCAAATATAAACATGTATAACGAGTTTATTACATGATAAAATTAAATTCACAAATAATAAAAAATAATCATGTACTGAAAACCCATTTCATAACCAAGCCACCATAAGCCTCGATAGTAACTGTATCATATACATGTCAAAAGGTTGGTCAGGAAGTTGGAAATGATCTATAACTAGCCACATGGATGGAGAAATGTCACTAATAATCCTTAAGGCATCAGGTGTGCATGATACTATGTATTCATAAGGCATCAAGTTTCAACACGTTAACTAGTATCCTCAAGGCATCAATTTACATCTGGGTCGAAAGTCTTTCATGATCCTGCCCTATGCAGGGGTCCACCACCACAATTATCTCACATCATTCACACTCACCCTCTAAGGGGTAATGATAACATGATAGTCACTTGTAATGGTATACCATGAACAACCTCCAATATCATGGTAATACATATAACTAGATTGATCCTAAAAATACAATAATAGAATGAAATCTTAAGAATATGGTATCTTAATTTAATAATATTTTATCATTATAAAGAGTGGTATCAAGCTATTCTAGAAATAATCACAGAAACAACGATCATATATGGGTATCATGATGACACACACATCCACAAGCAATCATAATTAATCAAGAACAAAATTTCATGATAACATAAGAGGAATCAAGGAAACA
Organism: Viscum album; assembly: GCA_963277665.1. Lineage (NCBI taxonomy): Eukaryota > Viridiplantae > Streptophyta > Magnoliopsida > Santalales > Viscaceae > Viscum > Viscum album. The sequence continues at coordinate 1,974,506,926 of OY728120.1, read as the reverse complement.
ATAGAATAAAAGGGACTAAAATGATAAGGAACTTCCTATGTCAGGGTTGTTGATGAATAACTCCAATTTTTATCAAAAGAAAAAGGACCCAACCACATTGCACACCCATATAGAACATATCACACATCAAGTATGTTAAGAATTAGTTTTGGTTCATTGAATAAGGAGGTTTAAAACATATACATGGGATAATTAACAGTTAGTAAGGTCATTATTGAATAAAATACATTATTGAGTCCATCAATAGAACCAATTATGAGGTATATAGAAATAAGGACTGTAAATTTATTGGATCCGTTTTCAAATAAATAATAGATCATGAATTTATATTCAATTATAGTGGAGAGCCTCAGGTCTAGCCAGTGATCATCAATTAATCATCAATACATCAAAATAAAAGAGATTAAATATGATTATCAATAGGAAGAAGATCTCTTGATGATCGTTCTAGATGACATACCTGGAAACATCCATCATTCTGGTGAATTCAATCTCTAATAAAGGGGGTTATCGTTAAAATGTCAAACCCTCCACCAATCTACCAATGAATCATCAACGTATTAATGGTACATCTTCAATACACCATGAATAAGAGTTTTAGGAAGGTGAATCATAAAAACATACTCATATAATGTTTATTTTCTATGTTAGATCACGATTCAGTTAAGAAACAATGTCAACTTGCCAGATCCTCCCCTGATCTATAGTGAAAGTGAAAAACATCATTGTATCTTCATGGAATTAACAGATCCAACATAGATCCATTCTCTTCTAACAATGAGGAAGAAATATTAGAATGTATCTAAGAATATGTTACCATTATAACATCATCAAATCATTCCAATGATAGAGTAAGGGTAGATAAATGGTAGAGTTAAAGAGGTAAGTGGGGAGGTCTCATATTCAAATTAAGAGATTAAGGGTCATAATTAAGGTATTAAATGGAGGTCAAACCATATATAATTAATACCCATGGGTTCAATTTAATAAAACTTCAAACTGGAGACACTGGCTGGTTTATGGGGTCTGTAGGAAAATAAAAAGCCATTAGAATCCCACTAGATGGATGATGGGTTACACCAACTTCCCATTGTCCAACATAAGTTCATTATCTCCTTAAATATTCCACTTTCATTTCTTGGAACCTTAGTTACTAGAACACATCCTCATCACAACCCATATCAGATAAGAACAAAAAAGGAAAGAGAAATTTATAAACTTGAAATATCTCTTACATTGGAATAAAATATGGAAATTACAATTATGCCCATCTTACAACTTCTCATCCTAGAGAAGTACCTTTTAAGGTTCTTCTCAAAACAACTTAGGCCATTAAGCCCATAAATATGCCTATCAATCATAACTATCCTAATATAATAGTATATGAAATTATAGAATTTATACTAGAGGAACCATATTCTCTAAAAGGAATTTTTATCCCCAGTTTACAATCTATACTGGGTGATCCACAAATCACATGTCATGATCTATCTCAACATCTTAGAAATAAATGGAATTCATAGGATTGTAAATGTACCTTTAGAGACATGTCTCATGAAACACATCATGTACAACATGATAGTGAGAATGAAGACCCAAATGGTACACCACTATCCCAACCCACATGGTGATCTCAATGGGTCCAACAGAGTGTAGTACTCGCTCCCCTTGGTTCCTCAAATTATGATGGCCTATCCAAAGAGACACTATTAGAAAAAACTATTCACCTAAACAAATATCAAAAGGTAACCTCCTATGATTGGAATAAAATATTTGTGTACTCGGAGCGATGATTAACCTCTTCTACATCAACTATACTCTCTTGGAGGTCTCTTATAAAATACTTGACCTCACAACTGCTGCCTCACCAACCTCATTCCAACAGAGTGGTGAATGACATGAATTATCATAAAGATCCTCATAAGGTAAAATATTAATCAAATACTAGTAAAGATTAGTGTATAAAAACATAACCAAATCTATGTGATCATCGCAATCTCTAATGAATTCTAGGGAACAAGATAGAATCATATTTTACAGTATGTGAATCATCTACTCAGACTATCTGTTTGTCTGGGGATGATACACTATGCTCAATCTTATCTTATCCCCTAAATAATTATGGAAGTATTTAAAAAATTATGATTTAAAATACTATAATCAATCTGATATTATTATTAAGGAAACTTCATGTATTTGTATCATCTCATGGATATACAGATTTACCAACTCATCTACTGAGTGAGTCTCTCAGATAGGTAAGAAACAAGAAAATTTCCCTTGTTGATAAAAAATCACCCTAATATCATCAAAGACCCTCAAGGTACTATGTAACCCTTACATAATGTCTATCATGATTCCCTCCCACTTACATATGGTAATAATAAGTAGATGGAAAAACCACTAGGATGCTGGTTCCTTTCATTTCTGGTATGGCTGGTGTGGCATTAGAAAAAAAAACAGTGATGCCCTTCTTTATCCATTTTTACTATAACTATTTTTGGAAGTCATGATACATATTTTTAAAACTACGATGTATTTCCCACTTATAGGTATGGAAGTCCCTCATTTTATCTTTTGTGATGGAATCAAGTACTACAACTATTCTATATAGAAGGATCAAACAACATCATCCAATGCCCATTTGGGTATCATGTCACCTCTAACTAGCTATTCCCAAATCATAACACACTTTGGGTTATATGCCTATCTATTCTTTAAATAGTCCACTAAAGAGGATGTGACCACCAATAGAGAACATGTCATCTATCCCAAGTCCTCAGAAGCATCCATTCTCCAATCGACCAACAAGTTCATCCAGTGCCCCTATTCCTCTAAAGGCCGCTCACCAAGCTCTTGATCTACCTATGTATTATATATAATAGAATTTAAAATTATTCCACCCTTAATAGGTTCATATTCCATCCAAAATTAAAATTTATATAGATACTATACCCAACACCTCTTCCTTAGATTTAAGTCTTTCTATTTGAATATATAACAAAGATTATTATTGTATGTGTAGACAAAAAACCTCTCACTGAATAGATAATGTATCTAATAATTCAAGGCATGGAACATGAATGCCAGATCCAAGTCATGATTATGATATTTCTAGTAATTAAATCTCAGCTGATGTGACCCATAAACTATTACCTACTACTGATGTATTAGTAATTCTCCTAAACGAATGTCAGATGCATCGAAGTAAAAAGCATAACAGATCCTTGGATAAAAAAGAATCAACACCAAAACTATATCCAATCTACTCTTCATATCAATAAAAAATTCTTAACTCTACTCTATCCAATATAAATTCACTCCATTTTTCATCAATATAGTCATACGTGCTGTAAAATGAGAAAATTACTGGAAAAACTGTTAGTAGTATATTGCTCAACCCAGAAAGCTCATGATCTCAAACATATTCTAGGGATGTATCCAAGACATGAATACATCCACTTACTTTGTTCCATGGAAATTACTATATAATACACCACATTCATCAATAATTTCTCCTCATGAATTCAAAATTTACACTACGATATATTGGCATAAATCCAATATGCCAAAAGTGTACTCATAACTATCTCAAGATTTCTGACATGAAATTATGGGATTAGTGAGTAGATGAGGTTCTCTTGAATGAAAAAATTATAACTCAATTTAAGATAAATATTGGATAAATACCAATATCCCTATAATTGATCAAATATATCATTAATCATGGGAAAGTAAATTTGTTATTTATCATCACATAGTTTAGATTGTGGTAATCTATGTAGAGTTTAATACTACCATTAAACATGTTGTTGAACAACATAGGTGAAACCCATGGTGAAGAACTCAGCCAAATTAATTCAATCTACTCCATGTCCACAACAAATAAATTGAGATCTTTTAACTCATATGGAACCATATGATAAGGGGTTATTGAAAGGGGATGCACAACTAGAATGAGAACTATCTCAATGTCAACTCTTTAAGGGAGAAGTCCTATGAAATTATCTAGAAGGTATTATTAATATAGATCCACAATTGGAGGAAAATATGATAGTGATTTCACTGATCCTAAAAAAATATCTAGGGACAAAATATTCACTATGATCAACTTAAGATGACTGAAGTCTAGAACAACTCTACCTACTCCAAGTTCCTAACCACTGGTCATCATTTAATTCTCTCTCTTCAGTGATGTAAATGATAACCATCTCTAATAATAGTCAATGTGTGTTTCAAATATAATCAACAAGTCCATAACAATAATCAAATTGAACCTAATAAACTCCAGTATAATGAATTCCCACAGATTAATATAATAAAAAATGAGTATAAGACACCTTGGGTGTAACATCCCAGGTAAATAAAGAATTTTCATAATTATTAATATTTATGAATTAAATATTAATTTTATTTTAAAGGGGTTGCTATGTTCGATAGCGTACCCGATACGCAACGATGAGTTTCTTTGAAACTTACGTAGCACACTAGTAATAAAATAATATTATTTTAAATGTTAGTTAACAAGTAGCCGTTGTACTGGCGGGAATGGATAGAAATAACTAAAATATGATTAGATATGTTTTTAAATGTTTTTACATTTACCCAATAAAAGATAAAGGCTTAAAATACAGAAAGAGTTCAATTTTAGGGCATATATACTCTAATTTTCACTAAAGGTTCACTTATCACCTTTTAATGGTTAACCATCATTAAATATAGTTTTGATCACTCTTATACTTTATTTTGGACCAAATATAACTCTTCTTTAGAATCGGGACATCAAAATTTACTTTGTGTAAATTTTTGGTACCTTTCTGATAAAGTTCATTTTTTTTATGAATAGTGTAAAATGTTGTATTTTAATTCAAAACCTATTTTTAATATAAATTATTTATATTATTAGATTATTATTTTAATTGGTTTTAAAGTGAAATTAGAAAATATTTTTACCAGTTAATCCAATGGTGGTCATTGGAATCAATTTCACTTTGAAATTGGACTTAAACTGGTGTCAATCTTTTGATACTTATTGTTTCATAAAAACACGCTATTTGCTCTGACAACGGGAATTAATTATTAAATTAATTAATGTGACTTATATGTTTTGAATTTTTTAAAATGGACTTCATTTTTGAATTCGGAATATCAAATATAGCTTAGGGTGAATTTTTGGTAATTTTCTGAAAAACTTCAATTTTTGATGAATAGTGAAACCACTAAGTGGTAATCAAGCAAACTGATTTTTCAGTTAAATGAAAGTTTACCACTAATGTGTATTGAATTTTGAAAATCCGACATACATGGTTGTCATTAAGAAGTAAAATGTGGTTCAATGAGATTAAAATAATTTTTTGGTGAATAGTAACTTATTAAGTTTTTAATCGCGATTAGAGGTAATTAGTGTAGTTTAAGGTAAAAATGATATTATAAGAATGTGGAAACACCATGAAACTTGTCCTAAACCTATTGGGTGAGTCATGGCCGACCAAGACAAGCCATGGGCCAACTTGGGGACCCCATGGAGCCACTTTTGTTGGAAAATGACATTAATATATTTTATTTAATGTTAAAGTGAAAATGACACTAACATAAACTATTTTACTAAACTAATTTTTGAGTGGGGTTATACAAGTCCAAATTTTTATTATAAATAGTCATTGGAAATATAAAAAGATTTCCTACATCATAGTATTTTTTTTATATTTTTTATACATTAAATAAATTAAATTATATATGACATAATAATGATGCAGCGATGACATCATTATTTGACGATTTAAATAAAATGGAAAGATAATGAAATATCTAAAACCTACACATGACCAAAACCAATTGGATGAGTGGATTTCGAACCCTTATCACCTTATACACGAATTATATCAATGTGGGACCTTTTAAAACCGAAACACATTTTCAAATAAAGTAATATTTCTTTACTTTCCAAAAGTGCCCCTCCTCTTCTCTTATAAAAGGCCCCCACCTCTACCTCATTTAACACACTCTTCAAGCCTTTGTCTCGGCCAACCCCTGCCCATTTACTATCTCCACATCCCTCTCCTCATCCTAGAGGATTCCCTTTGGGCATAATCCTTTCAAAGGAAGCCTTTAGACTCAAATCAAAAGGAGTTACACTTTTAAAGGTAATTCATTCTCTCATGATTATTTGTTTTATTTTGCTTCTCCAACCCCCTAAACTCTTTTTATTTACTTCTTTTGTAAAAACACCAGTATCTTCAATATAATAGAATTTTGTTATAAGATTTATTTGATCTACACTCTCACACAACTACATCAAATGGTTAAAGAACATACGGTTTCCGTGGATGGCGAAATTTTGCCTCCCGAAACGATGATTGTTCAACACTCATTTAACACCTTAAAAGGTGGCCATTATGATGTCACAATTTTTATATATGATATATAATATGTTTATGTTTTCCTTAAGCTTCTGTTTTTTTTCATTTTTGGCATACCTTTATGGTTTCCATTATGGGTAAACACGATATCTTCACTTTAGGAAGTGCGGACTACCGCCCCCTGAAAGTGATTTGATTCGTTAATATCATATGTGGGATGTGTAAAGGATAAAGTTAATGATATTATATATGTTATTATACTGGAATTATAATATACTTATATATCATTATGATTCCATTCCAGAAAATACGAAATAGAAATGGAAGTAGCGTTCATGCGTACGTACGGCTTACCGTCTCCATGAACGGTGCATTTCATTTCTTACCTCTAAATGATTATGTAATATTATAAATGAATGTATGTACTGGATATATATGACATATATGATATCTACATCATGAATACCATTCTGGATATAATGAACCTTTGACCAAATTAACAACATGTAAGTGTAAGAAGTCTATTTTTGACTTAAGAACCAAATACCGACAAAATGAACATTATTAACTTAAATGATTACATGATGTTCATAACATGGTATAAAAGGAATAATGAACTTGAAAAAGATTCATAAGCAAGTAGAGATTAACTCAATTTTATTATTCAGGAGATTAAAGAACGGTCGGGTCAAGTCGGATACGAGGTATGGGACTTCGTCTCAATCTCCTTTCGTTGATGCATATTTTATTTTATACACAACTTTATTTTATACAGTGTATAAACCCATTTGACTTTTATGTTTATTCAAAAGGAATCTTTTTTATACGAAGCATTTACTAAACGACAAAAAGGGAATATTTTTGTCGTACGTATGCGGCGACAACGACTTCTCCGCCGTCGTAACCGTTATTTGAGTTTCGGCTTCCTCTACAAGCCATACATTCTTTTTAAAAGAAAAATAAATACCATGTTTTACTTTTCTTTTATTTTGTTATTGAAAATGGTTTTCACAATGTTTTTGTGTTGTATTGATATCTTGTGATTGAAATGTGGAAATGTTGTGTTTCCTTTATGCATGTTTTATGTGATACGATTATGTTATGGTTCTTGGGCATTATTATGAAGACAGGTGGTTCCGTGATAAACTAAGGGCGGGTGAGCCCGTTATAGCTCTCCAATGCATTGGGTAACGCGAAGGAGTGAAACGTTAAGGTTTCTCCGAAGAGATTTTAGGGAATATACTGTGATGGGTATTCCAAACGTAACCAAGAGGGTTACTCCCTATGTAAGAATGTTATGAATGCCTCATGTTACCTTTATGTCATATGATTTCTATGATTTATTCATGAGTTTATGAGGTATGTTAAAGTGCCTATGTTTTATGGGTAAAGTATGATTTCATTCTTATGTATATATGAACTCATGTTTCCTTTCCATGTTTTTTTTATAACCCATACTGAGTTTTTATGCTCATCCCAAGTTTTGAAATGTTTTTCACAGGTCAAGGGAAAGGTACATGATAAGATGATAGAGTCAAGGATGTGTCAAGAAATAATCCATGTTTTATTTTAAATGTGTTTCCATTGATGGGAATGAAGAATACTATCTTTATGTAACCACTTTGTTTATATGTGGAATGTAATGCAAGTTTTATGATCTAATTCTCTAAAACTCTAAACCCGAAAAGATCCTCAATGTGTAATCTTGTAATAACTCAAGATTAAGTAAGGTTTAAGGTTGGGGCCTTATAGTTGGTATCAGAGGTCGGTTTAGACAACTTTAGGAGTTAGAAAAGTGTTAAATTATAATATGATTGAAATGATATAGCATTTACGGATTACCATGTTGCTTCTCCTAAGATATTTCTGTGTTCAGAATGGTTTTCCGCAGAGGAAACAAAGCATCTATAATGGGACGACATCAGGAGGAAGATAACCTTCCAAATCAGCAACCTGAGATGGTCGGAATCGGAACTGAACAGTTTGTTACAGTGATGACACAGTTGACTCAGGCTATAAATGGTGGTGGTATCCATGCACGAGATCAGCCAGATCAACCGCAGAGGAACATGTCAGTGGTGGAACATTTCATGAGGCAACATCCCCCATCATTCAGAGGATCATCGGACCCTGTGCAAGCTGAAGGGTGGATTAAAGCACTGGAGAAGATTTTTGATGTCATGGGGTGTTCAGGACATCAAAAGGTTAGTCTTGCTGTTTACCGTTTTGAAGGTGAAGCTGATCAGTGGTGGTCGATGGTGAAAAATATAAGGGATAATGATGAGATTGAGGATCTTCACTGGGACGAATTCAAAGGTATGTTTCTTGAGAAATATTTTCCTAAGGTGGTTCGTCTTAGGATGGAAAAACAGTTCCTAGAATTGAGGTAGGAGGATGATTCAGTGGCTGCTTATGAAGAAAAGTTCACTCGATTGGCAAGGTATGCTCCAAACTTCATACGAGATCTTGATAGTAAAATAAACCGTTTTTACTCAGGGTTAAAGCCAAAGTATCGAAGGGCTTTAGCTTCTCGTGAATTCAAAAGTTATGAAAAACTTGTTCGATGTGCGGAGAAGGTAGAAATGGAGTTTGCCGATAATCAGGTGTTCTATGACAAACAACAGAATAAGAGGTCTAGTTGGCAGGAAAAGGGGAAGAATTCATCAAAGAAGCAAGGAGGTAAGAAAACCAAATATCCATCCCGTGAGAAGTGTGGTAAAATGCATCCTGGAGAATGTTTATCCAAGTCTGGTAAGTGCTTTCGGTGTGGTAAGTCTGGTCATATTGCTCGTAACTGTAAGGAAGATGATCAAGCAGGAAATGAAAAGCCAACGGTAAGATGTTTTAATTGTAATGAAATGGGTCATTATGCAAACGAGTGTCCGACAAGGAGCGTGAGTGATGGGAAGCAGTTAGACTACAAGCAGAAAGGGGTGGTAAAATCATTTGCAACAACTTCATCAGATGTTGGGCCATCGAATGAAGTGGTATCAGCTCCAGGGAGCTCAGTATTTTTCGAAGATTGACTTGAGGTCGGGGTACCATAAGTTGAAAGTAAAAGAAGCAGACGTTCCGAAGACTACGTTCCGTACTAGATATGGCCATTATGAATTTGTAGTTATGCATTTTGGGTTAACCAATGCACCTGCTGTATTCATGGACCTTATGAATAAAATTTTCCATGAGTTCTTGGATAAGTTTGTATTTGTGTTTTGAGGTTTGGGAAGAGTTTATGTGTGCCTTGTGATTCACAGTTGGAGAATGAGTTGTTATGTGAGGCTCATAGTTCCCCGTTTTCTGTTCATCCTGGCAGTACTAAGATGTACAGAGATCTGCGGGAGTATTACTGGTGGGATGGAATGAAAAGAGATATTGCTGATTTTACTGTGAAGTGTTTGACATGTCAACAGGTTAAAGCAGATGGGCAGTCAGAACGAAAAATCCAGACATTGGAGGATATGCTACGAGCTTGTTCTATGGATTATCAGGGAAGTTGGGACCAACATCTTTCTTTGGTTGAATTTTCTTATAATAACAGCTTTCATTCCAGTATACAGATGGCACTATTTGAGGCATTATATGGGAAGCGGTGTCGAACTCCAGCATTTTGGGATGAAGTGGGTGAAAGGAAGCTGATGAGACCAGAATTGGTAGAAGAGATGGCAGAAAAAGTTCAGTTGATTCAGAAGCACATGAGAACAGCTCAGAGCAGGCAGAAGAGTTATGCGGATAACCGGAGGAAGGATCTATCTTTTGAGGTAGGTGATCATGTTTTTCTCAAGGTTTCTCCTTGGAAAAGTGTGATGAGATTTGGTAAGAAAGGAAATTTGAGTCTGAGGTTCATTGGACCATACGAAATTCTAGAGAGAGTTGGATCAGTTGCATACCGGGTGGCTTTACCTCCGAGTTTATCTCAGGTACACAATGTTTTTCACGTTTCGATGTTGAGAAAGTATATGCCAGATCCATCTCATGTTTTGAGTCCAGAGGTAGTTTAGCTGGAAGAGAACCTATCTTATGAGAAACAACCGGTCCAGATTCTTGACCACAGGGAGCAAGTGTTACGGAATAAGGTGATTCATCAGGTAAAGGTTTTTTGGAAAAACCATGTGATTGAAGAGGCAACGTGGGAATCTGAAAATGCTATGAGGGATAACTACCCCCACTTATTTTGATAAGTGAATAAAATTGCAAGGAAGCAATTCCCAAAAGGGGGGAAGGATGTAACATCCCAGGTAAATAATGAATAAAGAATTTTCATAATTATTAATATTTATGAATTAAATATTAATTTTATTTTAAAGGGGTTGCTATGTTCGATAGCGTACCCGATACGCAACGATGAGTTTCTTTGAAACTTACGTAGCACACTAGTAATAAAATAATATTATTTTAAATGTTAGTTGACAAGTAGCCGTTGTACTGGCGGGAATGGATAGAAATAACTAAAATATGATTAGATATGTTTTTAAATGTTTTTACATTTACCCAATAAAAGATAAAGGCTTAAAATACGGAAAGAGTTCAATTTTAGGGCATATATACTCTAATTTTCACTAAAGGTTCACTTATCACCTTTTAATGGTGAACCGTCATTAAATATAGTTTTGATCACTCTTATACTTTATTTTGGACCAAATATAACTCTTCTTTAGAATCGGGACATCAAAATTTACTTTGTGTAAATTTTTGGTACCTTTCTGATAAAGTTCATTTTTTTTATGAATAGTGTAAAATGTTGTATTTTAATTCAAAACCTCTTTTTAATCTAAATTATTTATATTATTAGATAATTATTTTAATTGGTTTTAAAGTGAAATTAGAAAATATTTTTACCAGTTAATCCAATGGTGGTCATTGGAATCAATTTCACTTTGAAATTGGACTTAAACTGGTGTCAATCTTTTGATACTTATTGTTTCATAAAAACACGCTATTTGCTCTGACAGCGGGAATTAATTATTAAATTAATAATGTGACTTATATGTTTTGAATTTTTTAAAATGGAATTCATTTTTGAATTCGGAATATCAAATATAGCTTAGGGTGAATTTTTGGTAATTTTCTGAAAAACTTCAATTTTTGATGAATAGTGAAACCACTAAGTGGTAATCAAGAAAACTGATTTTTCAGTTAAATGAAAGTTTACCACTAATGTGTATTTAATTTTGAAAATCCGACATACATGGTTGTCATTAAGAAGTAAAATGTGGTTCAATGAGATTAAAATAATTTTTTGGTGAATAGTAACTTATTAAGTTTTTAATCGCGATTAGAGGTAATTAGTGTAGTTTAAGGTAAAAATGATATTATAAGAATGTGGAAACACCATGAAACTTGTCCTACACCTATTGGGTGAGTCATGGCCGATCAAGACAAGCCATGGGCCAACTTGGGGACCCCATGGAGCCACTTTTGTTGGAAAATGACATTAATATATTTTATTTAATGTTAAAGTGAAAATGACACTAACATAAAATGTTTTACTAAAATAATTTTTGAGTGGGGTTATACAAGTCCAAATTTTGATTATAAATAGTAATTGGAAAGCTATAAATATTTCCTACATCATAGTATTTTTTTATAATTTTTAGACATTAAATAAATTAAATTATATATGACATAATAATGATGCAGCGATGACATCATTATTTGACGATTTAAATAAAATGGAAAGATAATGAAATATCTAAAACCTACACATGGACAAAACCAATTGAATGAGTGTATTTAGAACCCTTATCACCGTATCCACGAATTATATCAATGTGGGACATTTTAAAACCGAAACACATTTTCAAATAAAGTAATATTTCTTTACTTTCCAAAAGTGCCCCTCCTCTTCTCTTATAAAAGGCCCCCACCTCTACCTCATTTCACACACTCTTCAAGCCTTTGGCTCAGCCAACCCCTGCCCATTTACTCTCTCCACATCCCTCTCCTAATCCTAGAGGATTCACTTTGGGCATAATCCTTTCAAAGGAAGCCTTTAGACTCAAATCAAAAGGAGTTACACTTTTAAAGGTAATTCATTCTCTCATGATTATTTGTTTTATTTTGCTTCTCCAACCCCCTAAACTCTTTTTATTTACTTCTTTTGTAACCACACCAGTATCTTCAATATACTAGGATGTTGTTATAAGATTTATTTGATCTACACTCTCACACAACTACATCAAATGGTTAAAGAACATACGGTTTCCGTGGATGGCGAAATTCTGCCTCCCGAAACGATGATTGTTCAACACTCATTTAACACCTTCAAAGGTGGCCATTATGATGTCACTATTTTTATATATGATATATAATATGTTTATGTTTTCCTTAAGCTTCTGTTTTTTTCATTTTTGGCATACCGTTATGGTTTCCATTGTGGGTAAACACGATATCTTCACTTTAGGAAGTGCGGACTACCGCCCCCTGAAAGTGATTTGATTCGTTAATACCATATGTGGGATGTGTAAAGGATAAAGTTAATGATATTATATATGTTATTATACTGGAATTATAATATACTTATATATAATTATGATTCCATTCCAGAAAATACGAAATAGAAATGGAAGTAGCGTTCATGCGTACGTACGGCTTACCGTCTCCATGAACGGTGCATTTCATTTCTTACCTCTAAATGATTATGTAATATTATAAATGAATGTATGTACTGGATATATATGACATATATGATATCTACATCATGAATACCATTCTGGATATAATGAACCTTTGACCAAATTAACAACATGTAAGTGTAAGAAGTCTATTTTTGACTTAAGAACCAAATACCGACAAAATGAACATTATTAACTTAAATGATTACATGATGTTCATAACATGGTATAAAAGGAACAATGAACTTGAAAAAGATTCATAAGAAAGTAGAGATTAACTCAAGTTTATTATTCAGGAGATTAAAGAACGGTCGGGTCAAGTCGGATACGAGGTATGGGACTTCGTCTCAATCTCCTTTCGTTGAGGCATATTTTATTTTATACACAACTTTCTTTTATACAGTGTATAAACCCCTTTGACTTTTACGTTTATTCAAAAGGAATATTTTTTATACGAAGCGTTTACTAAACGACAAAAAGGGAATGTTTTTGTCGTACGTATGCGGCGACAACGACTTCTCCGCCGTCGTAACCGTTATTTGAGTTTCGGCTTCCTCTACAAGCCATACATTCTTTTTAAAAGAAAAATAAATACCATGTTTTACTTTTCTTTTATTTTGGTATTGAAAATGGTTTTCACAATGTTTTTGTGTTGTATTGATATATTTTGATTGAAATATGGAAACGTTGTGTTTCCTTTATGCATGTTTTATGTGATACGATTATGTTATGGTTCTTGGGCATTATTATGAAGACGGGTGGTTCCGTGATAAACTAAGGGCGAGTGAGCCCGTTATAGCTCTCCAATGCATTGGGTAACGCGAAGGAGTAAAACGTTAAGGTTTCTCCGAAGAGATTTTAGTGAATATACTGTGATGGGTATTCCAAACGTAACCAAGAGGGTTACTCCCTATGTAAGAATGTTATGAATGCCTCAAGTTACCTTTATGTCTTCTGATTTATATGATTTATTCATGAGTTTATGAGGTATGTTAAAGTGCCTATGTTTTATGGGTAAAGTATGATTTCATTCTTATGTATATATGAACTCATGTTTCCTTTCCATGTTTTTTTATAACCCATACTGAGTTTTTATGCTCATCCCAAGTTTTGAAATGTTTTTCACAGGTCAAGGGAAAGGTACATGATAAGATGATAGAGTCAAGGATGTGTCAAGAAATAATCCATGTTTTATTTTAAATGTGTTTCCATTGATAGGAATGAAGAATACTATCTTTATGTAACCACTTTGTTTATATGTGGAATGTAATGCAAGTTTTATGATCTAATTCTCTAAAACTCTAAACCCGAAAAGATCCTCAATGTGTAATCTTGTAATAACTCAAGATTAAGTAAGGTTTAAGGCTGGGGCCTTATATTGGGAATCATTGAATACAATCCACTTTTGTTCACAATGGTGTATTGTTGGAAAGTAACTCAGAAAAAAAAAATTATCGGTAATTAAAGTACAATAATAACTTTTATAGATATAAAGGAATGATAAACATTAGTAAAAAATAAGGTATTAGATAAAGTATAGGTGATCAAAACTGTACCTCAAACAGTAGATGGTCCTTCATCACCATCTATAGGAGTCTAATCTATAATATTTGGATGGTTACCTTATATCAATAACATTTAACTAGAGTTGCATTCCCATTCTAATTATTCATCAATTGAGTCTTCTACTAAGGAATTAAAACAAATCCTTGGTTCATTGATTTCATCTTTCCTATACCCCTCTGTAAACTTGGCCTTGAATACCAAGAAAAAAACTACTAGAGATTCCCCATATTTCCACACTAATAACATGATTCCAGAGGTTATATAAATAACTTGTGATAATTCATGATGTATCCATAGTTAAAGCACTCTGGAACTCCTCCTGAGGGGGCTAATGAATCCATACTCCACTCCACTTTCATACCACTACTTTCCTGCACGTCCTAAGTTATCCTCTTGTTACTAACATAAGATATGCTGATCATAATTTCATGAGGTCCACATTCTTATGAACTGAAAGGTAGGAAAAATATAACTACTCTATTCTCCACCAGAACCTTCTCAATTTTAAAGTATTTACAGAGAATATCTAGGTATATAACATGGTTTCCACACTGAACATGAAGTTTGTTGTAGGAATGAAGTTTGATCTTGAAATTTGGATCCTTCCATGCCATGTATCCATCCAAGAGCAGAGAAAAGAATATAATCTATGTGAAATGAGTGGAATATGATGATAGTTTCATGGAACACTATTATAACTTCATGAACCCCTATGATTAATATAGATTCATCATATTAGGAAGGAATTACCCAAATAAAAAGTCCTTAAAATTATCCCAGGTTAGACCCTCAAGTTCTTCAACCTTTCCCATGACACTCCTCCAACACCTAGTGGGTCCCTACAACATGAACGTTTTAGTTCCACCTTTTAGTACGTAGGTGTCTCAACAAGTATTAAGACACCCTAAATGATGTCTATTTATCCTCACCATCATGCGACCTATTATTTCCTTTAAAGAGTGGTGGATTCTAGAGTTGTATGTATCTGGTGTAGTTGACCATGGACCAGTGCCCCTCTTTCATGAAAAGGATCTATTGGAAGGGATCCTATATGGAGTGGGCCTACTACCTATACTACCCTAAATGGTTCTAGAGTATTCTATGTAGAACCCTCCTATATATAAGGTTGTGGAATAGGGTAATTATACAAATAAAGAGTACCCCAACCCATGTCAACTGGTTTTCGCATCATTATTCTACGAGAAAACATCTTTTATAACATAATGGGAAACATTTAGTGAAGGAACTCAAGACAAAGTAGAAGTGTGAAAAATGTAAAATTTAAAATTTAGGGTTTGGATTCATGTTAAAAAAAATTGAATCCACCAATCTCTTTCCCATATTTCTAAAATCATCACATGTAATTCAATTTAATCATGAAAAATAAAATGAAAAAGGCTTAAATGGTACCGTGTTCTTTTAAATTCGTTATTTTTATTTTCTCACCATTGATGTGTCTTGGATCAAAGGCTCCATGCTAGGAATCCTATAGTTCATCCATATGTGAACAAAAATTAATGGATCATAGATCTATATTTCCTAGGTAATAGCATGGAAAATTGAAGATCTTTACGATATACCTTCAATAACCTGAATAAAGCAGACTCGATCAAGAATATGACATCGATCCAACCTTATTATTTCTTCAGATTCTAAATATAAGAACTTCAGAGGATAGAAGAGGAGTGGAGATATTCTCCCAATATATCCATCCAAATGGTAGAACTCACTATTCAAGAGGATAAAATGAGCTTTTGTACATAGCTTATACTTTATGAAATTTTACTTTTGTCCCTATAAAGTAATACCTTCATTATAGACATTTTTTTCACAAATATGACTTAATAAACTTTTCATAAATGTAAAAAATATTTTATAACTCACTTGTAACACTATAAAGTGTTACATAATAAAATAAAAACAATTAAATTGGCCCATAAAATCCCCAAATAATTTAAAAAACCTTGAAAATACTATGTTCCTTTGAAAAAATTTATTTTATCAAATTCACTTTTAATGTAAAATAACTTGTGAATACCTTTAGAAATAAATTTAATCATCATTTTTCTAAACTTTAATAATATAATTTAATTATTTTTACTTGTTTTCAATCATACTCAAACATTCACCAACCCCTTCACATGGGGACCACTTCATCCTAAACTCCTATTCATTATAATTGGTGGAACTTGTGGGTACACTTAGTGTGTGATCCTCTAGGTCCTTATATCGATAACAGTGAGTCCAAACCATATACAAAGAGAATATTATAGAAACCCATCATGGCCCCTAAGAAGATAATAAATTTCATAGCTATGAATATCTCCTATGAACACATTTTGGTTAATACAATCTCTTTTTCCCATGATATCTCATAAAGAAGGATGGATTCTTATGTCATTATACTTTTTTTGATTTATATATTTCATGTCCTTACTATAAAAACTTACATTATAGTACCATGAACATGGATTTAATTAAGGTACTACCATCCTAGTCATCTTGGGACCATGAGATATCTCTTCCTTAACACAGAAGTGATAGATTATATCTTGATCATTTAACCAATCCCATACCACCAAATACACACCCAATATAGGCTACCTCATCATGACTTCAATGTCATGGTTTTTTCAATGAATCAATGCATGTTATCAAATTGTACACACTAATAACAACATCATTTCTGGAGATCAATACACATGTGTATAGATAGGAATGACTAATGACCCTTGAAACATGCAGTGTTTCTATTAGAGGGTCTATCCACATGATCTCATCTAATTGAGATAACCAAGTGAGAGCTTCATGATAATAAGTCTCAATTCTTATGAACACCTAGCAGCTGATAGTTAGACATCATCTGTTTTCTGTCAGTATGATGTATTTGGACTATATGACATATGTTTAAGATTATTATGATAGTATCTAGAGGTTATCATTATAGCTAGGAATTTCTATATCCTTTTGACATGACACATAATCTAAGGACATTAACATGAAAATAGTGGATGCATAAATATCAACACTATTATAGTATGAATAAACACAAGTATATATCAAACAATATACATGTAATGGTAATCAAAATTACTATTCATGTTGGGTCTAATGAACACACTATTACAGAACTCCCACTCGAACTAGATCCAAATTTATAACCATTTATATCACATGATAAGATCATGTTTCTATTGAGTTATAGATTTAGTAATGGGATAAACACATTTCCATTGTGTGGCTATTCTTCTATCTATGAATTTACTTGATTGAGTAAGACTTATCAGGAGATGATATACCTGAATATATCCATTGTTTCCACTACTTAACATAAAATATATGATAGTACTAGTTTTAGAATTACCATAAAGACAAAACATTACTTACAAGGTGAGATTCCATGAAATGTAACAAATTGTTGTGTATTTTACACTACTTCTTTAGCTTCATCAGAAGCCATAATGAAATCCATATTTGTATACATGGATACTAATAGATTAAATGATATTTTATGACTCATTCACATAGCCTAAATACAAAATTAGATCATATTTAACTTATAGGAATACTATTTTGTGTCCCATTATAACTCGTATCCCTTCTTCCCCACAAACTAGGTACATATATTTTGTACTTTCTCAAGTACAATAAGATAGTTATGACTGCTTCCCTTGAAGTTATCTTGTCCATATATAATATTTTTCTACCATAGAGTATATTTTGGCAATATCACATTTTCTACATATCATGGAATATGTGATAGATCCATTAGTGGTGCCTATAGAATTATACTACCCACATTATTCTCCTTTTATTCCAAGTCATGTAATATTGCAGATATTTATGCCATGTGATTCTAGTAACAATTATCTCATGAATTGTTCAAACAAATATTTTATCAATACCTTATCAATATATGTACTATTGACTATGTCTAAGAAGCCATTAGATAAAAATCAATAGATATCATTACATAGAACCCTGGTTACTAATTTAAGTCAATATTTGGAGAGTTACTATCATCTTGGTATTAACTAACTGTAAGACCAATATATGTTCTCCATATGTTAACAAAATATTTTACATAGAGAACAATGGAACTACCACTATCCTCTGATAGACACATGGAAAAGATTAATACCAATTTAATATTATATAACCTATTTTATTACTTTAATCCTAACTTAGATTTTAATAAATTTCACCCTTATTGGAATTATATGGTGTCACCATCCCTTTATAGTTGCATTGTATATACATCTTCCGTGATTGGTTGTCTTGATATTCAATGCATAATTTAATGAACATATAAATCAACTATGATAAGTATAATTATAATTGATTTGGGAATAATGAATTTGTATTATGAATTGATCCTTATTGGTACCATTCTTGTACCATCCATATATAGTCTCACTTGAATACACATGATAGTATTCAAAATACTAATCCTCCTATATTTCTGATACATGGATTCCATTATTTAATTTTAATTGATCTTTTAAAATTTAGATAATTTCTATATACTTATTACTTGTAGGGATTATTATTCTCAATGAATAATTTATCACCAGTCGTAGTGAATATAAAACCATCCCCATTTTTTAATACTTCCTATGTGTTATGTGTCTCTGGAACGTTCCTTTTACATAAGGTCTTATGAAACTTTACTCTATGTCAACTATTTATGCTTCTATAGCATTGACCAAACCCAATTAAATCTTGATCCCACAATATCAAATAGATATGTGTACCATTATATAGAAATATAGTTTATAACTTGATTATATCGTTTCTATTATAGAAATTTTTGTAATATCCTTAGAAAAATTTAGGATGATTACTATAGATTCACATTGTGTTTTTTCTTGATATAATAATGTTTATATCCTAACAAACTCATTGCATCTAAACACATGTTCTTTTGAAAATGGATTCATATCATACTAAAACTCATATGATATCCATTTCCATTATATTTGGAATATGGTTATAGGATATTGTCTCTATTTTCAAATCATTTCTCGAATAATCGAAGTATCTACAAAGCATGAGTTTTAACATTGATGATCCATTTATTTACATCACAAATATGATGTGTATAAGGAAATATGGATTTCATAATTTCTCACATTATATATTAACATGTAATAATATTCATCAATCCTCTTTATTATAATCATAGCTTCAATGTGTAAAAGGTATTGTGAGTTTAGGAATTATTCCACTCTACATTATTAATCGATGAATACTTGGTCAAGATATTTTTTCAGGACTCCATCCCAAAGCATCTCATATATTATAACCATTCATATACCACACTTAACTTTCATATTTCTTAAATACTTAAAGGAATATTAATAATTATTCTTACCACTAGCTTACCCTTGGAATAGTTCATGCTCTCTATTTGAACTAATTATTAAAACATTGTGGCTTACCATTATTTCTAAATGTTTTTTGTCCAAAACTAAGTATGTAAGTGTGTCTATAGTACCTAAGGTTGTTAAATATAAATATTCTAAAACTATACTATAAATATCCATGGAAACTATTTATTTTTCTTGAAAATTTATTATCTTTCCATGACTAGGTATATAGGTCTTATATTTTATTTTCATCACATATTTCCAATGATTCTAGCATTCCAGAACTATTGTTTGAGTATTAAACACCAAAAAAAAATATCCATTATAGAACTAGAAAAATGTCTCCTAGTTTCCCAAGGAAACATGGGATAAATATTTTTGTGACGAAAGTTCAACTGGAACCATTTACTTGGAAACTAGATGTTGTGTGATTCTCCCTAATGACTTTGGAACCACCATTTATTAGTCTCTTAGAGAACACACCTTACTTATATTAATTTTTCCTTACTTACATGATAACTATATGTTAATACATATATGTGACGGGCATATTGTATTTAATATCCACAAATCATGTTAGAAACATCACTAATAATGATGAATATTCCTGAAGAAGAAGCGACTTGTTACTTCTTCAATTTGGTACACTACATTTGTCTTCTATAGAATTATTTCATCATATGAGAATAAAATAACCTCATATTTAATACATACTTTCTTATAGGAACATTATGAAGGTTCCTTTTGTGTGACACTTTCCATTTCCCTTTTACCCTTGTATTTCATCTTGTTTTCCATAATAACTAAATATAAAAGTTTCTTTATGATTTTATTTTCTTGAGGAATGTTACCAAAAGGTAAGGAAGATTTTTTCTACATTTTTTATTAATTTGGTAATATTAAATGAAATTGAAGTGTATTAGTGGAAATATTATAATAATGATATGTATTTAAATACTATAATATATATTTTAGTTTAAACATATCCAGTGTAATTATCATACATATATATGTCCCTTCACTTTCTCCTTACAATCTTCTCGGAGATGAGACAACATGTATAATCATATATGTCCTGATGTTGTATCCACAAATTACATTATCCATTGATGATAACATTATTAAATAACCATTATATGTATCATTAATTATTCTACTATAAGTATTTTTACACACTCTCTTTTTGAGGTGGCTTAATAGGTATTAGGGACACAAAAAACCTTGAATTTATGCTGGAATAATACTTTTTACAAGTTCCTGTACTACTTTTTTTTGGAAATTCACACCAGTTTGGTACTTTTATTTGTCCAATATGATCACAATTTAATTTAATTGGTTGTGATTCCCATTTAATCTATAGAAAATAAACTTAGTAGATTAATACTTTATATTGATTACCAATAGTCATTTTTAAAATATAAAATTTTAAATGTCTCCAACTATTTTTTCAAATCCTAGTAGCCCTCAAATACTAGACTCAGAATACATAGTTTCTTGATTATTCAAGTGTAAAGGATAATTGAAAACTATCCTCATATTATAAAATCTATGAATACACCACTACTCAGAGAATTTCATGGTAGACATTTTACTATCTAACCACATTAACTCACAACTCATTGATTTGTTGAGTGGATTCCCATCTCTTACAAATAACTATCTTTCATTTCATAACACTTTTCCTATACATTTTCAAAAAGATTGATATAAATAATAATTTTCCAAAACAAATAGTTAATTTGACCTAAAACTCTTATAGTAACTCCTTGGTAGTAAGATACACCCTCAACTAGAGATAAAGATAACCCTGAAGACCTTTTTTTTCTTTCAGATTTTAGAGATGGATGAAATTTAATAACATAATATTTACTTTTAGGGATTTGATAAGTTAATATCAATGAATGAAATCCTTTTCTATTCAATATGCTTATTCCAGGTTATCACACTCACAATGTAACCATGCTTTTAAATAAAAAACATTTTACACACATGTTCATTTTATCTTGGCATGCTTGTTTATTATTATACTATGTGGCCACGTGTAATAAATACACATTCACAAAATAATAAACGATGCACATAATAAAATAAATAAATAATTACATGATCATGATCCATTAACTATTGGATAATTCATCAAGAGAATAATTTATTAACTAAGAACCTAGGGGAATTATTTAAGTCAATACCTAACTTGAATTACAACACCCAAAACTCCCAAAAATTTCACTCGTTTGGTTTACACTAGCTCTCAACTTGAACTTCTTTTACATGAACTCCTCTGAACTTTATAATGTATACTTATATACAAGTGAGGGAATCCTGGGGTGATAAATTAGATTTATCACTTAAATTTGGACACACAAGCCTGTATACAAATTAAATATAGAGGGACGATGCACATATCATCAAAATGAAATAATTACTACATCTCAAAAAAATCTAGGCAATAATTAAATAAAATAAAAAATAATCTAAACATGCATGGGTCAATCTCAACTCTTGATTATTCAACATGATATTTTAATGCATAAGAAAAATTAATTTTCTAAAATCCAACTTTAGGTTATTATTAATTCATTAACTTGAATTAAATTAATTTTAATTAATTATAGATATTCCCCATAGTAAAGATTTTTTTTAAATCTATAAAATTTAATTGAATTTTAATTTTTTTCATAATTTTAGAGTACATTTGGACATAAAGAAAATCCCTTGAAATTAATTTATTTCTTGAGATGGGTGAAATGGGTTGGGCTAGTTGGATTGAGACAAAATTTTTATGGATTAGGACGGGGAATCCTTTAAAAAGTAAATAAAAATAAATAAGTAAATAAATAAATATAAAAATAAAAAATGATAAAAAGCTTCCAAAGAAATCTTTATTTCTGTTTTTTTCTATTTTAAGAAATATTCCATGGGAATATTTGAATAAGGAACCAACATATGCTTTTTTACTTATAATTAAACAAGCTTATAAGGGAAGATTTAAACTAGCATCCAATATACGGTTTATTCTTTTAATTAAAAATTATTCCAAAGGAATATTTTAATTTTTAATTATACAAGATTCCATGGGAAGATTTGAACATGCTTCCACGAGAATATTTAAAAAAGATCCCATGGGATGATTTATCCTTTTAATTAAACATGATTCCAAGGAAATCTTGTATTTTGCAATGGACTAACCCAGCTAGATTTGGGTATATTTGGATAACACGTATTGTCCTTACATCATGATCTTACTATAAATCCATCTAATTTCTATCCATTAAATTGATGAAAAAATAAAACTTTAATTTTTAAAGTATTTTTCATGAAAAACCCATCAATCTTCGATCAACCATATCTTGGCAATACAAACTTAGATCAACGCGCCATTACTTGAATTAGAAACACATCAAAATACATTTTTCAAATCATAGAAAATTCAATTTATGTTTCAAAGGTTTCAACTTAAATAATTAAAACCACTATATGATACTAATTGAAGGAATTTGGGGTGCAATGGATGTAAGAAAAACACAAAATTAAACAATTTTGGTTTGGATTCATGTTAGGAACACTAAATCCACCAAAACCCTTACCATAATTTCTAAAAGGATCATGTTCAATTAAATTTTAGCACGAAAAAGTAATTCAAATGAATGATTGAATTGTACATTGTTAATTTGTATTTTTTTTATTTTATTCTCTCACCATCAGCATGTCGTGGCTCAAAGGAACCATGCCAGGAAACCTCTAGATCATGCACACAAGAAAAATATTCCTAGATCATCTATCTATGTTTTCCAGGTTCTATTTTGGGAAGTAAAATATCTTTATGACACAACTTAGATCTCCTAATGAATGCAGACTCAATCAAGAAGATGAGATCAATATAACCTTATTATTTCTTTAGATTATCTCTCTAAGAACTTGAGATAAGAGGATAAGAGATATTCTCTCTCTAAATTTGTCCAAATGGTGGAGATCACTATTCAAGAGGCTAAAATGAGCTTTTATACATAGGTTATTCTTTCTGAAACAACACTTCATTCTAGAAAAGAAATAACCTTTAATTTAGACCGTTGCACACACATATGACTTATTTAACTTGTCATAAATTTGAAAAATATTTTATCACTCAATTATACCACAATAATAAGTTATGTGATAAAATAAAATCCTTTAACTCATCCCATTATTTCCCCAAATCATTTAACAAACCCTGAACATCCTTTTTTTGTTCGAAAAATTATGTTTTCTCATATTCAATTTTATGATCAAACAACTTGTGAATACCTTGATAAATAAATTCAATCATCATTAGTCTAAAATTTAATAATATAATTGAATTATTTTTACTAATAATCTCTCATACATGGACATTCATCGACCCCCACTTTTGGGTCCCACTTCATCTTAAACTTGTATTCATTAGAATCAGTGGAACTTCTGGATACACTTAGTGTGTGACCCTCTATGTACTTATCTCTATAACAGTGAGCCCAATCCACAGACCAAGAGGAGAGTCTAGAAAACCATCATGAACTCTAAAGATATAAAGAATATACTAGGTATAACTAACTCATATGAACACATTCTATGTAATTTAATCTCTTTATCTCATGATATCTCATTAAAAAGGATGCACACTTGTGTCATCATCCTTTTATTACTTTATAAATATATTGAAATTACTGGATAAAGTTAAATTCTTATACCATGCCAACATATTTAAAGATAGTACTACAATCCTAGTTAACCTAGTCCCATGAGATATCTCTTCCTTAACTTAGAAGTGATAAATTCTATCTTGATCATTCAACCAATGTCATACCACCAATGACGAACCTAACACAAGCTACATCACCAATAATTCAATGTCATGTTTATTTCCTTCAATAAAATCATGAAATTAAATGGTACAAAATGATAACAGTCTCAGTTCCTTAGACCAATACACTTGTTCATAGATAGGAACAACTAAGGACACATGTGGTGTTCCTATCAGAAGTTCTATCCTTATGATCTCATCTACATGAGATCATAAAGTGATAAATTAAGGAGAAGAAGCCTCAATGCTTATAATATCCTAGTACTTAATAGTAATACATCATCTGTTTCCTATCAATATGATGTATCTAGACCATATATAATATGTTTAAGATTACTATCATAGTATCTTGAGGTTTTAATTATAGCTGGGAACAACTATATCCTTTTGATATGACATGTAATATAAAGAAATCACCATGTAAATAATGGATGAAGAAATATCAAAACTATTATGGTAAGAATAAACATAGGTATATATCAAACTATATACATGTAATGGTAATCAAAATTTATATACAAGTTGGGTCATGGGAACTTACTATTAAAATATTTAGGGAATTTAATACATATCCTAATCATTCTAAGGGATCACACAAAGGTTTCCCTATAATTATATTCATACCCCAATGTATAACCCTCCTAGTACTAACCAATGTCTCTATCCTAGGACATTATTCATTGTCACATATATATAGAAAACATAACAGTATGATCAAGTTCAACTAATTATTTCCAACATATATATCACAACAACATGGAAACATATATATCGTATGGTCAAAGAACCCATGTTTATCCTGAACATATTGCACAAATCAAGGAATTAAATTAAATAACTAGTACGTACACCACAACAAGTATATATATGAAATTTAAACCTATGTGTCTAATCAAGATGCATGAAATCACCCAAAACCCCATGAAAGAGTAACAAAAATACCAACAATTGTAACTCGGAGGTCCGTTACACATGAACTGACCTAGAATATAGAAACTACCCTGAATGAGTCCCATAAAGCGATATCCTTTATACTATGTCATAAGTTAATCCAAAATTAATAGAAGAAAACTATGATCTCATGCCATTTTTAATGACCTTACCCAAACCATTGAGTTTGATATAGAGAGTCACATGACCTTATGTGTGCCTTGTTATATGCAAGGGGCTGTTGACTAATAGTGAGGGTCTGAGTCCATTAGTGTGGAGACTCTACCATCAGTATCATGTCATAGAACATATAATAATATAATAGTTTATAATAAAATATTTTAACCAGATTAAATATTCAAAAACTATGAAGATGAATTTTGATTCATATAAATAAGTTAACAAGGCTCCCAGTGTGGAAAGAAAAACCCATGTATATGTGAAAGTTGGTAAATAAAAAAAATAAAAAAAGAATCCTTGAGAGTCTATTTTGATACTACTCCCATATCCATGCTATAGGGATTAATCATTTTCCATTGGCCCCTTTTCCCTTTCTTGAATCCCTATACATGAAGTCTGCACATGTATTGAAATGATCATATTATGTGTTAGTAATAAAACCCAGTAGTAAACCACCAATGTGGAATTATCAAATGTGCACATGTATAACAAGAGTCTTCCATTTTAATAATAAATTAGCAAGAAATCATAAACAATTATGTATTAAGCACCCCTATGCTAACCAAGACACCATGAGACTCGATCGTACCTACTTCGGATCCTTTCCAAAAGGGTGGTCAAGAAGTTATAAATGAATAAGAACTAGACACAAGTTTAGTGACATGTCAATTGAAATAATCAAGGAATTGAGTAGAAATTCTACTCGGTATCTTCAAGGCATTGAGTTTTGACATGTTACCTAGTATCCTCAAGGAATCAAGTACCATCAGGTATACAAGGACCTCATGCTCTTAACCTATGTAGAGGTTAACTATCTTCATTATCACACATCATGAGCACTCCCCCTATATGGGGTAATCATTCCATGATGGTCACCTATCACGATATACCAAGAACAACCTCTAATAGTATGATAATAAACATAACAAGGTAGAGAATAACAACACAAGAATATCATTGCATCATGAGAACATAGTATAATCACATAAAAAAATATGATAATCATCAAGCATAGTAAAATGATACTCTATAAATACACAAGGTAACAAGGATCATATATGGGTATCAAAAAAATGCCTATACCCAAAAATAATCACCATCAATAAAGAATAAAATGTCTTGGAACCACAATATTAATCAAGGAAACAAGATAATAAAAGTACCTAAAATTTTAAGAAACTTCCTACCATAAGGTTTTGGATGAATAACTGCAAAGGTTTTTAAATAATGAATACCAAACCATGTCACACACCCATATAGAATGGATCATAGGTCATGTATTTCTATATCTATTTTTGGTTCATTGAAAAAGATGGTTTAAAAAGGAGACTTAGGATAATTCAATGTCAATAATCTTGTTCTAGAATCACATTTATTGAAGATTATATCAATGAAACCAATTCTAAGGTATGTTAAATGAAGGAATGTAAATTCAAAAGATTAATTATCAAATTAATAATGGATCATTGATTCATTAATTATTGTAGAAGATAACCTTGGGTCCATCCAATTATCATTGATTCATCATAAATTCATCAATAGAAAAATATTCAAGATGGTAATAAAGAAGAATAAGATCTTATGATGATTTTTTAGAATAATTATCTATAAACATCCACAATTATTGATAATCATAGCTCTGGTCATGGTTATTTTCATTGAAACATAAATTAATCCACTACTCTACCACATAATCATTAATATATTAAGGTTACTTCATCAATACGCCATAAAAAAGAGTTTCAGGAAGGTGATTCATGAACAATTACCAATAGAATGTTCTTTGTTGATGGTAGATAATAATTTGGCAAATAAATGATTTCATCTTTCTAGGTATTCCATTAATCTATTAAGAAAGGGATAAAACATCATTGGATATTCAGGGACTCACATACCTGGCATAGATCCATGCACATGTAACAATGAAGAAGAAGTATTTGGCAAAGATTTAAGATTATCTTACCATTCTAGGATCACCCAATCATTCCAATGATGAAGGATCAAGGGGAAGTGAATGAGGGAGCTAATGAGGCTAGAGGGGAGGTATCATATTCTAATTAGTTTCTTATGGGTTATAATTGGGTTATTAAATGGTTATCAAACCATGAGGAATTAAGGTCAATAGAGTTCATTTAATACACTCCTAGAATGGGAACACTAGCGAGTTGGTGGGCCTCACTGGATAGCCAATAGAACCACCAATGAGATAGTTCTTGGACGCCGATTTGCGGGTGTTCTTGGTATAATTTTTGGAATTCTTCCTCACCCATGGGCTGACCGGTAGGGTCAATGAAAAAAATTTATAACCTCTAGAACCCCACTAATGAGATGGTGGATTTTTATAGCCACTAGAATGCAATTCCATCCTAAACACTTACTCCTTTATTTACTATACCCATAGTCCTTAAAAAATGTCCTATTTATAACTAAAATTAGAAAAAAAATAAAATAGGATGGTGAAATTTATAAACTCAAAATATTTTATACATTGATATAAAAAGACAATGTTACACTGGTATGGGTAGTGTTTGTAACATACCCTAAAAATTTTATCTTCCATATTTAGATTATATTAATACGAAGAAAATAGATACATAATTTTCAATTTATTTCTTTATATTATCCCAAAAAAACTTTTCTTTGAGATCTATATACATATTAATACTTCTAGGATTAATAGAGAATGATGAGATATGAGCATAATCCAACAACACTTTCTTTATGTATAGAATTTATGGGACACATACTCAGCTCTTGAATATGATCATTCCATCATGGACATTGTTGAACTTTAGAGCTATCCTTACATTCTTTTACAACATCACATAATCCTCTTATTCCTATATGACAACCCATATATTTAGTACACCTTAATTCATGATTTAATACATAAAGATACACATAATATAATCCCAAAAGATATAAAGTACTAGTGTATTTGGATAATTATATAAAGAGCATACTATCTTGAAATAATGATACAATAATGTTTTATAAAACTCCTTAATATGATTTTAATATTCCATCACCCTACTAAAACTACATGGGATTACTTGGGGATGTACATAAGAAAGGGATGAAATATAAATATCAGAAAGGGAATAATAAATATTTAACATGATAAAATTAATACATGTTATTCAAGTGGTATATCAAGATTACATAAAATGGTTTAGAATCGTTAACATGAACATCAATTCATGATATAAGTTGATAACATCATGACAACATAGAAATGTGGAAAAAATAAATAACATGACATCATATGAATAAGTAAGGGATAACCATTGACACATCATAACATATCTTTATTAGGATATCCTATTATGAATGGTATATGGAATCTCATGAGATAAAAACATTACTCAATGAATTGGAGGCCTATATAATTCTAGGACTACTTTTCACATTCATATTATGTACATGAATTTGTGTGCCACATAGATCATTCAACATAAGGATGCATTTCATTATTTATAATCCCAATATTAAGGAGTGTTGGTTATATAAATGGGAGTCCTAAATCAATGAAGGATAGGTACATATAGGAAAAAATCCTTGATTAGATGTAGGGATGGTTATAAAAAACACAAATGTTTGGCATGGGTAATCACATGACTATTTCAGCAGCATAACAGGTGTACATAAAGGCCTGTAGAAAGGTTTAATGAGTGTGAAAGGTGGTATTTAACCAATTTTTAATCATAATTATTGTAATGGTATGTTTAAAATCATATTGAAACATGAATAATTGGAAATAAAAAGGCATAACTTAGATAAAGTTTTTGAATAGAGGAGGATGATAGAATCCTTTTCCTTGAAAGGGAACTTCAAAAATCTTGGGAGGAGCTTCTTAAAAATTTAGAACACCTTGGGAGGTATTTATAGAGGTATGGGGAGATTAACTTCATACTAAATGAGATTGGAGTGAAAAGTAGTGGGATCTTGGGTTGGTATTTATAACAAAAGAGGGGGTAATACTTTATTAATTTATAAACTTAGGTTTTGGACTCTATATAATAAAATAACCACTGTTGGGAAATTGATCTATGCACACGAACCTATACCAAATATTTTCAAAAAACTTTTTATAGGTCAACCTATTCTAATGTTTTAGCATAAAAATTAGAATATCTTGTTTATGAAATCTCTATACCAATGGTTTTTTAAATTGTTGTCATAGATACGACTATACCAATGCTTTTAAAAAACCATTGGTATAGAGATGGAGATCCCAAAGGTTTTAAAAAACAATTGATATAGCCTTCCTTGATCTACCTAGTATGAAGGATCTCCCAATCCCATATCATTTACATCAACATTCAACCCTAGTAGTGCTCGGAATTTCATTTTATTCCCCACCCATAGAAGTCTCTCCTCAGTTTGTGTTTTAATTATATTCTTCATTAATATTAATACAATGATTTCCAAATCATTCATCTCTTCTATAAAACATAAATATCAGCTTTTTATAGGTTTAAATGCCACCATAATTTTTTTACCACATTTAATTTCTTTTTATATGTCTAAATATATTTTTTTTTCTATTGAAACAAGTGTTTTCTATAGTTCTATTGAAGGATAATTAAGTAATTTATTTGGTTGTTCACTCCCTTTATTTCTCTTGTTTTATAAATAGATAGATTATATATATATATATATATATATTCAATTTTAGTTTTTCAATAGATTATTTTATTATATCAATCCCTCTATAGGACTTATTTAGGGATTGTTTTCTCACTCTTATTATTAACCATGCGTTTTTTATAAATGGAACCTAATTTTACTATCCTGGGAAGTTTTTTCAGTTATATTTATTTAATTTAAAATTTTCACTAACATGTGTATTGTGAGAAAATAAATCATTTAAATAGTATAAATGTTTTTTCCTGATTAATAAATTGACAAGTAGACCAATAGTGAACTAGTGAGTCAAACAAAAACAATTTCTTGTGACAATATAGAATTGTGTTGGTATTTTTAAATTAATTAAATTCTTATTACTAGTTGGTCTTGTTTTTTGGAAAAGATCTTGACTAGTTATTGATTGGTTTATGAATCTTGATGGAGATCTATAACAATTTATAATAGGATCATTTATCATATTATAAAAACACATATCTAGAAAAACATTTCAAGCAACCCAATAAAATGTATCCCCTTAGAAAAATTTCATTGATTTTAATCATGTTGTCATTACTGTATTCAGTTTATCACTATTTAATATCATACACCCATTGTTCAAAATTTACCATTTTTATAATGCTATACATCACACACAATTTTTATTTAGTTGTACCATTTTTTATATTTAATCTATTTTATCATCTATATCGTACTTCACTCAGCACCGAAAACACTTCCACCAATCTTTTTTGTTACCTTACTTGTCCTAAATCCCACTTCCACTAGAAATTTTTAAAAGTATATTTTACAGAAGAATAAAATGTTGTGTGGTAAAACTTCATATTTAAATGTAAGAATATTCAAACTAAACATTAAAAATCCTACTAAATGAATACTATAATGAAACAAGCATTTTTAAAATTTATATTCAAACTAAATATCAGTTTAATTGAACTATAACATAATAGTATTCCTAATAATTCATTTTTATATAATTTTGAGATTAAATATACCATATAACCACTAGAAATAATGATAAAGGATACTAAATTCAACAAAAGGGTGTCTATACCAAATTATATATAGCCAAAACTACAGTCATGGGGGATAATAAGTAAATATAAGAAGGAATCACTTTAGCATCCCTCAATATAATAAACCACTAATTATGAATTTAACCAACCTAACTTTATATTTTTTGTGTGCTTTATAATATTCTTACCTATAAATATTAATCATTCATACATGAATATATATAATAATAATAACATAAGTTCGAAAGTTAATATAATAAGAGAAAAAATTAAAACAACAATTTTAAAAAATATTTTGTGTAGTATAATGTATTTTTATTACTTATTAATATAATGGAATTTATTATCATGGTCATATATATATATATATATATTAATTTTTCATATATATAGTATTTTTTTTGTATTTTATATCATTATTATCAAATAGAGTATTTTTTCAGTCATGGTTTTATATAAAGTGAAAAATTATCATTTCATTAAATATATTATGGATTTGACTTAAATCTTATTTCATTGATTTTATGATATGAAAAATAAGTTTTTATTCATAATGGATAGAATTTAGAGGTATGAAACTAATCATATCTCAAGTTTTTGTCAAAACAAGTTGGAGGTATTTTTAGAGTTTACATTTAATAATGATTTGGATAGAGGTCTTATAAACTTCCCATATTATAATTATGTTTGAAGACCTTTGTTTATTCATTTATAATTTATCCACCATATCACAAAATATGATTTCCAAACAAAATGATATGTGTGGTATCATAATTTTGGGAAAAGGAAATCTCAAAATGTTTATTATCTGAATGAGAGGACTGAATTGGAGAATTTATTATATGATCAGTTTACATTTATACATCGTCATGAGAAAGAAAGGATGAAATTCTTGGAAAATAATGATACAAGTACGCATGCTACATGTAATGAAAATGATGATGATGGAAGGGTTAGAAAATTGATTTTTTCTACCAAAACTCCAGTATATAAACAATGTGGTAAAATAGAAAACCTAGAATTTTTAATGCTACAATTCTATTGGAGAACCATATATTGGATTTATAATATTTCCTCTGATAATATACTTATCTTTTTGATGGAATTAATTCTAGATGATGAATATATTCGTCAAACCATTCTATGGAATATAAGTTAGTTGATGAGCATAGATTTTATACAAACAAAATTCAATCCAACCTGAAATATTTTAGCTTATTATGGGGGGAAACTACTAACTGAAATGATTTTATAAATTGTAGAACATCTTAATAGAATCCAAATGATGATGGAACACCATATAATATGCCATAGAAATTAATGTTTCAATT
This sequence comes from Viscum album, assembly GCA_963277665.1. Taxonomy (NCBI): domain Eukaryota; kingdom Viridiplantae; phylum Streptophyta; class Magnoliopsida; order Santalales; family Viscaceae; genus Viscum; species Viscum album. The sequence goes on along the minus strand of OY728120.1, from coordinate 1,974,474,098 downwards.
TTCATTGATTCCCAGATTCCAAAATCTTTTTATGTTTGATGAAATATTAATAAATATGTGATGGAAATATACAAATAGAAATAAAGATAATTATGAGTTCATTATTTCTGTATATGGATTACCATGGAAGAAATTTGATGTTAAATATCTAGATTTAGAACCTAAAATGTGTAATCTAAGGTTGGGTCGATCATGTGATTGTTTAATCTTTTTGTTCAAATGATTACTTCACATAACACATGGCTCGTTTTTATGCACATTTCAAACCTTCCTCTATGGATGTGTAAAAAAAAACCTATCACTTTCATGACAACACACATATATGGACCTTCTAATCATAGCAACGATATATATGTATACATGAAACCTTTAATAAAAGAGTTAAATTATATTTGGAATGTGGGTTTGTGCACATACGATGCCTATTTTAAATACATATTTCCAATTAATGTTGCGCTAAGTGGATAATAAATGATTTTCCAGATAATTCATTGATTTATGGATGGAGAAAAAATGGAAAACTTTTTTGTCCCAATTTTATGAATAATTCACAATAAAGAAGAAATAAATATCACTATAGTTTTAGTTTTATGGGACATCAAAAATTCTTTTCATTGGATCATCCATATATAAATAATCCTCGAAGCTCTGACAATACTATATACACTAAAATTACACATTATTTATGACTACAATTGATATGATTAATTAATTACAAGATGTTAGTTTTTTATTTAGGAAAGATCAAATGAAATCTAGAAATAGGGAAAACGTTTCCACTGAATTTAATTACAATTAGAAGAAGAAAAACATATTATTTGATTTGACTTGTTGTAGAAATATGTTTTTATATGATTGTTTAAATGTAATGAACATTGAAAAAATATATGTGAAATGTTCATTTCAATTCTTACAAACTTCATGGGGAATAAAAATATGATTTACGATATCAGTATGATATAAGGGATTGGGATATCAGAGTTGAATTGAATCATTTGTGTATTGGGGATAATAAATGGAAACTTTTGTGTCCTTATTATGTGATGAAACATATAGAAAAAAATACATTTTTGGAATAACTAAAGACTATCAAAGTTCCTAATTTTTGTTTAAGAAACATATTAAAATGGATCAACATAGGATATTTGAAACTATGATCTTTAAAGACAAATGATTATCACATCCTTATTCATGATTTGATTTTGATATAAATCCACCATCTATAGTCCAATAATTTAATGGTAGAAGTTATTATAATGCATTATTTTAATAGATATATTTTTGATAATTTTTTTCCAACACTTTCTTGAAAAAAATGCAGGAAGATGCGCCATTAATTTAGTATGATTTAGAGAAACTATTTCCTCTATAATTTTTCACATCCATGCTATATAAAATTTTCCATCTTCCAATTGAAATACTTATTGGAGTAAATTTTTATTTTTGTTCAATGTATCCGAATGACATAAATTTGTACACATATAATTCCTATGTCTAGAATAAAAATTATCCCTAAGGTCCACTGTGAAAGGTTACTTGGCTCAAGAATGTATGGATTTATGTTCAATGTATTTGTATGATGTGACAATGTGATAAAATATACTGAAGAGAAATTAAGAAGAGTAATATGATAAAATTTAAACTAGTTTTCTATCACTTACCCAAATATGGGGAATTCATGGGTCATATAAATTGACTACATTAATCCTTGAAGAGTGGGATATGACATATTACACCATTTTTTTACTGTGATTTTTTTCATGACTACATAAAGAAATTAAATTGAACATATATATATTATCTCATCCCATGTAATCTTACATATGTGTTAAACTAATTCTACTATTTTTTTATAGTGAACATAAAAAAATTATAAATAAAAATCATAATTATTTATCTTTGAGAAGAAGAGAGACTTTTTATAGTAAAGATATTTCTTCTTGGTTATAATTTATGGTAAAAGTATTACTATAAGAAACTGAAAATATTAATACTCAGTTCATTTTAATATTAATTTATATATCTGGTAATGAGTTTACCTGCTGACTCTATCTCTGAAAAAATAAGAGCTTTGGATTTTGTTCCTTATTCAGTGGATCATGAATGTAATTCAATTTTGATCAATAGGTATAAAATTATTATAAGTGTATGATAAATGAACATGAGAACACAACATTATGGTGTTATGGTAACTATAAAAATATACTATTATACCATTGCATCATATAGAAGACCTCAATTTAAAAATGTATCTTATTATGGTGTTATTGAGAAAATACTAATATTTCATTATTACTCTCAAGGTCATGTCACTATGATGAAATGCATGTTTTTTTATTTAATGATGATACATAGAAAATTTATAGATGATTGGGGATTTAGAGTTATTTAAATAAATCACATTCTTACAAATGTGAGCCATATATATTTTCATTAATGTAGAAACAAATTTTTTATGTGAAAGATCATCCAAGACCCGAATTTGGTGTCCTTATTGATGTAATCCTAAGACATATTTTCAATTATAGTGGGGATGAAATCGAAACCATAACATCCCCCATTTTCCTCAATAAATTTATTATTTATGATGGCTTTAATAGTTCAATTTTTAGAGTTGATTGTGAAAATGAAGTTATGGTGGGTGATATATAGAATCATCCATATATGTTCTCATTTCTTTTGGTTTAGCTAGACTTGGGTTATCTAGGTTGGTACCATTAAAATTTCATTAATATTGATTACAAATAATTGTATCCAAATTGACCTTCATGTGCATTTTAAATATAAACTGTTTATAGTTCTCTTTGAGTTACATTTTCTAATAATGAATTAAACTATATTATGACCTAAAAAATAAAAAAACATATTTATTTAATATTAATTTATTTTTTGATATTATTATCACTAAATAAAATTTGACTTTGTCATGTCACTACATATTATATATTTTTCATAAAAACTGGTATTCCTTAATTAGGTCACGTAATGCCATATTTCTTTTTTATCATATAAAGTAGTTATGTATTTATAATTAAATGAATATTTGTTTTAAAATTCAGGAAATGAATTTTTTTTAAGAGGCATGAAGTAATAGGATGACTAAAAATAATCACCACATGAGAGAGACAGACACTCCTCCTCTATTTCCTTTTGCGATCACTCTATTTCAAATATATATTATAATAATATATAATGTCATGTCGTTAATTTTGATTTTAAATTTTAATTAGGATCCAAAACCTAGGAGACAATTATTCTTTGACCTACCTACTAGAAGTGGAAGTCACATAGATGATGCAAGGGGGTGGTACATGAGTTACTCACACCACTCTTCATACCCATCACACCATATCCCTTCATTAGATATACAATCCAGAATGATTTCTAATCCAATAGGGATGTTAGAGGAACCCATGATATTTTGAATAACTATAATGATTCCACCAATTATATCTTATCCTCATCATATATTTTTTCATTATCAAATGATGGATCCCAATCCTCATCCATATTATACTTTTACACAAATATTTATGCCATCTTCTTTTCATTTTACTTCATTATCTCTGTAATTTTATGTTTATACTCCTCTAACTTTAACTCAGACACATTATGAGCCACATGATAAGACAATAGACCCCACTAATAATATATAGGTCAATGTTCCTTCATATCCAAGGGATCTAGAAGTACCCACTAATCATCCTAGCTCAAGTATATGTCCAGAAGTCAAGTAATTTTTGTTGACCCTAATTTATTTTGATAATAATATGTATTGATAATTTTTTTTTATTTCATAGATGGATATTATAGTAGACGGTGTGTGTGTGTACAAGAATGTATGAATTTTGCAACTAGAACACATAGGTTATGGTTGAGTACAATGAGGATAACAAAATGATTGGTTAAATAGGGTGGGAATGCAAGAGTTTTATGGACACAATTTCCAAATACTCTAACATCATTACCATCATTACAGTCTCTTCAAAATGAACTAAAGGATAACGATTGGGCAAAAATATTTATAAAAATTTCATTAGATTTATTATTATACTATTATTTTAGTTATTTGAATTAATATTTTGGTAGAATATTTTTTATAATTTTTCTTCTCGTGAGGCTATGAGGACTGCACAACTCATGGAATTATGAGATATATGGAGAAACTTTAAACATGATTTTTAGAATGGTTGTATGGATAAAGTAGGAACAAATTTAGTTTCCATACCTATAATTAATGAGTATCCAACAACACATTATCATTGAATGATTTCTCTATATAATAATACTAAGTTTAAGTTATTAATCAAATATGATGGTTCTTAATGAAAATTCTGATCAAATAAATGTATAATCTATTTTATATTCTTGAAAATATTTTTTTGGATGTATTATAATGAAAAAAACAAGGATTATATAAAAGACCTCCACAGTTTGGGGTAGACTACGATGCCGAAACATGAGAGAAAGAAGATATTTTTCTTCAACACATACATTTGATTAAGTAATTTTTTTTGAAAACCTATTCTAATTGTCATCTTATTATTGGTGATTTAGTTAAGGTGTACTAATTATCCATATATTCCACTATGAATGATTTTTCTTGAATTCTTAATGCTTGAAGATCATTTATATATTTATTGAAACTATTTTCACACATTTATATGTCAATAATAAATATTTGATCTACATTCTACCACTCTTTATTTACAACATCTTTAAATGATAGTACAATAGTGAATTATTTTTCATTTCCCCCCTAATACGTTTGATCTTTTTACCCTAGGGAATTGACAACCAATTATGTAAAGATGTTTGAACTTCCCTTGAATATGGAATCATGAATAACAAGATGAATAAGGATTCTTGATTCCCTAATGAGTCTCTTTTATATGCTAGATTAATAGGCCCTAATTAATCTATCTGATTCATAAAGAATTTAACAACTTTTTATCAACTTTTAAAATTTTTTGAGGTACTTATATTCTAGAAATTAACTTTCAATATGTGGTTTTAGATATGAACTCATTGCCTCATCTTCAATATTTTCTTCTTCATTAGTAGATTACCCTGAATCTATAATTTTAATGGATCTATCAAATTGATTTCCCCCCTTTAAATTGTGTTTCCATTATTCATGTTCAGTAGTTTCTTACATGGTGAATACAAGATAAACTAATTCAAGTGGGATTCCTTCCTCAAGGTCTTATTCAATGAAGGTTACCTTCAAATATGAATTTATAGTGTCTGTTTCCTATATTATAAACTCATAAAGGTTTTCATGTGGGTTGATCTTCAAACAATTTAGGCCCTCTCCTTTAGGCAATGGACATGGAACACACTATGGGTATGTACTCTGACTTAATGGGCTCTAATTTGATTCCTATACTCAATAAACATCTGTAAGCTCTCCCCTAACCACTAACAACCACCCCACTACCAATCGTCACACACCTCGTAGAAAATAATTGTTGATATCACTAATATACATGAGTCCACCATCAAATTAATGTCTCACTAACATTTATCGGTGCTTCATATTGAATTTGACATCCCCCATAAAGAGACTCAAACTATCTCATGAAACCACTCTTTGTTCCATATATCCTGATTAATTTAGAGTAGAATATTATAATGCTGAAATAGGTAACTGAACCCCTTTGGACTCCTATAAAAATTATAGAATATGGTTGATAGAAAAATTAGTTGTGATCATAATAAAAATATATTGTAATTTATCAAACACCCCTACAGGAAATGTTGTGACCATATTCTCCTTCGACAATTATTTTTCTTAAGACCTTAATATTTATACTATTTGATCAATATAGAATGTTATTCCATTAAGTAAGATTATTGAATCCAAAATATCTAGACGATTGAACTCTACTTATTTTGGTTTATTCATGTAGAAAAATTCCTCTGCATGTAGAAAAATATCCACACACTGTTACATTGATATCCATTTTCATGAGAAACACCCTAATATCTAGAGCATTAAGGGTGTTACTCTAAGAATAACATTCCCTATAATCCAATTGGAAGGTAGATTCATTAGATATATCTAGCTGGAGAGACACCCCACCAATGAAATTACTCAATAAAGTCATTGAAAAAAATAAAGAAACCTCAACTGAAACACAATAACAGTCCATGATATTTGTCATAATTTATCAATCTACCCTTCTCACATGCTTCCATGGTAAAAATTACACTAATAAATATTCCCATTTTCACTCATTTGAGTTTTAGTCTATACAACCCCATATACCATGAACATAGTATCAAGAATACAGAGTACCCAAAAATCCATGAAACTCACTTTAAAGTCAGTGTCCCATCCAGTTACATATCAGTGAACCTTATCTCAAAAGATTTATATCATGAAATTAATCCAAGAGATATAATGATTTTAAATAGTTTTATTCATAACTTTTTGAAAAAATAACTAAATAAGAAATCTTCAATGTTTCCAATATACTTATTCATTCGTCAAATTTAGATTCTCAATTACACACAAACATGAATTTATCATGATGTCCATTATGCTAAGTATGTTGGATGCATACATATATTATTCCACCACAGTATAAGAGATAAATAATAAAACACAACCATCAATATTATATGTTATCATAATAAAAACATTTTAAAAAAATGAAATACATAGAAAACATTCCTAACTCAAAGGAAACATGAATAATAGATTATAAAAATACCAGATATGGAAAATTATAGCCTCAAACCATAGTTATAACTAATCCTACATCTAACATGTCATGAAAATTAATGTAAATTTAAAAAATATTTAATTAGAATTTTTAATATAATCGTGTGAGAACCTACCTATGCATTTTGGCACAGAGAGACAAAATCCTCAGGCAAGCCACCAAAGATGAAAGAGGATTCTTAATAGTGATAAGGAACTGATAAATCCATTTGTGGAGATGATAGCATTAGTAATATCAACCAAAATATAAAATAAATAACTATAAAATACATTTTAAAATTTTAATAAATTAAATAATAATGAAATTTTATATGAAAATAATACTTTAACAAAACCCTAGACTATTTTATAATAAAATCATAGTCATGTAAATCATATATTCACATATTAATGAAAGGAAAACCAAAGGGATGATCAAGTAAATAAATATAAAAAATGGAAAAAATAAATAGAGGCAACATTTTTTCCACTACCTTACCTCTATCCAATCTATATATTACTTTTGATCCCCTCTAACAAGCTCACCAATACATTATTCATCACAATAACTTGTAATTTAATATAAATTATATACATCCACTAATTTCGTAGTATATGGTTTCAATAAATTAAGAGTATATTTTTTTATATAAAAACTAACCCAACTAAACCATTGAGTAGGAAAAATTTAATATAAAGAATCCCATATAACACAACAAATTTTCCATTCAACAATTTGTGGACATTAAATTTTATTCTAGAAAAAAATTAGCTCCTCTTCTAAGAAAACATCCAAGACATATAATATCAGGAACAATATTAACTTCCACCATCATAATTAACTTTCAAATATCCACATATTCATCATATCGAATTACAATAATGGTTTTTTAACCCTTAAAAATCTATAAAAACTCAAATTCCGCATTGTTATACATCTTGAATAATCTAAATGTGTGGACCATGTGTCTGGTAACCATCCTCTTGACCTTAGAATTCACCATGTACTCTAATATCATCATACATTTCCTTATCAATAAATATAACTATTACATCATCAAATCCAACACATAAAAACCTTATTTACAATATTCTACCCTCTTGGATTTTTTTATAACACTACTATAATTATAATTCCCCCTTTTAACACTAATTTTTGAATTAAATTTATGGATTTATAGTGAATTCTACTCAGTCATCCTTTGTAAATAAAATTAAATGTTATTGTTGTCCATATATTTCATTTAATTATCTTACACTTTCATATAGAATTTGTTAAGGGTGTATTTTATTGTATATTATCCCTATTAATTTTGGATTTTTTTTAATGTGGTTTCACACATTTGGGGATAATACAATAATTTTTTTTGTGAAATTTAATTCAATTGGTTTTTTTATTAATTTTCAATTAAATATTTGTTAAAATGAATTAATTTTGTTAAAAAAATAATGTATTATTGAATAATGGTTTTCTACACTAAATGAAAATGTATATGGAAGTATTGAATATTGAAGGGTGTGTACTCTGGAAAAATGGGTTTTCATGATCAGAAAGAAGAAAAATTGAAGCACTGTAAATGAACATACATAATAAAAGATTATATGTTTTACTTTGTTAATTTCAAAATTTTAATATCTATTTTTAGCTATATAGTTCATTTATATTTTTAATAGTTTGATTTGGAGTCCATTGATGAGAAGGAAGCTAAATGTTTTGGGTTAAATGATAATTTTCATTAGAGATTAAGAGATGAGAACCACAAGAGATTCTGTTGTTGACCACAGAATAATATTGTATCTAATAGATATTGGCCCTCATAAAGTTCCAATTATAGTAGCACTGAGTTGGAAATAGATCATGTAGGGTCACCATAGGGTCATAAAGAAAAATAAGAGGACAAAACAATGTTAATGTAAGAGAATGAATGAAATCAAAATGCCAATGATGAATTGATTACATTTATAGCAACCCTATGTCCACAACTTTTAACAAATAACTTCAAGTATTTTGATAAATATATTTCAATGAAGCATACATTATATGGTGCATCTGGTGATAGTAATAGTGGTTTCTAGGATGATGAAATTCCTATATGTCTATACCAACGATTTTTCAAACTGTTGGTAGCTCTATACCAAAGGTTTCATAAAACCACTGGTAAAATGTAAACCAAGGTTTCTTATACCAATGTTTTACTGGAAAATTTTGGTAAAGTTCTATACTAATGGAATTATAGCCAATGCTTTGGAGAACTATTGGTATAGACTATACAAATGGTTCTCCAACATGTACCAATGGTTTTGAACCGATAGTATAACACCATTTTCCAGTAGTGAATAAAAAAATACCTTCCAATGGTTTCTCACAAGATTTCTTCCAATGAGAATTGGTTTTCAATATTTTATAATCCCATGAACTGAACATATTAAAACAATACAATTTTTGATAGAAGCGAGTCATTTTCATAATGAATTGATTAAAAAAACTTAAAATATAATACAAGTATAGAGGATTCATTAAGGGTATATAAAATTAATAAAATAACTTCAAAAAATACATTATTTTAAATAATAAATAATTATTTGGTGATGTATTTCTTTTATAGGATTTATTACATCACTTTTGGTCTATTATGATGACATAATAGTGACCATATTTTTATATCATATATAGTTTTATGGAAAAATTTAACTATTTTAGAAAATTATAAAAATTTAACTGTTGGATAATTTTGAAATTATGATTTTGAAAATAAAATTTATTTAATCAAAATAGATTTATAAATATAATAATTTTCAATTTTAAATAAAAATTGCTATTTATAGGAAAACACTAGTTTTTATGATATTAAAAACATTTCGACCATTATAAAAATTACATTGGAATTTATTAAATTATATTATCATTTATTTTTAAATAATTATTAATGAATTATAATATTTTATTATAATAGAATTTATTTAAAAAATTATTGAATTTTTAAAAAGAGTGTCTTAATTGAAACTATATATTTCCTAAAAATACAACTTTGATTTCTTTATTTCAAAATCTAATTTTTATCAAACTAATTATATAATCTTTTATAAATTAATAATAAAAAGGGATGTATATGATAATTATTTTATTAAAAAAAATAAAAACATTCATATTATTCGGTTCGATAAAAATTACCTCATATCGCACTAGTGTATTCTCTAATGGCAAGGTGTGCGTTGGTGGTACTTTCTTGGGGTCGTTAAACAAACATGGATTGAGTCATGATCTCTATAAGCATGAAATTATCTCATAAATGGTTTTTCTCAGGATTCAGTTATTAAATTTCAACTTGGTCTTGGTTAATGGAAAATCCCAATGATGCCATATCCCTTGGAATCTCTGAAAAAATGGCTTCATAGGGCATGATACTATTTGATGAAGCCATTTATTATTCTATTTGTGTCAATTAGACTTTATCATAACCCTTTATATATATTATTCATAATGGTCACTGTAAAATGACTGCATTAACAATGGTTATGATGCTTAATGATATTTTAAATGAAATATGCTATATCGGTCCAAAATAACTAAAGTAGTTTATGTGTTTTCTATGATTATCTTACTTAATAAGGAATTTATTCATTCAAAATATAATTTCATTTGTAAAAGTTCAGTTCATTACATTCTTCATCCTTCATAAATTTCTCCCCCAAAATTTCGTTTTGTACACTAGAATAGATTTGGGAACTTCTTTTTCATAACCAATTCAAGTTCCCAAGTTGCTTCCTCAAACATGTGGTTCTGTCACAACACTTTGACCAGGTGAGTTTTCTTGTTTCATAGATATTTATCTATATGATATAATATCTTAACAGGATGATCTGCATATGAATAATATTTTTTCAAGGGTACCAACTTTGGATTCTGTACATGTAAGGGGTCTAAAATGTACTTTCTGAAGTGTGACACATGGAAAAAAACAAGTACATGAGATAGGTTAGGAAGTAGTGCTTGTTGACAGGCTACAACTCTGATGAGATCAAGGATATTATAGGGGATGATGTATCTAGGAATAAACATTACATTATTCCAAAACCTCATGAATTTCTTCCATGGTGATATTGAAGAAACACATTATCTCTGACCACAAAAAAATGGTCTCATCGATGATTGTATGTATATATTTTCTGTCCATTTTGTATGGATTTAATATGATGCTTAATGGTTTGAACCATCAATTTCATATCTCAGATAATATCAGGTTTCATAAGTTTCCTCTCTCTAATTTCATCCCATTATGTGGGAGTATGACACCTCATTCCATATAGAGCCTCATAAGGCATCATTTGAAAGCTAGAATGAAAACTATTGTTATATGAGAACTATAATAAGGTATGGTGTTGGTCCAAAATTCCATATAAATCTATTGAACATGATTTAAATATATCCTATAGAGCTTGAATTGTTCTCTCAGACTACACATCCATTTGGGGGTGATAAGTATTAAAAACAATATGTTTTATACATTTTTCTTTATAAAGGATTATCCATAATATTATAGTAAAACATGGATCTTTATTTGATACAATAAATATTGGCACTCCATTTATTATTAATAGTTCTTTTATATATATCATGGAGAGTCATTCAATAGATAAACCTTCCATGATAGAAATGAAATGTGATAATTTTTAAGGTGATCAACTACATCTAGATGGTTTTATTTCCATTAGATGTCATAGGGAGTCCTAGGATGAAATACATGGTTATTTATTTCCATTTCCATACTAGTATGGGAAATTGTTACATCATACCCTTAGAATTATATTATTCATCCTTGATTTTTTGGGAAAACAAGCATTGAGATTCAAATTCTACCATCTACCTATTTATTTTATCCCACTATTTTTTTTGCTTTATATCTCTATAAATATTAGTTATTCTTGAAATAATATATAATAATTAGCTATGCACATCATCCATAAGTTACCTCTTCATTTATGGTTTTTATATAACTCATTTCTAGGTTCTAGACCATATAACTCTATCTTTAGAAAAGTTGATATCCAGAATTTTAGATGCGATTTTTTGTAGATCGACATCATCTTTTTGGGAATCATTGATCCTATTAATAATGGATTGTTGAGAATTTATTTTGTAAAGGTAGAACAAAATTCCATTTATGTTTCTCATTTCTATTAAGACTAGATCCCATTCAATCCTCATCACGGATAGGGTTATGGGATCCTTTCTACTTAGAGAATGTTCCACATTGTTCGTCTTCCTATGATGGTAATGGATTGAATAATTATAAACCATTATTTTCTCTATCCATCTTAATTTTAACATATTGTGCTCCATTTTTTGAATATATACTTGAGGATTTTTTGACCCGTATATATTTTATACTTTTCCCTATAGAGATAATTCCTTCAAATAATTAATATGAAGATCATTACAACCAATTCCAGGTCAAGGTTTGGGTAGTTTTTTTCTTTGATTATTAATTGGAAAGAGTCACGAGCTATCACTTTTTCAAATTTTATGAGTACATATCCCAATACCTTTTAGAAACATCATTTTAGATCACAAATACCTCCCTATTGGTGGGTAATGTGAGCACATGTGTAGTGATTATCCTATTCTTTAACTTTATAATACTCTCCCCACATTAATTAGTCTAGAAACAATTCACTATGTTCTGAGTAATATTTATTAGTGTTCTTTAAAATTATGATAATTATCTAAAAAATAATTGATAATACCATTCTATTCTAAGAAAACTATAGATCTTCATCAGAGATATTGGTTTGGTCTATCCTTAAATTAACTCTATTTTTAAAGAATACACATATATCAATTTCCTAGTGATAAAATTCCCTAACAATGTTACTTTCGCCATCCAAAATTCATATTTACCATAATTCACATATAAATTTTCCTTTTGAAAGGTTTTCAATACAATGTTCAAATAATCCTCATGTTCCTCCTTTATTTTTATGTAGATAAGAATATCATCTATAAATAATGACAAAAATTTATCAAGGTAATACCTAAAGTATCTATTCATTATTTACATGAATATAGTTAGAGAATTAGTGAGTCGAGATGGAATCTATATGAACTTCTAGTTCCCATAACTTGTATAGAAATCTATCTTGGGGATATCATACTTCTTCACCTTTACTTGATAATATACTAAATAAAGATCTACCATAGAGATGTACTGGGATCCATATAGCTAATCAAACATGTCATAAATCTATGGAAGATGATTCTTATTCTTTATAGTGATCTTGTTGTGCTCATGATAATCAATGTAGAGGTGCATTAACCCATCCCTTTTCATGATGAATAAGATCTCCGCACCCCATGGTGAAGTACTTGGTTGTATAAAACCTTTATTCAGATTAACCTAATATTTCATCTTTATCACTTCTAGTTCAAAAATGGCCATTATATAGAGAGTCTTGGATATTGGAAATGATTCGGTATAATATCTATTGAGAACTCAACCTCATGTCTTGGATAAAGACTAATAAATTCATCGAGAAACACTTCAACATATCCCCTTATAATAGGCATGTAATTAAATATGATATTTTCCTTTGTATAAATCATTTAAGCTAGACACAGTTTCTAATAAGGTAATAAAACCCATTCCTTAGATGGTGATCCAAAGGGATACTAATCCTCCTCCTTGAAATTGTATAGGATCATAGGGAAGTTCATAATATAGAGGGTGAGTTCCTTCTTAAGACAATTTATAATGTGTATATGTAAGGAAAGTAAATCTATAACCATACATTCATTGAATTAAACTAAAGGAAGTATCAAAATATCCACTCAGAAGTTAATTCTTCATATTTTTACACAGTAAAAGTTATAAACTTGGGATGTAATAATTTCAACATTTTTTGTTTTCACTAATAACTCCACTTCCATGTTTTGAGGTGGTGTTTTAATATTCATAATAGACATACATGATATGAAATAATGTATATAACTATAATATAATGATACTTTCTTTATCCTTGAATGAATAAATAATATACCTATCTCCATGTTGTTGTTAGAATCAACCACAATATTTTTGATGGAATTAACTTGCCCTTTCTCTTTAGGTCTTAAAGGTTTTTGGCATCAGTTATCATCGATAACCCTTATCTTAGTGCATTGATTATCATAGTAACTGTGTTACATGAAGTTGAAACATTAGAAAATAGTTTTAGGGTTTAGTGAAGTATTACTTTCTTTTATATTATTGTTGGGTTTATCCCTTCAACATTCTCTACTTCGTTCCCTTCCTTCCCACACTTAATAATTTTTTTGTCCCCTTTTGACAAATGGAATGTTGAAATTTCTTCAAATCATGATATTTGATAAAACACTATTTTATTGAATATTTTATTGATAATAAATGAAATAATTTATTCACATTGTGTTAAATATGTTTATTTATAAAATATTTCGGATTTGATCATTCATTTGAAAATTTGGTGAAAATTCCAGTTTTACCCTTAATAGTGCACTGTAGTATTTCGAAGATAAATATTTTTATATTTATTATTTGAATTTGAAATTTTGTAACAGTGTTAAAAAATTAATTTTATACAACTTGCATTCAGGACACTAGAGCTAAAGAGTGCATTTGGATGGAGTAAATGAGCCATTAATCCAATGGTGGGCTGGACTCGGCAGAATGGACATGGGTTCTGTATTTGGGCCATATCTTCTACATACTGGCATAGATTGAGCACAAATTTTTAGGAAAGCTCGGGGACATGATTTGGCACAAATAAGCCTTCTGGAAGGTCGGTCAATTCACTCGTTTTAAAGTTAAAATGGGCAGTGAACGTTGGAATAAAATATTTGGCCGAGTTTTTCATTTCACATTTAAAAAGTTATGTATCCCTAGCCCTCACAAAATCTATTTAAAGGGGGTTTTAACTCTTTGATAGGGCTGGTAGAGGCTTTGGGAAGGTGTGTCCGAAAGGGTGTCTCTTGGGAGACCCTCACAACTCTTGGAAGAAGTAAGCCTTTGTGCAAACCTCTCTTCGAAAAAGGCTCTCCTCTCTCACCTCTTCTTTGTATTTCTTTTCTTTCATGTTTGTTTCTTGAATTTTTCATCAAATAATCTTCTGTGTTAATCCCTCTTCTTCTTATCTTAATATTCTTAATTGTTTTGGAATCAAGAGTGGAGACAAGATTGGGTTCTACCCTTTCAATCCGTTTCTTATGCAAAACGTCTCCACGATGACTACACCACCCATGGAAGAGTAGTTCTTTTTAGTAATCGATCGACCTCTATCCTTATTCATTCATTTATTTTGAATCAATGATCTACTGTAATTCACATATTATGATCTATTAATTGAGTTTTTAATTTAAATGAAACTAAGAAAGCAATTGAATAGTTAACACAAAACACGCGAGGTCGGGAATTGTGTGAACTGTGAGAGCGCAACCTTAACCGGTAATTCAAAACCACATGGGATCAATTTGTAGAGTTCAAATATAATCCCTAAACTCAATGAATCCTCATTTCCAGAGTGGTTATGTGCCTTAATTTACCACTGACCATAAGCTAATTTTAGAACATCAATCAAAGTAGGGTGTTGCGATTGCATGTTCCGAAGTTAGCCTAAGGTTAAAATTCACTTCAATCTTCGTGGTAAAGTTAATTCTCAGAGGGTTCGGGATTTAAAAAATTAATGGATCATAATTAAGTGAATATTAATTTAAATGATAATGATTAATAAATGATTGAAGAGGTAGAGTTAGATCGATTATGTCTTTTTAATATTGTCTAAACAAACATCTTTTTGTTGTGTCATTTTAATAAAACTTCATTTGAAAACAAAAAAAAAACAAAAAAATACAGTCTTCTTCCAGAAAAATTCTTCTAGATTCATAAACTATAAACAACCACCCCCATCCTTTCAAGTAGTGTTTTTATTCTCTTTTATTTTACTTCTAGAATACCTCTAAAAATTGTTTTAATTCACTTCCTCCTTTGAGAGACGACCTTGGTCAGCCACTCTACTGCACCTAAGTACCCCAAAATCATACTAATCATTTGAGGGCGCCCACGACAGTGCTCTTTCAAATTAGAGCCATTGCCGGGAGGCATGTAATTATTTCAACCAATTAAAGGTATTTATTTTATTTTACATTTTATTTTCTTCCTCTCTTCTTTCTTCCTTCTTTAACCAATCTGATTTTTCTTCCTCTTCTTTTATTTTCTTCTACTTCTTTTTAGACCATCAACTCAAACTTCTCATTTTTATTTTACTATGGTCCACCTTATTTCTTTTCATTTTTATTTGATCTATGACACGAACTAATCCCGAATATCTCTTAGATCTTGACCCGGAGATTGAACGTAGCCTTAGGGCTCAAATCAGAAATTCTCAGTCTACGGGAAGTTTCAATATTCAACCAGTTGGTGAATTCCTCTCTTCTGGAAACATTGAAATTGGAAGCAATTCAAATTCAAACATAAAAGAGGAACCAATGGTTGGAAACAATGGAAATGAACTTAATAGAACCATTCGAGAATTGGCTGCACCTGATGTTAACTATCAACCAAATTGTATTGCATACCCAAATCTCGAATCAGACTTTGAACTAAAATCTGGGTTAATTCACTTACTTCCAAAGTTTCATGGCCTCTCTGGTGAGGATCCCAATAAACATTTGAAAGAATTTAATGTGGTTTTCTCAACCCTTAAACCAATAAATGTTTCTGAAGATCAAATCAAATTAAGAGAATTCCCATTGTCACTTTATGGAGCTGTAAAAGATTGGATGTATTACTTGCAACCTGAAGATGTAACATGTTGGAATGATTTGAAACGTCTATTCTTGCAAAGATTTTTTCCAGCATCGAGGACCACATCCATTCGAAAGGAGATATCGGGGATCAAGCAAGCACAAGGGGAGTCAATGTATGAGTACTGGGAGCGATTCAAGAAGTTGTGTGCAAGCTGCCCACATCACCAAATCAGCGAGCAACTACTCATCCAGTACTTCTATGAAGGACTCACACCCATGGAGAGGAGCATGGTGGATGCTGCTGCTAGAGGAGCATTGGTGGACAAGACACCAGTAGCTGCACGAGCATTGATCGACAAAATGGCCCAAAACTCTCAACAATTCGGTGATAGAGGTACACCACATGTTCGAGAAGTACATAAAGTAAGCCCTTCTTCTCTTGAAAGTCATTTGATTGATACTAAGTTAGAAGAATTGAAAACTATGGTGAGGCAGATTGCATTGGCTCAAAAGACATCCCAACCCCCTCTTTCGAGGCCATGTGGCATTTTCACTGAGACAAGCCACCCAACTGACTGTTGCCCACAACTACAAGAGACAGAAGATTGTGCAGCAGTGTTCCCTGGGAGACCATTTCAGCAGCAACAACAACCATATCCCCAAAAGAAGTTTGATTCATTTGCTCCAACATACAACCAAGGGTGGAAAGATCAAGCGGACATGAGGTATGGCTCTGGACAACAACAAAGGCCCCCTTTTCAACCAAACTTCCAGCAGCCTCCACCTTACCAACATGGTTTCCAACAACCCCAAAGGAGATTCGAAGCTCAAACATCAACGAGTCAGCAACAAGGGAATATCCAACACAAGGTAGACTCTAACACTGATGATCTTTTGAAACAAATTGTTCTTAATCAACAGAATGAGCTGAAGAGTCAAGGTTCGGAGCTGAGAGAGTTGAAGACTCAAATGAGTCAGATTGCCACCGCCCTCCATGAACTTGTGAGTAAGAATTCTGGAAATCTACCTTCCCAACCCACTCCAAATCCAAAGGGGAATGTTAGTGCCATGACATTGAGAAGTGGAAAGCAAATGAATGATACATCTGGACCTACCATTCCACTGGGATTCACCTCTACTCTAGAGAAGCCACATTCCATACCAACTGATGAGAAATTCAAGGAGAAAGATAAAGGTAAGAAAAAGATTGATGATATACCTCCTAAACCCCTTACTTTTCCAAAAAGGGTTGTTAAAACCAAGAATATGGCTGAAGAAGCAATGAAAACGGAGGTTTTGGACACATTCAAGTGTGTGGAGATCAACATTCCTCTACTTGAAGCCATTAAGAAAATTACAAGGTATGCGAAATTCTTAAAAGATCTTTGTACCAATCGAAGAGGGATAAAGGGAAATGAGAGGATCAACTTTGGAAGGAATATCTCAGCACTCATTACACCAACTCTAGCAATGCCAAAAAAGTGCAAAGATCCCGGGACATTCACCATCCCATGTACTATAGGGGAGTTGCACTTATCTGATGATCTTTGTGATTTAGGAGCTTCAATAAATGTGATGCCTCACTCTGTATTCTCTTCCTTGCAGGTTGGTGAGTTGAAGCCAACAAGAGTAGTGGTGCAATTGGCGAATAGAGCTACGACATATCCAGCGGGAGTTCTTGATGATGTACTTGTTCGGGTAAGAGACATGATCTTTCCAGCAGACTTCTATGTGCTTAACATGGAGGATGGTCAAGTAAGTTCTCATGGCCCCATTATCTTAGGTAAACCCTTCCTCAAAACTGCAAAAACTATCATAAATGTCAATGAGGGTACACTTTCCATGGAGTTTGGAGATGAAGTTGTGATATTTAATGTTATGGATTCCATGAAGTACCCCTCTGAGGACCATTCTGCTTTTGTTATCTCCCATTTTGAACCACCAAGTAAAAACATCATGGAATTGGATTGTCCTATTCTTAGGGAGATTATGAGTATTGGTTCTAGTTTGATGTCTAAGAAAACTTCTACACCCATTTTTAAGGAACAAGACTCTCTATGATTTGATTTTGAAATGGAATCATATTCTGATTTTGATCATGTGAACTCTGATTATGACATGGATATTGAGTATGCTGATGGATTTGGTGCTTTATTCTCTGATTGTGATGATTTTTATTCTGATACTGATATTCATTTTGCAGATATGTCTGTTGCATCAATTTCTCCATCCATACATCACCCACCTACAATGGAACTCAAGCCATTGCCCCGAAATCTCAAATATGCATACTTGCTCAGTGGTGATAGATTACCTGTCATAATTGCTAACAATCTCTCTATTGAACATGAAGAAAAACTTTTGAATCTTTTGAGAGATAACATTAGGGCAATTGGGTGGACCTTGGCTGACATATCAGGTATTAGCCCCTCCATTTGCATGCATAGGATTCTCTTGGAGGATGGGGCTAAACCGGTGAGACAACCACAAAGGAGACTCAATCCCACCCTCCTAGAAGTTGTTAAAAAGAAAGTTGAGAAATTGCTCGAGGCAGGTATAATCTTTCCCATTTCAGATTCACAGTGGGTAAGTCTAATTCAGGTTGTGCCTAAGAAAACTGGTTTTACTGTTTTTAAAAATGATAAAGATGATTTAGTTCCAATGAGGGTGCAAAACAGTTGGCGTGTGTGTATTGATTATAGGAAACTAAATCAGACCACTCGCAAGGACCA
This sequence comes from Viscum album, assembly GCA_963277665.1. Classification (NCBI taxonomy): domain Eukaryota; kingdom Viridiplantae; phylum Streptophyta; class Magnoliopsida; order Santalales; family Viscaceae; genus Viscum; species Viscum album. The sequence continues at coordinate 1,974,454,900 of OY728120.1, read as the reverse complement.
TTTCCCCCCTCCCATTTATTGATCAAATGCTCGAGAGACTAGCTGAGAAAACACACTATTGTTTCTTGGATGAATTTTCTGGATATTTTCAGGTTCCTATAGCTCCAGAGGATCTGGAGAAGACTACATTCACCTGTCCCTTTGGCACATTTGCCTACCGGAGGATTCCATTTGGACTTTTCAACGCCCCAGGTACCTTCCAGAGATGTATGGTGAGTATTTTTTCTGATTTTATTGAGACCTGCATGGAGGTATTTATGGATTATTTTACACTGTATGGGTCTTCATTTGATGAATGTCTAATTATTTTGGGAAAGGTGTTGAATCGTTGTATTGAGAAGAATATGGTCCTGATCTTTGAAAAGTGTCATTTCATGGTAGAGCATGGCATTATCTTAGGGCATGTAGTGCCAAAACATGGGATAGAGGTTGATAGATCTATGATAGACATTATTTCATCCTTAACATATCCTTCATGTGTGCGTGATGTTAGATCTTTCCTAGGGAATGCAGGATTTTATCGGCGCTTCATCAAAGATTTTAGTAAGATTGCTCTTCCTATGTCAAGATTACTTCAAAAGGATTCTGATTTTGTGTTTGATGTTTCTTGCAGGAATTCATTCGATGAGCTAAAACAATGTTTGACCACTCCACCTATCATACAACCCCCAAGGTGGGAGATTCATTTTGAGCTTATGTGTGACGCATCCAACTTCGCGGTTGGAGATGTCTTATCTCAGAGGGTGGAGGGGCGTTCACATGTGATCGCCTATGCATCGAGGACACTAGATTCAGCCCAATCAAACTACACTACCACAGAAAAGGAGTTTCTTGCTGTCATATTTGCTTTAGATAAATTCCGTTCATATTTATTGGGCTCTAAAGTAGTTGTTTTTTCTGATCATGCAGCTTTGAGGTACCTCCTAAAGAAGCCAGATGCAAAGCCACGACTTATCCATTGGATGCTCCTTCTTCAGGGGTTTGACCTTGAGATAAAGGACAAGAAGGGGTCAGAGAATTTGGTGGCAGACCACATGAGTAGGCTTACTCACACACTAGAGGGTGACACCTTGGACCAGGTACCACTTCGGGACACTTTCCCCGATGAGAATCTCTATACCATCTCAGGTAAGCATCCTTGGTATGCTGATTTAGTTAATTACATTGTTGGCTCTAAAATCCCAGTAAATTTGAAGAAGCATCAAGTCCAAAAATTAAAAAGTGAGTCTAGGTATTATGTGTGGGATGATCCGTACCTCTGGCGCATGTGTAGTGACCAAGTCATTAGGAGGTGTGTTCCCGATCATGAGTTTGAGTCTGTTTTTCATTTCTGTCATACACTTGCTTGTGGTGGACACTTTGGACCCCAATGGATAGCTAGGAAGGTTTTGGACTCTGGATTATATTGGCCTAGATTATTCCATGATGCCCATTTGTTTTGTAAGTCATGCTCTCGTTGCCAACACACTGGGAACATTTCTAGGAGACATGAGATGCCCCAACAACCCATACTATTTTGTGAGATTTTTGATGTATGGGGCATCTACTTTATGGTTCCTTTTCCTAGTTCATTTGGATTTTTGTATATTTTGGTTGCTGTTGATTATGTGAGTAAATGGGTGGAGGCCAAGGCCACCAGGACTGATGATTCTCATGTTGTTGTGGACTTTGTCAAAGCACAGATTTTTTGAAGGTTTGGAGTACCAAAGGCCATCATCAGTGGCCAAGGGACACACTTTTGTAATAGGAATTTTGCTTCCCTCCTTCGAAAGTATGGGGTGACACACAAAACATCAACACCATACCACCCCCAAACAAATTGCCAAGCTGAGGTTTCAAATCGTGAGTTGAAACAAATCTTGGAGAAAACCGTGCAGCCAAATAGGAAGGATTGGAGCAAGAGCTTGGATGATGCATTGTGGGCTTATAGGATAGCATACAAGACCCCCATTGGTATTTCCCCATTTCGGATTGTTTTTGGGAAAGCGTGTCATCTCCCCGTGGAAGTCGAGCATCGAGCATATTGGGCTATAAAGAAATGCAACATGGATTTGGCCCAAGCTGGAATTCAAAGGAAGTTGCAAATTCAAGAGCTTGAGGAGATTCAACTATCATCATATGAGAACTCAAGGCTCTACAAGGAAAGATCAAAAGCTGCTCATGACAAAATGATCCAACAAAGGGAGTTTCATGTTGGAGAGATAGTCCTTCTCTACAGTTCATGACTGAAGCTGATGCCTGGTAAGTTGCGTTCCAGATGGTTAGGTCCTTATGTTGTGACTAATTTTTTCCCTTATGGTGCAGTAGAGATCACAAAAGAGAAAACTGGAAGGAGCTTTACAGTCAATGGGCAACATTTGAAGAGATACATTGAGGGACATCCTACTGATGCGGTGGATTTTATCACACTGCATGACCCCATCATCACTTGATAACATCAGGCTGTTCCTAAACCTTTCACTTTTATATTATTTGTCCTATTTAAAAATTCTACATTTCATGTGCATATATCATATCATAGGTTCACATTGAGGACAATGCAATATTTTAAGTGTGGGGGAGAGAACCTTTTAGTTTAGTAATTTCAATTGCTTTCCTGTTAAAAAAAACCAAAAAAAAATTGTGTGTTTTTCAAAATTTGTGTGTTTATTTTACAATTTTCTGTGTGTTTTTGAAACTTTTGGGCTGAAATGATTCTCACCACCATTTTTAAATCCATATCAATAAGTGAAACAATTTACCCCTTGAAACTAAGATTAAATGAATGCTGAAATGACTTTGTTTCAAGTTCAAATATTTAGTAATTTCATGAAAAGTACGCTGAATTTTAAATCCCATGCCAATCTCACTGTCTTTATATTTGAAATCACATTCATGTGAGGCTTATAAAACATTATTTTCATATTCTTTACATTCACCTCACTTCTTGAGAGAACCAAACCATACTTGATTTAACCAGAATTTGATCTATTCCTGTCAAAACTTGAGGGTTTGAGGTACTTATGTTTAAATGATTGAGGCATTTGTTTGGTATTAAAGCCCCTATTTCAAATAATCCTTTTTTATAATGGCCTACCTTGAATATTTAATCCTTGTAGCCCTTAGAATCCATGCACATCCTATTAGGTTACGCCACATTACAAGCCAATTTTCCCTATCCAACCAACTCTTGAAGTGAAATTGCATAATCTAGTTGAGCTTAAGTGTGGGGGAAGCTGTCTTGTGTTGTGCCACCACATTATGTGATACTTTGGGTGGAAAATTAAATTCTGAAGAGATGTTTTTGCTTCTATATAAAGTCATTATATTGAAAGCTGTGCCTTTTCTGGAGCTTTCATGACAAGTGAAGTTGTGCCTTTTCTGGAGCTTCTAATTGAGGTGGAAAGCTGTGCCCATCTGGAGCTTTCAAGAAAATCATGTTTGAGAAGATTGAAATTTTTTTTATTCTGAAATGATGAATGGTGTAAACCTTTCATGAGTTTTCATGATGATGGAGCTGAATTTATACTTTGGGGATTGAAGAGAAGACCATATTTAAATGAAAATTAGATTAATGCAATTTTGCTTCAAAAGAGTCAAGCCCTCCTCATTCAGCCTCAGAGTTTTTCACATCTTAATCCTACCAACCGAAAGCCACAGAACAACCCTGAAAAGTCCTCATGATAAAAATATTTCCTTGACTCACATCGGGTAGCGATGTAGGAATCTATCAAGCCTATGGTGACCCTTGTATGAGTTTGGATGAGAAAGACATCGCAAAAAAATTGATATTTGAGTGATGAGAGAAAATTCAAGCGCGGTAAGTGTTTTGTGCATGGGCGGATAAATGAAGTGGAAATATATTTAATGATATAAATGGATAACTTGAAATAATGTTTTTTATGAGACATGATATCTTTTGATTCTTGGTGTGAAATTGATTGATCTTAAGGATATGTGTTTTAAAATTGGTTTTGATTTGATATTGATGTTTACTTGATATGAGGTTTTGCCCAGGTGTGCAAAAGGGTAAGTGTGGGGGAGTTGATAAAACACTATTTTATTGAATATTTTATTGATAATAAATGAAATAATTTCCTCACAATGTGTTAAATATGTTTATTTATAAAATATTTGGGATTTGATCATTCATTTGAAAATTTGGTGAAAATTCCAGTTTTACCCTTAATAGTGCACTGTAGTATTTCGAAGATAAATATTTTTATATTTATTATTTGAATTTGAAATATTGTAACAGTGTTCCTAACTTCATTTTATACAACTTTAATTCAGGACACTAGAGCTAAAGAGTGCATTTGGATGGAGTAAATGAGCCATTAATCCAATGGTGGGCTGGACTCGGCAGAATGGACATGGGTTCTGTATTTGGGCCATATCTTCTACATAAGGGATTAGAGTGAGCCCAAATTTTGAGGAACGCTCGGGGACATGATTTGGCACAAATATTCCTTCTGGAAGGTCGGTAAATGCACGCGTTTTGGAGGTCAAATGGGCGGTGCAATTTGGAATAAAATATTTGGCCGAGTTTTTCATTTCACACTTAAAAAGTTATGTATCCCTAGCCCTCACAAACTCTATTTAAAGGGGGTTTTAACTCTTGGAGAGGGCTCGTCGAGGCTTTGAGAAGGTGTGGTCGAAATGGTGTCTCTTGGGAGACCCTCACAACTCTTGGAAGAAGTAAGCCTTTGTGCAAACCTCTCTTCCAAAAAGGCTATCCTCTCTCACCTCTTCTTTGTATTTCTTTTCTTTCATGTTTGTTTCTTGAATTTTTCTTCAAATAATATTCTGTGTTCATCCCTATTCTTCTTATCTTAATCTTCTTAATTGGGTTGGAATCAAGAGTGGAGAGAAGATTGTGTTCTATCCTTTCAATCCGTTGCTTATGCAAAACGTCTCCACGATGACTACACCACCCATGAAAGAGTAGTTCTTTTTAGTAATCGATCGACCTCTATCCTTATTCATTCATTTATTTTGAATCAATGAGATACTGTAATTCACATATTATGATCTATTAATTTAGTTTTTAATTTAAATGAAACTAAGCAAGCAATTGAATAGTTAACACAAAACACGCGAGGTCGGGAATTGTGTGGACTGTGAGAGCGCAACCTTAACCGGTAATTCAAAACCACATGGGATCAATTTGTAGAGTTCAAATATAATCCCTAAACTCAATTAATCCTCATTTCCAGAGTGGTTATGTGCCTTAATTTACCACTAACCATAAGCTAATTTTAGAACATCAATCAAAGCAGGGTGTTGCGATTGCATGTTCCGATGTTAGCCTAAGGTTAAAATTCACTTCAATCTTCGTGGTAAAGTTAATTCTCGTAGGGTTCGGGATTTAACAAATTATGGGATCATAATTAAGTGAATATTAATTTAAATGATAATGATTAATAAATGATTGAAGAGGTAGAGTTAGATCGATTACTTCTTTTAAATATTGTCTAAACAAACATCTTTTTGTTGTGTCATTTTAATCAAACTTCATTTCAAAACAAAAAAACAAAAAAATACAATCTTCTTCCAGAAAACTTCTTCTAGATTCATAAACTATAAACAAAAACCCCAATCCTTTCAAGTAGTGTTTTTATTATCTTTTATTTTACTTCTAGAATACCTCTAAAAATTGTTTTAATTCACTTCCTCCTTTGAGAGACGACCTTGGTCAGCCACTCTGGTGCACCTAAGTACCCCAAAATAATACTAATCATTTGAGGGCGCCCATGACAGCGCTCTTTCAAATTGGCGCCGTTGTCGGGGAGGCAAGTAATTATTTCAACCAATTAAAGGTATTTATTTTATTTTACATTTTATTCTCTTCCTCTCTTCTTTCTTCCTTCTTTACCCAATCTGATTTTTCTTCCTCTTCTTTTATTTTCTTCTACTTCTTTTTTGACCATCAACTCAAACTTCTCATTTTTATTTTACTATGGTCCACCTTCTTTCTTTTCATTTTTGTTTGATCTATGACACGAACTAATCCCGAAGATCTCTTAGATCTTGACCCTGAGATTGAACGTAGCCTTAGGGCTCAAATCAGAAATTCTCAGTCGACGGGAAGTTTCAATATTCAACCAGTTGGTGAATTCCTATCTTCTGGAAACATTGAAATTGGAAGCAATTCAAATTCAAACATAAAAGAGGAACCAATGGCTGGAAACAATGGAAATGAACTTAATAGAACCATTAGAGAATTGGCTGCACCTGATGTTAACTATCAACCAAATTGTATTGCATACCCAATCTCGAATCAGACTTTGAACTAAAATCTGGGTTAATTCACTTACTTCCAAAGTTTCATGGCCTCTCTGGTGAGGATCCCAATAAACATTTGAAAGAATTTAATGTGGTTTTCTCAACCCTTAAACCAAGAAATGTTTCTGAAGATCAAATCAAATTAAGAGCATTCCCATTCTCACTTGATGGAGCTGCAAAAGATTGGATGTATTACTTGCAACCTGAAGATGTAACATGTTGGAATGATTTGAAACGTCTTTTCTTGCAAAGATTTTTTCCAGCATCAAGGACCACATCCATTCGAAAGAAGATATCGGGGATCAAGCAAGCACAAGGGGAGTCAATGTATGAGTACTGGGAGCGATTCAAGAAGTTGTGTGCAAGATGCCCACATCACCAAATCAGTGAGCAACTACTCATCCAGTACTTCTATGAAGGACTCACACCCATGGAGAGGAGCATGGTGGATTCTGCTGCTAGAGGAGCATTAGTGGACAAGACACCAGTAGCTACACGAGCATTGATCGACAAAATGGCCCAAAACTCTCAACAATTCGGTGATAGAGGTACACCACATGTTCGAGGAGTACATCAAGTAAGTCCTTCTTCTCTTGAAAGTCATTTGATTGATACTAAGTTAGAAGAATTGACAACTATGGTGAGGCATATTGCATTGGATAAAAAGACATCCCAACCCCCTCCTTCGAGGCCATGTTGCATTTGCACTGAGACAAGCCACCCAACTGACTGTTTCCCACAACTACAAGAGACAGAAGATTGTGCAGCAGTGTTCCCTGGGAGACCATTTTAGCAGCAACAACAACCATATCCCCAAAAGAAGTTTGATTCATTTGCTCCAACATACAACCAAGGGTGGAAAGATCAATCAGACATGAGGTATGGCTCTGGACAACAACAAAGGCCCCCTTTTCAACCAAACTTCCAGCAGCCTCCACCTTACCAACAGGGTTTCCAACAACCCCAAAGGAGATTCGAAGCTCAAACATCAACGAGTCAGCAACAAGGGAATATCCAACACAAGGTAGACTCTAACCCTGATGATATTTTGAAACAAATTGTTCTTAATCAACAGATTGAGCTGAAGAGTCAAGGTTCGGAGCTGAGATAGTTGAAGACTCAAATGAGTCAGATTGCCACCGCCCTCCATGAACTTTTGAGTAAGAATTCTGGAAATCTACCTTCCCAACCCACTCCAAATCCAAAGGGGAATTTTAGTGCCATCACATTGAGAAGTGGGAAGCAAATGAATGGTACATCTGGACCTACCATTCCACCGAGATTCACCTCTACTCTAGAGAATCCACATTCTATACCAACTGATGAGCAATCCAAGGAGAAAGATAAAGGTAAGAAAAAGATTGATGATGTACCTCCAAAACCCCTCCTTTTTCCAAACAGGTTTGTTCAAACCAAGAAGATGGCTGAAGAAGCAATGCAAAAGGAGGTTTTGGACACATTCAAGCATGTGGAGATCAACATTCCTCTACTTGAAGCCATTAAGAAAATTCCAAGGTATGCGAAATTCATAAAAGAACTTTGTACCAATCGAAGAGGGATCAAGGGAAATGAGAGGATCAACCTTGGAAGGAATGTCTCAGCACTCATTACACCAACTCTAGCAATGCCAAAAAAGTGCAAAGATCCCGGGACATTCACCATCCCATGTACTATAGGGGAGTTGCACTTATCTGATGCTCTTTGTGATTTAGGAGCTTCAATAAATGTGATGCCTCACTCTGTATTCTCTTCCTTGCAGGTTGGTGAGTTGAAGCCAACAAGAGTAGTGGTGCAATTGGCGAATAGAGCTACGGCATATCCAGCGGGAGTTCTTGAGGATGTACTTGTTCGGGTAAGAGACATGATCTTTCCAGCAGACTTCTATGTGCTTAACATGGAGGATGATCAGGTAAGTTCTCATGCCCCCATTATCTTAGGTAGACCCTTCCTCAAAACTGCAAAAACTATCATAAATTTCAATGAGGGTACACTTTCCATGGAGTTTGGAGATGAAGTTGTGATATTTAATGTTATGGATTCCATGAAGTACCCCTATAAGGACCATTCTGCTTTTGTTATCTCCCATTTGAACCACCAAGTAAAAACATCATGGAATTGGATTGTCCTATGCTTAGGGAGATTATGAGTATTGGTTCCAGTTTTATGTCTAAGAATACTTCTACACCCATTTTTAAGGAACAAGACTCTCTAAGATTTGATTTTGAAATGGAATCATATTCTGATTTTGATCATGTGAACTCTGATTATGACATGGCTATTGAGTATGCTGATGGATTTGGTGCTTTATTCTCTGATTGTGATGATTTTTATTTTGATACTGATTTTCATTGTGCAGATCTGTCTGTTGCATCAATTTCTCCATCCATACATCACCCACCTACATTGGAACTCAAGCCATTGCCCCCAAATCTCAAATATGCATACTTGCTCAGTGGTGATAGATTACCTGTCATAATTGCTAACAATCTCTCTTTTGAACATGAAGAAAAACTTTTGAATCTTTTGAGAGATAACATTAGGGAAATTGGGTGGACCTTGGCTGACATATCAGGTATTAGCCCCTCCATTTGCATGCATAGGATTCTCTTGGAGGATGGGGAAAAACCGGTGAGACAACCACAAAAGAGACTCAATCCCACCCTCCTGGAAGTTGTTAAAAAGGAAGTTGAGAAATTGCTTGAGGCAGGTATAATATTTCCCATTTTAGATTCACAGTGGGTAAGTCTAATTCAGGTTGTGCCTAAGAAAACTGGTTTTACTATTGTTAAAAATGAGAAAGATGATTTAGTTCCAATGAGGGTGCAAAACAGTTGGCGTGTGTGTATTGATTATAGGAAACTAAATCAGACCACTCGCAAGGACCATTTCCCCCTCCCATTTATTGATCAAATGCTCGAGAGACTAGCTTGGAAAACACACTATTGTTTCTTAGATGGATTTTCTTGATATTTTCAGGTTCCTATAGCTCCAGAGGATCAGGAGAAGACTACATTCACCTATCCCTTTGGCACATTTGCCTACCGGAGGATGCCATTTGGACTTTGCAATGCCCCAGGTACCTTCCAGAGATGTATGTTGAGTATTTTTTCTGATTTTATTGAGACATGCATGGAGGTATTTATGGATGATTTTACAGTGTATGGGTCTTCATTTGATGAATGTCTAATTAGTTTGGGAAAGGTGTTGAATCGTTGTATTGAGAAGAATCTGGTCCTGAACTTTGAAAAGTGTCATTTCATTGTAGAGAATGGCATTGTCTTAGGGCATGTAGTGTCAAAACACGGGATAGAGGTTGATAGATCTAAGATAGACATTATTTCATCCTTACCATATCCTTCATGTGTGCGTGATGTTAGATCTTTCCTAGGGCATGCGGGATTTTATCGGCGCTTCATCAAAGATTTTAGTAAGATTGCTCTTCCTATGTCAAGATTACTTCAAAAGGATTCTGATTTTTTGTTTGATGTTTCTTGCAAGAATTCGTTCGATGAGATAAAACAATGTCTGACCACTCCACCTATCATACAACCCCCAAGGTGGGAGATTCCTTTTGAGCTTATGTGTGACGCATCTAACTTCGCGGTTGGAGATGTCTTATCTCATAGGGTGGAGGGGCGTTCACATGTGATCGCCTATGCATCGAGGACACTAGATTCAGCCCAATCAAACTACACTACCACAGAAAAGGAGTTTCTTGCTGTCATATTTGCTTTAGATAAATTCCGTTCATATTTATTGGGCTATAAAGTAGTTGTTTTTTATGACCATGCACCTTTGAGGTACCTCCTAAAGAAGCCAGATGCAAAGCCACGACTTATCCGTTGGATGGTCCTTCTTCAGGAGTTTGACCTTGAGATAAAGGACAAGAAGGGGTCAGAGAATTTGGTGGCAGACTACATGAGTAGGCTTACTCACACACTAGAGGGTGACACCTTGGACCAGGTACCACTTCGGGACACTTTCACCGATGAGCATCTCTATACCATCTCAGGTAAGCATCCTTGGTATGCTGATTTAGTTAATTACATTGTTGGCTCTGAAATCCCAGTAAATTTGAAGAAGCATCAAGTCCAAAAATTAAAAAGTGAGTCTAGGTATTATGTGTGGGATGATCCGTACCTCTGGCGCATGTGTAGTGACCAAGTCATTAGGAGGTGTGTTCCCGATCATGAGTTTGAGTCTGTTTTTCATTTCTGTCATACACTTGCTTGTGGTGGACACTTTGGACCCCAACAGACAACTATGAAGGTTTTGGACTCTGGATTATATTGGCCTAGATTATTCCATGATGCCCATTTGTTTTGTAAGTCATGCTCTCGTTTCCAACACACTGGGAACATTTCTAGGAGACATGAGATGCCCCAACAACCCATACTATTTTGTGAGATTTTTGATGTATGGGGCATCGACTTTATGGGTCCTTTTCCTAGTTCATTTGGATTTTTGTATATTTTGGTTGCTGTTGATTATGTGAGTAAATGGGTGGAGGCCAAGGCCACCAGGACTGATGATTCTCATGTTGTTGTGGACTTTGTCAAAGCACAGATTTTTTGCAGGTTTGGAGTACCAAAGGCCATCATCAGTGACCAAGGGACACACTTTTGTAATAGGAATTTTTCTTCCCTCCTTCGAAAGTATGGGGTGACACACAAAACATCAACACCATACCACCCCCAAACAAATGGCCAGGCTGAGGTTTCAAATCGTGAGTTGAAACAAATCTTGGAGAAAACCGTGCAGCCAAATAGGAAGGATTGGAGCAAGCGCTTGGATGATGCATTGTGGGCTTATAGGACAGCATACAAGACCCCCATTGGTATGCCCCCATTTCGGATTGTTTTTGGGAAAGCGTGTCATCTCCCCGTGGAAGTCGAGCATCGGGCATATTGGGCTATAAAGAAATGCAACATGGATTTGTCCCAAGCTGAAATTCAAAGGAAGTTGCAAATTCAAGAGCTTGAGGAGATTCGACTGTCATCATATGAGAACTCAAGGCTCTACAAGGAAAGATCAAAAGCTGCTCATGACAAAATGATCCAACAAAGGGAGTTTCATGTTGGAGAGAAAGTCCTTCTCTACAGTTCACGACTGAGGCTGATGCCTGGTAAGTTGCGTTCCAGATGGTTAGGTACTTATGTTGTGACTAATGTTTTTCCTTATGGTGTAGTGGAGATCACAAAAGAGGACACTGGAAGGAGCTTTACAGTCAATGGGCGACGTTTGAAGAGATACATTGAGGGACATCCTACTGATGCAGTGGATTTTATCACACTGCATGACCCAATCATCACTTGATCACATCAGACTTTTCCTAACCCTTTCACTTTTATATTATTTGTCCTATTTAAAAATTCTACATTTGATGTGTATATATAATCTCATAGGTTCACATTGAGGACAATGCAATATTTTAAGTGTGGGGGAGGGAACCTTTTAGTTTAGTAATTTCAATTGCTTTCCTGTTCAAAAAAAAAACCAAAAAAATTGTGTGTTTTTCAAAATTTGTGTTTTTATTTTACAATTTTCTGTGTGTTTTTGAAACTTTTGGGCTGAAATGATTCTCATCACCATTTTTAAATCCTTATCAATAAGTGAAACAATTTACCCCTTGAAACTAAGATTAAATGAATGTTGAAATGACTTTGTTTCAAGTTCAAATATTTAGTAATTTCATGAAAAGTACGCTGAATTTTGAATCCCATGCCAATCTCACTTTCTTTATATTTGAAATCACTTTCATGTGAGGCTTATAAACCATTATTTTCATATTCTTTACATTCAACTCACTTCTTGATAGAACCAAACCATACTTGATTTAACCAAAATTTGATCTATTCCTGTCAAAACTTGAGGGTTTGATGTACTTATGTTTAAGTGATTGAGGCATTTGTTTGGTATTAAAGCCCCTATTTCAAAGAATCCTTTTTTATAATGGCCTAACTTGAATATTTAATCCTTGTATCCCTTAGAAGCCATGCACAACCTGTTAGGTTAAGCCACATTACAAGCCAATTTTCCCTATCCAACCAACTCTTGAAGTGAAATTGCATAATCTAGTTGAGCTTAAGTGTGGGGGAAGCTGTCCTGTGTTGTGCCACCACATTATGTGATTCTTTGGGTGGAAAATTAAATTCCGAAGAGATGTGTTTGCTTCTAAATAAATTCATTATATTGAAAGCTGTGCCTTTTCTGGAGCTTTCATGACAAGTGAAGCTGTGCCTTTTCTGGAGCTTCTAATTGAGGTGGAAAGCTGTGCCCATCTGGAGCTTTCAAGAAAATCATGTTTGAGAAGATTGACATTTTTTTTATGCTGAAATGATGAATGGTGTAAACCTTTCATGACTTTTCATGATGATGGAGCTGAATTGACACTATGGGGATTGAATAGAAGACTATATTTAAGTAAAAATTAGATTAATGCAATTTTGCTTCAAAAGAGTCAAGCCCTCCTCATTCAGCCTCAGAGTTTTTTACATCTTAATCCTACCAACCGAAAGCCACAGAACAACCCTGAAAAGTCCTCATGATAAACATATTTCCTTGACTCACATCGGGTAGCGATGTAGGAATCTATCAAGCCTATGGTGACCCTTGTATGAGTTTGGATGAGAAGGACATTGCAAAAAAATTGATATTTGAGTGATGAGAGAAAATTCAAGCGAGGTAAGTGTTTTGTGCATGGGCGGATAAATGAAGTGGAAATATATTGAATGATATAAATGGAGAACTTGAAATAATGTTTTTTTATGAGGCATGATATCTTTTGATTCTTGGTGTGAAATTGATTGATCTTAAGGATATGTGTTTTAAAATTGGTTTTGATTTGATATTGATGTTTACTTGATATGAGGTTTTGCCCAGGTGTGCAAAAGGGTAAGTGTGGGGGAGTTGATAAAACACTATTTTATTGAATATTTTATTGATAATAAATGAAATAATTTCCTCACATTGTGTTAAATATGTTTATTTATAAAATATTTGGGATTTGATCATTCATTTGAAAATTTGGTGAAAATTCCAGTTTTACCCTTAATAGTGCACTGTAGTATTTCGAAGATAAATATTTTTATATTTATTATTTGAATTTGACATATTGTAACAGTGTTCCTAACTTCATTTTATACAACTTTCATTCAGGACACTAGAGCTAAAGAGTGCATTTGGATGGAGTAAATGAGCCATTAATCCAATGGTTGCTGGACTCGGCAGAATGGACATGGGTTCTGTATGTGGGACATATCTTCTACATACGGGCTTAGATTGAGCCCCAATTTTGAGGAAAGATCGGGGAAATTATTTGGCACAAATAATCCTTCTGGAAGGTCGGTCAATTCACGCGTTTTGGAGGTCAAATGGGCGGTGCAATTGGGAATAAAATATTTGGCTGAGTTTTTCATTTCACACTTAAAAAGTTATGTATCCCTAGCCCTCACAAACTCTATTTAAAGGGGGTTTTAACTCTTGGAGAGGGCTGTTCGAAGCTTTGGGAAGGTTTGGCCGAAAGGGTGTCTCTTGGGAGACCCTCACATCTCTTGGAAGAAGTAAGCTTTTGTGCAAACCTCTCTTCCAAAAAGGCTCTCCTCTCTCACCTCTTCTTTGTATTTCTTTTCTTTCATGTTTGTTTCTTGAATTTTTATTCAAATAATCTTCTGTGTTCATCCCTCTTCTTCTTATCTTAATCTTCTTAATTGGGTTGGAATCAAGAGTGGAGACAATATTGGGTTCTATCCTTTCAATCCGTTGCTTATGCAAAACGTCTCCACGATGACTACACCACCCATGAAAGAGTAGTTCTTTTTAGTAATCGATCGACCTCTATCCTTCTTCATTCATTTATTTTGAATCAATGAGCTACTGTAATTCACATATTATGATCTATTAATGAGTTTTTTATTTTAATGAAACTAAGCAAGCAATTGAATAGTTAACACAAAACACGCGAGGTCAGGAATTGTGTGGACTGTGAGAGCGCAACCTTAACCGGTAATTCAAAACCACATGGGATCAATTTGTAGAGTTCAAATATAATCCCTAAACTCAATTAATCCTCATTTCCAGAGTGGTTATGTGCCTTAATTTACCACTGACCATAATCTAATTTTAGAACATCAATCAAAGCAGGGTGTTGCGATTTCATGTTCTGATGTTAGCCTAAGGTTAAAATTCACATCAATCTTCGTGGTAAAGTTAATTCTCGTAGGGTTCGGGATTTAACAAATTAAGGGATCATAATTAAGTGAATATTAATTTAAATGATAATGATTAATAAATGATTGAAGAGGTAGAGTTAGATCGATTACATCTTTTAAATATTGTCTAAACAAACATCTTTTTGTTGTGTCATTTTAATCAAACTTCATTTCAAAACAAAAAAACAAAAAAAATACAATCTTCTTCCAGAAAACTTCTTCTAGATTCATAAACTATAAACAACCACACCCATCCTTTCAAGTAGTGTTTTTGTTCTCTTTTATTTTACTTCTAGAATACCTCTAAAAATTGTTTTAATTCACTTCCTCCTTTGAGAGACGACCTTGGTCAGCCACTCTGCTGCACCTAAGTACCCCAAAATCATACTAATCATTTGAGGGCGCCCATGACAGCGCTCTTTCAAATTGGCGTCGTTGCCGGGGAGGCAAGTAATTATGTCAACCAATTAAAGTTATTTATTTTATTTTACATTTTATTCTCTTCCTCTCTTCTTTCTTCCTTCTTTACCCAATCTGATTTTTCTTCCTCTTCTTTTATTTTCTTCTACTTCTTTTTAGACCATCAACTCAAACTTCTCATTTTTATTTTACTATGGTCCACCTTCTTTCTTTTCATTTTTACTTGATCTATGACACGAACTGATCCTGAAGATCTCTTAGATCTTGACCATGAGATTGAACATAGCCTTAGGGCTCAAATCAGAAATTCTCAGTCTACGGGAAGTTTTAATATTCAACCAGTTGGTGAATTCCTCTCTTCTGGAAACATTGAAATTGGAAGAAATTCAAATTCAAACATAAAATAGGAACCAATGGCTGAAAACAATGGAAATGAACTTAATAGAACCATTCGAGAATTAGCTGCACCTGATGTTAACTATCAACCAAATTGTATTGCATACCCAAATCTTGAATCAGACTTTGAACTAAAATCTGGGTTAATTCACTTACTTACAAAGTTTCATGGCCTCTATGGTGCGGATCCCAATAAACATTTGAAAGAATTTAATGTGGTTTGCTCAACCCTTAAACCAAGAAATGTTTCTGAAGATCAAATCAAATTAAGAGCATTCCCATTCTCACTTGATGGAGCTGCAAAAGATTGGATGTATTACTTGCAACCTTAAGATGTAACATGTTGGAATGATTTGAAACGTCTTTTCTTGCAAAGATTTTTTCCATCATCAAGGACCACATCCATTCGAAAGGAGATATCGGGGATCAAGAAAGCTCAAGGGGAGTCAATGTATGAGTACTGGGAGCGATTCAAGAAGTTGTGTGCAAGCTGGCCACATCACCAAATTAGTGAGCAACTACTCATTCAGCACTTCTATGAAGGACTCACACCCATGGAGAGGAGCATGGTGGATGCTGCTGCTGGAGGAGCATTGGTGGACAAGACACCAGAAGATACATGAGCATTGATCGACAAAATGGACCAAAACTCTCAACAATTCGGTGATAGAGGTACACCACAGGTTCGAGGAGTACATCAAGTAAGTCCTTCTTTTCGTGAAAGTCATTTGATTGATACTATGTTAGAAGAATTGAAAACTATGGTGAGGCAGACTTCATTGGCTCAAAAGACATCCCAACCCCCTCCTTCGAGGCCATGTGGCATTTGCACTGAGACAAGCCACCCAACTGACTGTTGCCCACAACTACAAGAGACAGAAGATTGTGCACCAGTGTTCCCTGGGAGACCATTTCAGCAGCAACAACAACCATATCCCCAAAAGAAGTTTGATTCATTTGTTCCAACATACAACCAAGGGTGGAAAGATCAAGCGGACATGAGGTATGGCTCTGGACAACAACAAAGGCCCCCTTTTCAACCAAACTTCCAGCAGCCTCCACCTTACCAACAGGGTTTCCAACAACCCCAAAGGAGATTCGAAGATCAAACATCAACGAGTTAGCAACAAGGGAATATCCAACACAAGGTAGACTCTAACACTGACGATCTTTTGAAACAAATTGTTCTTAATCAACAGAATGAGATGAAGAGTCAAGGTTCGGAGCTGAGAGAGTTGAAGACTCAAATGAGTCAGATTGCCACCGCCCTCCATGAACTTGTGAGTAAGAATTCTGGAAATCTACCTTCCCAACCCACTCCAATTCCAAAGGGGAATGTTAGTGCCATCACATTGAGAAGTGGGAAGCAAATGAATGATACATCTGGACCTACCATTCCACCGGGATTCACCTCTACTCTAGAGAAGCCACATTCCATACCAACTGATGAGCAATCCAAGGAGAAAGATAAAAGTAAGAAAAAGATTGATGATGTACCTCATAAACCCCTTCCTTTTCCAAACAGGGTTGTTCAAACCAAGAAGATGGCTGAAGAAGCAATGAAAAAGGAGGTTTTGGACACATTCAAGCGTGTGGAGATCAACATTCTTCTACTTGAAGCCATTAAGAAAATTCCAAGGTATGCGAAATTCTTAAAAGAACTTTGTACCAATTGAAGAGGGCTCAAGGGAAATGAGAGGATCAACCTTGGAAGGAATGTCTCATCACTCATTACACCAACTCTAGCAATGCCAAAAAAGTGCAAAGATCCCAGGACATTCACCATCCCATGTACTATAGGGGAGTTGCACTTATCTGATGCTCTTTGTGATTTAGGAGCTTCAATAAATGTGATGCCTCACTCTGTATTCTCTTCCTTGCAGGTTGGTGAGTTGAAGCCAAAAAGAGTAGTGGTGCAATTTGCAAATAGAGCTACGACATATCCAGCGGGAGTTCTTGAGGATGTACTTGTTTGGGTAAGAGACATGATCTTTCCAGCAGACTTCTATGTGCTTAACATGGAGGATGATCTGGTAAGTTCTCATGCCCCCATTATCTTAGGAAGACCCTTCCTCAAAACTGCAAAAACTATCATAAATTTCAATGAGGGTACACTTTCCATGGAGTTTGGAGATGAAGTTGTGATATTTAATGTTATGGATTCCATGAAGTACCCCTCTGAGGACCATTCTGCTTTTGTTATCTCCCATTTTGAACCACCAAGTAAAAACATCATGGAATTGGATTTTCCTATGCTTAGGGAGATTATGAGTATTGGTTCTAGTTTGATGTCTAAGAATACTTCTACACCCATTTTTAAGGAACAAAACTCTCTAAGATTTGATTTTTAAATGGAATCATATTTTGATTTTGATCATGTGAACTCTGATTATGACATGGCTATTGAGTATGCTGATGGATTTGGTGCTTTATTCTCTAATTGTGGTGATTTTTATTCTGATACTGATGTTCATTGTGCAGATATGTCTGTTGCATCAATTTCTCCATCCATACATCAACCACCTACATTGGAACTCAAGCCATTGCCCCCCAAATCTCAAATATGCATACTTGCTCAGTGGTGATAGATTACCTGTCATAATTGCTAACAATATCTCTTTTGGACATGAAGAAAAACTTTTGAATCTTTTGAGAGATAACATTAGGGAAATTGGGTGGACCTTGGCTGACATATCAGGTATTAGCCCCTCCATTTGCATGCATAGTATTCTCTTGGAGGATGGGGCTAAACCGGTGAGACAACCCCAAAGGAGACTCAATCCCACCCTCCTGGAAGTTGTTAAAAATGAAGTTGAGCAATTGCTCGAGGCAAGTATAATCTTTTCCATTTCAGATTCACAGTGGGTAAGTCTAATTCAGGTTGTGCCTAAGAAAAATGGTTTTACTGCTGTTAAAAATGAGAAAGATGATTTAGTTCCAATGAGGGTGCAAAACTGTTGGCGTATGTTTATTGATTATAGGAAACTAAATCAGACCACTCGCAAGGACCATTTCCCCCTCCCATTTATTGATCAAATGCTCAAGAGACTAGCTGGGAAAACACACTATTGTTTCTTGGATGGATTTTTGGGATATTTTCTGGTTCCTATAGCTCCAGAGGATCAGGAGAAGAATACATTCACTTGTCCCTTTGGCACATTTTCCTACCGGAGGATGCCATTGGGACTTTGCAACGCCCCAGGTACCTTCCAGAGATGTATGGTGAGTATTTTTTCTGATTTTATTGAGACCTGCATAGAGGTATTTATGGATGATCTTACAGTGTATGGGTCTTCATTTGATGAATGTCTAATTAGTTTGGGAAAGGTGTTGAATTGTTGTATTGAGAAGAATCTGGTCCTGAACATTGAAAAGTATCATTTCATGGTAGAGCATGGCATTGTCTTAGGGAATGTAGTGTCAAAACACGGGATAGAGGTTGATAGATCTAAGATAGACATTATTTCATCCTTACCATATCCTTCATGTGTGCGTGATGTTAGATCTTTCCTAGGGCATGCAGGATTTTATTGGCTCTTCATCAAATATTTTAGTAAGATTGCTCTTCCTATGTCAAGATTACTTCAAAAGGATTCTGATTTTGTGTTTGATGTTTCTTGCAGGAATTCATTCGATGAGATAAAACAACGTCTGACCACTCCACCTATCATACAACCCCCAATGTGGGATATTCCTTTTGAGCTTATGTGTGACGCATCCAACTTCGCGGTTGGAGATGTATTATCTCAGAGGGTGGAGGGGCGTTCACATGTGATCGCCTATGCATCGAGGACACTAGATTCAGCCCAATCAAACTACACTACCACAGAAAAGGAGTTTCTTGCTGTCATATTTGCTTTAGATAAATTCCGTTCATATTTATTGGGCTCTAAAGTAGTTGTTTTTTCTGACCATGCAGCTTTGAGGTACCTCCTAAAGAAGCCAGATGCAAAACCGCGACTTATCCGTTGGATGCTCCTTCTTCAGGAGTTTGACCTTGAGATAAAGGACAAGAAGGGGTCAGAGAATTTGGTGGCAGACCACATGAGTAGGCTTACTCACACACTAGAGGGTGACACCTTAGACCAGGTACCACTTCGGGACACTTTCCTCGATGAGCATCTCTATACCATCTCAGGTAAGCATCCTTGGTATGCTGATTTACTTAATTACATTGTGGTATTTGAAATCCCAGTAAATTTGAAGAAGCATCAAGTCCAAAAATTAAAAAGTGAGTCTAGGTATTATGTGTGGGATGATCCGTACCTCTGGCGCATGTGTAGTGACCAAGTCATTAGGAGGTGTGTTCCCGATCATGAGTTTGAGTCTGTTTTGCATTTCTGTCATACACTTTCTTGTGGTGGACACTTTGGACCCCAACGGACAGCTAGGAAGGTTTTGGACTCTGGATTATATTGGCCTAGATTATTCCATGATGCCCATTTGTTTTGTAAGTCATGCCCTCGTTGCCAACACACTGGGTACATTTCTAGGAGACATGAGATGCACCAACAACCCATACTATTTTGTGAGATTTTTGATGTATGGGGCATCGACTTTTTGGGTCCTTTTCTTAGTTCATTTGGATTTTTCTATAATTTGGTTGCTGTTGATTATGTGAGTAAATGGGTGGAGGCCAAGGCCACCAGGACTGACGATTCTCATGCTGTTGTGGACTTTGTCAAAGCATAGATTTTTTTCAGGTTTGGAGTACCAAAGGCCATCATCAGTGACCAAGGGACACAATTTTGTAATAGTAATTTTTCTTCCCTCCTTCGAAAGTATGGGGTGACACACAAAACATCAACACCATACCACCCCCAAAAAAATGGCCAGGCTGAGGTTTCAAATCGTGAGTTGAAACAAATCTTGGAGAAAACCGTGCAACCAAATAGGAAGGATTGGAGCAAGCGCTTGGATGATGCATTGTGGGCTTATAGGACAGCATACAAGACCCCCATTGGTATGTCCCCATTTTGGATTGTTTTTGGGAAAGCATGTCATCTCCCCGTGGAAGTCGAGCATCGGGCATATTGGGCTATAAAAAAATGCAACATGGATTTGGCCCAAGATGGAATTCAAAGGAAGTTGCAAATTCAAGAGCTTGAGGAGATTCGACTGTCATCATATGAGAACTCAAGGCTCTACAAGGAAAGATCAAAAGCTGCTCATGACAAAATGATCCAACAAAGGGAGTTTCATGTTGGAGAGAAAGTCCTTCTCTACAGTTCACGACTGAAGCTGATGCCTAGTAAGTTGCGTTACAGATGGTTAGGTCCTTATGTTGTGACTAATTTTTTTCCTTATGGTGCAGTGGAGATCACAAAAGAGGAAATTGGAAGGAGCTTTACAGTCAATGGGCAACGTTTGAAGAGATACATTGAGGGACATCCTACTGATGCAGTGGATTTTATCACACTGCATGACCCAATCATCACTTGATCACATCAGTCTGTTCCTAACCCTTTCACTTTTATATTATTTGTCCTATTTAAAAATTCTACATTTCATGTGCATATATCATCTCATAGGTTCACATTGAGGACAATGCAATATTTTAAGTGTGGGGGAGGGAACCTTTTAGTTTAGTAATTTCAATTGCTTTCCTGTTAAAAAAAACCAAAAAAAAATTGTGTGTTTTTCAAAATTTGTGTGTTTATTTTACAATTTTCTGTGTGTTTTTGAAACTTTTGGGCTGAAATGATTCTCATCACCATTTTTAAATCCATATAAATAAGTGAAACAATTTACCCCTTGAAACTAAGATTAAATGAATGCTGAAATGACTTTGTTTCAAGTTCAAATATTTAGTAATTTCATGAAAAGTACGCTGAATTTTGAATCCCATGCCAATCTCACTGTCTTTATATTTGAAATCACTTTCATGTGAGGCTTCTAAACCATTATTTTCATATGCTTTACATTCACCTCACTTCTTGAGAGAACCAAACCATAATTGATTTAACCAGAATTTGATCTATTCCTGTCAAAACTTGAGGGTTTGAGGTACTTATGTTTAAATGATTGAGGCATTTGTTTGGTATTAAAGCCCCTATTTCAAAGAATCCTTTTTTATAATGGCCTACCTTGAATATTTAATCCTTGTAGCCCTTAGAATCCATGCACAACCTGTTAGGTTAAGCCACATTAGAAGCCAATTTTCCCTATCAAACCAACTCTTGAAGTGAAATTGCATAATCTAGTTGAGCTTAAGTGTGGGGGAAGCTGTCTTGTGTTGTGCCACCACATTATGTGATACTTTGGGTGGAAAATTAAATTCTGAATAGATGTGTTTGCTTCTAAAGAAAGTCATTATATTGAAAGATGTGCCTTTTCTGGAGCTTTCATGACAAGTGAAGCTGTGCCTTTTCTGGAGCTTCTAATTGAGGTGGAAAGCTGTGCCCATCTGGAGCTTTCATGAAAATCATGTTTGAGAAGATTGAAATTTTTTTATGCTAAAATGATGAATGGTGTAAACCTTTCATGACTTTTCATGATGATGGAGCTGAATTGATACTATGGGGATTGAAGAGAAGACCATATTTAAGTGAAAATTAGATTAATGCAATTTTGCTTCAAAAGAGTCAAGCCCTCCACATTCAGCCTCAGAGTTTTTCACATCTTAATCCTACCAACCGAAAGCCACAGAACAACCCTGAAAAGTCCTCATGATAAACATATTTCCTTGACTCACATCGGGTAGCGATGTAGGAATCTATCAAGCCTATGGTGACCCTTGTATGAGTTTGGATGAGAAAGACATTGCAAAAAAATTGATATTTGAGTGATGAGAGAAAATTCAAGCGAGGTAAGTGTTTTGTGCATGGGAGGATAAATGAAGTGGAAATATATTGAATGATATAAATGGAGAACTTGAAATAATGTTTTTTAGGAGGCATGATATCTTTTTATTCTTGGTGTGAAATTGATTGATCTTAAGGATATGTGTTTTAAAATTGGTTTTGATTTGATATTGATGTTTACTTGATATGAGGTTTTGCCCAGGTGTGCAAAAGGGTAAGTGTGGGGGAGTTGATAAAACACTATTTTATTGAATATTTTATTGATAATAAATGAAATAATTTCCTCACATTGTGTTAAATATGTTTATTTATAAAATATTTGGGATTTGATCATTCATTTGAAAATTTGGTGAAAATTTCAGTTTTACCCTTAATAGTGCACTGTAGTATTTCGAAGATAAATATTTTTATATTTATTATTTGAATTTGAAATATTGTAACAGTGTTCCTAACTTCGTTTTATACAACTTTCATTCAGGACACTAGAGCTAAAGAGTGCATTTGGATGGAGTAAATGAGCCATTAATCTAATGGTGGGCTGGACTCGGCAGAATGGACATGGGTTCTGTATTTGGGACATATATTCTACATAAGGGCTTATATTGAGCCCAAATTTTGGGGAACGCTCGGGAACATGATTTTGCACAAATAATCCTTCTAGAAAGTCGGTCAATTAACGCGTTTTGGAGGTCAAATTGGCGGTGCAAGTTGGAATAAAATATTTGGACGAGTTTTTCATTTCACACTTAAAAAGTTATGTATCCCTAGCCCTCTCAAACTCTATTTAAAGGGGGTTTTAACTCTTTGAGAGGGCTGGTAGAGGCTTTGGGAAGGTGTGTCCGAACGGGTGTCTCTTGGGAGACCCTCACAACTCTTGGAAGAAGTAATCCTTTGTGCAAACCTCTCTTCCAAAAAGGCTCTCCTCTCTCACCTCTTCTTTGTATTTCTTTTCTTTCATGTTTGTTTCTTAAATTTTTCTTCAAATAATCTTCTGTGTTCATCCCTCTTCTTCTTATATTAATATTCTTAATTGGGTTGGAATCAAGAGTGGATCCAAGATTGGGTTCTACCCTTTCAATCCATTGCTTATGCAAAACGTCTCCACGATGACTACACCACCCATGAAAAAGTAGTTCTTTTTAGTAATCGATCGACCTCTATCCTTCTTCATTCATTTATTTTGAATCAATGAGCTACTATAATTCACATATTTTGATCTATTAATTGAGTTTTTAATTTAAATGAAACTAAGCAAGCAATTGAATAGTTAACACAAAACACGCGAGGTCGGGAATTGTGTGAACTGTGAGAGCGCAACCTTAACCGGTAATTCAAAACCACATGGGATCAATTTGTAGAGTTCAAATATAATCCCAAAACTCAATTAATCCTCATTTCCAGAGTGGTTATGTGCCTTAATTTACCACTGACCATAAACTAATTTTAGAACATCAATCAAAGCAGGGTGTTGCGATTGCATGTTCCGATGTTAGCCTAAGGTTAAAATTCACTTCAATATTTGTGGTAAAGTTAATTCTCATAGGGTTCGAGATTTAACAAATTAAGGGATCATAATTAAGTAAATATTAATTTAAATGATAATGATTAATAAATGATTGAATAGGTAGAGTTAGATCGATTACGTCTTTTAAATATTGTCTAAACAAACATCTTTTTGTTTTGTCATTTTAATCAAACTTCATTTCAAAACACAAAACCAAAAAAAATTCAATCTTCTTCCAGCAAACTTCTTCTAGATTCATAAACTATAAACAACCACCCCCATCCTTTCAAGTAGTGTTTTTATTCACTTTTATTTTACTTCTAGAATACCTCTAAAAATTGTTTTAATTAACTTCCTCCTTTGAGAGACGACCTTGGTCAGCCACTCTGCTGCACCTAAGTACCCCAAAATCATACTAATCATTTGAGGGCGCCCACGACAACGCTCTATCAAATTGGCACCGTTTCCGGGGAGGCAAGTAATTATTTCAACCAATTAAAGGTATTTATTTTATTTTACATTTTATTATCTTCCTCTCTTCTTTCTTCCTTCTTTACCCAATCTGATTTTTCTTCCTCTTCTTTTATTTTCTTCTACTTCTTTTTAGACCATCAACTCAAACTTCTCATTTTTATTTTACTATGGTCCACCTTCTTTCTTTTCATTTTTATTTGATCTATGACACGAACTAATCCCGAAGATCTCTTAGATCTTGACCCTGAGATTGAACGTAGCCTTAGGGATCAAATCAGAAATTCTCAATCTACGGGAAGTTTCAATATTCAACCAGTTGGTGAATTCCTCTCTTCTGGAAACATTGAAATTGGAAGCAATTCAAATTCAAAAATAAAATAGGAACCAATGGCTGAAAACAATGGAAATGAACTTAATAGAACCATTAGAGAATTGGCTGCACCTGATGTTAACTATCAACCAAATTGTATTGCATACCCAAATCTCGAATCGGACTTTGAACTAAAATCTGGGTTAATTCACTTACTTCCAATGTTTCATGGCCTCTCTGGTGAGGATCCCAATAAACATTTGAAAGAATTTAATGTGGTATTCTCAACCCTTAAACCAAGAAATGTTTCTGAAGATCAAATCAAATTAAGAGCATTCCCATTCTCACTTGATGGAGCTGCAAAAGATTGGATGTATTACTTGCAACCTGAAGATGTAACATGTTGGAATGATTTGAAACGTCTTTTCTTGCAAAGATTTTCTCCATCATCAAGGACCACATCCATTCTAAATGAGATATCAGGGATCAATCAAGCACAAGGGGATTCAATGTATGAGTACTGGGAGCGATTCAAGAAGTTGTGTGCAAGCTGCCCACATCACCAAATCAGTGAGCAACTACTCATCCAGTACCTCTATGAAGGACTCCCACACATAGAGAGGAGCATGGTGGATGCTGCTGCTGGAGGAGCATTGGTGGACAAGACACCAGTAGCTGCACGAGCATTGATCGACAAAATGGCCCAAAACTCTCAACAATTCGGTGATAGAGGTACACCACATGTTCGAAGAGTACTTCAAGTAAGTCCTTCTTCTCTTGAAAGTCATTTGATTGATACTAAGTTAGAAGAATTGACAACTATGGTGAGGCATATTTCATTGGCTCAAAAGACATCCCAACCCCCTCCTTCGAGGCCATGTGGCATTTGCACTGAGACAAGCCACCCAACTGACTGTTTCCCACAACTACAAGAGACAGAAGATTGTGCAGTAGTGTTCCCTGGGAGACCATTTCAGCAGCAACAACAACCATATCCCCAAAAGAAGTTTGATTCATTTGCTCCAACATACAACCAAGGGTGGAAAGATCAAGCGGACATGAGGTATGGCTCTGGACAACAACAAATGCCCCCTTTTCAACCAAACTTCCAGCAGCCTCCACCTTACCAACAGGGTTTCCAACAAACCCAAAGGAGATTCGAAGCTCAAACATCAACGAGTCAGTAACAAGGGAATATCCAACACAAGGTAGACTAACAATGATGATCTTTTGAAACAAATTGTTCTTAATCAACAGAATGAGCTGAAGAGTCAAGGTTCGGAGCTGAGAGAGTTGAAGACTCAAATGAGTCAAATTTCCACCGCCCTCTATGAACTTGTGAGAAAGAATTCTGGAAATATACCTTCCCAACCCACTCCAAATCCAAAGGGGAATGTTAGTGCCATCACATTGAGAAGTGGGAAGCAAATGAATGATACATCTGGACCTACCATTCCACCGGGATTCACCTCTACTCTAGAGAAGCCACATTCCATACCAACTGATGAGCAATCCAAGGAGAAAGATAAAGGTAAGAAAAAGATTGATGATGTACCTCCTAAACCTCTTCCTTTTCCAAACAGGGTTGTTCAAACCAAGAAGATGGCTGAAGAAGCAATGCAAAAGGAGGTTTTGGACACATTCAAGCGTGTGGAGATCAATATTCCTCTACTTGAAGCAATTAAGAAAATTCCAAGGTTTGTGAAATTCTTAAAAGAACTTTGTACCAATCTAAGAGGGCTCAAGGGAAATGAGAGGATCAACCTTGGAAGGAATGTCTCAGCACTCATTACACCAACTCTAGCAATGCCAACAAAGTGCAAAGATCCCGGGACATTCACCATCCCATGTACTATAGGGGAGTTGCACTTATCTGATGCTCTTTGTGATTTAGGAGCTTCAATAAATGTGATGCCTCACTCTGTATTCTCTTCCTTGCAGGTTGGTGAGTTGAAGCCAACAAGAGTAGTGGTGCAATTGGCGAATAGAGCTACGACATATCCAGCGGGAGTTCTTGAGGATGTACTTGTTCGGGTAAGAGACATGATCTTTCCAGCAGACTTCTATTTGCTTAACATGGAGGATGATCAGGTAAGTTCTCATGCCCCCATTATCTTAGGTAGACCCTTCCTCAAAACTGCAAAAACTATCATAAATGTAAATGAGGTTACACTTTCCATGGAGTTTGGAGATGAAGTTGTGATATTTAATGTTATGGATTCCATGAAGTACCCCTCTGAGGACCATTCTGCTTTTGTTATCTCACATTTTGAACCACCAAGTAAAAACATCATGGAATTGGATTGTCCTATACTTAGGGAGATTATGAGTATTGGTTCTAGTTTGATGTCTAAGAATACTTCTACACCCATTTTTAAAGAACAAGAATCTCTAAGATTTGATTTTGAAATGGAATCATATTCTGATTTTGATCATGTGAACTCTGATTATGACATGGCTATTGAGTATGCTGATGGATTTGGTGATTTATTCTCTGATTGTGATGATTTTTATTCTGATACTGATGTTCATTGTGCAGATATGTCTGTTGCATCAATTTCTCCATCCATACATCACCCACCTACATTGGAACTCAAGCCATTGCCCCCAAATCTCAAATATGCGTACTTGCTCAGTGGTGATAGATTACCTGTCATAATTGCTAACAATCTCTCTTTTGAAGATGAAGAAAAACTTTTGAATCTTTTGAGAGATAACATTAGGGAAATTGGGTGGACCTTGGCTGACATATCAGGTATTAGCCCCTCCATTTGCATGCATAGGATTCTCTTGGAGGATGGGGCTAAACCGGTGAGACAACCACAAAGGAGACTCAATCCCACCGTCCTGGAAGTTGTTAAAAATGAAGTTGAGAAATTGCTCGAGGCAGGTATAATCTTTCCCATTTCAGATTCACAGTGGGTAAGTCTAATTCAGGTTGTGCCTAAGAAAACTGGTTTTACTGTTGTTAAAAATGAGAAAGGTGATTTAGTTCCAATGAGGGTGCAAAATAGTTGGCGTGTGTGTATTGATTATAGGAAACTAAATCAGACCACTCGCAAGGACCATTTCCCCCTCCCATTTATTGATCAAATGCTCGAGAGACTAGCTGGGAAAACACACTATTGTTTCTTGGATGGATTTTCTAGATATTTTCAGGTTCCTATAGATCTAGAGGATCAGGAGAAGACTACATTCAACTATCCCTTTGGCACATTTGCCTACCAGAGGATGCCATTTGGACTTTGCAACGCCACAGGTACCTTCCAGAGATGTATGGTGAGTATTTTTTCTGATTTTATTGAGACCTGCATGGAGGTATTTATGGATGATTTTAGAGTGTATGGGTATTCATTTGATGAATGTCTAATTAGTTTGGGAAAGGTGTTGAATCATTGTATTGAGAAGAATCTGGTCCTGAACTTTGAAAAGTGTCATTTCATGGTAGAGCATGGCATTGTCTTAGGGAATGTAGTGTCAAAACACGGGATAGAGGTTGATAGATCTAAGATAGAAATTATTTCATCCTTACCATATCCTTCATGTGTGCGTGATGTTAGATCTTTCCTAGGGCATGCAGGATTTTATCGGCGCTTCATCAAAGATTTTAGTAAGATTGCTCTTCCTATGTCAAGATTACTTCAAAAGGATTCTGATTTTGTGTTTGATGTTTCTTGCAGGAATTCATTCGATGAGCTAAAACAAAGTCTGACCACTCCACTTATCATACAACCCCCAAGGTGGGAGATTCCTTTTGGGCTTATGTGTGATGCATCCAACTTCGCGGTTGGAGATGTCTTATCTCAGAGGGTGGAGGGGAGTTCACATGTGATCGCCTATGCATCGAGGACACTAGATTCAGCCCAATCAAACTACACTACCACATAAAAGGAGTTTATTGCTATCATATTTGCTTTAGATAAATTCCGTTCATATTTATTGGGCTCTAAAGTAGTTGTTTTTTCTGACCATGCAGCTTTGAGGTACCTCCTAAAGAAGCCAGATGCAAATCCACGACTTATCCGTTGGATGCTCCTTCTTCAGGAGATTGACCTTGAGATAAAGGACAAGAAGGGGTCAGAGAATTTGGTGGCAGACCACATGAGTAGGCTTACTCACACACTAGAGGGTGACACCTTGGACCAGGTACCACTTCAGGACACTTTCCCCGATGAGCATCTCTATACCATCTCAGGTAAGCATCCTTGGTATGCTGATTTAGTTAATTACATTGTTGGCTCTGAAATCCCAGTAAATTTGAAGAAGCATCAAGTCCAAAAATTAAAAAGTGAGTCTAGGTATTATGTGTGGGATGATCCGTACCTCTCGCGCATGTGTAGTGACCAAGTCATTAGGAGGTGTGTTCCCGATCATGAGTTTGAGTCTGTTTTTCATTTCTGTCATACACTTTCTTGTGGTGGACACTTTGGACCCCAACGGACAGCTAGGAAGGTTTTGGACTCTGGATTATATTGGCCTAGATTATTCCATGATGCCCATTTGTTTTGTAAGTCATGCTCTCGTTGCCAACTCACTGGGAACATTTCTAGGAGACATGAGATCCCCCAACAACCCATACTATTTTGTGAGATTTTTGATGTATGGGGCATCGAATTTGTGGGTCCTTTTCCTAGTTTATTTGGATTTTTGTATATTTTGGTTGCTGTTGATTATGTGAGTAAATGGGTGGAGGCCAAGGCCACCAGGACTGACGATTCTCATGTTGTTGTGGACTTTGTCAAAGCATAGATTTTTTGCAGGTTTGGAGTACCAAAGGCCATCATCAGTGGCCAAGGGACACACTTTTGTAATAGGAATTTTTCTTCCCTCCTTCGAAAGTATGGGGTGACACACAAAACATCAACACCATACCACCCCCAAACAAATGGACAGGCTGAGGTTTCAAATCGTGAGTTGAAACAAATCTTGGAGAAAACCCTGCAGCCAAATAGGAAGGATTGGAGCAAGAGCTTGAATGATGCATTGTGGGCTTATAGGATAGCATACAAGACCCCCATTGGTATGTCCCCATTTCGGATTGTTTTTGGGAAAGCGTGTCATCTCCCCGTGGAAGTCGAGCATCAGGCATATTGGGCTATAAAGAAACGCAACATGGATTTAGCCCAAGCTGGAATTCAAAGGAAGTTGCAAATTCAAGAGCTTGATGATATTCAACTGTCATCATATTAGAACTCAAGGCTCTACAAGGAAAGATCAAAAGCTGCTCATGAAAAAATGATCCAACAAAGGGAGTTTAATATTGGAGAGATAGTCCTTCTCTACAGTTCACGACTGAAGCTGATGCCTGGTAAGTTGCGTTCCAGATGGTTAGGTCCTTATGTTGTGACTAATTGTTTTCCTTATGGTGCAGTGGAGATCACAAAAGAGAAAACTGGAAGGATCTTTACAGTCAATGGGAAACGTTTGAAGAGATACATTGAGGGACATCCTACTGATGCAGTGGATTTTATCACACTGCATGACCCCATCATCACTTGATCACATCAGGCTGTTCCTAACCCTTTCACTTTTATATTATTTGTCCTATTTAAAAATTCTACATTTCATGTGCATATATCATCTCATAGGTTCACATTGAGGACAATGCAATATTTTAAGTGTGGGGGAGGGAACCTTTTGGTTTAGTAATTTCAATTTCTTTCCTGTTAAAAAAAACCAAAAAAAAAATTGTGTGTTTTTCAAAATTTGTGTGTTTATTTTACAATTTTCTGTGTGTTTTTGAAACTTTTGGGATGAAATGATTCTCATCACCATTTTTAAATCCATATCAATAAGTGAAACAATTTACCCCTTGAAACTAAGATTAAATGAATGCTGAAATGACTTTGTTTCAAGTTCAAATATTTAGTAATTTCATGAAAAGTACGCTGAATTTTGAATCCCATGCCAATATCACTGTCTTTATATTTGAAATAACTTTCATGTGAGGCTTCTAAAATATTATTTTTATATTCTTTACATTCACCTCACTTCTTGAGAGAACCAAACCATACTTGATTTAACCAGAATTTGATCCATTCCTGTCAAAACTTGAGGGTTTGAGGTACTTATGTTTAAATGATTGAGGAATTTGTTTGGTATTAAAGCCCCTATTTCAAAGAATCCTTTTTTATAATGGCCTACCTTGAATATTTAATCCTTGTAGCCCTTAGAATCCATGCACATCCTATTAGGTTAGGCCACATTACAAGCCAATTTTCCCTATCCAACCAACTCTTGAAGTGAAATTGCATAATCTAGTTGAGCTTAAGTGTGGGGGAAGCTGTCTTGTGTTGTGCCACCACATTATGTGATACTTTGGGTGGAAAATTAAATTCTGAAGAGATGTTTTTTCTTCTAAAGAAAGTCATTATATTGAAAGCTGTGCCTTTTCTGGAGCTTTCATGACAAGTGAAGCTGTGCCTTTTCTGGAGCTTCTAATTGAGGTGGAAAGCTGTGCCCATCTGGAGCTTTCATGAAATTCATGTTTGAGAAGATTGACATTTTTTTATTCTGAAATGATGAATGGTGTAAACCTTTCATGACTTTTCATGATGATGGAGCTGAATTGATACTATGGGGATTGAAGAGAAGACCATATTTAAGTGAAAATTAGATTAATGCAATTTTTCTTCAAAAGAGTCAAGCCCTCCTCATTCAGCCTCAGAGTTTTTCACATCTTAATCCTACCAACCGAAAGCCACAGAACAACCCTGAAAAGTCCTCATGATAAACATATTTCCTTGACTCACATCGGGTAGCTATGTAGGAATCTATCAAGCCTATGGTGACCCTTGTATGAGTTTGGATGAGAAAGACATTGCAAAAAAATTGATATTTGAGTGATGAGAGAAAATTCAAGTGAGGTAAGTGTTTTGTGCATGGGCGGATAAATGAAGTGGAAATATATTGAATGATATAAATTGAGAACTTGAAATAATATTTTTTATGAGGCATGATATCTTTTGATTCTTGGTGTGAAATTGATTGATCTTAAGGATATGTGTTTTAAAATTGGTTTTGATTTGATATTGATGTTTACTTGATATGAGGTTTTGCCCAGGTGTGCAAAAGGGTAAGTGTGGGGGAGTTGATAAAACACTATTTTATTGAATATTTTATTTATAATAAATGAAATAATTTCCTCACATTGTGTTAAATATGTTTATTTATAAAATATTTGGGATTTGATCATTCATTTGAAAATTTGGTGAAAATTCCAGTTTTACCCTTAATAGTGCACTGTAGTATTTCGAAGATAAATATTTTTATATTTATTATTTGAATTTGAAATATTGTAACAGTGTTCCTAACTTCATTTTATACAACTTTCATTCAGGACACTAGAGCTAAAGAGTGCATTTGGATGGAGTAAATGAGCCATTAATCCAATGGTGGGCTGGACTCGGCAGAATGGACATGGGTTCTGTATTTGGGCCATATCTTCTACATACGGGATTAGAGTGAGCCCAAATTTTGAGGAAAGCTCGGGGACATGATTTGGCACAAATAATCCTTCTGGAAGGTCGGTCAATGCACGCGTTTCGGAGGTCAAATGGGCGGTGCAATTTGGAATAAAATATTTGGCCGAGTTTTTCATTTCACACTTAAAAAGTTATGTATCCCTAGCCCTCACAAACTCTATTTAAAGTGGGTTTTAACTCTTGGATAGGGCTGGTCGAGGCTTTGAGAAGGTGTGGCCGAAAGGGTGTCTCTTGGGAGACCCTCACAACTCTTGGAAGAAGTAAGCCTTTGTGAAAACCTCTCTTCCAAAAAGGCTCTCCTCTCTCACCTCTTCTTTGTATTTCTTTTCTTTCATGTTTGTTTCTTGAATTTTTCTTCAAATAATCTTCTGTGTTCATCCCTATTCTTCTTATCTTAATCTTATTAATTGGGTTGGAATCAAGAGTGGAGAGAAGATTGGGTTCTATCCTTTCAATCCGTTGCTTATGCAAAACGTCTCCACGATGACTACACCACCCATGAAAGAGTAGTTCTTTTTAGTAATCGATCGACCTCTATCCTTATTCATTCATTTATTTTGAATCAATGAGCTACTGTAATTCACATATTATGATCTATTAATTTAGTTTTTAATTTAAATGAAACTAAGCAAGCAATTGAATAGTTAACACAAAACACGCGAGGTCGGGAATTGTGTGGACTGTCAGAGCGCAACCTTAACCGGTAATTCAAAACCACATGGGATCAATTTGTAGAGTTCAAATATAATCCCTAAAATCAATTAATCCTCATTTCTAGAGTGGTTATGTGCCTTAATTTACCACTGAACATAAGCTAATTTTAGAACATCAATCAAAGTAGGGTGTTGCGATTGCATGTTCCGATGTTAGCCTAAGGTTAAAATTCACTTCAATCTTCGTGGTAAAGTTAATTCTCGTAGGGTTCGAGATTTAACATATTATGGGATCATAATTAAGTGAATATTAATTTAAATGATAATGATTAATAAATGATTGAAGAGGTAGAGTTATATCGATTACTTCTTTTAAATATTGTCTAAACAAACATCTTTTTGTTGTGTCATTTTAATCAAACTTCATTTCAAAACAAAAAAACAAAAAAATACAATCTTCTTCCAGAAAACTTCTTCTAGATTCATAAACTATAAAAAAACACCCCCATCCTTTCAAGTAGTGTTTTTATTATCTTTTATTTTAATTCTATAATACCTCTAAAAATTGTTTTAATTCACTTCCTCCTTTGAGAGACGACCTTGGTCAGCCACTCTGCTGCACTTAAGTACCCCCAAATCATACTAATCATTTGAGGGCGCCCACGACAGCGCTATTTCAAATTGGCTCCGTTGTTTTGATAGAATTAAACTACATTCTTCACTTCCTTTTTCTATTCCCTTGAGTCCCTTTATAGTTTATGATATCTATTTTGATTTTGAGGGAACATCATACAATTTTCACGTATTTTTCAAAATCTTGAATCCTAAAAGATATTGGAAAATTCATATTTATCCCTCTAAATAAGAAGTCAAATTTACTTTTTTAGTTAATGAAAATGATGGTGGAATATCATGAAAGGATTTTGAAATTATCCTCATGTTCCCCAATGTATTTTTCATCATTATTCATGAGGTTTAAGAACCACGTCTTCATTTTTACTTAGAGAGTGTGAGAAAAAATATTTCTCAAAAAATATTTTATTGAATTTTTTCCAATCCATTGATTTAATCTCCTAGAGATTTATATTTTGATCAAAATACACCATTGATCAGGTTATCCTTTCATATGATACACATCCAATATGACCGTCTCTTGCACAGATAATTGAAGAATGGATAAGATCTTTTCAATAGAGTTGATACATTGTTTGATGATAAAGGGATCATAAGATCCACTGAATGTTGAAGTACATTTTCATATAAAGATATCAATTTAGTCTTTCTATTTATTAGGAAGATGTGGGTTTTCCCATAGAGTCATGTTTATTTTTAGAACTTGAGTTAATTCAGTAAGTATTTTTAGGAAGTTATAAACTCCTAATTCCATTGTCTTGGGAATCTAAGTTGGTAATTAACCATCACCTTTGTCATTGACTCAGTTCCTCTCATTTCTAGCCATTGAATATAAAAATGAGAAAATTAGGGATGATAATCATTAAAATATTAAACACATAAAAGGGAAATTATAAATATTTAATGGATAAATCATAAATGACATATATTCCATAAAGTATGAATTTATAGGTTTAAATATAAGTTATACAAGTCCCATTTCATAACATAAGATTTTATGGGAATTATTGTTCCCTTCATGATGGTTCTTAAGGATATTGGGAATTTACCAAATCATGTCACCTAAGAGTGTCAAAGAAGGTGTGAAAAAGGGTATATTTTTCATACACTAGGCGATGATTGAGTCAATTACCAATGTACCCTTTTGGGGGTTATTACCCGTAGGTAAAACTATGTTAGAGCCACATACACTTATAGTATCTATACAGATATTTTATTTCTTAGAAACCACTTACTTTATACATTACCACAATTCATGGACTTTTTCCCATGTTTGGTCTTATCCTTAAGGATTTCACTGTTTTTTTCTAATTCTAATCCCCAAAAATATCCATACCTTACTCTAATAGCAACTTTGAAAACCCATATCTTTAATACATCTTAATTCATGATTTAATACATAAAGATACACATAATAGAATCTAAAAATGTTGAAAGTTCTAGAGTATTTGGTTAATAAGATACATGACATAATAAATTAAAATAGGGATATAATCAAATTATTTAAAACTTCTTAGCATGCTATTAAAATTCTGTCTCTCTTATAAAATTACACATGATAACCTGAGGATGTACATGAGAAAGGGGTGATCTATAATGTCTAATAAGGGAATAATAAAAGAAAAACATGATGAAAGTAATAAATTCCAGTCAATAGGTATATACAAGTGTTATAAAAGGGTTGAGAATCATAAACATGATCATTTAAGCTTGATATAATTTGATAACATCAAAGTAACATAGGAATTTGGAAAAAACAAAAAACATGACATCATAATCATAATTCATGGCTAACCATTGAGACATCATAAAATAGTGTAATTAGTTTAACCTATCATGAACTATATATGGTATCTCAATAGATAAAAATATTAACCAATTAATTATAGGTCAATATAATTCCAAGAACACCCATCATATTCATATTATACAGATGAATGATTGTGCCACATAGATCATTCAACATAAGGATCTATTTTTCTAATATTAATCCCATTATTAAGGAGTTTAGGTTATATACATGGGAGTCCAAAATAAGATAAGCATACATATATCTAGATTAATACCCTAGAGTGGAAATGGGGATGGGTATATTCAACACAAAAGTTTGGAATGGGAAATCAAAAGACAATTTCACAATATAAATAGTGTACATAATGGTTTGTGGAAGGATATAATGAGAGTGAAAGGTGGTATCCCATTAATTGGAAATCATAATAACAGTAAATGGTCTTTTTATAAATTTATTTCAACATGAAGAATTGGAAATAAAAAGGCATCCCCATCCCAACCAAGTCAGTTTTTTATTCAAAGAAAGGGGCAACAAGGCAACCCCAGGATTAAGGAGGTCTATAATAGTGTGGACCAGGAATCCCCTTTGATCAGGTTGACACATTCTAGTTTCAAACAGTTAATGGAGATAAGGTTAGTGTTGATGGAGCTTTGGTCAGATAAAGAATCCATGTAATTGGTGACCTTATTCCCCTTGCGCCATGTGTGAGTCACTTGGATGTTGTGCCGAAGGAGAGGTCAACATTTCATAACCGCATAGGATATTTAATTAAGTCCAACCACATCCTTTGGTTCATATTCAATCATTACAAGTAAAGATATACTTATTACCTTTATGACCAGAATAAATATCACACCATTAACCATATATATAATTCCTATATATCAAAAATATTTGTATTCTCCTCAACCATTTTAGATAATTACACCTCATGAATAGGTTTTAAGACCCATATAATGGATGTAATTTCCATTGGATGTTCATATTCATCCTCACATCTATATAATATCGTTGTTTGATTCAGAATATAAAATGTGGCATCCCATCATCTTTAATTGATATGGGACTATATAAAGAGAGCCAATACATGTTGAAAATTAAATGAAATTCAAATAGATGGAGAATAAAATATTTACAAGAATAACATTCCAATAAATTTCTATTAGAGAGGATATACAAACTTAAGATTCAATCAACATACCACTAGAATTTTTTTATTTATATTTCATTATCTATCCATTTGGGTGATGTTGTTATAAATAATTCTGGTTAAAAAGGAGTGGGTTGAAAATAACCAAAATACTCATAGATTTTGAGTTGATGGTTAGTTCATCTTGATCCACTTCATTTTCAAGACCCACATAAGAAGTTATGATTGAATAGGCTTTCCCCTATTCTATTGGTATGGTATTTTTTTATTCCTATCACACTTATTATCCCTTTTATTAGGGGATTAACTTGGATTGTTCCCTACTTTTCCACAATTAGGACATTGAACTATTATTGGTACCTTAGGATAAAATATAATTCTCATCATTAAATAAAACAGACTATTAATTTTTCATTGGAAATTTTCAAATTTTTTACCTTATTTTCGAGACATAAAAAATATTACAATTCCATTAAGATATTTCCCTAGGTGTTTCCTTACACATTTTCAAAATTGGACATAATTGAATCTTATTTCCTCCATGGCCTTTATCACTTGAACTTTCCAGAAACTCAATTTTTCTCTTGTTTGGAATTTCATCAAGGCTCAAGTTGTTAATCAAAATTTGAGATAGTTGATTAAGAATAAACATTCTATTTTTAATCCCATATCCCATTCCATTTTGTTGGTTATTGGGAAAGTCATTTCATTGACCATCACACTTGTTAATCACATGATTCCTCCTGTTTCCAACCATTGACTAAAACCAAAATGATCTATTTGAGCATCAATTGACATTAATCAGAGTAAGAAATCATATAGAATTGAAAATCATTTATGATATTTTTTAAATTATGACACCTTATTATCAATATATGACACTTTATATTTATTATATATAAATTTAATTTCATCATAAGTTGTTATAGATTCCATCCCATCATTCCCCATAATGGTTAATAAATAGAATGAAAATTAACCAAAGTTTACGCACTTGAAGTTTAAAAATAGGTATATATTTAGGTCTATTTATCACATACCAAGTGAATATGAAGTTAATACCCAACCATCATTTTCAGGTTTATTCCCCCATGGTGAATTTGCTCTAGAATCTGTATCTATTTTTTTGTATCTAGATAAGCATTTCACTTCTAGGAAACCACAAAATCAAAGCCTTATAAAATCCTATAGATGTGATCATATACTTATACTTATACCTAGGGTCTTCATTAAGTATTTGAATCCCAATATCCAAAAATAAATAAAACCATCTTGGATTCCAATTATAGAAACTTTATTATTTCTAACATAAATAGTACACATTTTTAGATGAATATTAAATACATATCATAATAATACATACCCAAGGACCAAAAAGGTTTAGGGTCATTGGATACTGTTTACACATTCAATTTATTCCATGAAATATATTCAACATCTCCCACAAATATTCTTCTTATATGGTACCTTTATAGACTCATCTTACTTAATACCCTTCATCATAACATGGGGAAATGAAAATATAAGAAGGAGTGAGATGGAATGATTAATAAGGTAAACATGAGAGGCATAAATCAATGATATTATGTGAGAATAATATAATAATAAGTGTATGAGAACATGATCATATATTTATGAAAATATTACCCAATTTTTAAATATCATAAATCATGAGTCATGGAATAAGGTGGTGAGGATATCATGATAGGTGTTTATAATCATAAATCCAAAATCATTACCATGGAGAATAACCTTAATATATAACATTAGAATGCAGTAGAAGAATCAACTAAGAAAATCATAGCACTGTGAACATGTATAATCATAAACATGTCCACTTATCATGTTAATGACATGAAATCATATCCCCATATAAAATTATGGATATGAAACTGGGTCTACACATAAAATTATGAAAATCTCATAATGAAAATAGGTCCATGATTAATTTTTTGAATATAAAAATAGGTTCACACATAATATACTTATCCCATGATATATTAATCATTATCTAATGTACTGAAAAAATGTAAAATTTCAGGACCACCCATCACATAATGAAATCTATACATAAGTGTGACATAATATCATAAAACACTAATCATAGCATATCCCATGGAACAAATTTCGGATTCATAAATACTTCATCATAACTTAATTAAATCAATGTAAAGTAAAAATTTTCACAAAGAAATCCTTAAAACATCATCTTTATAATACATACAATGAAAAAAGTGGATGATATCATAAGAGCGAATTTTAAGATTCTGGTTCTTTATAGAAGTATGGAAACATTTAAATTTTAGTATAAACATCTTGTTTTACCTTAATGGAAGTTTTTAAAGGTGTTATGGAGGTTTGAAGAGAGTCCAAGCTTGGTTTGGTATCTAGAGTTTTATTTTTTAGAGAAATAAGATGATTCACATGCTTAACATATGGTTAACACTACCTGGGTGCCTCAAATGCATGGCCCTATAGAGGATAAGTACAGTTTTGAAAACAATTAAACATAGACCACAAGACTGTGAAAACATATAATTTATTTCATATGAACCAAAAATAGTTTTTATAGTGTTTTTCTAGCTGTACACCTAGACCATGCATGGTGTGGTCCTTGGGAAACTGAAAAATTCATAGTTCTTGCATATTTATACGAACCACTTTCCGAAGCCATGTGAGGGTTGTTCAATTGGATAGTAGGTGTGCATGGTTTGGAAAACTATATGGACAAATCATGTCCCCTACTAAAAATCCTAAAAATTAATTTTATGACCCATAAACCCTTAAATATAGAACCTATCTTCCTCATTCCTATCCTTCACATCATTTTCATGAGATATCTCTCTGTTACCTCTTTGATGATTTTGGTGCATCTCCACTATCAAAACTATGATTCGATTATCGTTCATCACGTTAGACCCCCTCGAAAATTATAATACACCTCTTGATTCTTTTATCAATTTTATTTTCCATATTTGAAATTATCTTTGTGTAACCTATTATACCCAATTTTCAGAGAATTTTATGGTTTCTCCATTATCTCTCATTCTAACAAAAATATGAGACCAATACTAGATGAGGAGTTTACCAAAGACCTATGACAGGTGGTTTACTAATTTTCCCTAAAAGTAATAAGGTTTATAATTTGTCACCGTTGTGCCACATGCTGTACTTTCCATGCGATTGTCCTAGAATTTAATGATCTATTAAATTTTTGTCTAAACATGGTTATAGAAGTGCTATGTGACCCTTTAAACCATTTGAGGTTTATGGACTCAACTTAAACCACCACTTTGGATGTGTTTGTATAAATTTCTAGAAAAAATTACTTCTATTGTAACCAAAACAACCCTTATGTATGTTTGGTTTGATAATATAAAGAGGAATAAACTAAATTTATTAATTAAATTGTTAAATGGAATATATATTTCACATGGACACTTAATCAATTGTTTTTTTATGATTAATTTTTTTACTGAAATGGATAACTGTTAAAGGAATGGAATGCATTGTGTAAGACATGGGTTCCTGAACTATAATTCCTCTACTGAACTCATAGGACTCTTGATGATTCATTGATGCATCTTCCATGTGATACTCCAAACTTGGGATCAATAATTTTATTATCTTGTGAATACCTCATCTTGACAATGAAAATTCACCTACATATTTTCCAAATTCAAATGCTTGGGATCATCTCCCTAGATTCAACTTGATGTCCTCAAATTTACACCACCATTTATTATATCCATAATCTCCATTAAATTTTATATTGAGGATAAATTATACATTTCATCAGGATTAATTTGAAAATTTTAGGTTGAAATGAAAACGGTTCATCCCTCGGATTATTCCCATACATGTAACATAACATCTCAATTAATTATTGTGAGAGACCTCAAACTTCTATGGTCATGGATGTCATGGGATGCTTGTGTAAACCTTTTGATCATTACATGTTGTCTTGAAAATGTTCCTTGGGTCTCTAGCCAATTATTGGTCATATAATCAGAGAAATTTGTCTTAGTCCATAGTTGGTAGAGTCGACCAGGTATCCCATGAGGAGCCTTATATTTACTTTACTACTTTAAATTTATTATATAAGAACACTATTATATTATATATTCATATATTGGATTTCCATTAGCCACCATTGGTGGACCCCAACTGAGTTTTACTCATACCCTGTTTGGGATATCGATTAGAACCCAGACCGAATTTATAGATAAAGGTGATGATAAAGAGAAGCACCCAACTATGGATGTTTGATACCTTTGTTTTAGGATATTGGGATAATATGAATGATACAGTGCTCATGATTTTCACAAAGATAATTTTTATGGTATTTTTATTTCTTCTATATATATTGGTACTGTGCTATATTCCTACTACCATGTCACGCTATCTTTTATTTTGTATCATCATGAAATCATATTTATATGATCCTGTAGAGGTTTATGTTTTTTCATTATTATCTGGCTTATTTTTACACTGTGTTATATACTATTTCCACTCATAATTTATTATTTACTGCTAGGATTCACTCTAAAAAATAGGGTATAATCTCCCCACCAATCCACCATAGACCCTTACTACTAGTTGGAAACCTCTGGCTTATGAGGAGGAACACTTGAGATAATGTGGCCAATCGGGTTTGGTTACTTGAGAGTGAACTGGGTCCGGGACACCACAAGGTGATATCAGAGGTTTATTTTCATTTTTCATTCTAGTTTTGGTTGTTATAAATTAGACTAAGAAGTGTTATAACTTGGTAATAAGCTCTTCCATGGATTATCTAACCCATTTTTGGGAGAAAAGACAAGTTACCAAGGATGTGACTTATTGTTCTGGATTATTCCTATAATAATTTCACTATTTTCACTGTTTAGTGATGAACATGATTTATGATGATGTTATATTTATGGATTTATACCCTTGGTATGATATGGGAAGGGATAATTTCCTCAATAATCATAATATGAATATAATAATTTATATGTA
The DNA here is from genome assembly GCA_963277665.1 of Viscum album. Taxonomy (NCBI): domain Eukaryota; kingdom Viridiplantae; phylum Streptophyta; class Magnoliopsida; order Santalales; family Viscaceae; genus Viscum; species Viscum album. The sequence goes on along the minus strand of OY728120.1, from coordinate 1,974,413,806 downwards.
ATTCATATTACATTGCATTCATATCACATTTCTCGATTTCTTATTTCTTATTGTTTGTTTCTTGATTGTTACACCTATAACTTTTTAACATGTCATCCAAAAAAAGAGAACAATATTTTCTTACTTAAAGTGTCTGCATCAACCTAAATGGTGTTTTACAATATAGCTTGATGGTGGAACCTTAAATATCAAATTATGATATGTTTATTCCACAAAACATTAGTTGCATGGGGTAAAACATTAGTTGGTTATGATTAAATGGACATTAATTGTAATTTATAGATTTATTTCATTTATAAAGTGGGAATAGAGATCCATATAATCAATACATATTTTATAAACATGGTACATCAAAAGACTAGATGTAAAAGTATGGTTATAGTTACATGAAATTATAATTGTAACTTATAAATATTAGGTCCTTATAACTTGGGAATGGAAATATCATCTAATTTTACCATTATGTATGCATGAAACTCATTAAATTATAACTTTTACAGGAAATTATTAACATTATATGGGGATTATAGTAGTAAATTAAAGATATTTTTCCTATATAACTCTAAATTAACATCCCATATAACTAAACCTTTTCTTTGAATATAAAATTTCACCATATAATTTGACCCAAGAAATTGGTTTTTGGATAGGGTATCTCTTGTACTTGGGTTCTGAGACTATATTGTTTTTTATATCTGTAATAGTTTCAGAATTATATTGTGTATGATGTATGTTCTTAGAATTTTAGAAATATTCCTCCATGATGGCCTCAGGTCAAGCTCAAGGAAGGTGGTAATGATCATGCTCCTAAGGTTGTGGGACCGGTCCTGCTAGTTGTTCCACTAATAGAAGCTCCTTTAGTACCACTATTTTTTTCATTTTTGGGAACTAATGCGTAGTTTAGGGAGTGATTTCTATAGATAGTTTATTATATGGAGGGATCTACACAACATGCACTAACTAATCCAAAGTTGATGAGAGATTTCCAACTGTATAACCCACCTAATTCTATTGATTCATTGCTTGATGCTATGGTTTTGATCTTTGATCAATTAGGTAAACCTCATGAAAGGAGGGTGAATCCCATGTTGTATATGCAATGGTGGATGTTCGTATTAATTACGTGATGATATTATACAGGTAGATCAACATCCAAGTATATTCTTGAGGGACTACTAGACTACCTTATGTGATTAATTTTTCATAGTGATGCTAAGAGCTTATTTAGATAGGTAATTCACGCACGTAGAGCAGAGCACTATGTCTGTTATTAACTATTTAGATCATTTCATAGAGCACTAGTGTTTTGTTCTTACTTTTTCTAGTGATGATCTTTCTAGAGATAGAGATTCTTTGATGATGTGATTAGGTATTCTATTCGATCTCAGGTGAAAATATTATGACTATCTACTATTTTTGAAATGGTGAACCAGACCTTAATCTCTAAGAATAATATGAGGGAAGGTGAAGGTACAGGGTAGAGTGGTTTAGCACAGAGGATGGAAAGTGAACCACCCAGTGGAATGAAGTATCTCTTTGAGGCTACACATGTGGGTAATTATAGTTAGATTATATGCACTAATAGATATATGATATTCCATTAGTGTGAAATGAAACGTCACCTAAATCCTTAATGTGACAAAGATCCAATGGAGTGTCGATCCTACTACAAAACAGACCATCTCTAAAGATTCCAAAGGAACATTCCATAGGCTCCCAGTGGGAGAGGATCTACACTATATCTGAACTATGGAGTGGGATCTGAAACACCATATCAGGATGGGAGATGTAGTACCACCCTACATTCAGGACGATGAGGTGGATGAGGTTGAGTAATCCAGAATTATAATGTTCAGTGCCAATAGTGTGGACCTTCTTAGGGAGTTCAGGTTGTAGATCAGGGCCATGGAAATGTCCAGTTATATATGCAGTGTAGCCTACAACAAACGAGTACAGTGTCATTAAATCTACAATATGTGGTATGATATTAGTATCCTCAACTATAGTATATTCTTTGTTCAATATAGACACCTCACACTTGTTTTTATCCATTTCATTATCAGAGAGTAGTGGGATTAATATTGAGTACTTTTGTGGGGGTAATATATCTTGATACTATGCTAAAATTATTTTCAAAAACTATTATCCAATTAAAGGAGTTTACCCTCAATATTAGTGGTTACAAATATTTACATAACAATTTCATCCTCGAGATGTTGGGGTTTGAAATAGTTATCAAGAAATATTGGTTAGTGCCTTATGAATCCCACAACGATGGTTATCCCAAGAGGGTTCCTTTTATATCACCTAAGTATAGTAGAGATGTTCATAATGGAGAATGGTATTTCCATGAAGGTCAAGATAGACTTTATCATCATGGATAGGGAAGAGTGTTGGCCAAGATTTCTAGTCTCATTCTTAATGATTGAGGAGTACAAAATGCTATATTTACTCTAGCAGTGAACTGATTTAGTGATTATTTCAATGATTATTTTTCAGGAATACCTCCATAGAGAGAGGGAGAGTTAACCATTTATCTTATTATAGGATAAGAACTGGTATCAATCCCTCTATAACACATGGCTCCTACCGAGCTTCAAGAACTCAAGAAGTTGTTGGAGGACCTAGAACCCAAAGGGTTTATCCGACCTAGTACATCTCCTTGGTGTTCACGTGTGATTATTTCCAAGAAGACAGATGGACCCTTAAAGATATATATGGATTACTGATGGTTTAATATGATTATTTTTTAGAAACAGTACCCACCTTATCATATATATGAATTATTTGGTCATCTCTGAGGATCTAGGATCTCCATGAACATTGATTTTAGATCGATCTACCATCATATATGAGTTAGGCACTCATTTCTACCATGTATATCTCTCAAAAGTATGGATGTCTTGTATGATTATCTGGTTATTCCAGTCAGTTTAACCAATACACATACTAAATTTCTTTCTTAGATGAATCTGGTTTTCCACTCCTACATGGATTCCTTTATGGTTGTTTTTAGATGATATCTTAGTGCAATATCAATCTAGAAATGATCATGCCAAACATCTTGACATCATATTGATTACACTAAGATAACATAGTATCTATTCCTAGATCATAAATGTTAACATTGGGATTGATAAAGTTCACTTCATATGTCATATTATATCAGAAGGAGGGGTTTCTGTGGATCTAGAGAATGTGAGATCCATTACTTATTGGGAGAATACCAAGAATGTTTTTTATATCTAGCATTTCGTTGGGATAAAAATTACCATGAACATTTCATTTGGAGTTTTTATCTTCATTTATCACCACATACATGCTTCAAGAATAAAGGTGTAAATTTTAAAGGCTCCAAAGTTTTTGATAAATAATTTTAGGAGTTGAAAAGAAGTTTTACCTCAATGTTTATCTATATTTTACATGATATTATTAGAGGCTATATAGTATATTATTACACATCATGAATTAGTATGGGAGAGATTTTGATGCAAGGGGAATGAACCGTATCATATGATTCTCATTAGTTGAGACATCATGATGGTAATTACCAAACACATGGCCTGAAGTTAGAAATTGTTGTTCATGATTTACATTATTGGGTACATTACTTGCTAGGGGATTTATTCATGGTATACATAGAACATAAAAGCATCAAGTATATATTCAGTCTTCTCAAATTGAACCTTCGATAAAAAAAATAGGGGTATAATACCTTGAATCTTTTGAATTTTAGCTTTCTTATACAATAGGGATGGGAAATGATGTTTTTGACACTCTGAGCTGATATAATGAGACTCAAGTTGTTTTGGAAAATAATGGTAAATGGAAGTTGATGAATTTTCTTTTTGAAATGAATCTAGATGTTAAGGAGTGTCATGAGAATCCTATAATCATCAATTTTGTGATGATATTATCACTTATAGATAATATAAATATGATAAAATGTTTAGATCTGAAAGGATTTATCATAAGGGATAGTGTTTCAAGTAACTACCCATTTCCTAGTTAGTATGTTGATGGGGATGATATTAGGCATATAAATAGTAATTTTTGGGTACCTATAGAAATTTAAGAGAATTTTATTCATGAATATCATTCTTCCAAATAGGTAGTACATCCCAAACATACCAAGATCCATCATGATATGAACCACCAGTATTGGTAGCATGGGTAGAAAAAATAGAATGAAGGATTTTTTTCTACATGTTCCACATTTCATAAGATGAAATCCGAACATCAGTTACCCATTTCATAGTGGAAAACGTAATTACTTCACTATTGATTTTGTGACGGTCTTACCAAGATCACCTTATGGCAGTGATGTTGTATGAGTGATCATGGACAGTCTGACAAAGGTCACCCATTTCTTGCCTATATAGGGGACTTATGAATGGATAAATTTGGGAGACATTATGTAGATGATATCATAATACTTTATGGTGTTCCACATACAATTGTTTCCAAATGAGATGCTCAGTTCACTTATTGATTCTAGTAGGGATTGTAAAAGTATCTTGGTTAATAGGTACATATGAGTACAACATAACACCCTCAAACTGATATTGAAAGCATACAATATAGGTACTCAATGATATAAACCATGTATGTGTCCAGGATTTTGGTGGATCTTAATGAAAAAATTTATCTATAGCTGAATTATCTTATAAAAATATATTCCAAGTGACTAATAAAATTTCTTCATAAGATGTCCTAAATGAAAGGTCATGCTATTAACCACTATGATAGTTAGAAGTAGGGGAGGAAACGCTATTAGGACCATGTATCATTCATGAGATATCATATATGAAAATCTAAGGATATAGCCCAGTCTAGAAAAAAATCACACTCCAATCATCAACACAAACCTTTAGAGTTTGAGGTGGGGGATTAGGTCATCTTTTATGGATCACCTAGACCGAGTCACTGAAGAATTCGAGGGAAAGGTAAGTTATTTCCTAAATTAATAAATACTTTTGAGATCTTAGAGAGATTATAGATGATATCATATCAGATAGATATTCCTATATGATATAGTCATATGCATGATGTATTCCATGTTTATCAAATCATCCATTATCACTTTAACCCATCTTATGCTTTTGATCCTGAGGAATTTGAATTGGAGGGAGATGCTTCTTTTGAGAAGTATGATGTTTTTATCTTCAAACATAACATGAAGGATCACTAAGGTTGGATAGTTCCTTTGGTTTGGGTTGTATAGTAGCATGACTATTTATAGGATGAGGACTAGGAATTGGAGTCCAATATACCAGATCAATGTCTAGAGTTATTCTCTCATGCAAGTCAACCTCTCTCGAAGGGGAAACTCATGTATGAGTTGTTATAAGGAATGGATGTTGTAAGATCATAGTTTTTTATAGATGTATGGATCCCTTTAAATTATAATATTAACCTCTTTTTTTACCTTAATGGAACTTCATAAAGGGGTCATAGAGGTTTAAAAAGAATTAGAGCTTAGTTCAGGGTCTAGAGTCCCATTTTTTGGAGAAATTGGCTAAGGTGTATGGTTAGTTTATGGTTAGAACTAACCATTCCCCTCAACTATGTGGATTTATAAGGGAGGATCATGGTTTGGAAAACCATGAAATAAGGACCAAACAACCATGAAAAACCTATAATTTATTATATATTCACCACACATGGGTTGTGCATGATTTTTTAACTATGTGCCTAGACCATATGGGGTGTAATCCTTGGTAAAGAGATGAATGCACGATTCATTCATGTTTTTTTATAAGGATTCATATTAACCATGAAGTGGGTGTGAACCTAGATATTAGGATCACACGGTTAGTGGACAATTGGAATATGGTTTGGCCAATTGTGTGGCCAAACCGTACGCCCTATTAAAAATCTAGGAAATTACTTTTTTACCCCTTAATCCTTAACTTTGAAACATATCTTCCGTCTACCCTTTTGCATGTGAGTCATGTAAGAGTTTCCTCTCTTCCATTTTTGGATATATTGGTGGATCTCCTCGGTCCAAACTCCAATACAATATTTTTTTCCACATTTTAATCCCTCGGAAAGTCTAATACTTCTATTTATTATTTTACATGTTTTATCTTCCATATCTAGTGTTATCTTTTTTCGACCTAATATACCATATTTTTAAAGTGTTTTCTTTTTTTCACATTCTCACTCATTCTATAACAAATCTGAGACCAATATAGGATGAGGAGTCTACAATAGGTCTATGGTAGGTGGTATTTTTTTCTTAAAAGTATCATGGTTTAGGATTTTTTACTACTGTTTTGCACGCCGTACCAAACATAAATTTCTCGTAAAAATTAATTTTACGTTAAATTGTTGTTCAAAATGGATTTATAAGTGATATCAGATACATTACACCAGTGATGGTATGTAACCTCAACTCTAACCACCCATTTGGGTGTGATTATTTAAATTCCATGAAAAGAAGGTTTCATTTTTAACCAAAAAGCCCCTAAGTTGCATTTGGTTTGATACATGAAAGAGTAAAAAACTAAGTTGATAAATTAACTTGATAAATGGAATGGATATTTGGAATGGAACTTTGATAAAAGGATATATTGTGCTTAATTTTTTATATTGGACCTCGATCACTGTTATAGGCGTGTCCTACCCTAAGTAAGACTTGGGTTCCCAACCTGGAGCACCATGGTAAAACATGCATGACATCATCCAATTTATTGACATGTCCTCTAGGTGAGAAAAAAACTTTGGATTGGTCAATTTATTAGCTTGTGAATGCCTTGTATTGACAATGATGATTCGCCTAATTTTATAGAAATTAGAATGTTTGGGATCATCTCCTTTGATTGTGCATGATTTACTCAGACGATAATCACCCTGGATTATTTCCACAGGATCCAATCAAGTCTATCTCAAGGATACCCTGAACATGACCTCATGACCAATTAGAAACTTTTTTTTGTGAAATTTCAAGGGTCCATCCCTTGGATTACACCCATACCCAAGACTAACATCTTAATTAATCACAACGAGTGGACATGACCCTCTATGGTCATGTATTCCATGAGTTACTTTTGGAACCCTTTTGATTATTACTTGGCATCATTGAATACTTTCCCTGGGCCCATGGAAAATTAAGAGTCATATTCTTAGAGACATATAGCTTAGGTCAAAGCAGGTAGGGTTGGCTAAGTATCATAGGAGGATCTTGAGTCAACATTTGTAATATTTACTTTACTACATAATATACATTATATATTCACACTATTAAATTTTATATTCACATAATGAATTTTCATTAGACACCGTCATTGGTGTCCTACTAAGTTTTACTCACACCTTATTCATGCCACCAATTTTAACCCAAACATACTTCATTGAAGTAGGTGAGGGTAAAGGTATCACCCAAATATGGATGTTTAATTCCTTTTGTATAAGAGATCAGGACCATATGACTATGATAATTCTTAGGATGCACAAAAAGATAATTTTTTTGTCCTTTTTTTTTGTTCTTTTGTATATACTGGAACTATGTTTTATTCCTTCAATCATGTCTGTCTGTTTCCTATTTTATATCATTATGACAACATTTGTATACAATATTAAAATTATTTATGTATGTTCATTATTATTTACCTTTTATTCTATGAAATTATATATACTATGTCTTCTACTTATTTATTATATGCCACTGTGATTCACTTTGAATAAGATGGTATAGTCTCCCACCATTCCACCATAGAACCTCATTTTAGGTAGGAAGCCTCTAGCATATGTGGAGGTGCTCTTGAGGTCATGTGGCCAATCGAGTTTGGTTACTTGTGAGTGAGCTGGGTCTGGGATACCACACACATCCCCAATAAATCATAACAATACTTAAATAAGGTTTACATATATGAAAAATCTATTTTATAAATTAATTTAAAACACACTTTGAAAATCAAGATAAAACGTACCTTTTCTTCTGGTTACATTAAAAAAATTAACAGAAAAATAGGATAATGATTTAATTTATAAAAACAATAGAACTTTTAAATGACTATGCATGATGGTGAAATGAAATTATGGTGAGAAAATTCATTCATTCCTTATAAGTTAAATGAAAACATTCCTTGTACACTTTTGTAAAAAGTCAAAATTGGGTCATAATTTTTTTGAAAATATTCTTTGTAATTATTCGTAATGAAATTAAAATGCATTAAAATAACCTTTCTCAACTATTTAAGTACAAATAAAAACCTCTAATTTTATTTAAGAACATGAATATAGAGTATAAAGATTCCAGACCAAAAAATAATAAATAATTAAAAAATTTCTTAAAAACCTTTTCATGATAATTTTTTCATGGCTTCTCCTTCCCAAGATACCATAACATAGGGAGAGAGATAATCACCGCTGTATCTCGCCTTCAGCAGGTCCTGGGTTAGTGACCATAACCAAGGGTGTAAAAATATCACAATATGGGAAACATTACCCTTTATAATATAAATTGTATCATGAGATAGAATGAATCATCAACAAAAAACTCCAAGGAATATTAATATAAAAGGGAATAAAAAACTATCCCACATGAATGTATAAATAGAATAGATAAAAATAAATGTATCCAAATTAAATACCCAAAAGTAGTGATAAAGCCGTGACATAGAAACTGTCAAGGATCTAAGCTAGTAAATTCTAGCACAGTCTGAAAAATCCTATTGGAATCCTAAAAACAAATTTATATACAATGATGAGAATAAGAGTATACTCAGTAGGAAAAAATCAAGCCTCTCATGAACATGTGATAGAGGCATACTAATGCACCTGTAAGAAAATAGTAGAACCACACAACACCTATACAGGTATACTAACCATCCCAACCTCACCAATTCACACTCACTAAATAAAACAAGTCAAGTAATTTAATATAAATTAATGAAAATAAGTTATAGGGTACCCCAAACCACTTTCCCACTAATTATCCACTCTCACATCCCCAACAGAAAACATCATGGTGCTCGCATATCTTCCAAATATACCACATCACATCCTAATCGCACACACCGGAGTCTCACAATGTATCCTAACCGCACACACATGGGACTCACAATACATCTAACCCACACACACATTGTCCTCACAAAACATCCCACCCAGACACACCTAGGCCTCATAATACATCCTTCCCACACACACCTGGGCCTCACAACATAACAGACACCTGGGAAAGCACATCACCACTCATCCCGAAGTCACCTGGGACACTGCATCACAACTCATCTCGAAGACACCTGGGATACCTCATCACAACTCATCCGGTAGACACCTAGGATACCGTAACCACCATCTAATGAACTAGAATACCTCTGACTAACACAACATTTTAAATACCTTCCTCGAATGGAATAGGGAGTAGAAAAGTATGGGTGGTTAGCCATCCATCCTCCCACTAAGATGTTGGAAAAGACACCTACCATATGACTATGTGGGTGTTTAGCACATAGTACTCAATATGAGTGGGTTTCATATAGAAATAAACAGAACTTACAAGTATAAATATATATAGTATCAAACACTTAATCCCAACCTATGGGTTCTCATACAAACAACCAACTCACAACATCGTCACCTTTTCTACCCCTCTAAATGCATTTATTAGTATCTACAACAATCATTTCAGAAGGTTGGGAGTCCTGATATTCTAATGAAGCTTCACATTTCCTTCATGTTTAACACCCATTCATTTTGTTATTTAGCATCAACCACATTTAATGACACAACCCATCATTTACTTTTACATTAACAAATTTCCATCCCATTAACCAAACCAACCAATTCCTTTTTAAACATTATTAAACAATTATTTATTCATTCCATCACTTCTTGGGAATCAAGAAGAAAGCAAACACATTTTAGAAACAAAAAAACATTCTATCACATCACCAGCCTAAAAGAACAGATCACAAACTATCACCTCGCTTCCTTAGAAGCACTACCCACAATGATCACTTTGTAGCCACATAAATCACGACCCAAAACCAATCAGCCCCAAACCCCATTGAAAACACACACCACTATCCAAAAATTACAACCATTCATCACAAAACATCAAGATCCATTTTTACAGATTTACAAATGTGTTTTTTTATCACATTCCACTCCATTTTAGGGGTGTTATCACACAAACTAAAATCCGAGGGAAACAATTTTGTTAGAAAAGTATAAGTAATTAACCAATTTCCATTTTGGGTGGTATTAAATAACACAACATGCACAACAATAATAACAGTCAAAAAAACATATTTCTAGCAAAAAAATCCACTAATGGGCATAATTTTCAGTGGGGCATCAAGTTTGTCAAATGCGCAATATCAAAATCACATCGAGGAAGTAAAAACATGAGAAACAAACCCCTTTACCCATAAATATCAATTTAACCAATTATTTATCATTAATTAATCTATAAGACCATAATAAAAAGAGATATAGAAGAAAATCACTCCCGCATGATACATAAAAAAAGAGGAATTAGGGAAATCCTACCTCAAATAAGATTTCCAACTCATTGTGCACCACATGGCAAAGAAGAACGCTCGCAAACTACAACTCCATCATAAAAACTACAGATCAAACTATACCATATCAAGGATCCAAAAAATGAAAACCAAATTCACCCAAACCAAAGAAACACCACCATAGTGGATCCCCAAGGGAAGAACAGAAGAAAACATAGGAGAACGAGAGGAGAACTTTCCATAGAACAAATAAGGGTCACCAATAAATAACCACCAAGATCAACAGATCAAAGCGGGAGGAAATTTCTATGAAGAAAACCTTGGGGTTCCTAGGGTTTACACAAGATTATAGGAAGAATAAAACCAAACCAAATGAATGAAAATTGATCCAAAAAGAATTTTAAAATCTGCATTGTATTGGGGGATTACAGAAGTGTAATCCCCTTTCACGTCATACAATCCTAGGGGTTCAGTTTTGGCTGATAAATGAATCACCTCTTCATTTAATTATCTATTTTTAAACCCAGATAAATTAAAAATCATGAAACCCTCTTTCACATTGTGTAACTTTTCATGATGTGAAACCATCTTTCATGTTGTGTAAAATGTTTGCATGTCGTGAAATCGCCCTGCATCCAGCCTTTGGTAACCAAACTTATCCAGACTTCCTTTGATCCTCCTCAGAACACCTCCAACACTCTAAATAGACAAAGTAATAGATCAGGAAGGCATATAACATAAGATAATATTCATCTCAAATGATTCTCTACCTTGAGAATCCAAAACCAATCCCAGAAGAAAAAGGGTTCCGAAAAACCACCCTGAAAGATAACTCTCAAGGATCTAGTCATACCTCAAAATGCTACCACCATCCAAGCATGAAAAACAAAATGAACACAAAAATCCCACACAACATCATCACCATGAAACCAAAACTAAAAACTATCTACTATCATACAACCACAAAACCACACAACCACTACACAACTATCTCATCCTCAATGAAACTCAAACCAACACCCTTGACAACCAATGAACCACACTTTCTAGAACACACGAATCATTTAATTCTATACTCCATGTCAATATATTATCCTCTCTAGGTGGAAATAACTCACCCACATGTGTTTAATTTCATCACAAATAATGCATCTCAATTAGGAATTAGGTCCCCCATTTTCATATTTCAGGACTTTATCACACAGATCACACCACACACATCACAAAACAAGGGAAACAACTCATCTCATTAAACTACATGGTATAAAACATCACCTAACAAGAAAAATAGAGCAAGGAAGTACTCAAAATAACTCTGGGTACTGGGAATAAATTTTGATCTCATGCTCCCAATTACTCTCCTCCTCACTACCATGTCCCTAAAACACACAAACCAAAGGAATGGTATGTACATGAAACACATTTTATTGAAGATCCTTGATCTCTTATGGATTCTCCAAAAATGTCACATCCTCCTCAATATCAAAATCTCCCCAGTCAAGGAAATGGGATTCATCATGAAGATACCAAATAATATGAGAGATGTGGAAGAAATCTTGGATCCTGTCCAATAGAAGTGTCAATGAAAACTGGTATGCCACTTTACCAACTCACCCCAACAACTAAAAGGGACCAACAAACCTAGGATAAACATTCAATAAAAAGTGTTACAAAACCTATAACTCTGAGGGCCTCCTCCTATGATGTTCATAGGACTTCATCCAGTCCTGTGCTGCTTTCATCCTCACATGAATGCGATGAACTTTCTCTATCTTGTTGTACACAACATTGGGACCAAGAACAGATGTCTTCTCATCCTCCGTCCATAAGAATGGTGAATGAAACGATCTTCTATACAAATCCTCAAATGGAGACATGCGACTGGAAGAGTGATAGATATTATTATAATAAAAATCTACTAATGGAAGGTGTTGTATGAAATATCCACCAAATTTTAGGATGAATTCTCGCAACATATCCTCTAAGATTTGGATATTCCATTCCATCTGACCATCTGTCAGGTGGTGTAAAAACGTTTTGTGGTGTAACTATGTGCCAAAAGCATGCTGTAATCCCCTCTAGAATCATGAGGTAAAGTGTGCATACCAATCCAAGAAAATGGGCCTCTAAACTATAAGAAACTTGACCACCTCATCCACATACCTCATAAACAAGGAATACACTACAAATAACTCCTTGATCCAACAAAGCTGGCAGATTTCATCAAATGATCCTCTATCACCTAGATAGAATCACAACCTCCCCGATATCTACATAACACCATGAAAATATATATCGACATTTCATCCCATTTCTATTCAGGAACATCCAAGGGTTGTGAAAAACCACAAGGAAAACGATGACATGCCTTTACATACTAGAAAACCAAGAACCTTACCACAAACTCCACCACTTCCTATTTTCTCTCGGGCCACCAAAGTTGTACCCTCAATCCATGGTGCATGTTAGAAAAATATGGTTTCACCACTAAAGGTTAGTTATGGAACTCATGAAGGAAACTTTCACACATTTCTACCATAACAAATAGCATTCCTCAAAATAAAATCTAGTCCTGACTATCCTATGATCATCCCTCCAGAGCATCACCATGGCCAACACAATCACACAACCCCTCTGCCTCTGTCTCTCCCCACTAAGACTTCTACACCTGATGCATCAGAGAATACTGTACCATCATCTAAAACAAACATCCTCTAACACCATCCATCCTTTCATTTAATTGAAAGGATTCCAACTTCTCCATATCTCTCCAAGAATCCACAAAATACCAAACAACACCCTTCTATAACTTCCTTCTCAAATAATTGGCCACAACATTCAAATTTACTGAGGTGTATGAGATCATAAAATCATAATCCTAAAGAAAACACAACCACCACCACAAATACAAGTTTATATCATGATGGGAAATTACATACCTCAAGCTCTTGTGATCCGTAAAGACCACAAAGTGCTCCCCAATGTGGTAATGTTTCCATAACTTTAGTACAAACCCAACCAATGATAGATCTAGATCATGGGTGGAGTACTTAAGACCATGGGGATGTAACTACCAAGGCCCATAATATATAGATTCCATTTACTACATCAAGGAGGACCCTAATCCCAGATGAGAAGAATCACAAAAAACCTCGAACATCACTCATTCCTTATGAAACCGGAGCACTAACTAACTTCCCGTTCAGGTAACCATATGCTACCTAGCACTGATCAGTCAAAAAAAATTATGCCATTTCCTACTCAAGGATGCCAATGGGGCTACAAATCGGGTGAAATTGGGCAAAAACCTCTAATAATATCCTGCAAGACCAAGGAAACTACAAACTTCTACCACATTCTTGGGTGCTGGACAAGAAACAACTACTTCAACATTTGACAGGTCTACCACCACACCCTAATGAGACAACACATGCCCAAGGAAATGCACCTCTTATGTCCAAATAATACACTGGGTCAACTTTCCATAGATTTTTTGGTTCCAAAGAACATGCAAGATAGTTCTAAAATGGTTGAAATGATTCTACTCTAACTTCGAGTAGATTAAGATATCATCGATTAATAAATGATGAACTGATCTAGGAACTCCCCCGGAACACAACTGGTGCATTTTTAATAATGAATGTCATGAAAGTAAAATCTATGTTCTCATACCTACATATTAAGGCATTAATTGTGATATCTACCCCCTTCACACAGAAAACTGGTGATATCCATGCCATAGATCAGTCTTAGAAAACCTACTCACCCATATCATCTTTTTGAAAAGATATTCTATCCTTGGAAGAGGTAAAAATTTACTGACTGTTACCTGATTCAACCTCTATTAGTCTATATCAAACCTTATACTACCATCCATATTCTTTTGGGACAACACATGATCCCCTCACAACAACATACTGGGCCGAATAAAACCCTTTTGCATCAGATAATCTATCTAAAACCTCAACTCCCACAAATTAGAAGGTTCCATACGATAAGGAGCCATCAAAATTAGAGAAGCAATAGACTACGAGCCTATCCTGAATTCAATATCACATCAAGGGGGTTGTATCACAACCTCCTCGGGGAACACATCTAGGAACTCCCTGACAACCATGGGAACCTATACTATCCTATAGTACACTAATTCCACTAACAACTTATCCAACAAGAAAATAAGGGGATCCAAATGCCTACTTATCACATGACAACTCCGCTCAACAATAGAAACCACATGCCGACCATCCAAACCTGAAAGAAAAACTCTATTATTAATGTAATGGATAATAGTACGCACTAAATACAACCAATAAATTATAAGGATTACATTTTATGGCTGAATTTGTAGAAATAAAACAACCCCACATGACTGATGTGGCCCCATAATTAGTCTACACTCCTGACACACATTAAACATGTTGGTCTGGCCTCTGAATAACATAGTAAAAACTAGGGGTATGGTAATCCTTTCTACATCTAGTCCGAGAGCATGGGATAAAGTGGGTGAAAAAAGGATTATGAAGCCCCTGAATCATTCAAGGAAGAAACAAGGGTACTAAAAAAATTAATCATAACTCTAATGATCTCTAGACCCTATGGAACCACTTCCTGCCTTATATGTAACTGACCATGGACATCTCCTCTACCTCTTTTCTGATGACCACATTCACTGACATTATTGTTTCACGGTACCTGAACATGAGGAAAATCATGGGGTAAGCCTCTACCTTCCACATCTCCCCTCAATAGAAAAAAACATGATTCCCCTACTACAAAAATGACCTCAAAGATAACTACTGCTAAGGATGACAGTGATCCTATATACCCAAACCAAACTAGAATCATGGTACCACTAGGAACTGGCTATGGCGATGGGCACAAACCCTGCAACCAAATCACACTAGCATAAAGGCCCCTAAAAAAGCATTATAACCACTAGAACCAGATGTCCAAAAAGGAAGATACTAAGGTTGAATCCCTACAGGTCAAAACCTCGAAGGTATTGGCACCCGATACCTACCACTAATAACTCGTCCCCTTGAGAAACCATGTTGGTTCCATTCCCGAGGAAAACCTCCTTGCAAGTGCATATGCTCAATCACCTCTCCTTATTCTAAACCTCCAAATACGTCAAGAACATAAAAGGAGATATTGTATACTACATAAAAGGATAGAGGGCCTCCCCATGATGTCTTTCACAAGACTCTTCATCTGGAAAATGATTTGGGAAAAAAAAGAAGGTACAAAGACCTGATTCCCAGCTCCCACACTGACATGCTCCCCAACTAAAGAGAAATAATCTCATACATCTTTTATGAATTCATGGTCGACAAAAGTAACTCTGCCCAAACCTCATTCTATAAGTCTACCCACAAAACATCTATTGTGTTTTTCTCTCCTAGATACAATGTCCAACACTAACATGTATATCCTCGCATCTGACTAACTACCAAAAGGACCTAGTACTCTGTCAAGGCTCAAATCAAACTAAAAGAGATCTTAAGCTCCTCCAGCAAACACGCTGTCTACACATTTGAAAAACTACCCTCATACTTACCCAAATCCTTCTGCTAGAAAGAGTGAAAAATACTCTCCCACTGATCATTATCCTTATCTAGATCCACCCTACGATGATCAACCGTATCATCCAGATTAACTTCAACTGCCTAAGCCACATGCAGATGATGACCACAAGCCATAGGTAAAAGGAAAAAAGGGATTTCCAAAGCCCGAGTAGTATGAAATTTTTTTGGATATATTTTACTTAACTTTAATTAATTTTGTTATCCATTTCAACATTCCTATAATATCCCAATTAAAATAAGAAAAAAGTCATTATGATGCATGTACCTCCCACAGGTCTCTACCCTGTAAGTGGCGTAGCCTCACTTGGATGTTGGGTAGGATCAAGTTCCTTGCATCAGATCATGGGGGCCCTAAAAGCCCTTTTCCTAGAAGGTATTCACTGGCCTATGTCATGAACCAAGATAATCTGAATCTTTTTCCATACCAACCCATGAAAACCTCACAGCTCTTAACTCCAAACTCTATCCTATCTCTAAACCATCACCTTTGATATCACTCCATAACAAACCCTCCAAATAAAGATACTTCAATGTGGGGAGAGAGATAATGACCTCCGAGTCCCTCCTATAGTAGGTTCTGGGTTTGAGAATAGCACAAAGGGTGTGCATATCTCACAATATTGGAGGCATGACACTTTATAATATAAAAGGACAGAGAGATAGAATGAATCATCTCCAAAAAAATCCAAGACATAATATAAAAGAGAAACCCAAACCATCCCACATAAATGTATAAATAGAACTGATACAAATAAAAGTATCCAGATTAAATAATGAATGGTAAAGATAAAGTAGCAACATATTATATGGGAGGTGATACCCTTTATAATATAAAAGGGATCGAGATATAGAATGAATGATCCCTAAAAAACTCGAAGAGATAATATAAAATAGAAACCCAAACCATCCCACATACACTGTCATGGATCCGATCTAGTAAAGTTATACAAGGTCTATGAAATCCTCATGGAAACATGAAAACAATTTTATAAACAAAGGGTGGGTATACGAGTATTCTCAATAAGAAAAAATCATGTCTCTTATTCACATGTGAATGTAGAATACTAACGCACCTGTGAGAAAGAAGAAGAACCAAAAAACACCTATACAAGTATACTAACTATCCCAACATCACCAGGGAACGCTCAACAAATAACGTAAGACAAGTAATATAATATAAAGTAAATCACATTGATTATAGGGTACCCCTCACCACATTATCACTGATTAGATGCTTTGAAACTCCAATGAAAAACATCTGGGAGGTCCCACATCTTTCGAATATACCACATCACATCCTGCTTGCACACACCTGAGCCTCACAACGTATCCCTCACACACACACTTGGGCCTTAGAACATATCCCACCCACACACACCTAGGATTCACAACATATCCCACCCACACACACTTCGGCCTCACAACACATCTTGATCGTACACACCTATGCCTCACAACACAACACATTACATCACATCTCATCCTGAAGACACTTGGGAAAGAACATAAAAATTCATCCTGAAGACACCTTTGACATCACATCACAACTCATCCCAAAGAGACCTGGGATACCACATCAAAACTCATCCCTATGAAACTTGGGATACCACAACCACCATCTAATGCACTAAAATACCTACGACCATCACAGAATGTGCAATGCCTACCTCACCAGGAAGAGGGAGTAGTGAAGAGAGGGTGGTCATCTATCCATCCTCCAATCGGGATATTGGGAAAGAAACCAATTTTCTGACTATGTGGTTGTTCATCACATAGTTATCAATTCGAATGGGGTGTGTAAAGAAACCAAAAGAATGTAAACGTATATATATAGTATCAAACACTATTTCCCACCTATGGGATCTCATAAAAACAATAAACTCACACCATCATCACCTTTTCTACCACCTCTAAATGAATTTTATAGTATTTCAACCATAATTTAAGAAGGTTAAGTTTCCTGATATTATAATATGGATTTTGATTTCTTCCATGTTTAACACACATTCATTTTTTTATTTAAAATAAACCCTATTTAACCACACAACTGAGAATTTACTTTTCCTTTAAAAAGTTCCCATCTCATTAACCAAACCAACCCATGACTTTTAAAACATTATTAAAAAATTATTTAATAATTCCATCAATACTCAGGCATCGAGCATAAAGAAACCACATTCCACAAATAGTTAAACATTCCTTCACCCCGCTTCCCCAAAAGCACAACCCAAAACAATCACCTCACCAGCCCAAAAGCATGACCCAAAAACTATCAACATCACACCCCATTGAAAACACCCACCACTATCCCACAAGAAAGGCCACACATCACAACACATACAAATCCATTTTTATAGATTTAAAAGATGATTTTCATCACGTTCCACTTCATTTTAGGGGTGTTATCACACAAACTAAAATCCTGGCATAACCATTTCATTATCCAAGTATAAGTAATTAACCAATTTTCTTTTTGGGATATATCACAACAATAACAATAGTCACAATAGTCAAAACACATATATCTAGTGCAAACAAAGACACCAATGACCACAATTTTCTGTAGGGCATCAAGCCTGTAAAATCAACAATATCACAATTATATCAAGGATGTAAAAACATTCGAAGCATACTGATTTACCCTTTAATTTAAATTCAACCTATTATTTATCTTTAATTAACCCATCAGAACCATAATCAACAGAAAAATATAAGAAAACACCTCCCACATGATACATAATAAAAAAAAGAGAAATGAGGTAAATCCTACCAAAAACAATCTTTCTAACTCACTACGCATTGTAGGGAGAAGAAGAACATAGACGAACCAAAAACACACCAAAAGAACCACATATACACTTATACATCACCAAGGATCCATTAAAACAAAACCCAAATACAACCCAAACCAAATAAACACCACCATAGTGGATCCCTAAGAGAAGAATAAAAGAAAACAGTGGAGAATTAGAGGAGAACTCACTATAGATCAAAGACAGATCACCAATGAACAACCACGAGGATCAATATATCAAAGTGGGAAGAAAAGTGATTGAATAACACCTAGGGGTGCCTAGGTTTATCCCAAGATGATCAGAATAAGAAACCATAGTTGAATGAATGAGAATTCAGTTGAAAGTAATTTTTAAATATGAACTGTATCAGTGGATTACCCGGTGTGTAATCCCTTTTCACGTCGTGTAATTCTCGGGGGTTTAGTTTCCACAAAAAATGCATCACCACATGATTTTCATATTAATTTTAAAACCTTGATAAATTACACATTGAGTAAATATGTTTCACTCTATGTAACTTTTCATGACATGAAACCCTATTTCACATCGTGTAAAATGTTTACGCGCAGTGAAATCTCTCTGATTTGAGCCTTTGGCAACCGAACATCTCCAGACATCCTCCAGGCCTCCTATGAACACCTCCAACACTCTAACCTGACAAGGTAGAAGACCTAGAATGCACAAACCATTACAAAGTTTTCATTATAAATATAGGAAAAAGAAAGAAAAAAATGAAAACACCAAAAATAACTATAAGAAAGGAAAATATATGGGGTTTATAATATAAGTATTATATAATTTATATCAATAGAAACTTAACATAAAAATCATGAAAGGAAAAGAGATTGTAACATAAACCCTTACTACTTTGGTAACTTTTTAATCATAACCCCCATGAATGAAATAACTTTAAGTGAAACATTAAATACCATCAATATAAATAGATTCATGATATGAAAAATAAAATGGTATTATATACACCATATAAACATAAATAAGCGTATAATCTGAAAAATGTTTCAATGAAAAAATATTGAGATGATGAACCCTTACCATAGGTCCTTCCTTTCTTTATACACATTCAAACATCATATATTATAAATATAGATTTATTATACATCTTTTAACAAATAATATTCATATATATATATATATATATTTATTACTATATATCATTCCCTTATATTTTATAATTACCATTTAGTAAACAATTATTCATTAAAATCATTATTCAATTCAGAATTAGTTTGTTTTCCATTCATGGTTAAGTTAAATGGTTTCGGTCCTTACACATTGGTCATGGTTAAATCATCTCAAGAATAAAAATAATGTCATAAATATCATATTTATTAATTATATACACTTTTATAAATATAAATATAGGGTGTTTATGAAAAATTAATTACATCACTTAATCATGATAATAGTCCTTACATACACATGAGTAATGTTTCCATTTTTAAATAGTAGGAATTAAATAAAGTTAAAAGATAAAAAAATTCATGATGTATGATTATATCATAAATAATATATATATATATATATCTATATAATCAATATTATTTTTCCTTATTACTATCTATGTTATGTAGAAATGAAAAATAAATCACAACGCTTCATGGTGGTGGTAGTCCACATATACACACGAGCAACATTATCATTTTATAATGAATGGGAAAGTAAGAAGGCAGATAATATTTTATCATTAAATAATTAAAATTAAATTATAAAAATTAGGTTTAACCATTAAATCCATCTATATAACCATATATGAGATATGGTGATGAAGAACGAAACACGTCGCTTCATGGAGGTGGTAATCCACACATACGCATGAGAGATTATTTTGTTTATTATAGGATGAAAAGAAAGATGAAAATATTAGTAATATAAATATAATAATATTTAAGTATATTATATAAATTAATATAATTATACCATCATTTTTATGAGAGGTTTTAAGGAGGTATAAGAATACATAAACATGAAATAACTCATTTAAGATTTATAAATCTTCATTGGAAAACCTATTTATATTATACATTAATCCTTTTAGGTTGGTCTTTTACTGATACAAATACCTCAATATCATGGGTATTAAGGTTGGTAGTGGATTTTAGTATTTGTTGGTTGAGCTAGATTTCTCAATTGGTGTATAGAATTGAGAAGATGGGACTTCATTTTATAAGTGAGTGGAGTTATAAGATCCCATTTTTTCATGAGGTATAGATCCTTTAAATTATAGTTAAAATATTTTTTTAAATTCTAATTAATTTTCCATAGTGAATAATGAAGGATTATGAAGAATCGAGGGATTTTACAGAGCCCAAAGCTCTGGTTTTTGAGGAAACAGGTGAGAAACATTGTTAGCGCACAATTAATGATAACCATAAACCCCAACCACGTGGGCTGTAGGTGGTGCCACATAATTTTTTTAACTATGGGAGGGAGAACTCAATATCATGTTAAAAACTATGTACATGTTGAAGAGGGGAATCACACGGTGTGCACATATATTATAAAACCATTCATAAACTTTGCAAGGCTCGGTGCTACTTAGAAAGTGGTGGTGCATGGATGATTAACATTTTCTCTAAACATGCGTTGAAACCATATTCCCATTAAAATGGGTGAAATTTCGTTTCCAGACATATTTTTATTTCTCCCTTATTATCCTTTTTAATTTCCCAAATCATAGAACAACTATATCTGTCTAAACCTCCTCCTCTCTCTCACCTTAGGATTTGAGGATTCTCTTTCATTTGAGCTCGAAATCGATAGTCGTTCATCATGTTGAATACCCATCAGTAATATAACATCTCATGTTTTTGAACAGTGGAATTTTTCTAAAGGAATTTTAATTTTACCATTTTCTGGATGAAACATAATTTAAACCAAGATTCAGAATGTAAATTTGATATTTGGAATAATTAAATGTATTGTTTTAGACTTGGTTTAAGAGATGAGAGGTTTCTTGGGAGTTTGGATGAGTTTTAGGAGCATCGAGCTCTGAAAACTCCAAACTAGGAGAAGCTGGTAAGGGTGCATAGTTTTTATGAAATCATGTGGCTCATTAAGATAACCCATGAAACCTTTTCAGAGAGGTTAAGTGTGTTAAACGGTTTGGACTATCCATACACACGTCCACGTAACTTTTCTAGACCTCTTCATAGAGAATAAATGCATGGTTTGTGAACATTTTCTCGAAATGTGATCATGAACCATGAGATCCCTCTGCATAGGCAATAACCCATGCATATTTGGAAAAGTTTTTCTAATGACTAGATTTTTTCTTATATTATAGTTAGATATTATATGGAATATTTTTGAGACCAAGCACTGAGACACCGTGTGATTCCGAGGCCTAGTGTGCCTGAAATAAATGTTTGAAATATATTAAAAATATTAATTAACATGAGGGTTTATTTTTCCTTAAATAGTGGAATAACTCCTAAATGAGGGCACAGATCAGAAATCCGAGGGCACCTTTATGTTCAAAATGCAGGATTTACCCTAGGCATGATATAACCATTATCAGTGCAAGACATTTATGAAATTGCTGTAGCAGGCACAAATGAATAAAATAAAAAAATAAATATTTTTTTATTTGTTTTTTACATAGAAAATGATTTTTATATAAATCCATTAATATATATTCTCTCTTTTGGATAGCCACTAAATCTTGGGAACCTAGAGACTCTTTTAAGAGAGAATTCTTGGAGAATGACTACTAATCGGGACTGAATCAAAATTCATTGTACTAATAGATTTTTTGAATATCACTATTGATGGTAGTGAATAACCATTCCTTGTCAATGATAAATCCCAACAATAAGTAGGATTTTCATTTGTTTTTTCCATCCCATACTTTAATCCCAAATGATCAGGGATCAATTCCAAGAATAGAATTGATAGACACATTATCAGTAGATTTAAAATGATGGATTATTGTTTATTATTTATTATTTATTCCTTTTTTCCTATCTCTACGATAGTGGATCAAGGAAAAATGAAAAAAATGTTGAGGTTCATTCCTCATGTTTGATGGATTATGGATTTATCCCCCTATTCTTCACATTTTTATCATAGGAAATTTCTTTGGTCCGTAGTTCAAGGAATACCTGGTATTGGATTGCTGCATGATTGTTATTAATAACAACATATCAATATGGTGTGTGAGGTTCTTGGGTGAGGGTGCGATCAAGGTACAAAGACAGTGGAGGGCAATCAGTGGTAGATCGGATGGATTTCTATTTTCTGTTCCTCTCGTTTTTAACACATGATGACAGTTGAATCGATATAGTGTTTTATGATTTGATTTGAGTCCAAATTCTCAAAATTGATGATGGGATGGTCCAAGAAACCCTGGATCTATATTTTGTAAGGGTAAGTGGATCTAGTGACATGAAAAATGATGCAGAGGAATACCCCTATGGAACAGAAAAATCCTAATAAACTCAAAGTGTATTTTAGGATCACACACCATGTGGTGCCCCCATGGATGTGGCGGTAGGGTTTCAGTTTGAGTTATGTATCACAAACCATGTGATATGGCCACACACAGTGTTACCATTTCGTGATAGCTCAACATGTACCTTATAGGGTACAAATACATGGCCAGGAGTTGACCGGTATGGGCACAACATGTACTTGGACATAGACATAGACATGTGTACATGGCATGACCACATGTAAATGTTCTTAGCCAGAAGATAATGGAAGGGTTCCAACCGACCTGTACAAGATGTGTGTGTCAATAAAATTCTATGTAAGTTGTGGTTTACATGCCATGTGGGGAATTACTACATGGGAAGATCCAGGTTGATCATGGAATTCCATGTACTCTACTTATACACCATGTAATCCCTTAGAGACATATTAGTGCTCTTAATCTCTCCTATTTAGACTAGTTTTGGTTGACTATTTTTTCCCTTAGTCCTTTACCTAGAGGATAAAGTGTGGAATTACATCCACATCTCAGGATTATGATCCCCTATATAGTATGAATCCCAGAGAGATTTTTTATAATCCCTCCATGAGACTAGAGTGATATCCTATATAATATTTACACCCTAGGTGATTTTTTTAGAATCTGCATGACCTACTTGAGAAAGGAGTTGATCCTCCATCTATTAGGCCATATCAGTTAGCTTCACTAGTATTATTGGAATATGATCCCATATACTATATTTTTATCCAAATTGGGTTCTTGTTTTCCTCTAGTGGGTTTGGGAATTATCCCCTATCTAAGTTTGATGGTATTTTAAGACCAGTGAGCTTTCTTTGGTGGCGAAAAATGATCTTGACCTCTTGAATAAGTGTATCCTATAATGTAATCGATTATTCAGTGGAATATCCCATAAAGAGAATTTATTATAGTATAATACTATGGATAGTAGTGGGTTGAGACTTTTTGGTGGTGTAGTATCCTTTTTGAGCATATCTGGTTGTTTTCTATTAAAAATAGATTTTTGTATCCTTTTATTGAGTTGAATACACATGATGCTTCATATTGAGTGTTTGTGGAATGTGTTACCAGGTATTTCAATACTCACCCCTACATGGCATATTCCCAAATGAGTCATGTAAAATGTAGACAATGATCCTTTTAATGATGTATTGGGAGGACTCAGAGTAGGTGGAGCATATCTTGAGCTAGAAAAACCGAGGTGTTTTTCGATATTTTTCATTTGATCATTATTGTCGCCCTTAGAGTGGGGTTGACTCTTAATAGTTTTGATTGGGATTAAATTTATCCCCTTTTCCATGTTCAGTAATTCTATCATACTATGGTTGTGATATTATATAAGTATCCATGAATTGGTTCTAGTTATTTTAATTTTCAATATTTTATGGGCTTAGTAATGTCTGTGTATGTTTAGGTACATTAGGATAATGCCTCCCATTGGTGGGATATGCCTACTCAGCATTGTTCTCCATCCACTGACCTATTGGAGGAAGAAATTGGGTAGTCACAGGTTGGATCCTTGTGGTCATGGGTCATGATAGAGTCATATTATAGGTTTCAATTCGACTATAGGATCAAATTTTGTGATATTGGTTTGTGGAAATAGTGTTAAGTGTTTCAATTTTGGATTTCTGGCCATGGAATTTGTGTTGGTTCGGCAGCCAATGTATCCATAAACCATAAATCTGATCACCTTCCTTTCAACTTGGTACAAGTAGAAATTAGTTTCAAGGAAAACATTGGAGCATGCATCATATAATAATGGGTTGTGGTTTCCATGTCCTTCTTGAGTTAGTTCCTAAGATATAATCTTTGACCATGGTATAATTTTTTTTATTTTAGGATGCCTCTGCAAATAAATATATAAAAGATTTCAATACATGATCATGAGGATGAAACATCGAGTGATGAGGCATTAGTACATGTGACTATACAATAGATAGAACATCTATGTGGTTTACTAGCGATACCACCACACATTGAGTAGCAGGTAGCACATGAAGTGCCTGTTGAGGATATACACAGTTTGAGTGCACTGTACGAGTTTCATAGGCCAGAAACTTTTATGTTTTTGGTTGAGCCATACCCCCAAGTGGTTTAGGAATGACTACAGGTAGGCACTCTACTTTTTCACCTCGTGAGGACTCCTTCAAATCAGATGGGAGTCCTCACAGAATGTATTCTTTAGGGATCTTCTGGGAAATGGTGAAGCTTAGTGACTTAGTCACATGAAGAGACAAGTCTTTCCTAGTTAGACATTTAGTGTCACTTTACGGAGGAGTTCTATCCTACCAAATTATTACCAAAGCACATACTAGATATTCTACATCTGCAACAGGGAATTTTGACTGTGGTGGAGTTCTTAGTGAGTTTTACTGATCTCTCATGATACTCCATGGATATGGTTTAGGACATACTTTTAGTGTGACTACCTTTGAGTAGAGATTACATAAAAAAAGTAGGGATTCATTGATATCTTTTTTCATTCCCACATATGATGGGGTACTTGAGTGGGCCTTATTGGTGGAGATATTCTATATTGAGTATAAAATGATAGACAATGCCAGTAGTGGGAAACCAGTAGCTGATACCTCAACAACAGGTGGATGATAGAAGTCCTAGGGATCTAAGCATGTCATATGATTTAGGAGGTAATCCCATGATATAGGTTTAGTGGTGGAGGTCTCTCAAGATGTCTTGAATCAACCAAGCTAGAGGCAGTGTTTCTCCTATGGCGGTCAGGGGAATCTGTCTCAGGATTGCCTGATCTATTGTATAACTAATTGAGAGATGGTAGAGGGACTATAGAGATAGTGGTAGAGGAGGGAGTAGGGTGATCCATACGGTGGAAGAAAACTAAGAGGATCCATAAGTACATCCAGAGTAGTTCAAAGGTTTGAACTGTTACCACAACCACCCCTAGGTGGTCCATGCTTGGATCAATGAGCTAGTTATTAGGGATAAGGCTAGATCTATGCCATGGAGAGTTATGATCTTGAGGATACATAGATTATATGAGCTATGATCTATGTATTTTATATTTTATATATATTATTTAAAAACATTTGTTCAACTAATTCCTTCCTCGAAACATATCTTTTTTGAGACTTGGAGATTTCGATTGAGCCTTTGGCTTGAATTTTATAGATGAAGACTTTGACAGGTGGGGGCTCAGTGATCGCGTACATGTGCCGCCAGTGAGACCTATTTCTTGGAGGTGAGAGTTTTTATGAGATAGTTTTGTCACAGTGATGATTATTTATGATTTCATATTAGTTATAGAATAAATATCCATAGTTCATTCCTAGATTGACTATTTTATCTTGATAAATTCCACAACAGTGTTAATGTAACTCATGAACAATATCTTCCAACCCTTCTTGAACTAGTTCCTGGTGGTCTCCATCGATGACATCCTAGTGTACTCAGTGTCCATGGAGGAGAATTCAAGAAACATTATGATGGATGTAGAAACACTATGAGATAACTATATTTATAGGAATCTCTCAAAGTGTCAGTTTTTGATTCGAGATGTCCACTTCATGGGATATGTCATCTTAGAGGAAGTAGTAGTAGTGGAATTTGAGAAGGTTGAGGAAGTTATTGATTGAGAGACACCCAAGAGTGTTACCAAGGTGTACAGTTTCCTAGGGTTGGTAGGTTACAATAGGAGGATTGTAACTGATGTTTCCTTATTAGAAGAACCCTTGATAGCTCCGACTTAGAAGGGGAAGTGTTTCATGTGGATGGAAAGGTGCTAATAGTTATTTCAGGAGCTGAGGTAGAGGTTGACAAGAACTCTAATCTTGATATTTTCAGAGGATGGTTTTGAGTATGTAGTCTTCTATGATACATCAGGGACCATACATGGTTGTGTTCTCAGGTAGAGGCAGGCGGTGATTTCATACGATTCATTCCAGTTGAGACCACATGAGGAGAACTATGTGACCCATGACCTTGAGTTATTAGAAGTAATATTTTCACAGAAGTTGTGGTGGAACTACCTAATGGGAGAGTAGTTTATCATCTTCCCGGACCACAACAGTCTCATGTACATCTTCACATAGAAGGACATTAATATGATACAAAGGTGATGAATAGAGTTCCTCTAGGACTATGACTTTGAGATTTTCTATACTCATGGGAAAGGGAATGCAGTGGAATGTGCTCTCAGTAGGACATATTATTCTCAATTATTGGCTGAGGCATCAGAGTAGTTAGCCTCATTGCAGTTGTCCTTAGTGGAAAAGGATGGTGGTTCATATCTTCAGTAAATGGTTCTTACCCCACCACATTTATTGCATGGTAGTGATTATCAATTTGGAGATATCGACTGTGATTCCTTACATTCTTAGTTATCAACTAGATGTGATCCAAATAGATATTCTGAGTATAGGGAGCACACTATCCTTTTCAAAGGATGGATAATGGTATCTTTTATGTTACAAGAGGAGGTGATGTGGTATTTTAATATGCCCCTTTGGTGGTACATCCAAGTGTGGAAAATATGTTCCAAGACCTCCAACATTAGTTTTGGTGGCTAGACATGAAGTGTTGTGTTTCTGAGTTTGTCTCTTGATGCCTCACTTATCAAAATGTTAAGGATGATCACTAGGTCCTAGTGGGTTTAGCTCAAACCCTTGAGGCGCTAGAGTGAATGTGGGATGGGATATACATGGAATTTGTGATGGGGTTATCACATATATACAGGGGACACAATTCCATCTAGGTAATTGTAGACCAACTCACTCACTTTTTCCACTTCCTAGATATTTGAGAGTAGATTTCAATAGAGAGATTTAACCACTACATGTTGGAGGTAGTATGAATCTTATGAGGTCCCTAAATGAATGTTTCAGACCATAATAATTGATTCACGTCACAATTATAAGAGAGGATTGAAGGAGGACTTTATGACTTAGTTACACTTGAGATGAGTGTTTGACACCCATAATGAAAGCCAGAATGAGTGGACTATTTAGGTCCTAGTGTACATTCTGTGGGATTTAATGTTAGACTTTGGCCATATTTGGGAGGATATAATACCCTTATTAGAGTTTTTATATAACAATACCCACTATTAAACCATTGTTATGGAACCATTCAAGCCTTTTTATGGGTGACATTGAAGGTCTCCAATTTTTTGAACTAATCTATGAGAGTCAGAACTCATGGGATCAAAAGTTTTATGGGATACTATAGATAAGGTGCAGATCATCCAAAAGAAAATGAGGACTTCATAGAGCCTTCAAAATTATTATGCAGACCAACGATGGAGACCTATGGAGTTTGAGGAGGGAGAAAACATGTTTTTGAGGATCTCACCTCAATATGGATTGAAAATATTTAGCAAGGGTGGCGAATTATCTTCAAGATTTATTATTACCTTACAATTTTTATGCAGAGTTGGTGAGGAGGTAGACAAATTATCTTTAACACCACATTTTTATTGGGTACAAGACGTCTTTCACATGATGCAGTTGGGGAGATACATGCACAACCTATCGCTTGTTATTAATTGGGGAGAGATAAAATTAAAGGATGGAGCAACCTTTGATGAGAACCCATTCGATATTGAGGATCAGTAGGAGATGATCATTTGTGGGTGATCGAATTCCCTAGTGCATGTCTAGGGGCAACACAAGAATCTTCAAGAGATCACATGGGAGAGGGAGACCCAAATGTGAGCCTGGTACCGTCATCTTTTTTAGTAGGTTATACTATTTTGGGAAAAAAATCCATATGTTCCATATGTTTGGGAGAATTTAATGAGTTTGATTTCCAATGAATTATTTTTGGATAAAATATGGAATATTTTAGACACCAAGAATCAAGAGAGTGTGTGATTCTGAGGCTTGGTGTGCCTGGAATAAATATTTTAAATATATTATATATCATATATGAAACACATGCACAATTTTCTTAAAAAATTGGAATAATGACTGAATGGGGGCCCAAATTAGAAATCTGTGGGAACCATTGAGGTTAGAATGCAGGTTTCACCCTAGGTATGACATAACCTTTATTAGAACGAGACGATAATCAAAATGTTGTAATGAGAGGAAATGAATAAAATAAATAAATTTATTTCATTTGTTTTGGATGCACAAACCATGTTTTCTATAAATCTTTGGTTATATATTTTGTCATGGGGTTGGATTCTAAACCTTGGAGACATATTATCTATAGATTTGAATTAATGGATTATTATTTATTGTTTATTTTCTTCCTCTTCATTATTGTATCTATAAAAAAAAATGATTGATCCCAATTGAAAAAATATTGAGGTTCATTCCTCCTGTTTGATGGATTTGGGATTTCTCCCCCTGTTCTTCACACGTTCATCGTGGGAAATTTCTTTTGCCAGTGGTTCTACGAATACTTGGTATTCAATCATTTCATGACTAATATTTGGTGTAAAAGATCAATACCATTGGCATGGTTAATGATAAAGGTGTGACAATGAAATAGTATGACTAGAGGAAGATA
This sequence comes from Viscum album, assembly GCA_963277665.1. NCBI lineage: Eukaryota > Viridiplantae > Streptophyta > Magnoliopsida > Santalales > Viscaceae > Viscum > Viscum album. Next base: position 1,974,383,994 of record OY728120.1, on the reverse strand, counting down.
AAATAGATTATGGAATTATGTTATTACATGTTTTTCTTCATGATAACAGATGGATCGATATGGTGTTTTTTGAGTGGATTTGATTACAGATTTGACAGTCGATGATGGAATGGGCTATGCGACCCCTCATATGAAGGTTTTGATGAGGGAGGTTGCTCCAGTGATTCAAAGAATAATTTTGAGGAAGATCCTGATGGATCTAGAAATTCCGGATAAACATGAAATGTATTTTAGGATTTCATAGTGTGGGACACCCATGGTTGCGACACTGGGGTTTCGACTAGAGTTAAGTATCATACGCCATGTGACCCCTCTTTTATGTCTCATCATATACCTTAGAGGGTACAAAAAAAACAGGAGTACATGGGCATGGACATACTATTTACTCAGGCACAAACAAAACCATGTGTATAGGACATAACCCTATATACATGGGAATAGATATGAGACATAGATAGGGTACTATGTGACCTCTATTATCCATGTGTTCCATTCACATGAATTTTATGTATATGTTTACATACCATGTGGGGAATCACCACATGGGAAGATCCAGGTTGAGTAGGGCATGTCATGTACTCTACATACTCGGCATTTACTCCCACATGGATAGTTTGAAACTCTTCATCCCATCAATTTGGACTAGTGTTAGTTGAGTGTTTTTACCCTTGGTCCCTACCCTGGAGGGTATAGTGAAACACTACATCCAAATCTCAAGATTGTGATCCCATCTAGAGGATGAATCCCATATAGAGTTTATGTCATCCATTCATGAGAATGGAATGAGATACTATATCATCTTTACACCATAGGAGGGGATTGTGGAATCGACATGACCTCCATGATCTAGGAATTGATCCTCCATATAAGAGAATATAATAGTAGGGTTTCTAGGTATCATTTTCATATGATCCCCTATATAGAGGGTTGATCTAGAATGGGTTCATGGTGTCCCCCCAGTAGTTCTAGGCATGACCCCTTATAAGAGTATCAGTGTTTTCTAAGACCAGTGATATTTATTAGGTAGGGACCAATGATATTTAACTCTTGAATGAGTGTCTCAAGTTATGGAATGAATAATGGATTAGATTCTCTCATAACAATCATTGCATTGAGAAGAATCATTTGGATGACAGTTGGTTGTGATCACCTAGTTTCGCAGTTTCCTTCGTGAGTATATATGGGTGTTTTATGTTAAAAATTTATTGTTATATACTTGAATTGAGTTGAATATACTTGATGATTTATGTTTAGTGTTTTTGAGTTGTCCAACATGCTATTATTATGCTCACCGCTGCATGGGTTCTGTCCGTACGTGTCATGTCTTATGAAAATGATGACCCTTTTGACGGTGTCCTGGGAGGACATGAAATTGGGGGAGCATAGCTTGATATAGATAGAATGAGGTGTTTTTAGGAGTTTTCATTTGATATTAGTACTCTCCCTTTTAGTAGATTGGATTCATTATTGTTTTTTGTTGGTCTTGTATTTTTACCCTTTCCTTATTTTAGTACTTTATTATCCTACTCTGGTTGTGAGATTAAATCCGTATGCATGCATCTGGGTCAGTGGTTTTATTTTTTAGTATTTCAGGGTATTTGATATGTATGCATCTGTACATGTACTATAGGTTAATGCCTCCCATTTGTGGGACATACCTACTCGACGATGGTATCCATCCTCTAGACTATTGGAGGAAGGCTTGGGGTAGTCACGAGTTAGACCACGATGGGTTGGGCCATGATAGGTTTGGCTAACCATATAGATAAACTGTGAACCTATTTGAAAAAGGGGTGAAATCCCCTTTTTACCTTCCTTCATTTACACATCCTCCCTCATTTATCATCCTATATGCATACAACTCCTTCCCCCACCTCACTCATGTAACGTCTCGAACCCGGGTGCCACACAATGGGTGCCCCGAGACCGGTTCTCCAAAAGACCTCAAGTGCATTTCCCCAAACGCCAGAGGCTGCCAACTAGCAGCGAGGGCCCAGGTCTGATGGTGGGGAAACTATGCCCTCATTTGTCAAAGTGTAGTGCAACGGAATACAAAATAGACATACAATGACAAACATCGGAAGCAGTAAACATACACAACTGGAATAAACTACAGCAGTGGATATAACCAACAATATATAAATGATGATTTTACATGTTTCAAGTTCTAAGAAAACAGCTAGAACATGTTATTCATCAATACAGTACAACAGAATACAGAATACAACAAAAGAAGGAAAACAGCTGGCAACGACATCGCGAGCCCAGACTCGGTCCCCTGCCCTCCTACTCCTCAGCAACAGTCAAGTACCTGTATAGGGACTCTTGCCCCAATCTACACCTGTAGAAACATAATTTGTTTGGGCCGAAAAGTGTGACCCAAACAGGGTGTGAGAATATATCTCAGTAGGCACCCACCAAAGGCCCGTTCCCAACTGCGGGTAAGCATGCAACAACAATGTGCGATAGTAAAATGCAATAAAGTAAGCAGTTCTAAACAATAACTAACTTAACAATTAAATTGACATTTTATTATTCATTTAATTGATTTAATTTAGTATCGTTCTGTGCTCAACAACACCACGCCCTCAGGCCAACCAGTATCTCGCCCTCCGACTAATATAGTGAACCACGCCCTCAGGCTATACAGAATCTCGCCCTTAGGCATTGTAATAGAATTCTCGCCCTCAGGCATATGAAGTGTCTCCCTCAGGCACATAAGTCAAGCCCTCAGGCACGAAAGGTTGCCCTCAGGCGGAATAACAACAGCCCTCGGGCTAATACAGTCATTCCCTCAGGCTAATATAGTCATTCCCTCAGGCTGATATAGTCACACCCTCAGGATAATATAATTAACCGGGCCATGCCCAAAAAGTAAACAAGTAGTAAAAAGAAATTCCTCTCAAGGAAATTCTATAATTACTACTTTAAAGGCATACCCTCGGGTATCCTAGCCAAACGGCTAAACAGGGAAACACACCCCGAGGGTGGTTCCGAATCCAAGCAACGATCCCAACCAGGATTTTAATATCATAATTAAATACCTAATCAATTCTAGTTGTTTAATATAGTAACGACCTCAGCAACACGACACCCCAACATGGGTTCGTGGCACAAAAACACACAAAACACACTGGAGTTGGAAAAATAAACACCAAGCCACCTACCTTATACGTCAACGAGCATTATACCCGAATGCCGACTCCAAAAATTCCCAAGAACGATGTAGATATGAAGAAGAAAAAGAACCAAACAAACAAAAATAACTTATGTTAGGAGAAGAATTGGAACGAATGGTACCAGGAGAAAAGAGGGAATACCTGTGTGGTTACAACAAGATCGTCTGGAGCCGAATCAGATTCCAGACGAATGCCCGGTGGATCTTCAAAGATCCGGCCTCCTCCTTTGGTTCCAAAAGGCTCAAGTACCTCCTCTACCAAATGAGGAGGCTACTGCCTATTTTAAGCCGAAAAAAGTACACGGCATGTACTTATGAGTACACAGCATGTACTTACATCATTTAACTATTCATTTGGAAGCACCAGCACACTGTTCATCCATCGACATGAGTACATGGCATGTACTCTTGAGTACACAGTGTGTACTGTCGCCCATCTGGCGGAGACTCCACCGCCTCACTATTTAAGCCTGCCGACTGACTACACAACATGTAAGGTAACACTACACGATGTGTAGTCAGTTCCTACACCCTTCATCGCCGACATGGCTACACGCCCCCTGTACTCTTCCCAACACGGCCAAAAGTACACGGCGTGTGGATAAAGGACACAACGTGTAGTTCCAAAATTTAGGATTTTTCACCATTTTCTATATTTTATCAAAACACTTATGGAAAAGGAAAAAGAAGAAGCTCGTACCTCTAAAATAAGAACCAGGTTCTTACAAACTTCCCCCTTATAGAAATTCGTCCCCGAATTTCCCTTCCAAGGGTGGCGAAGATAAAGCTCAAATTAGCTCTGGCTACTAAGCACGTACGTCGGCCTCCCGCTCCCAAGTCTCGTCCTGCACTCAGCCATGCTGCCATAACACCCGTACGAGAGGAACTGACCGGCCTCGGAGAACCTTCGTGCTCCTGTCAACGATACAGATCTGATGCTCCTCAAAGAATGCATCATGATGAAGCTCAACCTCCTCTAACTGAAAGGTGTGATATGGGTCTGAATGGTAGCGACGCAACTGAGACACGTGGAAGACGTCGTGCATGGCTCGGTACCATTGCGGTAACTGCAAACGATAGGCAACCAACCCAACTCTCTCCAGAATCTAAAATGGCCCCAAATACCTCAGTGAAAGCTTACCATGTCTCCTAATCCGCCTGTGTCCCAGCCTCAGCAAAACACACAGAAAAACCTGATCCCCAACCACGAACTCCAAAGGTCGTCTGCGGCGATCAGCATAAGACTTCTGACGATTCTGCGCGGTATCCATCTGCTTCCGAATCAACTCGACCTGCTCAGATGTCTCCTGTATGAGCTATGGCCCCAGTAAAGCTACCTCACCTGCCTCTAACCAGCACAAAGGTGATCGGAATGACCTACCATATAAAGCCTCGTATGGTTCCATCTTAATAGTCTCCTAAAAACTATTGTTATAGGAAAAATAAACTAAGGGTATATGCTTCTCCCAAGAGCCCCCAAAGTCCAGGATGCATGCATGCAGCATGTACTCTAGCACCTGTATCGTTCGCTCTGACTGACCATCTGTCTGAGGGTGGTATGTTGTGCTCAGAAGCACCTGTGTACCCAGCGCCCTCTGAAAACTCTGCCAGAAACATGACATAAAGTGGGCGTCCCTATCTGAAATGATAGAATGAGGGACCCCATGAAGACGTACGATCTCTCGGATATACAGCCTTCCATGCTCGTCCACACCGAAGGTCTCCTTGATCGGAAATAAGTGAGCCAACTTCGTGAGTCTGTCCACAACAACCCACACGACGTCATTGCATCGAGGTGACCTCAGAAATCCCGTCATGAAATCCATCACGACATCATCCCATTTCCACTCTGGAATGGGTAACTACTGTAACAGTCCCGCTAGTCTCTGATGCTCTTCCTTCACCTGCTGGAAGGTGGAACATCTCGTAACAAACCCTGCTATCTCTTTCTTCATACCCGGCCACCAGTACTGGCATCTCAAGTCACGGTACATCTTGGTAACCCCTGGATGAACTACCCAAGATGATTCATGAAACTCGCGCATCATCTCCTCGCTTATATCCCCTCAAACCCATACTCGTCCATGGAAACACAAAACCTCATCATCTCCTATTGTCCAACTGGGAGGAGGGTCCTCACTTGCCACCGACTCCCGTAGAACTAGGCCTTCTGAATCCGATAGCTGCCTCATCCTCACTCTGTCCAGGAGGGTAGAAGTCACAACTAATGAGGAAAGATAAGTCTTCCCCTGACAGTCATGCACCTCCAGATGCATCTTAGAGAACAAAGCCATCAACTGCCACTCACCACTAGCCTCCTGCACTGCCTGTATCTGAGTCTTCCTGCTCAGTGCATCAGCTACTGCATTATCTTTACCAGGTGTATAGGGAAGCTAAAAATAGAAGGATTGTTGGTACTCAAACCACCTTCTTTGCCTCAGTTTCAGATCATGCTGAGTAAAGATATACTTGAGTCTTTTTTGGTCAGTGAAAACCACAAAATTCTCTCCCAACAGATAATGTCTCCAACAGCGCAACGCATGAACAACTGCAGCCAACTCAAGATCATGTGTCGGGTAATTTCTCTCATGTGGCCTCAACTACCGAGACCCGTATGCAACAAATCGGTCGCCCTAAATCAAAACGGCTCCCATCCCAATCCCTGATTCCTCACAGTAAACTGTATAGCTCTTCCCTTACTCTGGGAGTATCAGGATAGGTGCTGATGTCAGCCTTCACTTTAGGTCCTGAAAAGCTATCTCGCAAGATTCTGACTAAACAAACTTCACACCCTTCTTAGTCAGACCTGTCAACAGTGCTGCTAAGCTGGATAAGTCCTGTATGAAGCATTTTTAGTAACCAAACATCCCTAAGAAACTCTGTATCTCAAACATGTTCTTAGGATTCTCCCATGAAACTAACGCTCTCACCTTCTATGGGTCTACTGCAACTCCTGCCTCTGAGATAATGTGACCCAGGAAGTGAATCTGGTCCATCCAAAAGTGACACTTCGAGAGCTTATCATATAGTCGATGCTCTCTCAGTGTACTCAATACGATCTCAATATGGGTGGCATGGTCATGTCGAGTGTGAGAGTACACCAAGATGTCGTCCATGAATACTACGAAAAATAAATCAAGATACATATGAAACACATGATTCATCAGAGCCATGAAAACTGCTGGCGCGTTCGTGAGTCCAAACAGCATAACCAAGTACTCGTACAGACCATATCTGCTCCGAAAAGATGTAAGCGGTATATCTGATGGTCTCACGCCCAGCTGATGATATCCTGATATCAAGTCAATCTTCGAGAACACTCGTGCTCCATGAAGTTTGTTTCGGTGCGGATGTGCGTCGGGTTACGCTGTTCCGCCAGGACGCGTTCGCGCGTGCACCCGTCGACCCGAGGGGATGGGCGCGCGGCTTGTGGTCCCGCAGTCCCGCTTTCCAAGGGCGGGCGGCATCTGTCCCTTATTCAGGGGCGTCTGCTCCTTGATCGAAACCGGGATGATGGGATGTCGGCTTCTCCTTCCTTGGACGTCTCCTCGGAACTCGTCGCCTAATCCGGGTCTCCCTCATAGACTTAAGAATGTTCGTGAATCTCGTTCCCGGCGCCATATCTTCATGGACACCGGTTAATTACGCTGCTTCCGCCCGGACGCTCCAAGGGGTCTGGACGGGGCAGCAACCTGCGGTGAGAAGGCCGGGTGGCTCTGGGTGCTGGGGGCGTGTCGTAACACTGCGGCTCTGCACGTCTGTCTTCCGTCCCTAATAGGGCTTCTCGAAGGCATGATGGCCTGAGGCATCCCGTACTAGGTGCGGGGAACTGTGTCACCTGAGGTTTTCCTCAGCTTCCCGTGTTTAACACGGGGTATGCCGCGAGTTTAACGTCCAGCGGGGACGGCATCGGACCGATCAACACGAAAAGTGGATCAGATGACAGAACCCCTTGCGGGGAACCTCCGACGCTGGGGCCAGCACATGGGCGGCTTCCCAAGTAACGTGGAGTGGAGTGAAGTGGCATGACCCCACCGGGATGTGGCGGCCCGGGTAAGGATCAGGATGGATGATGAAGTGAAGAGCTTGGACCCCAGAGGGGCTTCCTACGTACCCTGTGTAGAAGACAGAGATCAAAGTCAACGTAGTTCGGGTATACAGTTTAACGTCATGCTGGACGTCGGCAAGCCGACTCACGAAGAGGTCGAGGCCGCCGGGCGGAGGATTGAACCGAACCACCTCGCACAGAGGGGGATGGAACGGCCGGGTGGATCACAGTTTCACGTCATGCTGGACGATAAAAGGAGAAATGGAAAAGGGGGGCTGTGGGGAGGCACCGTGGAGATACACACGGGCAGTCTCCCACAGGGGCGGATTCATAGGTGAATCAACGCAAGCGTGAACCCTGGAGGGGTCCACTGATGGACGAACCGACGTAAATACGACCGGGACGACCAGGTGGTGGGCTTGGACCTCAGGGAGGCTTCCTACGTACCCTGTATAGAAGACAGGGATCAAAGTCCACGTAGTTCATTCTGTCAGGACTTACGCACTTGAGGCAGCCCGGATACTGCAAAACTCAGTTGGAAGGGACTTGGACCGAAAGCAAAAGACACCTCGATCCCAGTCAGACCCTCTACTGGCTTCGGCAGTGGGGAGGTGCAATGGAGATACACATGTGCAGCCTCCCACGAGAAACTAGGGGTTTGTAATACCCTGCCCCCGTAGGGAAAAGCCACTCCCATTAAATCGTCCCAAAAGGGGAACAATCCCGACATCCCTGCAGAGACGAGCGGGTGGGGGCCACGTCCAAACCGGGGGAGACCCTGCGTGCGGAGCACGGGATCAGGTTGCGGACGGTTTAGCGTCTTGCCAGACGAAGTACAGTTTAACGTCGTGTGTTGAGGACGAAGCGGACGGTTTAACGTCTTGCCGGACGAAGTACAGTTTAACGTCATGTGTTGAGGACGAAACACTTGGCAGTTTAACGTCTTGCAGCGCGGACGATGTACAGTTTAACGTCGTGCAGGACGTATATGCAGTTTAACGTCATGCTGGACGAATATGCAGTTTAACGTCATGCTGGACATACGTGCGTGTCACTTCGCGCAAGCCTGGAGGGCCGCACGGGAAGACAACGCATGGTGCGGGCACCCAAGATGAGGATCATCGGGCGCCACACAGGTAGGTGCCCTCAGGGGGTGAAAAGGGGCGACCCTGGCTGCTTGCGCGCAAAATAGGGGCCTTGCGCGCAAAACAACGGGTCGGCGCGCAATAAGGGCGGGCTGGCGCGCAATCGGGCCAGCGCCTTGCGCGCGGATGCTTGAGAATGCTCACACCGGGCTTCGGATAGCGCGCGGGGGCAACGGCTCATTCTTTAACGAATGGCCACTTGAAAGAAGGGGGGGTGCGCGCAATCGGGCCGGATTGCGCGCACCCCGGGGGCAATTGCGCGCAAGAGGGTTCTTTTGCGCGCAAAGGCCTTAGGGTGAGTGTTTATTCAAATGAAAGGAGCCAGCGGGGATTGCGCGCGAAGGCGGACCCCGAGGCTTTCTTGCGCGAAAGAAAGGAGGTTACCTGAAGTTCGTCATTGCGCGCGGAAGGGGTTGAATTGCGCGCACGAGAGACGTTTCGACTTCCAGCAACCTTTGAAACGTTGGGGGTCGCCTTGTATTTATAGGCAACCCCGGGCGCGGAATCCAGGGTGCGAGCGCGAAATTCTCCTCGCGGGCGCGGAATCGGGCGCGGCGCGCAAGGGAGTCGCGCGGACCCGCGGCGCGCAAAATTGCGCGCCGGACCGGCGCATTGCGCGCATCCCGGGGGGTTTGCGCGCGGAACATCACCTTTGCGCGCGGGCCTCTGAAATTCCGCGCAAGGCCTCCGGGCCCTCCGAAACGTTCTTCCGACTCCAAATATCACTTCGCTTTCCGCATCCGGAGCTTCGTTTGGGAACAACGGACTTTTCCAGCGTCTACAAAAGCCCCCCCTCGGAATCTGATCGGCGAGAGGTCGCAACGATCGGGTTCCGAGGGAGACGCCGGAATGCCGAAGTCCTGGGCGGCGCGGGACTTAGGCGCGCAAAAAGGGGCGCCGGTCGCGAAATTCGCCGCTGCGGTCGCGCAAAGCGCTTTCCGCGCAGCGCGGGCCCGGCCTCGCCTATAAATAGGGGCGCTGGGTCCCGCGTTCCGTACTCTGGCCTTCCGCGCGATAAGCTCCAAAGCTCTCGTGCGCGAAATTGCCTCTTCCGGTTGCGAAATTCGCCCGATCGGCGCGCCAAAACCGTCCGGATTTCGCCTGTTTTTGCGCGAAAACCCGGAACTTTGCGCGACAGTCTTCCCAATTGCGCGCCGTCCACTTGGATTGCGCGCCGCCTCTCAAACTTTTCCACCAGCCTCGTCCGATCCCGCAGCTTCATCCCTTAACCCGCACGACTCCCGAATCTTCCGAGATGGCCGCGCACAGAGGAAATGAAGGGGATGCCGCCACTCGCAGAGCCGAGATGGCGGCGAACGAGGGGGTTTACGGAGCCAAGGAGATTGTTTCCAACAATCAATCCTTGTTCGACTTACTAACGCCGGCCCAGAAGACATATCCACTGTCGGACAACCTGCCGCTCTGGAACTTCGGCATCCTAGATGAGGTTCCGGTGCCAGGGTTCGAGATTGATGCGCCGCGGACCTGGGTGACCCGGGAGGACGAGCTTCTCCGCTATAACATCACCAACAATGGGCATCCTGCCAGGGAGACCAGACACGTGGATGTCTATGTCCTGAACCCGAGGACGCGGACCATTGACGGGGGTGAGCCTACTGTGGAGAATTCTCCAGCCCTCTACTCGAGCATATATCGCCAGAGCGTCACGGACGACACCAAGGGCTGGCTGAAGGACTGGGACTTGCGATCTGGGGGCAACTTTACCAGTGAATGGGCCTGGGCGTTCTGGGTACGCCACACTTGCGATCACTTCGCAGAGGAGCTGCGGTACATCGGCCTGTTCGAGGCGGTGTGGACGTCGCAGTTCCACTTCTACCAGCAGTCTGAGCTCGGGCCGGAGCTGTTCACTCGCTGGTCCCCGGATACCAACACCTTCCATCTTCACCATGGGGAGGTCGGCATCGGTCTCTGGGACATCCACTGCATCGGAGGTATCCCGCTGGAGGGCTACCAGTACGATGAGTTCCTGCCACCGAAGAACATCTGGGAGGACAGGTCACGGACTCCCATTCTGACCTGGCATCTTCTTGACCTGGCTACGCAGCGGCTCGGGATCCAAGACTTCCAGAAGGACATAGCCTACAAGGATTGGTTCGGCCAGTTCCTGGAGCATGACCCGGCGGTCAAGATGCCAGGCAGGGGGAAGCGGTGCCCGACCGCAGCTCAGAGGAGCCGGAACGGGTCGTACTGGCGGGTCCTGGAGACGGGTGATTACCGCTCATGGGGGTACCGCGTCATCGAGGCCCGGGACCCGAACGTCCGGTACGCGGCGTTCCTGGCCGCCTTTCTGAGCGGGTGGCTCCTACCAGTGCGGGATGCGAGGATGGGCGTCCGCCCGGCGACGCTGGCGATGGCGGGCGCCATGGCTGCCAATAAGAGGTACAACCTCGGGGGTCCCAGTACTGGCGAGGCTGTATGCCATTCTGGGACGCATCTCACGAGGGGGGTCGCCACGAAGGATCTGTGGGCCCTTTCAGTTCTTCCACGGATGGGTGGCTGCTCACCTCGGTGGGTATACGTTCCCAAATGCCATCAGTCCTCCGGGCAACGGCCTGCGACCCTCCCTGCTGAACATTGCGGGGGTCGCTCCGATGACCCTCAGTGAGGAGGGCGTGAGGGTTCGGATTGGCAATCATGCCAATTTCAACTTCAGCCCGTTCCCCACTCCCGTCGGCCAGATGATCGACAATGGGCAGGGTCCGCTGGAGCAGCATGAATACTTCCTGAACATGCGGGGCGGGGTGCTCGTGGCTCGGATCGACGGGAAGGTGATCTGCGAGCCTTACGTGCCGACTCGGTTCGCCAGGCAGTTCGGGTGCCTTCAACGGATGCCGAAGAGGGTATTCACTGCTGTTCGGGAGGAGACGAACCCTTGCGTCCTTCGCCAGATGTGGCTGATGTTCGTCGCCTTCGGCTCTGGCGACGTCATCACCCTCCCTCCTACCGGGATCGACGCAGGCTTGGCAACCGAGTATGCCGAACACTGGGCCATCGCGTACCCTGAGGGGCTCTTGCGGAAGCTAGTTCGGCGGCTCGAGGCTACCCGTGCGGAGACCGGGCGTCAAGGAAGGAGGCGAGGCGCCGCCACACGGGGGAGAACAGAGGCGCGCCAAGCAGCGGGGCCGGCGCGAGCAGGGACTTCGGCGGCGGGCGCATCGCAGGCTGCCGCTACGACCTCGGCGCCCAGAGAGGGGGCACATGCGGCGGTCGAGGAGCGGCCCGGGAAGCAGGTGAGACGTCTGCTCGAACCCTCCCACGATGCAGTCTTCCCGGCGCTGTGGTCGGCCTGGATGACCCTGCGGCAGTCACTGGGGACCGACGTCATCTGGCGAAAGATACTCAGAGAAGGAATCTATCTGCCAGAGGTCGGGCGCCTCCAGATCACCGACAGGGTGGACTTCAACCGGCAATATGCATATCTGACGGCCATGGACGAGTACGCGCGCCAACGTGGTCAGCGTGCGGAGCCATCCCTTCTGGTGAAGGTGATGCTCGGTCTCGAGCCCGCTCCGGAACAGATGCCGCCGGAAGAAGATGACAGTAACGACTCCGATGAGGAGGAGACGGGGGAGGATGAAGGCTCCGAGGGAAGGTCCCATCGGGGGAGCCCACGGGAGAGCGGCGAGGTGGCCGGCTCTGACAACGTTGATGTCACTGAGCTCCTCGAGGTCCGCTTCTATCCCTACTCAACTTGCTTCATCCATTCTCTTATGCAGCTTCTAACCCGTTTCTCCATCCTTCCCAGGAGCACACGGACGTTGGCCAAGCGTCCTCGGCAGGAGTAGGAGAGGCGCCAGCAGGACAAGGCGGGGGCCAGACACCCATCATTGAACTGACGAGCGCTGAGGGGTCCCCTGCTGCAGCTGTTCCTGCGGCGGCCGGGGCAGCGGAAGATGACGCTTTGAACCCCCGTAAGTCTCCTTGCTTTACTGCTGGTGCTTGCCATTGACGATCCGTGACTAACCATGGCATGCCCTGCGCAGTGATCTCAACATCGGAGGCTCGTCGGGTTGCCGAACCCGGGCCATCTACGAGTGGACCAGTGGTGGACATGCCGCCTGCTCCGGAACAGGCTTCCCAAACCGAGCCGGCCCCACCAACTGCTGATCAAGGGGCTGCGGACGTCGGCGGTGCTGCCACCGGAGAGAGGTTGGGGGCTGACGAGGGTGTCAGCGCCGCTGGGGAGAGAGAAGAAGGTTGCCCGGATGTTGGGGAACCTATTCCTCGTGAGGACCTCCCAGGGGCGGACCCTGCAGCAGACCTGCTGGCTGCCTTCCCTGCCTACCGGCCTGCCGACCCCGAGGAGATGGATGACTCGGACGTGGAGGCGGTCGAGGATAGCCGGGTAACGCGACGCAGGGGGTGGAAGTGCATCCAGCGCTTCCTCAAGCGAGACCCATCAGAATGGCTGGGGCGCATGGGATCACTTCAGACCTGGCTGCGCTTCCTGTGTGCCGGGGGAGCTGATGCTCAACGCCTCCATCTGACGGTCCGTGATTTCATGGCCGAGAAGATGCGCGAGAGCCGCCGGCGTGCCGACGTCGCACAAAGTCGGGACATGTCGGAGAGCACGCAGGCGCTCATCGCGGCAGAGCAGGAAGTCCGGCGCCTCGAAGGGCAGGCGGCAGAGAAGGAGGCCTTCATCGCAGCATGTACCGAGCTTGTGGAGCAACTATCGGCACAACTGATCGACGCTCAGGTACAGCTGACGGAGGCGGGCCAACAGATGGTCACACTCCAAGTCGAGCGGGAGCGTGCACAGGCCAGGATTGACGAACTGCGTGCTGCGACCGCCGACGAGGAGAGGGCACGCAGAGAACGAGAAGCAGCCCTGGAGGCCGCCAGCCAAAGGGTAGCGGCATTAGAAAGACTCATTCAGCACGCTAATCCCTAAGGGCTGTTTTTTGCCATTCCCAGAACATTTGCTTCCGCTACTTAATATTTTGATCCACTTGTATGAATCGCCATATTTATCTGCGTCTTTTGGTTTAACATGCTCAACCACAATTCGTTGTCTTGAGGGAGTGTTAACCAAGCATCAGGCATCCATAATTGGGCCTGGATTGCTGGAGAAAAGAGGGAGGTCATTCCTAGGAAAGGAGACCTCAGACCCAATCAATGTATCATCCCCCCCAACTTGTTCCAACACACGAGCGGGACAATGCTAGGGGCGTTGAGATTTTATCCGAACATAGGGAAATGAGAAAGGGTGAATCGCGTGTCCCGAATCCGGACATCCACAACGGTCGGCCTTCCAGGAAATGCCCAAGACGGTAGGCGGACAGTGGATCGACCATAACAACTGCAATAGACGGACCGAAAAAGGTCATCATTCATATTGCAGGAGGCGGACCACATGTCATCATGAATACCGCTTTGGGGTTCCTTCAGACACAAGGGTGGAAAATCCAGATCAACAGGGCATGCAAAGCGTGGGGCGAAGTGACGATTTGTTCGGACAGAATCCAACGCTCTCAAAATTGCGCCACCGTGGGGAAAGCGTATTAGGCAGATGCACTAATCCGGCCGTGAGTCACCTCAATTCTCAGACAGCACCTCTCTGACGAGGAAACCGTCGCTTCCCATCCTTGCGATGGGGCATCCCGAGCTGAATCGGGGAGAATATTACGACTGCACCACTCTACCCGAAGTCAGGCCAGACGGCCGGCGACGAGGAGGGGCGGGACTTGTCGATCCCTGAGGCTGGACCCGAGTCGAAATGCCCGGGCGTTCCTACGTACTCCATCAGGCTGGAGATCAAGCCACACGTAGTTCTGAGAGTGCAGTTTAACGTCATGCAGGACGTAGGACCCCATTTGGGGTAGATCTTAGTTTAAGGTCTTAGAGCTCGGACCATAAGGGCTGGATCTTAGTTTAAGGTCTTAGAGCTCGGACCATAAGGGTGGAGGATCTTAGTTTAAGGTCTTAGAGCTCGGACCATAGGGCTAGAGGATCTTAGTTTAAGGTCTTAGAGCTCGGACCATAAGGAGAGATCTTAGTTTAAGGTCTTAGAGCTCGGACCATAAGGAGAGATCTTAGTTTAAGGTCTTAGAGCTCGGACCATAAGGAGAGATCTTAGTTTAAGGTCTTAGAGCTCGGACCATGAAGGGAGAGATCTTAGTTTAAGGTCTTAGAGCTCGGACCATAAGGAGAGAGATCTTAGTTTAAGGTCTTAGAGCTCGGACCATAAAGGGAGAGATCTTAGTTTAAGGTCTTAGAGCTCGGACCATAAAGGGAGAGATCTTAGTTTAAGGTCTTAGAGCTCGGACCATAAGGAGAGATCTTAGTTTAAGGTCTTAGAGCTCGGACCATAAAGGGAGAGATCTTAGTTTAAGGTCTTAGAGCTCGGACCATAAGGAGAGATCTTAGTTTAAGGTCTTAGAGCTCGGACCATGAAGGGAGAGATCTTAGTTTAAGGTCTTAGAGCTCGGACCATAAGGGGAGATCTTAGTTTAAGGTCTTAGAGCTCGGACCATAAGGAGAGATCTTAGTTTAAGGTCTTAGAGCTCGGACCATGAGGCTCAAAGCACGCCACATCGTGGTCATATCCCCTGGATATGCAAAGATGCACTGAGGGATAGTGTCAAGAGTGTCGAGGTTTCGCCTGGTCAGAATGGGAGGTGGAAAATGTGAATCATGCAGCCATTCACTCAAGGACTGGGGGCACCGGCGTAACGATATGGGAGTACTGCCGACCGTGGCGGAAAAGCAGCATCAATATCGCACTAACCGTTGGTGGAATGAGGCAGCAAACGAGCATCGACCGCTCAATCGCAGGATTCATATCGATTTGCTGCCCGAGGCCATTGGGGGTACCGGCCCGAGTCGGTGGGAGAGCACTGAGGCATTGTGTCCGAACCGTTCACGGGGGCTCCACCCAGGGCGTAGACGATGGGTCCGAATGAAAGGGAGCACGAAGCCTGAAAAGTGGAGGAAACCTGACCAAGCGGATCCTGACCCTCCTGGCAATAAACCAGAGTACTCTTGACACCGGTGGACCACGGCAAGGGGTCGGGGAACACGCCTTGAGGGTGACCTGAAGGCGGCGGATTCCCCAGAGAAGGGGGAATCTCTAAGAGGTGGGGGGCTGGACCCGAAGTTTCAAACATCCGGGCGTTCCTACGTATCCCATAAGGATGGGAATCAAGCCGCACGTAGTTCTTGAAGCACGGTGCAACACAATCGGGCACCAGCGCGGGGAAGAGTGCGGGTCTGACCCTCGCACACAAAAGGAGCGGCATTTGATATTTCTTGTTTGTCCTTAAAGATGAATGGTTTTTCTTTGTGCGGCGACATGCCCGTGATTGAGAAATCTCTGGCGTCGCCACAATAATCAAGCCATGGAAGGCATTGATGAATGGCGTGGTCATTAACCAGCGCCCAACATGAGTGTCCCCTGAGGAGGACATCACGATGCAGTGCCGTTTCTCGTCGGGCGGCCAAGACGATCACAGTTTACGGTCGTGTGGTAGGACCAGACAACACAGTTTAAGGTCGTGTGGTTCGGACCATGGAGGAACCCGCTTATTGCGGTACGGTGGACACGGCGGGGGTGGGAACATACCCAGCCCTGCGGTCACGCACGATTCCAGGAGAAGAGTCTTGGGATAGGGGTCTGCGTATGTCCATCACCCGAGGGGCAGAGATGCTAGCCTCCAGATATACTGGGCCCAGAACGCAATTGTTCGGGCGACTCCCTCCTCCTTATGGGGACGAGGGTCCAGCTACGCATGGCCCTTAGGGAGGATATCTGCATACATCCTTGGTGCTCAGATCATGGGAGCCTCGAACGACATCATTACCCTGGTTGGTCTGCCTAACGTGTAGAGGCGTACCGGAGGTCAGTATGAAGAGAGTGTCAAGATCCCACTACAACGCACAAAGGCGGAGTGTGATGAGGACTGCGCAACCAATGTTCAGAGCCCGAGAGAGCTGACATGGCGATCAAGGACGTTGCTGACGCATTCGCAACACAACATCCGATCGCGTCAGCCTAAGACGGGGCAAGCAAACGAGCATCAACCGCTCAATCGCAGGATTCATATCGACTTGCGGCCCAAGACCCACCGGTAAATCGACCCGGAGCGGTGGGAGAGCACTGAGGCATCGTACCCAAACCGCTAACGAGGATCCCTTTGAGTGAAGGCTCGAACAAGAGGAAGCGCGAGGCCTGACAAGCAACACAGGACTTGTCGGGATTGAATCTGACACTACAAGTCATAGACCGAAGCACCCAAAACATGTTAACAGATCTCCGGAAAGGGTCGGAGGACTCACCTCGAGAGCAACCGAAGGGGGGCAGATCCCCGTAATCAACCAAGAGACGGGGCTGGACCTGAGACACAAGCGTCCAGGCGGTCCTACGTATCCCATAAGGATGGGAATCAAGCCGTACGTAGTTCTGGAAAGGCAGTTTAACGTCATGCAGGACGATGAGGGGTGTGAGGTAGTCCCACACACGGGGGAGGCGTACGGCGCGGCCAGTAGACCGACGTGAATGAGGACATAATCCCCCGCTCACGCGATACGCCTCGCACAAAAAGGAGGGAAACTGGGGCCAGAGGCCCAACGCGGGATAGGGATTCCCGGGAAGTGGGGCTGGGCCTGAAACATGAATGTCCAGGCGGTCCTACGTATCCCATAAGGATGGGAATCAAGCCATACGTAGTTCTTGAAGTGCAGTTTAACGTCATGCAGGACGATGAGGAAAAAAGAAGGGGGGAGCAGAAGGCATCCCCAAACGTGGGGGGGGCGTACAGCGTGATGAGCAAACCGACGTGAATGAGGGCATAGCCCCGCACTCACACCATACGCCGCACACCCGGGGGCAACTGGGCCAAAGGCCCAAGATGGGATGGAAATTCCCGAAGGATGGGGCTGGGCCTGAAACACGAGGGTTCAGGCGGTCCTACGTATCCCATAAGGATGGGAATCAAGCCGCACGTAGTTCTCGAGTGGCAGTTTTACGTCATGCAGGACGAATGCTGAACAGTTTAACGTCTTGTAGCTCGGACGTAGTGCAGTTTAGCGTCATGCGGGACGAAGCACTTGGCAGTTTAACGTCTTGCAGCGCGGACGAATGCTGAACAGTTTAACGTCTTGTAGCCTGGACGAATGCAGTTTAACGTCGTGCAGGACGTGGTGCAGTTTAGCGTCATGCAGGACGAAGTGCAGTTTAGCGTCATGCAGGACGAAGTGCAGTTTAGCGTCATGCAGGACGAAGTGCAGTTTAGCGTCATGCAGGACGAAGTGCAGTTTAGCGTCATGCAGGACGAAGTGCAGTTTAGCGTCATGCAAGACAAAGTGCAGTTTAGCGTCATGCAGGACGAAGTGCAGTTTAGCGTCATGCAGGACGAAGTGCAGTTTAGCGTCATGCAGGACGACGTGCAGTTTAGCGTCATGCAGGACGAACGAACACTCAGGCAAAGTATTGCTTGAGGAACCTAGCGTTGGTGGGAGGAGTGACACGCTCACCATCCATAGTCGCTAGGGAGTACGCGCCATTGGGATAGACCTTGTGGACAACAAAAGGTCCCTCCCACTTGGGCTCCAACTTGGGCGGCTTCCTGCCGGGGATCATCGGTGCTCTTAGGGCTAGCACTAGATCACCCTGCAGGAAGGAGCGGAGGCGAACCTTCTTATTGAAAGCTCGAGCCATCCTGCTTTGATGCCTCTCCAAGTTGTGCAAAGCGCGAAGTCTATTCTCATCCAGTGCTTCCAACTCGACTAGACGGGCTTCAACAACTCTGTCCGGCGCTTGCTGGTCGTAGACCGCAGTGCGCAAGGACGGTAACTGGATCTCGATGGGTAGGACGGCCTCAGCTCCATACACCAGGGAATAAGGGGTCATCTGGGTGGAATTGCGAGTCGTCGTCCGATAAGCCCAGAGGGCGTTGGGGAGCTTGTCCGGCCAACTCTTCTTGTTCTGACCAACCATCTTTTGCAGGATGTTAGAGAGGGTTTTGTTAAACGCCTCGATCTGTCCATTCGCCTGCGCATGATAGCGAGATGTATGGTTCGAGCGGATGTTATACTTGGCGTACAACTTCTTCAACTCGGCTGCTCGGAAATTGGTTCCGTTATCCGTGAGGATAGCGTGAGGCACTCCGAATCGATAGAGGATGTTGGAGGTCACGAAGTCAGCGATCGAACAGGATTTGACCTCTCTGAGCGGAATCGCTTCTGCCCATTTGGAGAAGAAGTCCGTGGCGGTCAGAATGAACCGGCACTGGCGAGCTGTCGCCGGCGGGTAAGGTCCCACAACGTCCAGTCCCCAGACTGCAAAGGGCCAGGAATACCTTGTGGTATGGAGAGGCTCCGGCGGCCGATGCACAAAGTTCGCATGAACCTGGCACGCATGGCACCTCCTGGCGTACTCGATGCAGTCATGGATCATAGAGGGCCAGAAGTATCCCAACCTCCGAATCTGGTGGGACAGCTTCGGCCCAGTCTGGTGGGCGCCGCATGAACCAGCATGAACCTCTTGCATGACTCGTGGGATCTCAACTCCCTGAAGGCAACGGAGGAGAACACCATCAAATCCGCGTTTGTAGAGGATCTGCTCCAGGCCGGGACTGCTCTGGAGGACGAACTGCGATGCGCGGCGTCGAACTCGCTCGCGCTCGGCCCGATCTGACGGAAGAATGCCATGTTGGAGGTACTCAACCAAAGGCGCCCTCCAATCACGGGCTGATTCGACTGCTATATCTGGGGTACTCGGGGCTCCAGGCACAGGGGCAACCACGGTGAGATTGCTCACCAATGGGCCGCGATCTTCCTCCGGGATAACGGGAGCGATGAGCCTGCGGCGCGTCACGCGGACGATCAGGTTGTCCTGTTCAGGTTCCGCAAGTGACGCAGCCAGGCTGGCCAAAGCATCTGCTCGACCGTTCTGCGACCGGGGAACATGGACAATTTCCGGCCGAGAAGGGAACCGGGCCATCAGAAGAAGGGTGCACTCCAACAATGGCACAAGTTCCGGCTTCCTGACAACGTAGTCGCCATTGATCTGCTTAATGACCAGATCGGAGTCCCCTTTCACACACAGACGGGGCACGTCGATCTCGAGAGCTAACTCGAGGCCAGTGATGAGGGCATGGTATTCCGCCTCATTGTTGGTACAGCCCTCTGACAACAGGAAAGAGTATGGCAGCACGGCTCGCTCCGGGGTAATGAAGACGATACCCAGGCCCACTCTGTTGAGCTTAGGATTATCGAGTCTTCTACCGGTGGGGCTCCGGGAGGCACCGTCAAAGTGCATCTGCCAGCATGGATCGGCTCGATCAACCGAGAGAATGGTCTCATCAGGAAAGCCTAGATCCAGCGGCTGATCCGCGGAGGTCGGGTGAGCGGCCAGAAAGTCTGCCAACGCTTGCCCTTTGATGGCCTTCTGAGACACATACCTGATGTCGAACTGCTGGAGAATCACAGCCCACCGCGCTAGACGGCCAGTCAACATAGGTCGGCTCAGGATATATTTCAACGGGTCTACCCGAGAAACCAACTGTACCTCATGGTGCTGCAAGTAGTGCCGTAATTTCTGTACGGCAAATACGAGCGCCAGGCAGCTCTTCTCGATGGGGGAATACCTAACCTCCGCATCGAGGAGCATGCGACTGAGGTAATAGAGGCTATTCTCTGTTCCCTCGTTGTTCTTCTGGGCGAGAAGGGCACCCAGGGACCGTTCCAGGGAGGTCACATAAAGGACCAGCGGCTTTCCGGATACGGGCGGCATCAGGACCGGAGGTTGAAGCAGGTACTGCTTGATTTCCTCGAAAGCGGTCTGACACTCTTTATCCCATACATAGGTGGCACCTTTCTTCATAAGCCGAGAAAAGGGCTTACACTTGCCGGCCAGATTCGCGATGAATCGGCGTATATAGGCTAAGT
This sequence comes from Viscum album, assembly GCA_963277665.1. Classification (NCBI taxonomy): domain Eukaryota; kingdom Viridiplantae; phylum Streptophyta; class Magnoliopsida; order Santalales; family Viscaceae; genus Viscum; species Viscum album. Next base: position 1,974,363,713 of record OY728120.1, on the reverse strand, counting down.
GGCCTTGGAACCCTTGCAGTTCCCGGACGGTACCCGGGGGAGGCATCTGGCTAATCGCCCTGATTTTCTCTGGGTCGATCTCAATACCCCGGTATCTTACCACAAATCCAAGGAACTTTCCGGAGGTGACCCCAAAGGCACACTTCAACGGGTTCATCTTCAGGCAGCGAGACCGGAGGAAGCTGAACACTTTCTCAAGATCTTTGAGATGGTCCTGACGCTGGCGCGATTTGACAACCAAGTCGTCGACGTAGCATTCCACCAGTGTGCCGAGGATTGGCTTGAATATGCGGTGCATCGCCCGTTGGTAGGTGGCACCTGCATTCTTCAGGCCGAAGGGCATGACCCGGTAGCAAAAGGTACCTTGGGGGGCCCTGAAGGCAGTGAACTCCTCATCCTCAGGGGCCATCCGAATTTGGTTGTATCCGGAGTATCCATCCATGAAGGAGAGGGCTTGGAACCCTGCCGTGGCATCAATCAACAGCTCTGTCACTGGAAGGGGAAAATCATCCTTCGGACAGTGGCGGTTGAGATCGCGGAAGTCGATGCAGACTCTAATCTGCCCGTTCTTCTTCCTGACCGACACAATGTTGGCCAGCCATTTGGGGTACTGAACTTCCCTCACGAAGTTGGCTTTGATAAGCTTGTCAACTTCGGCCTCAACCATGGCACCATGGGATGGGTGCATCTTCCTGGGAGGCTGCTTGAACCCGCGATGGTTCGCCGGGAGACCAAGACGGTGGACGGCTACCTGAGGATCTAGCCCCGGCATCTCGTCATAGCCCCAAGCGAACACATCACGGTGCTGCCTGAGAAAGTCCACGTACTGCTGCCGCTCCTCAGAGGGCATGGTGGCACTAACCAACGTGGGTCTTGGATCGGCCTCGGTTCCAAGGTTCACCTGTATTAAATCATCGACCGTGGCGGGGACGCCCTCCTCAAAGGCTGGGGGTGCATCTTCCACGTCCTCTCCACTTGGGGAGGGATCATCCACCGGAGAGACTGCGTTGGAAACTGCATTGGGGCTACCAGATCCTGCTGGGCCACTGGTGCTGGCGCGGGCGGTCGCGGCCGTCTCATCAGGAGACTCGCGGACCGTCAAGACCATGGCGACGTCCAACCGGTGAATCGGGAGGACGTAGGCGTCATCCAGACTTGCCCAGGGATCGCTTGCAACAGCGACAGGCTCAACCTCACCTGCCAGGATCTGCTTATCCTTGCTCTTGTAATAGTCCGCGTCCAGATAACGGGCTTCACATGAGGCAAAAGGAGAGGCATCTCCTTGAAGCACGCCTACTCGACCATTAAGGGAGTATTTGAGGCATTGGTGGTATGACGAGGGAACCGCCGCATGAAGGTGGAGCCATGGCCTGCCCATCAATGCGTTATACGCAGTGTCCTGAGAGACTACCATGAATTCGGTGTTGGCAACCAAGTCACCGAACTGGGTCTTCAAACGTATCTTGCCGACCGGGGTTTGCTCGGTGCGGTCGTACCCCTGGATCCTGAGGTCGGAGGGAATCAAGTCATCCTCAGACAACCCCAATCTCCGGAGCGTCCGAGTTGGAATCAGGTTAATCCCGGACCCCGTGTCGACAAGACAACGCCGGACTTCAAGGCCATTGAACTGGCCAGTGACATACAGCGGACGAATGTGTCCCTGTATAGGAGGGTCTTCATCCCTACCGGAGAACGAGATAACTGCCTGACATTCGGCGTCCTCGATCGTTTCGGCGTGAAAGGCCTCTGCAGCCGCAACCTCTGTCTCAAACTGGAGGGGGCTTTTCAGGGCTTCAGCGAGTGCCTCGCGCATCTCAGATGACATGCGCAGAGCCTCAAGGATGGAGAGCCTTGCTGGGATGTCGGCCAAGTGCTTCAGGACATCATACTTTTTGGCCAAGCGCGAGCTCCTGGTTGCAGGAGGTTGCTCTGCGGTTGGTGGCATGACGGGCCTTACCGGTTGGATCGGCGGCCGACTGGTACTTGGCGCATCTCGCTGTTCACTGGTCGCAGTCCGGGAAATGGTCACCGTACTGGAGTCAGGAGGCCGGGACGGACTTGTGGCAGGGCGGAGCTGGTCGCGACGCGGCTGAGGCGGTTCTGCCTGGTCCCACACCACAAACAGTGGCGGAGGCGAATCCGTCATCCCCGGATGGGGAGCCTGCGCACGTTGAGCTCGATCTTGAGCCTGCCGCCTAGTCTCAGTGGCGTGCACGGCCTGGCCGGAGGTACCGACGGCTGCGCCCCGGCGACTCCTGCTGCTGCGGTTCTTCCGACGGTGGCGACGACCGGGGACACTAGGGAGGTCCACCTGGTGTTCTTCAACGTCGGGAACCGAAAAGGGATTTACCAGCTCGACGGTGTTAACCGAAGCGTACCCAATACCGTCATCGGACGAATCATCCATCACCGGGCGGATCCGAGGAGGGACCCCCATCTCCGGGGGCATGAAATCGCCGAGAGTACGGGATAGTGGCGGAACTGGCGGGGCGCGCTCTTCCTTCTTGCGCTGCCACCGTTTGCTCCTCTTGGAGGAGGCAGACTGGGACGACGATGCCGAAGCAGCATCCGCAGGTTCTGGGGGCTCAGGCTGATTCAAGCGCGCACGGATGATTCCATGGACGCGAATGGTCGTCTTGCGGGCCATCCAGTTATTATACTTCTGGGATCCGCGGTCGGAGACCAGCTGCCATTCGTCCTCGTTGCCACTATCGTCATCTGATCCCACGAACACGCCCGCTACTTGTGCAGGAGCTGGGCCCAACCTGATTACATTGTTGTTAATCTGGTTTTGGAGCCAGTCCTTGAACACATAGCACCGCTGGATGGTGTGCCCCAGGGCTCGATGGTAGGGGCAGTAGCGGGGGTTATCTGTGAGATGTGCCTCCTCTGGCTCCCAACACTCAGGCAGTCGCACAATCCTCTGCTCCAGGGCACTCCGGAAATAACCGGGGACCTGATCCTCATGGAATGAGTACGTCAGGTGTCGCGGGCCCCTGGGAGCGCGGTCTTGACGAGGGGCTGGAGGGGCCTGCCGAGGAGGTGGACCCTGATTATCTCGCCTGGGTTGCGGCGGTACATTACGCGGAGGGGCCGGCCGGTTCTGAGGCTGCTGTTGCTGGGCCGGGAACTGAGCCCGTGGAGGCGGATTCCTGTGAGGCTGTGGAGCTGGCCTCACCGGCAGCAGCTCCAACGGCCTGGGAGCCTCTATCTGGGCCACAGCAGCGGGCTCAGCCCTGCTGGCTCTCCTTGCAGGAATCATAGGAGGCAGCGGGTGTGCCTGGCTGGCCTGTTGCAGGGCTTCCTCAAGACGTTGAGCTTTGTCTGAGAAGTCCCTGAACCCTCCGGGGTAATTCTGAGTGATCAGGGAAGGGACCAGCTCGGTCTTGACGTTCCCGACGCACATTGTCAGCAACTGCTCTTGAGTCAATGGCATGTCAAGGGAATACGTGAGACCCTTCCATCGGGCGACGAAGTCCGCGACTCGCTCATCAGGCCTCTGCTTGCACTTGAAGAGGTCTGCGATACTCGTCTTCCGGGTCGTGGAACTGAACTGGTAGAGGAACTGTCTACGGAGGTCCTCCCAGCTGGTTACCGACCCGACGGGGAGCTGGCTGTACCAGACAAATGCTGGCCCTTCCAGTGTCTGAACAAAGCAGCGAAGCTTAGCGGCCTCCTGCTGCGCCGGAGTCCCCAACATAGGCCCGCACCTCGAGTTGAAGTGGGCTAAATGCTGTGGCGGATCTCCAGTCCCGTTGAAGGGGGCAAAAGTGGGATTCCCGAATCCCGGAGGCGCCGGCATGTCATCCACCCATGCTGGGTAGGGCTTGCCGTCCGGTGGGATCGCCACCTGCCGAGTCTCCAAGGCTTCCAAGCGGGCGATGAGTGCCGCCATCGGATCGTCCGGACATGGGTTCCAGTCCTGGCGAGGATCTCTAACCACGAGCGCATTGCACGACCCTTCAATCGGGTCGTCGACCGGGTCGTCGAACTCGGCAGCTCGTGGGATGGCGGGCGGAGTGGCCCTTGGGGCAGCGGGAGGAATCCGAGCGGGATCTCTCAGGTAGTCACGCCGCTCGGGAGGGTGTGGCGAAACATACCGCACCCTCTTGCCATAGGCAATGACCTCTCTCCTGTCGGCGAACACGGCATGATCACGGTTGCCCGGGAGAGTCTCGTCAAGGAGCGGTTGTTCCGGTCCCTGCTGTCCTGGCCTAGGATCACCATAGTCAGGCCGCCGTTCTGCAACGCGCTCGGCGAGGAGCTGGTCAACCAGCCTCTTCTGTTCGGCGAGCTGCTGACGTAGCGTAGCCTTCTCGGGATCCTCCTCTGCCCTCTGCATGGAGGCAGATGGGTCGGCGGGCTTTATAGCCTCGCTGTGCTCTTTTCCTTTGCTGACGTTTCGGCTCAACGTCAGTGCTTCAGTGGGTGCGGGGAGCCCCAGGAGGTTTCTCTGATGACGAGTAACTCTCACTGATGGATCTGACGACGGCTTGTCTTCGGGGGGGAAGCCCCCGTCGAGAAGTTCCAAGTCGTTCCCCTCTCCCGACAGGTCAGCCATATTGACCGTTCCTGTCCCTGGGGATATACCCTCAGGGCCACCCAACGAATCGGGCTGTCGGCGAATCACACTGAAGCGTAGGGCAGCGTACTGCCCCCATCCACGGATATACACGTGGGGAGTGGCTTCCTCGATAACTTTGCGGAGTACTTGAAAACACTCAACGCATCGTTGTTGGAGGGCCTCGTGGTGCCCAAATGACCCGGGGTGCCGAACCGCGGGGAGCATGGCCAGGTCAATTTGACGGCACTGCTCACCAATATCCTCCAGGTGCGCTTGACTCCCGGGGTATGGCATTTGTAGGCGGTGAAGACAGGAGCGAGTCTCCCGGAGAGTTCGGCGGAAGCATTCGAACTCATCCGGGGTGAGCGATTCGGGTGCATCAAAGTCCGGTCCTGCGACTGGCCAAAACTTCTCAGGGAAGTGACCTTCTGCAAGGACGGTCCAGAAGCTCCACGATTCAAGCTCGGGACCCAGATCTCCTTGGTCCTCTTCCATGGCTGGGAACGGACGGGAAACTGGTAGTGGTGCCGAGGCGGGCCGCCGGGCTGACGGGCTGGCCGGCGGTGAATACGGCGAGCAGGCCGATTGGCCTCCATATCCCGGGCCTCCCCCTGAGGGTGGCGGTGCCCCGGCTACCACATCACGATAGGACGGGCCGGCGAGCGAACATCCTGCCGTAGCATCGGTGCTCGCAGAGGGCGCACCAGATCGTGGTTCGACCGTCGGTCCCCAGAAAAAGTCTCCGGCTTCTCCGATCGAGGCGGAAGGCACTTCCGGAGGGGCCGGTACCAACCGCAAGTTTGATCCTTGGGGGTCTGCCAGGCCCTCGTTACTCCGGATATACCTTCGGAGAGACGCAGGGATCACATCGATCTCGCTCTCGGGGAGCACGAGGCTGACGTGCCGCATTCCTACCCCTGCCCTTGACTGGCGGGATTGGGGAAGGGGCTCTGTCGCCGAATCGTACTCTGCCTCGGAGTCAGAGAAGCACACCGGTCGGATCTCTGTCCGGAATTCCGTAACATTCTTCCCTCGGCGTCGACGCCTTGCCTTCCTGCCCCTGGGTGGTTCTCCGGGGCAGGGCTGATCTCTGTCCTGGCGTCCTCCGGCCGCACTGGTGCTGGGGCCAAGAGGACTGGGAACCAAGGTGCGAGGGGCACCGGGACAGATATCAAAGGGGACGCGGGGAGAGATGATTCCGGGCAGGACTCCGGGCCGGGATCGGAAGGTGGGATGACCCATGCCTCCTGGATCGGCCACACAGAGTAGATCCTGCCGGTGAATAGCGCTGCCGCGAGGTGGTCCGCGGTGGCTACTGCCAGTGCCAGCAACCGGGAGAGTCGACCCAACCTGCCTTTGGGGCGGTCGGGGCCTCGATCCAGGTCGGGCATAGGAGTTCCCCTGCTCAGGATGCGCAGGGGCCTGGCGACTGGAGCCAGCAGTGGCTCGGGCCAGTGCGGCCGCTGTTGCTAGAGCCCCAAGGTGGGCATCCTCTTCCGCTCGCGCCCGACGTTGGCGTCGAGACAGACGAGTCGGGATGAGCGGCGCGGGCAGGTGGAGAGCCTGTTCCTCGATTGGAGAGGCCTGGCGGCGATGTCGCCGTGGCCTGGCGGGAGCCCTTATCGTGGATCCCTGGAGCGAATCCCGGATAGGGTGATCCCGGGCCTCTTCCACCTCATCCGCGTAGGGAAGGGAACTGTCAGAGCGCTCCGGGGATAAGCTCCCGAAGCGGTTGGACGTTGAGGTAGGCAGCGGTGCGTCCCTGCGCGGCCCTCGGGGGCGGCGGTGGTGGCGAGGCGCAGCCTCCTCAAGGTCTAGGCGAGCCATTTCCCTAGTGGGGATGACTCCCTCTTCCTCGTATCTCCGCACCAGGGTGTTGATCACCCTTCTCTGGATGACCTCCGCGGGGGAGAGAGGGCGTGGTCGTCCCGCAATTACGGCTGCTGGGACGACTGTGGAACGGGCAGGACCGCGCGGAGTAGCCGCGTCGGTGTTTCCCCTGTCCCTGCGCCAGTGGGCGGGTGGCGATCGGGCACTAGATCGGGCGACCTGATTTCTGCAAGCAGGGAGAATGACCCATTAACACTGACAGGAAAAAGGAATCGACAACCAACCATTAGCGCCACGACGCCTTCCGTGGGGGGAACCCAGGCCCTCGACGTTGCGAGACGGAGTGCCCGATGTCCCTTCCCCAGCCCCTGGCGGGTAAGACTGAATGCTTGGCCGGGCAACACGCCGGTCTTCCAACACCTCTGAAAGCCATCGGTCTTCGTATCGAGGAGAAGAGATTCACGTCGGGTTCACCATTTTTCTGTTTCGGTGCGGATGTGCGTCGGGTTACGCTGTTCCGCCAGGACGCGTTCGCGCGTGCACCCGTCGACCCGAGGGGATGGGCGCGCGGCTTGTGGTCCCGCAGTCCCGCTTTCCAAGGGCGGGCGGCATCCGTCCCTTATTCAGGGGCGTCTGCTCCTTGATCGAAACCGGGATGATGGGATGTCGGCTTCTCCTTCCTTGGACGTCTCCTCGGAACTCGTCGCCTAATCCGGGTCTCCCTCATAGACTTAAGAATGTTCGTGAATCTCGTTCCCGGCGCCATATCTTCATGGACACCGGTTAATTACGCTGCTTCCGCCCGGACGCTCCAAGGGGTCTGGACGGGGCAGCAACCTGCGGTGAGAAGGCCGGGTGGCTCTGGGTGCTGGGGGCGTGTCGTAACACTGCGGCTCTGCACGTCTGTCTTCCGTCCCTAATAGGGCTTCTCGAAGGCATGATGGCCTGAGGCATCCCGTACTAGGTGCGGGGAACTGTGTCACCTGAGGTTTTCCTCAGCTTCCCGTGTTTAACACGGGGTATGCCGCGAGTTTAACGTCCAGCGGGGACGGCATCGGACCGATCAACACGAAAAGTGGATCAGATGACAGAACCCCTTGCGGGGAACCTCCGACGCTGGGGCCAGCACATGGGCGGCTTCCCAAGTAACGTGGAGTGGAGTGAAGTGGCATGACCCCACCGGGATGTGGCGGCCCGGGTAAGGATCAGGATGGATGATGAAGTGAAGAGCTTGGACCCCAGAGGGGCTTCCTACGTACCCTGTGTAGAAGACAGAGATCAAAGTCAACGTAGTTTGGGTATACAGTTTAACGTCATGCTGGACGTCGGCAAGCCGACTCACGAAGAGGTCGAGGCCGCCGAGCGGAGGATTGAACCGAACCACCTCGCACAGAGGGGGATGGAACGGCCGGGTGGATCACAGTTTCACGTCATGCTGGACGATAAAAGGAGAAATGGAAAAGGGGGGCTGTGGGGAGGCACCGTGGAGATACACACGGGAAGTCTCCCACAGGGGCAGATTCATAGGTGAATCAACGCAAGCGTGAACCCTGGAGGGGTCCACTGATGGACGAACCGACGTAAATACGACCGGGACGACCAGGTGGTGGGCTTGGACCTCAGGGAGGCTTCCTACGTACCCTGTATAGAAGACAGGGATCAAAGTCCACGTAGTTCATTCTGTCAGGACTTACGCACTTGAGGCAGCCCGGATACTGCAAAACTCAGTTGGAAGGGACTTGGACCGAAAGCAAAAGACACCTCGATCCCAGTCAGACCCTCTACTGGCTTCGGCAGTGGGGAGGTGCAATGGAGATACACATGTGCAGCCTCCCACGAGAAACTAGGGGTTTGTAATACCCTGCCCCCGTAGGGAAAAGCCACTCCCATTAAATCGTCCCAAAAGGGGAACAATCCCGACATCCCTGCAGAGACGAGCGGGTGGGGGCCACGTCCAAACCGGGGGAGACCCTGCGTGCGGAGCACGGGATCAGGTTGCGGACGGTTTAGCGTCTTGCCAGACGAAGTACAGTTTAACGTCGTGTGTTGAGGACGAAGCGGACGGTTTAACGTCTTGCCGGACGAAGTACAGTTTAACGTCATGTGTTGAGGACGAAACACTTGGCAGTTTAACGTCTTGCAGCGCAGACGATGTACAGTTTAACGTCGTGCAGGACGTATATGCAGTTTAACGTCATGCTGGACGAATATGCAGTTTAACGTCATGCTGGACATACGTGCGTGTCACTTCGCGCAAGCCTGGAGGGCCGCACGGGAAGACAACGCACGGTGCGGGCACCCAAGATGAGGATCATCGGGCGCCACGCAGGTAGGTGCCCTCAGGGGGTGAAAAGGGGCGACCCTGGCTGCTTGCGCGCAAAATAGGGGCCTTGCGCGCAAAACAACGGGTCGGCGCGCAATAAGGGCGGGCTGGCGCGCAATCGGGCCAGCGCCTTGCGCGCGGATGCTTGAGAATGCTCACACCGGGCTTCGGATAGCGCGCGGGGGCAACGGCTCATTCTTTAACGAATGGCCACTTGAAAGAAGGGGGGGTGCGCGCAATCGGGCCGGATTGCGCGCACCCCGGGGGCAATTGCGCGCAAGAGGGTTCTTTTGCGCGCAAAGGCCTTAGGGTGAGTGTTTATTCAAATGAAAGGAGCCAGCGGGGATTGCGCGCGAAGGCGGACCCCGAGGCTTTCTTGCGCGAAAGAAAGGAGGTTACCTGAAGTTCGTCATTGCGCGCGGAAGGGGTTGAATTGCGCGCACGAGAGACGTTTCGACTTCCAGCAACCTTTGAAACGTTGGGGGTCGCCTTGTATTTATAGGCAACCCCGGGCGCGGAATCCAGGGTGCGAGCGCGAAATTCTCCTCGCGGGCGCGGAATCGGGCGCGGCGCGCAAGGGAGTCGCGCGGACCCGCGGCGCGCAAAATTGCGCGCCGGACCGGCGCATTGCGCGCATCCCGGGGGGTTTGCGCGCGGAACATCACCTTTGCGCGCGGGCCTCTGAAATTCCGCGCAAGGCCTCCGGGCCCTCCGAAACGTTCTTCCGACTCCAAATATCACTTCGCTTTCCGCATCCGGAGCTTCGTTTGGGAACAACGGACTTTTCCGGCGTCTACAAAGTTAATCAACCCGATCATCTATCCTCGACAAGGGATATCGGTTCTTAACCGTCTACTGGTTCATCTTCCGATAATCCACGCAAAGTATGAGGGTACTATCCTCCTTCTTTGCAAAAAGGACCGGAGAACCCCAAGGAGAAGTATTGGGTCGGATAAAACCCTTTGCCTGTAACTCCTCTAACTTCCTCTTGAGCTCCTGAAACTCAGGTGTTGCCATCATATAAGGAGGAATGGACACCAGTGCTGCTCCTGGCACTAGCTCGATAGAGAAATCCACGTCACGCATCAGAGGTAGACCTGAAAAGTCGTCCGGGAAGACATCCCTGAAACGATCAACAATTGGAGGGAAAACTTTCTGAAAAGTCTCCTGGTCATCCAGATATAAACTCGCAATCTGGGCTGTGACTCCACCTTTCCCATGATGCTCTGGTCCAACTCGACTCGCCGGAACATCCCATTCGCCCTTGTATAGAAACTCTCCACCCTCTGGTGACGTGAAACGCACCCTGTGACGATAGAAGTCTACAAAGGCTCGAAAAGGAACCAACTATTTCATCCCAAGAATAATGTCATAGCTTGTCATCTCCAAGACATAGAGGTCCCAAAGAAAGTGACACCCTCCAACATCAAGGGAAAACTCCTTTCACTGACGCACACCAGCCGTCCTAGTCCCCAACGGAGTGTCTAGCGTCATGATATCAGAAGAAGATGAAAAACCGAGCCCAAGGCTCTCCACAATGGGTATAAATATGAAACTATGCATATCACCCGTATCAAAAAGTACTGAAGACAAAACAGAAGCTACTAGAATAGTACCTCTGACTGTCGAAGGTCTGGGATCCTACTCCTGCTGGGTTTGTTGCACTGCATATGCCTGCCTAGTGCCGCGGCCCTGCGACACAGCCTGACTACCCTGAGCTGTCCCACCCTACTGGCTCTGCGATCCAGGTGTCTGGCTACCACGACCACGACCACCATCTCTCCCTGCACGCCCTGACGTATTCCAGTTCCCAGACTGGTAAGAAGTCACTGGTCCTTCTCCCACATGTGGAGTCTGCATAGAACCCCTCTCACTAGCCACTGGTAGTAACACCATACAAAATCACTGCAGATGACCCATCTTGCCGCATGCTCGGCACTCAACTAGCTCTCGTGGACACTGCGGTCTCTTGTGCCCCTCTCTTCCACACTGGTAGCACCTGACCGGACCACCTGAAGAAGCTGCCTGGCGAGTATTTCCACCCTGAGAGAAGTTGATCTGTCTCTTCCTCTTGCTAGCAGAAATAGTACCAGTAACTAGTGCTGAACCGCCCTGGCCCGTACCACTAGATTCCCACGGGTTCCTCTATGAAATCAGTGCCTGGTTCATAACCGTGTGTATAGTAGGTAACGTGAAAACATTTACCAGCGCTCGGATGACATACCAAAGACCATCCTCAAAACGTCTGGCTCTCAACGTCTCATCACCCACCAGCACAGGTGCAAAGCGTTGAAGCTCTGTAAAACGAGCAGAATAGTCCATCACTGACATAGCGCCCTACTGCAGATTCATGAACTCTCGATCTCTATCTGCCCTCAGCGTCTCGGGAAAGAAGAATTCATAGAAGACTGCCTGAAAATCTTCCCACGTCATGTCCCTGTGATGCTCTGACTGGGTGGTAACATCCCACCACCTCTTGGTGGAATCACGCAGCATATATGTCGCGAGCTTGACCCTCTGCCCTGGAGGTGTCTCAAGATGCTCAAAAATAGTCTGCATCGACCCCAACCAAGACTCTGCATCCTGTGGTCCACCATCCCCTGAAAACATAGGCGGATGCTGCTGCTGAAAGATACGCATCAGCTCGGCCATAGATGTGGCAGCCTGCGGTGCTCCCAAAAAGGTCTGCATGAACCGCATAAAGCCTTCACAGAACTGTGCCTCTGCGCCTGTGTCTGGTATAGTATCTGGTGCCGCATCTGGCTCTGCTAGAGGATCAACTGGTAGCCCATGGCCCACAATCTCTGGAGTATCATCGTCGCCGCTCTCCTGGCGAACAACTCGCAGTCGTCTAGGCCGAATGACACTACAAGGTCAAAAATCACTCCTTAGATTCAAGATTATTAAGACTAGAAGCGAAGAAACCACAAGGAAACAAGAGGAATAAAGCATTTCAAAATTTGTAATAAAAGACTACATAGCTTGTACATTGACTACACGGTGTGTACTTGAATTCCCTTCCCCTACCCGGGTCCTTCTACACGGCTAAGCCACACGACTTCCGTTCAACAAAACTACATGGCGTGTATAATATCTACACGACGTGTACGGTGTTATTTTCCAACTGCCCGTGTCGTCTGTGACATGGATTCCTACTCGGCTTTACTCTACACAGTGTATTACACCCGCACACGGCGTGTACACCATCCCGCTTCCCAGTCACACGACTAACTCCACATGGTCTGTCCTTGGACAAGACTACACGGCGTGTCCCACCGGTACATGGCGTGTTCAGGGAGAGGTGACACCGGCCCGTGTTGTTAGTTACACGGCCGAGTCCCTAGGTCACACTACACGGCGTGTTCATCATTGACACAGCGTGCTGTACAGGAGTTCACCGACCCGTGTTGTTAGTTACATGGCCAGACTCCGGGTCACACTCTACGGCGTGTACAAAAACTACACGGCGTGTTTCACCCAATCCCTTCCCTACCCCGTGTCGCCGCCCACACGGTTTGTGACACGGGAAGAGACTACACGGCATGTACTCAGGGTACACGACGTGTACTCAAAATGTTCATTTTTCTCCCCGAACAGAAGACCATATACGGTGTGTAATAAAACACTACACGACATGTATACTGGGTTTCCAGACAGTATGCCTTAGAAACTTCCCCGGAACCCAGCAAATACTAAAAAACAACACCTAAGTGTCAAATTCCGATCCATGAGGGCCCATACTCCCCACTAATCAATGTTTGACATCTTATATGTGTTATAACCAATAAACCGTCAATGATCCACCAAATTCCGGTCAATGGGGGCCCATACTTCCCAAAAACCAAAGTTTGGCGTCCATTCTATAAACAAGCTCAAACAAACATACCATATCACAAGGAAGGTATTTATCAAGCAGATATCACAAAAACATGCTTTATTAGCACAACAACTATTACAAAAACATGCGAATTTCTAATGCACCTACATGGCATGGAAACTATGCAAGGCATATGATATCTAGAATGTGCCTATATGATGCATGAGACAACATATCCTCAACTCCTCGGGTTGCAACTAAATAGAACCCATAGATAAAATATAAACAGCACAATCCAAGTGCGTCACCCAACGGTGAAAACATATCAACCGTAAAATTGCAAAATCAAAATAATGAAAAATACGAGGTAGACTGGATTTTACCTATACACGGGTTAGCTACGCCCGAGCACAGATTATTACCAACTACCGTTCCACCGTTCCGTCCTATCCATGACTACGGATCCAAATAGTAAGTCAAAGAAAAGAAACCCCTCTTTGATACCACTTTGTAACGTCCCGGACTCGGGTGCCACACAACGGGTGTCCCGAGCTCGGTTCGCCACAAGACCTCAAGCGCATTTCCCCAAACACCAGAGGCTGCCAACTAGCAGCGAGGGCCCAGGACTGATAGTGGGGAAACTATGCCCTCATTTGTCAAAGTGTAGCACAGCGGAATACAAAATAGACATACAATGACAAACAGTGGATGCAGTAAACATACACAATTGGAATAAACTAAAGCAGTAGATACAACCAACAATATATAAATGATCATGTTACATGTTTCAAGTACTATGAAAATAGCCATAACATGTTATACATCAATACAGTACAGCAGAATACAGAATACAATAAAACAAGGAAAACAGCTGGAAGCGGCATCACGAGCCCAGGCTCGGTCCCATGCCCTCCTACTCCTTAGAAACAGTCAAGTACCTGTATAGGGACTCTTTCCCCTATCTACACCTGCAACAACGTAATCTTTTTAGGCCTTAAAGCGTGACCCAAATAGGGTGTGAGAATATATCTCAGTAGGCACCCACCAAAGGCCCATGCCCAACTGCGTGTAAGCATGCAACAACAGTGTGTAATAGTAAAATGCAATAAAGTAAGCTGTACTAAACAGTAACTAACTTAACAATTAAATTACCATTTTATTATTCATTTAATTTATTTAATTTATTATCGTTCTGTGGTCAATAGCACCACGCCATCCGGCCAACCAGTATCTCTCCCTCAGGCTAATATAGTGAACCACGCCCTCAGGCTATACAGAATCTCTCCCTCAGGAATTGTAACAGAATTCTCGCCCTCAGGCATATGAACTGTCACCCTCAGGCACAAACGTCAAGCCCTTCGGTACGAAAGGTTGCCCTCAGGAGGAATAATGACAGCCCTCGGGCTAATACAGTCATGCCCTTAGGCAAATATAGTCATGCCCTCAAGCTGATATAGTCATGCCCTCAGGATAATATAGGTAACCGGGCTATGCCCAACAAGTAAACAACCAGTAACAAGCAATTCCTCTCAAGGCAATTCTACAATTACTACTTTAAAGGCATACCCTCGAGTATCCTAGCCAAATGACTAAATAGTGAAACACACCCCGGGGGTGGTTTCAGATCCAAGCAATGATCCCAAACAACATTTTAATATCATAATTAAATATCTAATCAATTATAGGTGTTTAATATAGCAACAAACTCATCCACACGACACCCCAACATGGGTTCGTGGCACAGAAACACACAAAACACACTGCAGTTGGAAAAATAAACACCAAGCCACCTACCTTATACGTCAATGAGCGTTATACCTGAACGCCGACTCCAGAAACGCCCAAGAACGGCGTAGATCTGATGAAGAACAAAAACCAAACAAATGTAAATAACTTATGTTAGGAGAAGAATTGGCAAGAATGGTACCAGGAGAGGAGAGGTCTTACCCGTGCGGTTCCAACGAGATTGTCTGGAGCCAAATCGAATTGTAGATGAACGCCCAGTGGATCTTCAAAGATCCGGCCTCCTCCTTTGGATCCAAAAAGTCTCAAGTGCCTCCTCTACCAAATAAGGAGGCTACTTCCTGTTTTAAGCCGAAAAAACAAAGTACACGACGTGTACTTCTGAGTACACGGCGTGTACTTCCTTCATTTAACTGTTCATTTGGCAGCACTGGCACACTATTCATCCGTCGAAATGAGTACACAGCATGTACTCTCGAGTACATGGAGTGTACTGTCGCCCAGCTGGCGGCGACTCCACCGCCTCACTATTTAAGCCTGCCGACTGACTACACGGTGTGTAAGGTACCACTACACGGCATGTAGTCAGTTCCTACACCCTTCGTCGCCGACATGGCTACACGCCCCGTGTACTCTTCCCAACATGGCCAAAAGTACATGGTGTGTGGATAAAGTGCACGACGTGTAGTTCCAAAATTTAGGATTTTCCCCCACTTTCTATATTTTCTCAAAACACTTAAGGAAAAGGAAAAAGAAGAAGCCCGTACCTCTAAAATAATAACTGGGTTCTTATAACTCAAGCTCCACCTCCCCCATGCTAGGTATGACGATATCTCCTCCACCCAAACTCTGTTTTGACTGTTATTAAAAATGTTGGAAGCAAATTGGATAATCTCTAACTCATACTTCCTCATTTATTTCATTATTCTATATGCCAAACATTCCTTAGATCGCCTTATAAATGTGATCTTAATCATGTAAAGGAAGATTTAAAAAAATAGAGAGACCTTCTGTGCTAAATGGAACCATTAGAGTTTATCTACCTTAATACGAACCACCCCTTTAAGCGCATTACATATTTTATGTGGCCTATGACTCACAAGGGAAATTAAATCATCTTCATGAATGTCACGTAGATGATTAATTAATAATGTCTTGTCTTACTCACTCTTGGATAATTTTTTAAATGTGATGAATGACTCCTCTTATAAGGATTAATGAAATTGAGTTAGATAAAATTAAGAAGATTATCCTCGCCCCCATATATAATGACACCACCTATGAGGTGCATGGTTTTCCATAATAAAATGGGGAACTTGAATGGGATTTATTGAATTCATAAATGTGAAGTAAACTCTTAACTTACTTTATTGTGGTGTGGTATGCTTGAGTACATAGCCTAACTTATTTATAGCTGGGTTGTGATAAGACATGCTTATGGAAATGGCCTTATTTTAATTATTATTTAAATTTAAAATGGCTTGTTTATAGAAATGGATAACCTTTTTATTTATAAATGGACTGTATTAATGTAATGTACAAACACATGGCCTATTAATAAATGTTAAATAAATTATATTAAAAAGGATCCACTCCACCTTGAGTGATGTGGGTTTTATCTTTACGAATCATCAGGATAAGGTCTCATAGTGAAAGTGGATTACCTAATAGTTCTATGTGACATGAGGGACCTTAAGTAGGGTCATTTTAAATTTTGTGTCACACCCCCTTGGTAAAGGATTTGGGGATGGTATTCACATCACTTGGGTTGTTGGGAATGTTGTTCCATGCCCCATGATTAGGAGGTTGGGTATGACCCTCCTCGTTATTGTTCATGATACTTAGTATGCTGTCCTATATTGATTATGATACTTAGCATGGAATCCTATATTGATTTTGATCCTCAAAAATTATTATCCTTATTTATTATCTTGATATTCTTATTATTTTTATGAGTAGTATTATGCATGGACGCTTGATTTACGCCTCGAGACATGGATAATACTATGTATCTATATATGGATATAAATGTTACTACATTTATAGTGAATAAATAAATAAATATATGCATACATAAATAATATATATATATATATATACTCCTAGATATTTTAGCTTAGCCCGAAGAAGGTATGGCCAACCATGTGTCCTTGAGGAAGCTGATCCCAACTCGTTTACTTTTTTTTACATATTTCCTGGATTATTTACCATACATGCACACTTTTTTATTTTATATTAATGGACTTTATATATTTAATCACCATTTTTGGTGTCCTAATAAGTATATCTAATGCTCTGTTCAGGCCTCCTTTTCATTGGGGTACCCAAACAAACCTCATGTTTTCAGGTTTAGGATTTTGGATTTTACTTGTGTTATAACCCTTGTACTGGAGATCTTAGGAGAACATAACATGGATATAGATTGTGATTATTGTGGGGATATCCATTTGGTATTTTTCCTTTTCTTTATGCATTTTATTTTATCTTCTGCTATAGGAGTTTTTATTATAATATGTATCCCCATTTGAACATGCATGCATGATTGTATTTTTTTTGGTGTTGGTCGTTTTATCAGTTATTATTATCTTATATTGCAAGTACCTCATTTAAACTAATTCTACTTGTGTTTTTTATTACTATTATTATTATACTACTATTATAATATGATCATGAAGGTATATTCTCCCCACCATACCATTATTAGATGCTCACTTCTAATTGGAAGCCTCTGGCATACGGGGAGGCATGTTTGAGGCCATGTGACCGACCAACTCAGGAAACCGTTTGAGTGGTTCCTAGGCCGAGACATTACAAAGTCGAATAAGATGGGTTATTTCCATTTGTCTTACTATTTGGGGCTGGTATATTGAATAATAATAATATTTGGTTCTTGTTAAATAGATGTTCTTGGGTGTGATCATCCCACGTATGGGGAAAATACTAAGTGTCTAGGGATGAGATTATTGTTCCTGTTGTCCATTGCTAAACATGATTAAAATTTCATCATGAGTGGATGGTGTAATTTTGGATACTTACAGCTTTTTTGGATTTATTTCAATTTCCCTTATTCCGGTATAGCATGGTTATATTATTACATAAATCATCATTAGCACATAAAGATTCACATGCCATGCGTATACCATCCCATGTAGATTGTATTTCTAGGATACATTTGATTTTTTATGTGCCTTGTGTGTTTATTAGCACACATTTAATATACCATGTTAGGTATTATAGTAACATGCTTAGTTTTATACCTTCTCAGGTATTTCATTTGCATGATTTTTTGCGTAACATGATGTGTAATTTATTCAGCATGTTTTCCTATATAGGTTGCTTTGGTGATTTTATTTTTACAATTAGAATGATTATCTATATACCATTATTGGGTATTTTCCTACTTAAATAGTAGTTTTCCATGTTGGTTGTCATGATCTTATGATTATTAGTGTGTTTTATTTTATATACTTCTTGTAATAACATACATTATTATAAGTGTGATATGCAATTGGTTATTAGTGTTTCAGCATTAACATAAATTGTGTTTTCCCACATAGATTGATTGTGTCACCATAACTATTTAATAATGACTTGTTTGAGACATGGACCATTAGTTTCATGGGATGGAAAACATTGGTTTTGATTAAATGAAATCCAATTTAAAAATTATAAAATGTATGGGTGATTTATAAATTCAGAAATGGAAACCTAGATAATAAAACCATCATATATGAGTTGGATATATCTTAATACTATTACAAATATAAAAACTATTGAGTTTAGAAATTAAATTAATTGATTTCTTATGGACCTTATACATGAATCTACCCAAGTTAGTTGGTCATGGTGATAAGTCCTTATCAGATGAACCCACTAAGGGTGTTTTAGAATTTTAAATGTTATAAAATTTTTTAGGTTGCATTTAGATGCACCCAAAATGGATTAACATGACTCTTGTAGGTATCTATGTTTTGATATACCATAGAATTTATCCCCATGGGGGTATGTTTATGTTATATAGGGATGGTTTTTTAAAGTGTCATCATCCACCTATATGGGTTCACATATAGATTTGAAATGGCATCTAACTTGACTAGTCTCCTCTTTAATAATTAATGTACCTTATTGTCTAATTTTTAGATTTCTTATATAAGGAGTTAGTTAATTAAGATTCCAATTAAAACCTAAACGGTGATTTCCTCTATAGTCAGGAATTGAAATTTTCTTGAACTAAGTCCAATTCTGAAAATATTTATGGACAAAAAAATGTTAAAAAGGAACTTATGTGATAAATTGCCTAATTATGATAAGATTCCAGCTAAATAAATAATTCACGAATTCTAGTTTAATAAAACATTAATTTGTGACTTATGTATTTAGCTAAATAAAGTATAAAATACATTTTCCATATGACTAGTACTTGATAATCCTAAACTGAGATTTGAAATGTGTAAATAACTAAATGTAAGTTAGCATGATTCATTAAAATGAATCCTTAAGTAGTGTTTTTAGTTTCAACCCTCATGAAAGGTTAGTTCAAATGTTTTCCTGATCTATCCTTAGAATGAGAATGTGAGAGAGAATAATGTAATTCTTTATTTTAGCATGTTATACATTCATAGGGAATGGTCAAATGTTTGGTGGGTTGTGTGACCCTTCTTTTTCTATAGTAGTTGGATGATTCGGGAGATCGTCAGTCGGGTTAAAAAAAATTTGGGGGTAATGTGGCTATGAGATTAAAAACATTCATATGAGACATTTTATGTTGAATTCACATGGATGATTAGACTATGAATAGTATCTAGGATGTGTCATTTTTCTTATTACATCTCAGGGTAGTATTCCCTAATACAAATAGTACCCGTCGAGTTGCTAAATGTCACAGAGGACCACAAGCGTTTGGTAGTAATTTTTAACACCTTGAGATTTTACTCTACGTTAATGGTCCGTCTATGTAGTAGAGTGATCATGGTATTAATGGAAAATATGAATCATTCCAATACCCGAGATGATGTTCTATATAAGATTAGGTGTTTTGAAATGCTGGTTAGTTTTGTTGAATTTTATGCCTAATTTTATGGAATGAACGGATGTAACTTAGGATGTGTGTCATGCATAATTCTAATGTAATTTTATCAGGAATTATTTTAAGTATCTATTTTTTATCTTTTCAAATGGGTGCTTGGTAAGAGAATGTTGGCTGCATCTAGGACCTATGATTAGTGGTCTATGGAGCGTGTGTCATGGGGTGAGTTTCTGATTTCACTAAATGATGGATAGGACACTCCAAAGGTGAGGTTCATCATCTCAATCCTGTTAAAACACATATCTCCAATTATAAGAAAAAAAATATATAAGGACCATATGAAAATTGTTGATTTTTATTTTGAATACACATAAGGCTTGTAAGATGGAAATGTATTGGTGCTTTTAAGGAAGCATGATGATGAAATGGTTGGCTCTGTATAAACCCTTTGAAAATATCATTAGTAGGGGATGGACTTTGATGGTTATGTTTTAGTGATTATGGGATGCATTGGATAGTGAAGGAATTATGGTAGGTTAATAATGATGCATTGGTAAGATTTGTTGACATTATTAAAAAATAGCCAACTTGGGGAGGTTTAACTATTCTTCTCATGTATAACTAGGTATGGTATGTTAAAAACAATACCAAGCACCTCATCTTGGTTATGATAGGACGGTATTTGGTCTTCATGGTAATATTTGACATCCTCTTAGTGTACACTTGTATTAGGATGATCATGTCCCCTATCTTAACATCCTCCAGGATATACTAAAGGAATATAAGTTATACACTTTGGTAAAAGCTTAAAAAATCCATCTGTTTTGAAAAATAGACTCCATGGGAGTTGCACTCCAGAATTCAAGTTTGGTTATATACGAATGGTTAGTCCTGAATGATACCTTGGTTTCTGAGTAGGAACGCCTTGGGAAGACTCATGTACACCAGCCGACTCATTGACGTGAATGCTATTTGGATCCATGGGGGGTTTTATATGATTAATTATTGTCTATGTGATAATATATCACTTACGAATGAAGGAGTATGGGCTACCTTGAATGAGCTCCATAGACTCTAGTTGATGATTTCAAGGTAACCATAAATTTCAGTCATGCTTGGATGGGATGTCTTAATGTGGCGATCCATGTTTTCTAGATCAGGTATACACCCATGTTCATGATGATTCACAACAACATTAATGAACAATAAATGGTTCAACTAAGAGACGTCACTAGAAGTTGGGTGTAGGTATTAGTGGATGTGATCGAAGTAAATAAGAGGTGCCTTGGAAGAAATTTTTGTAGTTTTTTTAATATGTTCACCATATAAGCCCAAATTTTTTGAAAATAGTCATCTGAGCATGGTTCAAATTTTTTTCCTCTTGTTTTGATTAAATACAGTTGGTGAAGAACTACTTCTAGCACATCACCAGGATGAGGTGACTATAGTGTGAGTCAGACAAGGTGTTTCCTAAAAAGGTAGCTCGAACTGGAAAAATGAGGTCATTTGGGGGTCTACCATTACAATAATATAAGGATAATTCCATGATCATCATTAGATCACTAAAGGAATGTTTAAAAAAATTTCCAATGGTGGAGATACCTTGACTCAGAATTTGCCTTTAAATTATATAACATGTGGTGGGGAGCGCTATAGGCTAGATGTGTAAAGTGATGATGAGTTGATCATGTATCAGGTATGAAGATATTGGATAAGCTCCATCTTTATGTTTCATTTTTTGGTTCAATAATTATCTTGGGTTTTAACAGTTTATGCACATTATTTTTAAAGTGATGCATGGTGGTGCATTTGTATTTTAGAAACACCACAAATGGATTTGAATAAAAATCCATGAATTGAGTAGGTTGAGTGTTGTTTTCATTGTTTCCAAAATTATTCTAAGTGATGATAAGTTCTAAGGTGGGGAGATTAATTATAATGTACTATGTTGTTGAAACATGGATTTTTTCCAAGGGAATTTGAATTTTACAATTTGGTGGATGACCTATTATTTTATCCGAGATTCAAAATGTAAGAATGTTATTTTGAAAAATTAAATTCATTATTTTTATACTTGGTTTAATACCAAAGTGGTGTCTTGGGAGTATGAATGATATTTGGGAACATCAAGATCTAAAAAATAAAAAATCAGGAGAATATGGTAAGGGCGCACAGCTTGTATGAAACCATGTGGCCGATCAAGAGAAACTGTGAAGCCTATTCAGAGATTCTAAGGGTGTTTCCAAGTCTGTTTTAACCATGTACACCAGGTCACATGACCATTAAACTATTTTAAACCTCTTCATAGTGGATAAATTCATGGTTTTCGCACAGATTCTCAGACCATGTGCATTAATAGTGTGATCCTCATACATCGGTAGGATCCCATGAACGGTTGCACATAGTTTAGAAAACTGTGTGGCTAGACCATGCCACTCTTTTAAAAAGGGGTGAAATCTCCATTTTTACCCTACCTTATTTCTTAATTCCTCTCTCATTTATCCTCCTCCACATACAAAGATCCTTCCCCTCTCATGTTCGAGATCCTCCTCCCCCAAAGATATTCATGGTGATATCTCCTCCACCAAGACTCTATTTTGAGTGTCTTTCATCATGTTGGAAGCATATTGATGAGCCTTTGAATACTCCTCGCATTCTTAGTTTCTTTCTCTATCTCTTTTTCTGGCATTGTGTGAGCTAATTCGCCCTATTTTATTATGTTTGATGATTTATTCTATTCCTCTTGAACTCGCTCGATTCAAGCCTTGATATTGGATGAGTAAAGTGTATTTGGTATAAGATAGGTGGTCTCATGATTTTACCTTAATGTATTACTTGTTTATAAATTACATTATCTTTCCACACACTGGACTTTCTGTGCATCACCTTACAAAAGTGAAATTAATCATGTATATCCAAATACCATAATGTAGATAGCCATTTTGTACTAAATGGAATAATTAGAGGCTATCCAACTCAATATAAACCACCCATTTCGGTGTGTTACCTATATCATATGGCCTATACCTTTCGTGGAAAACGAAATCATCATCATGGTTGTCACATATATTATTAATTAATAATTCCTTGTTTTACTCATTCTTGGTTATCTTTTTAGATGTGATGAATGCCTACTCTTATAAGGATTATTGAAATTGAATTAGATGAACTTAATATGATTACCCTCGCCCCTATTTATTATAAAAACACATTTGAGGTGTGTGGTTTTCCTTAATAAAATGGGGTACTTGAATGAGATAGAATTAATTGATAAATGGGCATGGCCAAATTAAGCTTACATGATTGTGATGTGTAATTCTTGAGTTCAGGGCCCTTCTTCTTTATACCCAGGTTATGATAAGGAATTATTATGGTCATGTATTTCTATTATTTATAATTAAAATGAAAAATGGTTTTATTATGGTCATGGAAATCATTTTTATTTATAAACTGATTGTGTTAATGGGATGGAAAAACACGTAGATTGCTAATAAATATAGATTAATTATATTAAAAAGGATCAATTATGCCTTGAGCGATGCTGATTTCCTCTTTACAGAATGTCTGGATAAGGTGTAAAAGGTAATTTTGATTACTTAATAGTGTTTTATGACACATGGGACCTTGAGTAGGGTTATTGGCTAAGGCGTGTCACAACACCTTTTTCAAGGATGTTGGCATGGAGATCACATCACTTGGGTTAATGGGGATGACGTTCCACACCCCCTTCATTATGATGTTGGGTATGAAACTCCTAATTATTGGTCCCGATACATGGAATTTCATCATATATTGTTTGTGATACTTGTCATGGTAGCATTTATTAATTTTGATCCTTAGGTATGAGGACCGTTATTTATTAGCATGAGATTCTTATTATTATTTTTATGAGTAGTCTTACACATGGATTCCAAAGTTACACCTCAAGTATCTGATAATAATTTGAACACACACACACAGACACACATATGGATATAAATTTTTCTATGTTTATAATTCATATGTAAATACACATATTTATCTATATTAATGCATTTATACTCAGAGATATTTTTTCATAGGCCGAAGCAGGTATGGTCGGCCATATGTCCTTGAGTAACCTAATCCTGGCCTGTTAACTTCTATTTACTTATTTAATGATTTTTTATCATACCTACACATTGTTTTAATTTATATTCATAGACTCGATAGAATTATAAAAAATTGGTGGTGTTATACAAAGTATATCTGACACCCTTTTTGGATCTTCATTGCACTGGGGTACCCGAAAAGAGATCATATTTTTAGGTTCATGATTGTGGATTCTTCTTGTGTTGTAACCCTTATAGTGGGGAAACTTAAGAGCATAAGACTGAGGTGAAGCTTAAGACTATTTTTTTGGATATCCATTTGGGATTTGGAATTTTCTTTATAAACTATATTTTATCACATAATATATGATTTCTTCTTAGAATATGCATTCCCATTTGGACATGAATTCATGATTATATTTTTTCCACATCATTCATTTTATTAGTTATTTTTATCTTTCACATATTTTCATTTATTTAAACTACCATTTCTGTTATTTTATTATTACTTTTATTGTTATACAAATATGATACTATGATCATGATGGTATAGTCTCCACACCATACCATCACTAGACCCTCACTACTAGTAGGAAGTCTTTCACATATGGGGAGGCACGCTTGAGGCCGTGTGATTGACCGAATCAGGACGGTGTTTCAGTGGAACATGAGTTAGGAAATTGTAGGTAATCTCTTCAATTCTATTTATGTATTTTTATATTCCTTTAACCACATGGAATTATAAATCTTTATAGGATAATATTCCCTATTTTCAGGGTGTTTGTCTACTTCTCCGATTTCTCCCATTCTAGTATAAATCAGTGGCCGAAATTGGATTGGTGTCTACTACCCATGTAATGTAGGTGGTCTAACAATTTTCCCTAAAATAATTGATACCTATCACATGATCCGTTCTTCTTCATGCTAATCATTTTTATGAATCAACTCTAAAAATGTTTTCATATTTTAATTATATATTTATCTCAAGTAAGAGATACTTATATGAATCCATGAACTTTTTGAAGGTTTTCAACCTTGACTAGAGCTACCCCATTTGGAGGGTTTTAATTAAATTATTTGTGACTAAACAACTATTTATGTGGATTTATCCTAATTTATATTTTAAATGGACAAGATTATATAAATGGATTGGAACCATTATCTTGGTTTATGATAAATAATTATATAATTTTTTTAATTATTATTATGATTATCAAACCCTGTAATTTGGCCATTTTGACAACATTGAGGTAAGTATTAGTCATGATTATTCATGATTCCATGACGTGATATGTTAGATAATATGATCAACATCATTTACCGAGATGTTGGACATGAAGTTTCATGATCATTTGGATAGGATGTTGAACATGATGATTCACATACTTTATTGAGATTTAAGAGAGTTGATATTTTGTATTCCTAGTTAAATGCAGGGGTTGATTCCATTTTTTATATATGAAACCTCTATAGTATTAGATATGGGTGCTTATGTTATAAGCCTCGAGTCCTTTCCAGTATTTTGTTATTTATGCACAAACACACACACACACACATATTTATAAATTATACATATACATGTTACACATGTAACTTAACACTTTTCAGAGACATTCCAGCTCATGCTGAAGAAGGTAGTATAAGAAGAGTATCTTATGTCGAACACAAACCTTTAGGGTTTATTTATATACATTTCTTAATTATTATACCAAAAAAATGATCATTTTATATATAGGGGATAGTGGTAAACACCGTTGGTGGTGGCCTACTGAGTTTTAATCACACCCAGTTTGGGCCACCGATTGGTATCAAGAAGACCTCATTGATGAAAGTAGAAATAAATGGAAGCACCCATCTTTATATTCTTGATTTAATATACAAGGGAAGAGTATGGGATAAGAATACTGTGCCTATGCTCATGATATTATTGGGTATAACTTTTGGGTTTTTTTTACTTTGGTATAGCATGCCCTGTATATTCCTACTGTACTATTTCCACTTGTGTCCCCCTTTTTTATACCATCATGACATGAAATAATTTTTGAATATGATATTAGATACGAATATTCTTAATGTTTATGCATTTATGTTATTACATTTTGACGATTCTCATTATGATGATTCTCATTTGGTATGTTTGCAATTTTCATTATTTTTATTCCACTATTGTTTAATTTGTCCTTCACTCTTGTGCTGCAATAAAATAAAGAGGGTGTAGTCTCACTATAGTACAAACATAGACCCTTTCTACCAGTCATTAGTCTCTGGCATATGGGGAAACATGCTTTATTCCATGTTGATAATAAGGCCATGTTACTTATGAGTGACTCAAGTTTGAGATGTCAAAACTTGGTACTCCAAACCACTCTTTTATTTTGTCTTACTATTTTTGGTTGTTTGAAAGAAGACTATGAATGTGTCATAATTCAGTAATGATCTTGTGCCTAGGAGTAGCTAACCTAGGTAAGGGAACAACCCAGGATGTTTGGGATGAGACTTTTCATTCTGGTTTTTGGTTATTCACTAAAAAAGAGGATATTAATAGTAGTTTTTAGAGGGGGTTACCTAAAACTCCCTATAAATTCATTTTATAGGGGGTTATTCACAACCCCTACTAATAATAGAATTTAGAGGGGGTTCACAACCCACTATAAAATTTTGAGCATTATTTTTTGAATATTTTGTTTGATTTTAGAGGCGATTATGTCAGAACCACTACAAATTTAATAATTGGTGGAAATATATGTTTGGTTGGATTTTTGAGGCATTATATATAACATATAATATTCACTTGGATATTAGAGGCTATATATATTAGATTTTTTAAATGGAAATAGCGAGGTTTCACAACCCCTTCTAATTTCTTAAATCAGAGTGGGGTTTGAACCCCCTCTAATGTATGACATTGGAGGGGGGGTTTTAGCCCACTATAATTTAATAAATTAGAGGGGGTTGTGAACCCCATCTAATATATGACATTAGAGGGGGGGGGGGGGGGTTAACCCCTTTTAATTTTTTACATTAGAGGGGGTTTTGAACCTCTTGTAATTTAATACATTATAGGGGGGTTTGAAACCACTCTAATTTATGACATTAGATAGGTTTTTCAAACCACTCTAATTCATGAAATAAGAGGGGGTTCATGAAATTCTGCTAATCCCATTAATTAGAGAGATTTTTTATCCCCCTTTAAAATATTAATTATTTTTTAAAATAAATATGATATAAATTCTAATTCTATATTATATATTTGTGTGTTCACATGTGTGTATATATATATATATTACATAATGACATCATATAAATATATTTAAATGAATTAAAAACATATATATAAATAAATAATTTAAATAAATACTTATACATATAAACAAAAATGTATATGAATTTAAATATTTGTACACATAACATAAATTTAATTATAAATATATCTATTCAAATATATAAATTTTATGTATAGTTTTATAAATACTATACATTTATATTATGATTTATATTATACGTATAATATATTAAATAAATTTTTATTTTATTTTTAATGTATAAATACATTTATACTACATTATGTTTAAAAATATATATAATACAGACAAAATTATATATATATATATAATATTATAAAATATTTTTATATATATAAATTTATATATATTATATAATTATTTTATATATATTGTAGTAGACAATATTAATTATAAATCATCTTAAGAACCAAAGATAAGAAAAAGGTACTAATACATGAATATATCATGAAAAACTATATTATAAAAAAATTAATGATAATTCTTGAGATATGTATCATAATATTTCATCAATGGAAATAGAATCCTAAAAAATCCAGATAAATGAGGAGATTATAGCAACAAACTATAACCACTTTGGTAACATTGAATCGAAATAATAATGATGGAATAAAATTAAATGAATAAAAAAATATAATTAGAATATGGAGATTAATTATATAATATATCAAAAAGAATTTTATACACCTCAGAAAAAATATAGCTGCACAAAAAAACTTGTTTCTCAAAGAAAGAAAATTGTGACAAAATTACATTACCAATTTTGTAACTTTTGAACTGTAAGACCCCATGAAATAGAGGTCATAAAATTTATATGTAAATAATAATAAATTTAAATATAATTATCATAGAATAAATTCATGTCTAGTGTATTGACTACAGAAAAGAAACTAGTAGTGAATAAGGTATAAGTTACTAAAAAATAAAAGTGAGACTAGAAATCCCCTTACTACTTGAGTAACTTTTGAATCATGATCCCCATGAAATAATAACATCAATATAAACATTTAATATCATTAAATAAATGAAATTCACAATAAAACAATTCATATTTTAGTATATACACCACATAAAAGAAATGAGTGGTAATTAGGGAATGCATCTCACGGATATAAAAAAGTGAGATAAAATTCCCTTACGTTAAGTTCGGCACTCATCGTACTGGTTAAAACATACTTTATAATAAATATATGTTTATTATACATAAAAAATAACCATATTAATATATATATATATAATATAATATAATATTTAATTATGACCTTATATTACCTTTTTATTAACAATTCACGGTTAAAGTTACGTTTTGAGTAATAACAACTTTGTTTTTCGTATGTGTTTTGATTTGATATATTTTTTTGGTCCTATTATTTAGATCATTATTTAATTATCTAAAGAATTATAAAAATGATATAAATATCATATATAATCAGTATATATGTATTTATAATAATATATAAAATATAGAAACAGGAAATCAAATACATCGTCCATGCAGACGGTAGGCCGTACGTACGTATGAATGTTGTTTCCACATTCTAGGCATATTAAAATAAATGATAAAAGTAAATGATATATATATTATCATCCTAATATAATTATTATTTAATATATATCACATATTTGTTTTAAACCTATTCTTAATACATTCCATGTAAAGCATGAATAAATCACATTGTTTTGAAGAGGCAGTAGTCCACACATCCATAAACGAATCCATCGTAATCCAAAAAATAGAAATCATGAAGGTATTTGATATATAATAATTAAATAAGAATAAAGACATCATAAATATAATATATATATCATATAAAAACAGTAATTTCTTTATTATTCCTAACCTTGAAATGTGGTAAAGGAAGAATGATGGACATCAGTTCACAAGGCGGTAGTCCATCGTACAAATGAACGATGATTGCGTATCACATTTGATAGAAGTTTTTGTGAGTGTAGGAAATACCCTTAATATATAAACATCTAATTATAGTAATTATAATGAGGTTATTATATAATCATGGAATAATATGAACATATTGGTAGGGTAAATAAATAAAATAGAAGTTCTTTTTAATGGATTTTACCTATTCTTTGGGTAACTCCTTTTGTTTTGCACCAAATAGCTTCTTTGAATTTCTTTACAACCAAGTATTGGAATCTAGGAATAAGGGAGGGAAGTTTGGATGATATTGGGGTATTTTTTCTCCAATAAAAAGGGATTTAGTGGAGTGAGTATTTGAGGGGGTGAGTGCCCTTTTATATTGGAGGAGGAGTGCCATTCATGTAAATAAAAAAAAGGAAGACATTATTGAGAGGTCAACTTACATAATGTGCCCCCCTATAATGGTAAAGTTTAAAGAAAATGGATAATATGGTATAAATATTCCCATAAAATGGATTTTGGATATATGTGTAGGTTATTTTCTCCCTTAAGTTAATGTTTTTCCACTCTGTAAACACATTTTTCCTTAATTTCTGTAATTAATTTTAATTACTTTCACTTATTAAATTTTTAAAAAAATATGTTGACCATATTAGAAACTAAAAAAATATTTTAATTAATAATAAAAAATAAAATTTTCCATATTATAATCACATAATTGGAATAAATTAACTTGAAATTAATCTCGTTGGCAGGATGAGATGATGAGTTTTTAAAACTGAAAAAACTCAAAAGGTTGAGATGTTTTTATATACAATTATAATGTTGAATTGGTTCCAATTCCCTATATTATATTATTTTTTTTATTATTTATTTAATTATTATTTAAAACCAAATAAAAATATTTTTTAATTCAATTAATAAATTAATCAAAAAAGCATTTTTCAATTAAAATTCAATATTTTTCAGTATTCATCTAAAAATGAAACTTTTCAGAAAAATACAAATATTTCACCATAAGATAATTACGATATTATCAATTACAAAATTATTTTCATTTTATAAAATTCAATTTCAAGACATTTTTAAATTCAAATTTATTATTTTTCATAGAAGGACATAAAAATAGTTCTTTTGAGAAAATAGTATTTTTCAAAATATATAGACTTTAACAAAAAATATATATTTTATTATAAATATATTTATTTATTTGAAAAAATTATAAATAATATTAAAAAACTATTTATTTATATTCATATTACTATGTTTAATGACTATGTTATAACTATCTTGTTTAAAATAAATATAATAATAAAATGCGATTTCATAGAAACTCAATGTTGCGTGTAACACAAGCTAATATGATGTTGCATTTAGAACACGATTAACTTTGTGTAGTATATAATAAAAGTTTAACAGGATGTATCTTTAAACATATGAAATCAAATAAATTTAATTTATTCGGAAAAAATTCCAAAAAGAATTGGTATGTTGCACTTCCTAGGTGAATACATCATCCCAAAGTCAAACATATACTAGTACTTACCCTAGTTCCACTTCCATATATTATAGTTTCTCTATGTAACGATATTTTGAAGGATCTCATGGTTTGTGTTGATAAAAAGTCTCTCTCCAAAGAGATAGTGTCACCAACAATTTCTATCACGAACTACAACTGTCTGTTCCAACTCATGTTTAGGGTAGTTTTTGATCTTATATTGATTCGAGAATTTCATTAATTTTTTTAATTATCTCAAACACCTAGATTTATGGTACTAATGATGTTAATTTAATTTAATTTTATGATAACAATTACAAGAATATTTTTTTTAATATAGAATCATTTTTAGGCTTTAACCCAAGGGAGGTTATTTTATTTCTCAATGTATAAGTATTCAGGACATGTTTTATTAGTTGTTTGGAATCACTGTTCATACAATATGTTTTAAGTGGAATGTATAGTTTTATACCCTAATCTTGGAATAAAATTCTGGATCAGGAAGTCTAATTTTGGAAGCAACCCTATTCATTAAGAATAAACATATGGTTCATCATCCCTACTTTTGTAATCAACCTTATTCAATCAATGGTACTATTAGATTTTATCTCTATATAGGAAAACCATATGTTTTACTTAGACAATTATAGAGTTTTGAATTATGGATTATTTCCACACTTTCTATGATAATCTTTCCATAATTAAATATATCTTTAAATATTTATAATTACTGATTCAAAGGCTCATGCTCAACATATTAAATCATTCATATTTCTAATGGAATCTATTAATTTATTTAAATATGTTGGATTCAATTATTCATGATTTATCATCCAATATTTGTGGAGCTATTTTACCTTAAGGAAATTTAACATCATGTTAAATAAAATGATGTTCTTATTCATAAGATACAGATGTACACTCAAAAATATGTACATGTCATTGCCTTTAGAGCCACACTTTAGAGACATATATGTTTTGATTCTTATTTGGTGTATCGACTGCTGATGCTATTGTTTATTTTTTAATATTATTATATAGTTTAAAAAATATCTTATAACAGCTACACTTTGGAGACATATGTGTTTGATCATATACATGGTGTTTTTATACTACTGTTTAAGGAAATATTGTATGACATTGAAGTATATTTTTTCTACAGCTGTGGTTTATTAAAGATCATATATAACATTCTATTTATACTATAACAATATTCTGAATATGTTTCAACATCTACATACTAATAAATTATCTATTTAGAGTATTTAATGCTTGTGCTCAATCGTCCGTGGAGTGTCAACATATCATAAAAATCTATGGATATTTCAGTTCTCTGTGAATGAACTAGAAGGCTCTATAAAAGTCATTGTGGAAGGTGTCAATTACCTTTAATCATTTTTATAGGTTCTTGAATGAAGGACCTAGTAGTGAAAATGAGAAAACACATGGAGAGAGAATTAGTGGAGTTGACTATGGGATCTTTGTGAACATATACACTATACAACTCCGTGTTCTTTTATTAATTTATTTTATAGTTCCAACTAATCTTTAATAGATATGGAAATAATAACTTTAATATCAATAGGGGTGTTTAGTTTCAATGATTTTTAAAAGAAAAAAAACTCAACCCCCTTATTGTGTCTTAACCTTTTCTATTCTAACCTAAAAATTTATATCAAAGGTTATTCTCTATTGTATTATTTATCTTTCTGAAAATCCTTTCTCTTTCATCTTGATAAAAATAACTAGAATCTTAGGAAAATATTTATTGGATATTTCTTAAAATCCTTGAATATTTCACTGATTTAATCAAATACCAACAACTAATATCATAAGTTTTTAATAAAGAGGTTATATTTATTTTGAGTCTAAATAGTTAGAGTTTATGATCTAGATGAATATAATTTTTAATGGTTGATATTTTAGAAGGTATGTCGATGATCTCAAAACCTTATTTTAATTGTGATAACTATGGATTCTATAAAGAAAAATGATTATTTTTTAAAAAAAAATCATGGGTTAAGATTTTTTTTGAATATATTCAAGCCTTATTAAATTCCTGAAGATGATCCAGAAAAATTTAATGATGACCAATAGAAATAATAAGATATTGATTTGAGAGAAATGAATTCTATTTCTTAACGATTAATAAATGATGAATTTAATCAGGTCTCTTATTGTTCTACTACATATGAGATGTGGTAGACTATTTATGTTTCTTATAAAGGAACAAATAATTTCATACAACTAAGTTAAAATACTGAAAAATAGAAATTTTATAGATTTAGGTTGAATGAATATGATATAATCACTTAGATTAATGGAATATTGATAGAATTTTTCAATGATATTACTGCCTTGAGAGAATCAATTAAACAATCAAACCCTGATTGAAAAGTTCTTAGAGGTTTACCCTCTTTGTATAATTGAATATCTGATTCTATTCATTAATCCACACCAATTAATGAATTCAAAATGAAATTACTGATTGGATCTTTGATAATGTATGAATGTGAGATGCAATTCAAAGCTGAAAATTACAATTATATCAAAAAGGAAGATACTACAGATAAAACTAAAATGGATGAATCCTCTGATTCAATTTATCCATATTCAGGAAAATTTATATCAGATATTTCTAAAATATTTTTAAAACTATACGATAATATAATTAAAATGAATAATGAATATAGATTCTATGAATGTTTGTAGAAATGTTATAGAAAGTCTAAATGTACTATGATAAAGAAAAAATAAAATATAATTATAAAATAAAAGTTAAAAATGTTAGTAAGACTAACTGGAGTGAAATTTTTGATTAAAATAATGAATCTACCACAAATTGAAAATGAGGACATGAAAATAAAATGATAATTTTATATCTTAGGGATCATGATGAGAAGGTTCACACTTCAAACTCCCAAAACTATGATTTATAAATTTTTTCTTATTACGAATTTAATAAATGTTGTTTTATACATCAATTTTTTTTGAGTCATTAAAAAAATATTACAAAACATAGAAAATATTATGATACTATTTATAAAATTAAATAATGTTTTAAAAAATATATTTAAGATTTAAAATATAACTTTTCTTGTATTTTTATTGAAAATAAAATTGAGAAACAATTATAAGAATTTAATACTTTAAAACAAACCTCTAAAATGATTTCTGAAGGGGAATATTATTTGAATAAATTTATTGGTGAAAACAAAGCTAATATTAAAGGAAAACATGGGATTAGTAGTAATGTAGATAAAAACAAATTATATAAAATATATTTTATCCCTGGTTCAAAAAGAAAGAGTATATCTATTGTTAAATTTTGTCACTATGGAATAAATAAAAATTCTAAAAATGAATAGTACTTTATAAATCCTCAATTTTTTGGTATAAATAATGTTTATTATTATAATGGGTTATCATAATTTAATTATGTATTGTCTACTCAAATCAAACAGATTCACTACTGGAAACATGATCTTTCCCAACACTTCTATACCAACGGTTTGTAAAAACCGTTGGTATAGCAACTCTTTCCCAACGGTTCATCAAAACCGTTGGGAAAGGGCCTAAAAACACACCCTTTCCCAACGGTTCACCAAAACCGTTGGGAAAGGGGAGGATTTTTACCCTCCTTTTCCCAACGGTTCATCAAAACCGTTGGGAAAGTGTACCCTTTCCCAACGGTTCACCAAAACCATTGGGAAAGGGTGTGTTTTTAGGCCCTTTCCCAACGGTTTTGATGAACCGTTGGGAAAGGTTACTCTTTCCCAACGGTTCTCAAGAACCGTTGGGAAAAAAGAAGGTAAAAAACCAGCATTCACCCTACGAAAAATACACTCACCCAGAACCTATCCCAACGGTTCTGAAAACCGTTGGGATAGGTCTATCCCAACGGTTTTGACAACCGTTGGGATATGTTCATTGATTTTTTTCCAGATCTACTAACGGAGAACATTATATAAATCAAAAATTTAAATAATTATGATAATACATATATATATTTATGAAATTATGTTTACAAAGTGATGTTAGCCTAGTGGTTAAGTCGTTCGATTATAAACGAGGGGTCCTGGGATCAAATCCCAGCGGTGATTTTATTTTTGGAATTTATATACCAACGGTTCCATTACCGTTGGTATAGATTTCATATTACCTAT
Source organism: Viscum album (assembly GCA_963277665.1). Classification (NCBI taxonomy): domain Eukaryota; kingdom Viridiplantae; phylum Streptophyta; class Magnoliopsida; order Santalales; family Viscaceae; genus Viscum; species Viscum album. The sequence continues at coordinate 1,974,329,495 of OY728120.1, read as the reverse complement.
ACCAACAGTTTCCAAAACCGTTGGTATAGGTCTATACCAACGGTTTTCGGAGAACCGTTGGTATAGACCTATCCCAACGGCTTACTTGGCTACGGTTCTCCAAACCGTTGGTATAGGCTATACCAACGGTTTGGAGGCCTATACCAACGGTTCCAAACCATTGGTAAAGGTTAGTTTTCCAGTAGTGATTTTTTTTAGCTAAGTCTTTAGGTGATAACACTACTAGAACTAAAACCATATGGGTACCAAAATATACTTGTATTTGATATATTGTAGGTGTGCACCACATGAATTCATTGGTATATAATTAAGTGGCTATTTGAAAAATTTGTAACTTTATTTTGAATGAAAAATTCATAAATAAGGGAATTTTAATCCAGGAAGTATTTCATTTCCATCTTAATATTTTATTAAAATGCATTAACTGTTTTATAGAGTGGAGAGAAAATTGTTATTTTCTTTACACTGAAACTATTATAACTATTGTCACTCTATTATTTAGTGTGATTAATTTATCCATTATAATTTTTATTAACTCATAAATAACACATAAAGAATATTTAATTTCATATTAAGATATGAAAAAAACTTCTAAAGTAATCTAATTTTTGAAAAAATTTTATTTCAAACAATGGTTTATATATATTTTCAAAAATGTTCTCTGGGAGAGTTATAATTTATGGAGAGTACACATTACTTTCTTATATAAATTTAAAATCATATGATGAAATATATATTTAATTTAATAAAATCAGTGTTCTTAATTTAATTTTTAATACACTTTTTTTAAATATATTTTTCTTATAAATGTTATTCAATTGAATAATATTTTCATTCAAAATAATTTTCTTCTATAAAAGTTTCTTTTCAAAATTAAAATCTGAAATGATTATTCTGTATTTTGGCATAAGAATCTGAAACATCACCAGAAACCAATCAGAATGAAACCTTTATTCTTACACTTTTGAACCATAAAATCGTCTTCTCAAAACATATTAAACCTTTTATCGCCATTCATTGAAATTCCGAAATCAAAGACTTGTGAAGAATCTAGTTTGAGAGGCATGAAGAGACCTAGAACTTCGTGATCATAGAAATGATACGCTCAAAAGAAAAATAAAGGTAATTATATTCCTAATTCTATGAATGATATTTTTGAAGAAAAATCAGTTTCTTTGATAAGGATTCCATAGAAAAATATTTTAGTAAAGATACATAAATCCATGGTTTTGATGAACTCTAAGTTCAATATTCTCAAATAGTCTAATATGGAATTATTTACAAATAGTTTGTTTCTATGTCTAAACTTTTGAATGAATAAATATTGAAGCTACACGAATATAAAAAAGGTATAGAAAATCAAATGAATAACTAGAAAAATATTATGTTTCGAAAACAATTTTTGATACTCTTCAAAGGAAATATCAATATCTAAAATAGAATATGATGTATTTAAATTGGATATGATAATTGAAATGGATAAAATGATAATGGAAGCTACTACTAAGTAGAATTTTAATGAGTTAGAAGTGTTTTTAGTTAAATAGTTATCATTTTATTTGATGGATCAAAGATCTGTAGATGATCAAATGAGAATATAACTATTTTCAAGAGATCTAGATAATATGAGTAAAAGGGTTAAAATTTTGGAGAGTCTAGATTAAATGATCAACCCTACCAAAAATATCAATTCATTTTCACTACCATGGCTTATCTAAAGTGAAAGATAATTTTTTTCTAAAATCTAACAATTTTTCTTGTTTCCCTTTGTATAATTATCACTTATATATATTGTAATATATTCCTATGTAAAAAATTCATTAATGTATTTCTTAATTTCATTTTGATGTTATATAAAGGGGGATAAATTTATAAAGAAATCTATGGAGAAATTTATCAAAACAATTATGGGTAAAGATAAAAAAATAAGAAAATTTTGAGGAATAAATTTGAGAAATGTAAGGAAATACATATTTTAAAAATGTAAAATATATAAGGGAGAAATTTCTTTGTAAAAATATTTCTCTTTATAAGGGAGAAATTTGTTTGAAATTTATTTGTTCTCATATTTTAAAATTTTTCTTAATTTTTTTTAAATAATAATATTTATTTTGTGGGGTTTTTAAAGCTTTAAAAAGGGAGATATTGTTGAGAAAGTGTTGATACAAAAAATTATGTTTAATTTTTTTGGTTTTAATGCTCATAAACACAAAATTTTATTACTAATGAAGTAATTTAAGTTAATTTTTGGATAATAATTAATGGAATAATTACTTTTATTCTAGAATCATATTTAGACTTTAACCCTTTGGAGGTTAATTTATTTCTCAAAGTATATGTATTATAGACATGTTTTATAAGTATTCTGGAATCACTGTTCATACCCTACATTTTAAGCATAACATATGGTTTGTATACCCTATGTTAAGAATAAAATTATGGACCAGGAAACCTACTTTTGGAAGAAACCCTATGTTTGAAGAATAAATATATGGTTTATCACCCATACATTTTCAATTAAATTCACACTATCAATCATACTTTTTATATTTATCGCTTTGTAGAAAATCCATACATTTGACTTGGTCAATTACAATGTTCTGAATTATGGATTATTTTCAAATTTTCTAAAAAGGAATTTCAATAATTAATAATCTCTTTAAATATTCTTAAAAGGTCGATTCAGAGGGTCATGATAAATATATTTAATAATTCATATTTCAAAGGGAAGTTATGACTTTCATTGAACATTTTGAATTCAAATATTCATTATTTATCATGCTATATTTCTAGAGTTTTTTGACCTAAATTAATTATACCATCATGTTAAATAGTGTAATGTTATTATTATGAAGATAGAGATGTGTGCTTGAAAATAAGAACATGAAATTTCCTCTTTCGATACACATTAGAGACATAAATGTTTTGATTCTAATCTAGTTAATTGACTGTAGTGGTTCATGGTTCATTGTAAATATTTTTGTGAAGTTTTAAAAAGTGATTATCAAAAATACACATTTAAGACATACTTGTTTGATCATATACCTATTTTTTTATCTAATTATAGTTAGAGAAAGTGTGTTTGATGTTGAAGTATATTTTTCTTTTATTTTGGTTTATTGAAGATCATATATAAATGACAGTTTATACTAGAACTATGTGTTGAAACTATTTCAACATATACATACTAATCTATTATTTTTTAGAGTTTTGGATTCCCATACTCAGTCATTGGTGAAGTTTCATATTCTCATAATAAGATGTGGATATTTTAGTTTACTATGAAAGAACTATAATCCCCTTAAAAGCCTTGATTTTAAGGTGTCAACTAATTGTAATCAAGTTTTGATGTTCCTAGAAAAATACATATTAGTGAAAATCACCAAGATCATGGAGATATAATTGGTTGAGTGGACTAAGGGATCTATGAGCCCCAAAACACTATACATCACTATGTTCTTTTCTTATTTTATTTTCAACTACTTACTCATATTTAAAAGAGAATGAAATAATCACATTAATTTTAAGAGGGTTGATTAGTTTCTATAATGTTTTTAAGGGAACAAAATTCACCCCCACTTGTGTCTTGTATTTACTAGTCTGACCTAAAAGTAGTTTCACTTAAGGGGTTATGGTTGAAAAGACCCTCAGGATAATACCTTACATCGTTGCATTAGCACCACTCTAGGAACAATACTAGATTCATCATATCACACTACATAACCAATCTATGGATTTAAAAGTATCAGGACTAGTGATATTTTCAACCTTCTCTTTATCTTAAGGAAACAATCTTCACATGAATCCAACCATTGTGATTTTACTCGCTTCTTGTTTAGTGTATTCATTGGTGCTAGAAACTAGGAGATGTCCAGGATGAAGCAACCATAATATCATAATTGGCGTAAAATGCCATGATCCTAATCGCATTCCTATAATGTGGTTGTGACATAACTACCTCCACTTTCTCTTAGTCCATTGATATACCTATCTTAGATACCATATTTCATAGTAAATTCACCTCAATAATCCAAAAGGTGAACTTTGATAGTTTGGCATAAAGACTTTGTTCTTGAAGGGTTATTAGGTCTACCATGTGGCGTCTAACATGCTTTAATGATATCTAAATGTAAATGAGGATATTGTTGACTAACACCATGGTGTAAAAATCTAGATATAGGTGAAAGATATTATTCTGGAGGGCCTTGAACACTAAAAGCACTTTTATTAGCCTGAACGACTTTACTAAGTACTTATACAGACCATACCTTTTCCAAAACACTATTTTTGGAATGTCCACCCCTATAATTCATAGCTGATTATAGCCTGATCAAATATTTATCCTAGAAAACCATTAGGCTCCAAGTAGTTGAAAAAAAATCATCAATATTGGGAAATGGATATCGGTTCTTCACCATCACCTAGTTTCTATTTTGGTAATCAATGCACAGTCGAAGACTACCATATTCCTTCTTAGTGAACAACATAGGTTCACCCGATAATAAAGTACATAGACATATAAATCCATTCCATTACAAGTAATCTTGCTATACCTTGAACTCATTCAGTTTTTTGGCACTATATAATACTAGGGTATTTAAATGGATTGCATAAATGGATTGAGCTCAATACCAATGTCAACTCCTCTATGAGGAGGTATTACTATGAATTTTTATGGGAAGAGAACATGATAGAGATCTATGATTGGAGGAAGAGTCAAAGAGGCTGTAATTGGTCCTGTCAAAAGAGATAGGGCTTCCATCTATGCCATGATCGTCCCGAGCTGACTCATGTTTTGTACAACTATACCTAATCCCATTTCCAAATCTCTAGTTATCATGTATCTACCTTACTTTTTTGAAGTAAAATACACCTATATGATAGTAATCAATATGATTGTGGAAGTTGGTTAGCCAATATATGATGATAATCACGTCACTGGTCAGAATTTCTAAAATCATGAACTCCCATAGATGTTAATTCCCGATGATGGATATAGGGAACTCTAGGTATCGTTGGAGATAGTCCACCATCCTTCCCAATGATGTATCAAGGGAGACTAACTCATAGGACCACATGACTGATACGCCATGTCCAACAACTAATTTATATGATATAAAGGAATGAGAATCACTAGAATCGAACAAGGAAGTAGATAAAGTTGATACCATAATGATCATACATAGAATAGTAGATGGTCCATCTCCACCATCTTATAGTGTCTAATCAACAGTATACATACAGTTTTCTCTTCTATGAGGTCTTATACCAATGGTTTATGATTACTCTGAGTCTATTATTGAGAACCCTGATTGGATATATGGTTCTATTTTCATGTTTACTTCCAACTAATACCTAGATATCTATCAAAACACTAATAAATATGTCATGTCTTACTGTAATACCGAAACTAGATCGAGTGTACTAACAATATATTGTTGTAGAGTCCAAACTTCTCATAGTTGAAGAAATATGAGTCAGGTCTAGAAGGTGCGGATGAAGCCAGATTCTTATCCAATTTCATTCTAATACTATATATCTAATCCTTAGAATTCCACTTCATACCATCAGAATAGGTACAACTGGAGGTAATGGGAGGTCCCCCAATTGATCATTGAAATTTATATGAAGACTAATTACCTGACCCTCCTCTATAAGCTTTGAAATAATTTGAGCCCTTTATGTATGAATCTAGATCGAAACTCTAGACCTGCTATGTAATGTTGGGTCGAAGTACGGTCTTGAAATTTATGGCCTTCTGAGCCTCATTACTAGATAGAAGCAGAAAAAATGCAGAGAAACATAGTAAAACATGTGGATTAGGTAGATACTGATATGGATCTATGATGAAGCTCCATGAAATCCATTTTTTGGAAAATATCTATCATTCCATGGAAAAAATATATGAAAAAATTTCCTTAATGGTATCACATGAGAGTACGTATTATAATATATCAGGATTGATAACTACTTACCAATGTCTGGTGGGTCCCTTCAGCATAAATGTTTCCTGATTCACCTTCAAATTAGTTGTCATATAAAGGATGTAAAATATTCCCTCAGTGATTTCCACCAAATCCTTATAATCCTATAGTTCATAGGTTCCATGAAAGGATGGAGGTTTTTGTATATATAAATTCTAGGCATAGTCTACCATGGATATCTGTGGAAGCTGGAATGGGACCACTACCTATACCACAAGGGTTAGTGTAGGAATGGTCTCAGGAGAACCTTTCTCAATAGGTGGTCCCAAAAAATTTCTATGAGGATGAATCTACTCAAGAAATGAATCAGTAAAAAAATTATGTCCTAATCAGACTATGAGATCACATAAAATAATTTTCTAGGAGTCGACCCTAAACCCATGGTGTAACCCTCTTAGCACAAACTCTTATCTTTGTCCCTGCACTTTAGTCATAGTCATGATATATATACCAACACAACACAATAATCAATTAATATAATTAATTCTAACAATGAGATATCATTCAATAGAGAAAATATCCTGAATAGATAGCATAAATCAAGAAATTTAATTGAAGAACAAATATGTAGCATAAAAAAGTATATATATGGAATGTGAATCAATGTCACTAATCATGAGGCATGAATGGCCCAAAAATATCATAAACCACATTTTAAAATCATTTTCATTTCCCAAGGTGAATTTAATGAATATTAATTTTAAAAAATAACTTCCACACTTTATAGAAACTCTGAGGTCCACTATACAGTGCTGGACAAGCACTGTTATAGTTCCCCTTCCAGATTCCCCACCATCCTATCTCCTATATAACCTTTACCAAATCAAGTTAAATAGAATAATTAGTTGGTGAATACTAGTTCTCTAATACCAATTTTTAATATCCCATCCCAGAACACCAGGTCAGAGCAGGAGTTCCATATGACCTCATGTGTGCCTACCCGTATGCAAGAGGCTGCCGACTTGCAACAAGGGACTAAGTCTGTCAATGGGGAGAGTATAACTACAATATTGTGTGATAAAGTATATAATAATAATTAAAGTGAAAATAATAATAACAACAAAAAACAATAATAATAATAAATAATCCAAGAAACCATACAGAAATCTATAGATAAAATAAATGTCATATAAATAAATGAGCAATCAATGTGGTATGATAATCAAGAGTAATAAGTGTATATAAATAAATAAGAAAAGAGGGGTCCTTTGGAATCCATCCCAATTCGCTAACAAAATCCTGAACCTTCACTTATCCATCCACTACATGTCCCTTTACCTTTATCGTAACTCCAGTCATGAAATTTACAAATCCATAAAAATTCTCAAGTGGGGTGTAAGTACATGAATCAGTAGGACACAAATGAATCCTCAACCAAATATAATCAAGTATAATAAGGGTATTCCCTAATAATAATAATTTTTTAATGAGCATAAATGTGCATTAAAAAAGCAAGAAGTCATGCACTAACCAAGCTACCAAAAACCCCCAATTGTACCTACTTTTGTTAAATAATAGAAGGGTAATGATATATATCTAAAGTAACCAATTTTACGATGAGGAAATTATAAAAATATCTCTGATTCCTCCTGGTGTCATGTGAACATGGTACATGAAATCCTCTTTTCATCAAGTTTGACGTGATACGTAGTGTCTAGTTATTCCACATAATACCTTGATTTCTTGGAACTTGATAATACTTGTATTCCCTGAGTGTATCCACAACATCTTCACTATGGTATCCCATTCGATCTATACTTCTCTCAAGTTCCTTGTCACCAACATCTCGGGTTAAGCAAAATCCCCTTATAAGGAAAAAACATGTCATGATAGCCCACCTATCATGGGAACTAAGAAAAATACCTCCATGAATGGTAATATATATAAAAAAGGTATATTATACCGTAAATCATATCATCATGAGAATAAATAATAAAAATATAAAAACATGTGATCATAATTAAATAAAGAAATAAGATAATCTAGTTTCAATCATGTAATCACACATCACAACGGGTCTCATGAGAAACACACACACCAACATGTGATAAAAATAAACCATGCTCATCATTTATTCCAAAAAAAGTAATTATATAATGGAAAAAATGTGTAAATAAGATCCTAAGAAGGTAAGTAAGTTCTTACCTCATGAGTTTCAACATAAATTCCAAGGATTTTCAGAGACATTGTCACCCGAACAATGTTCATACACATATCAAAACACGGTCACATTCGAAGTACTCCTAGAACCAATCATAAACCAATATTTCATGGTTTCTAGAGTAATTAAAGGAGATATCAATCAATGTTTTATATCCAAACTTACCCAAATATGATAATTGGAAAAATTACATGGTACTAGAAAACTGGTAGGCTTTATAGTGCATGGAATGTGTTGTGGTGTTTCATTGTACTAGAAACAACCTCTACAACATAAGAAAGGTTTATAAAACTAAAGGGAGACCACCACAGTGAAGGAAGAAAGGATAAAACCTTGGAATGAACAACTACAATATAGATTGTAAGACTGTGATGTAGAACTGTGATAATTCGAAAAACAAATATTTCATGGGGAGTGCACTATGTGATAAAACTCTACTGGAAATCAAAATATTACAAAATAGGGAGGGTATTGTGGTGTAAAATATATTATATATTCCATTAGAGCTCTATAACTAGGTTATGTGAAGATAAAGACTAAGGCATTTGGAGGACTCAAACCATATGGAAATCCTTTGTAAAATACCTTTTGAACTCCCTCTTTATTTCTAAAATGAATGCTAAGATTCAATTCCAAAAAAAATTCCGAAATTTAATTTATAATAATAAATTAAATGCTTTAACTTTAGAAGAATGAGAATTGGAATATCTATCTATAAAGGATGTGGAAACAAGCCATATGACGAGGTTTGAGTCACTATGCTACAACAACCAATGAACAACCTTTCCATAGTGCAAGCTATATTGAAACTCCTTCAAGAAACACCATTATGAAATAAATCCTATAATCTAAGGTGTGGCCTCCAATCCATGGTAGGACTATGACTCCATGAAATCCACTATGGCTTAGTTGAATCCTCTACAACACATTAACATTTTCTATGGTGCAACCACCATTGGTTTGGAGAGAAAAGTAAAAAAATCACCTTTAAACCATACATAACCTCCTTAATGCCCCCAAGACTTTACCCAAACATGGAACAAATCACAATAAAGGAGTAAAATAAATGAAAAAAGGTTTTATTTTAAAAATAAAATATATATGGGTTTAAAAAAAATTAATTTATACGTATGAATTAAGAACAGAATACACTAAATATATGAACAATTAAAAAAATACATAATAAAAAAATTATAAAAAATTCATAAATAAATAAAATTATAAACACTTTATATTTTAAAAATTATTTGTGAAAATTCTATAAAATTAATATACATAAAAAAAATGAAAAATATTCTAATATGAAATCTTTCATATTCTTAATTTACATGGAATTTATTGTAAATTCAGTTATATTTAAAATAATATTTTTTTGGTAAAATGTGATCAGGAATACCAGTTAATACATGTCATCTCTATAGGTACAAGATATAAATACCCAATATAAATGGTTGAGAATTTATGGAAAATTAAAAATGTATAGATTTTAAAAAGAGAATATGAAGGATAAATATGAAGAAAACGAATTTAAGATTACCCAAGGACTCAAATTCTAGAGAGTGGGAATCCATTGGAGTGGTTTTCACTTAACTATAACAAAATCACTACAAACTACCTATTTTTAATGATAGTACAATGTGTAACCCCCAAAAAATTCCCAGAAATCGATATATCAAGTTAATCCATAGACCTTATTAACATAAATAGAGATTCCCATAGGATTTCCTACCATCTCCCAATTAAGATAATTTTGTTATCCTCTTTGTGATGTGTGTGGTACCACGCTCCCTAATGGTTAGTGTTCTATTAGGGGTTTAAATCCCAACAGGGGTGGATAAAAATCACCCTAAATATATGTTATCACACTCCTATACTCCCCTTCCTCTTGGTTAAGCATCCCAACCATATATACTTTAGAGATATTCCAATTTTTTTACTTCACTTATACCCCCTTATGTTCATCTACCAAAAATAAGTTTAATGTAATCACTAAATATATTTGTAAGAGTCATAACACTAAAATTAACAATATAAAAGATTATAGAAAACTAATTAAAAAAACAACTCCCTATATAATTATATAAATGTGTGTAACCTGAGAAATATAGTAATAAAATATAAGAAATATAATATATATAACATAATGGATTAGTGTATAAATGATGTATGGCTAGATCTTACGAATCACATGTGAATTCTTACAGATTCATTTTACTCCAGGTTATGTCCTCCCTTAACAATCTATATGACCCTTCGTGTTTTTATCTTTAATAATATAAGGGTTGATCCCCTCCCTCCCTCCCTTCCACCCCTTCTTATACATTTCATTATAATGCCAAAATATTTCATCATTCCATGTGGAAATGTAATCCTGGGCCACTACTACCTGGTATTTCAATTTAATATATTACAAATCCTTTCTTTCAATTCCCGATCCCATGAATTTCAATATTTCCAAGATTCCTATATCATCATATATGTGGTGTTTTTGGATTCTTTACCCAATTTTGTTAGAAAAAAGGCATAAGAGAATATTTGTTCCCCCTTTGGCTAAGAATTTGTAGAATGTGGAGTGGACATGTTTTTAATGGCTCTCTGTTGGTATTATAGGACATTACTCTATCTGTCATGGATATAATTATGATTTTGGATGGAAATATGCATAATTGGTTCTTGAGGTGTTTAAGTATTTAACTGATCAAAATAAGACACAATTTTGGGAAATTTAATCTCATGTTTGGAAATGAGAATAAGTCAAGGAACTAGGAAAATTTGAGATTTTTTCATTGCATATCATTAGATTGAGTATGCAAATTTTGTTGAGGAATGAGGCTTCATTGGTGAAATATATAATTTTATACATGTACATGAGGCTATATTGATTGTCTTTTATAATATGTTACCATATAATTCTGTGTTCCAAAAAATAGAATAACACAATGTAGCATATGTTTCAATAAGAATGAAAGATGAGTTGGATCTCCACATTACATTTCCTATGAAATCTACTCTTGATCACATTAATGGTGTGATGTTGGCAGTTCAAATCCATGTTATGAAGGTCCATAAGGTAGTGTTGGAATGAAAAAAATTCTCATGTTCCTTCACTATGATATTTTGGTGAGATATTGTTTCCTTTGGGGATCACATAGCTATTGTTGGTTCTTCAACATCATGTGAAGATAAAACCTTGACACTATCTTGTGTAAGTGGCATAGTACAAGTATCTATTTCTATAATACATTGTTCACCTAATACAACATTTAGTGAAAACATTGAAATTGTAGAAACCTTTAATTTTTTTGATTCTATCATCCACAACTATATCCCCTAGAAAAAATAAAACAAAAACTGAGTAAAATTAACTTTTATAAATATAAATTTAAATAATTCTATATTTTCAAAAAAAATTAACACTTTCATTCAAGATAGAATATTAATATGAATACTTCCTAAAAAATTCTAACTACAAACAAAATAGAAAAATCTCCAAAAAATAAAAAAATACTACTAGGTTTTTTCAAAATACTACACCAACAATTGTTTTTTTACATTATATTCATATAAGTAGGGAATTGTAGTGAATGTTCTACAATGAAATTAATAATCAAATAAATAGAATAAGAGAATAATATCCTCCCATGGTTCTATTTCCATTCCATGAATTTTCTATATTATTTAAACTTGTTTCCCTCATTCTTTTTATATCCTATAAATATCCAAAAAATATTTAGTGTGGTGAAACATGACCTATTTAATATAAATGAAATATAAACTAAAAATTTATAACTCAATAATTTTTATTTCATAGACTCCCAAATAGTGATTGGGTTTGGATCTCCTTAGATAGAAACTTTGTGAAAAACTATCCTCCTTAATTTGGTGGATGTGGATTCATTAGTAGGAACAACCAACATTGGGTTGCTGCTCGATTCCTTGGTATAAAAATGAATGAATTAATCTCCAAAAGAACTTTTGTAAAAAACTTCTCTTCATAAGATGAAACTATCCTTAGTAGTTCCCTTCTTCTAGTGAAATGTAACAAAGTTACCAACTCCATACTTGTCAAAATAGATTTCACCCTCTATTGCGACTTCCCTCTTCTCTTATTAAACACCTTAGAAAAAAATCTTCATTCTAGGCCTTGGGTTTGATCCATAATATTCTTTAAATGGATTCACATGGTAGAAACGTATGTTGTATATGCTACCATATAGATCCTTAATCCCTAGAATTTCCATTCTCTACAAATTACAATATAGAAATGATCCTCAAAATAGAAAAAATCTCAATAAATTAATATGAACAAATATATATATCCATAAGATATTATAAATAAAATCTACTAATGTGAATATAACATTAAATGATATTATGATATTTTTGAGAGGTTTGAATTTTGAAATATTTTTAGTTCTATGTTTTTTAGTTTTTTTATTTTTCTCAAAAAACAAAAGAAATTGAACCCCTGTCCCTAGAATCAGGGATAATTTATGATTGTTTACAATTTTATCACAAATACTGATTAAAATTATATTATATATGTGGGAAAAAGGGAAATCCCATGTGTAAATAGTTAACTGTCTAAGGAATGTAATGAATAAATGGATGTGAAAACGTGAATGTGAAATATATATAAGAAGGTTCCCTTGGAATAAGATAAAAGTGGGTTTCAATACACTATAAAGGGTTTCACTTTTAGTGGATATGAATAAAAATAATTCAATGGAATCAACCTAAATTACTGAAATTACTATGGGTAACCATTACAAAATTCATATAAATATATATCTAAATTAACCCTTGGTCATTCTAATTCACATGTAGGTTTCTATGGGATTGAATTCAAACTAAAAATTAGGATAATTTATTTATATTTTTGGAAGTGTATGTTCTACCACCATCCCTCAAGGTTTTTGTTCTATTAGCATTGTCAATCCCAACTGGGGTGATTTTCAATCAACATGAGTATAGGTTATTACTCTTCTACAGTCCCCTTACACATAGGTAAGAATCCCAACCTTAGATCCATGGGTGATACTACACTATCGTTAGCACACTCATACCACCAATGTTTTTATACACACTATGAGTGTGGTAGAAGTATTAAATGTAATGGTATGACTTATAAAAATAAAATTTCAAGAAGATAATAATAATGTAAATAATTTAATGAAAACCCTCTTTGTTTATATAAAATTTAATAACACGAGTTACATAATAATAAAATATAATAAGTATAATAGAAATAATAGAATGACATATTGAATAGATGAAATTTGGCTATATCCTCTAGATTTCATGTCTACTTACCTAGCGTTAGCTTGATCCAAGATATATCCCCCTAGGTAATTTCGGAAACCCTCCCTCTAGTATGATCTTTGATAATATATGGGTGAATATAGAACCTCTTTCCTCATCTTCTTATACATTTTATTATTATTCTAACATGTTTAATCATTCTATGTGGAAATGGAAACTTTTATCACTTCCATGTTTAAATATCATTTACTTAATTTAATATATTAGATTTCATTGCATAATCACACGATATTCAATATTTATAATCACTCCTAGATATTCCTCAACATGGAATTATTTTTTATTAATTAACTAATTTTACTAGGAAAAAGGTAAAATGGAATTTTTATGTCCCCCTCAGGATATAGATGTGTTCCACATGGGGTTTTGATGATCTAAATGGATCTCCTTTAAAATTATTAACCCTTATCCAATCTCCCATGAATGTGATAATGATTTTTGGTTGAAATTTGAATCAAGGAAACATGAAGTGTTGATGTTCGTAAATGATAAATACATGATACAATAATTAGAAGAATATTTTCAAAATTTTAGGTGAGATGGTGTTGAGGTGTTGAAGGCATGTGGGGTTTCAGTTGATACAGATTTGTTCTAGGAACAAAATCCATGATGTGGCTCTAAGACCCATTTGTAGTTGAATTAATTTGAGGCATGGATAAACGGATATGTTAAGTCTCCCTAAAAATATGTGATGAGGAAATATATGTTCCAAAAAACAGAGAATCGCCACATTTCAAACATTCCAATCAGAATGTATAATATGTTGGGATCCCACATTACATTGGGCCCATGATTTAATCTCAATATCCTTTGTAGAGCTACATCAGTAGCTCAACACTATGTTAGAAATATACATAGGGAATCATTAGTGAAAAATCTTCTCAAGGACATATGCTAGGATATGTTGGTGAGATGATGTATCCTTATGTGTTGGTGAAACTTTTGTTGGATCTTAAACACCATGTGATTATGTATCCTTGAAATTATATTGGGGTAGTGACATATTATTATCCTCTAATTATAGAATATATTTGACTCCAACCATATTTCTAATGGGAACTTTTAAATTATACCAACCCTTGATTTCTATGATTTAGTCTTTCTTAGCTAGATCCCCTAGATCAATTCAAACCAAACTAAATAAAATTCATGTCCCTTAATATTAAATCAAATACTATTATATGATCATTGAAAATCAACCTTTTTTTGTAATTTGGATGATTAAGACATAAATTTCTTTAATATAAGAAAAACTAGTACTCCACCAGTGCGATGCACGACATTGTAAAATAATTCTTATTATTAAAAATAGATTATTATTAATAAAACATTATTGTTTATATCAATATTGAATATATTTGAAAAGAAAATGACATACATATGAGGAATAAAATTTATAGAAATTTAGGAACAAAATTTAGATACTGAGCAGACTTCTGTTAAAAAATAACAACGAAGGAACCAAAGATACAGAAAGACTTAAATGCCTATAAATAGGAATTACAGAAACTGAGGAATAAACAATACTATCTAGAGAGAGAATAACATTTGAATTCTCAAGTAGACGAGCTTCTGAATCCTCCTCGGCGTACAAGGATGTCATAGCTTGGCATAGAAGGTAGGCCACTGGGCATTGACATTCAGATTTCTCCATGGCAGGGTGCTGGAAGGAATGAATTTCTAACCTTCTCTTCACACATATCATTTTATTTTATTATTGAATTGTCTCTTTCTCATATCTTCAATAAATTTTTAAAAATAATTTCTCCTGAAAGTGAAGAACATTAGTATTGTTTTATATGGGAAACACTTAAACAAATAATATACCCCTGCTCCTAAATATGCTATATCTGCTCCAACTTCTTCAAATTTGAATCCTTAAGTCCCTTAAATAGATCTAGTGATTAATTTGTTTACATGTGATATGAGAGTAAATCCCCCCTAAAAATCTCAAATAAATCATTGAAACTCAATAGGTTTTCTCTTTTTTAGCTGTATGACATATTAGTGCATGATTAATGACCATATAAATATTATAAAATGTATGATATTAGATATATGAATATAAATTTGAGAAAAATTTAAATCCAAACTACAAGCCCATAATTCATGGTAAAAGAGTTCCAAATATTATCAGTTTAGAAATGAATTATACAATCGATGCAGGGTTATACACACTTAACAACAGACATCAATAAAATAAAAATAGAATCTGATATGCAAAACATATATAATATATTAATGAACGCATAAAAATAGAATAATATCTGTAATATATTGCATGATACTAATCGAAAAAGTAGGGAAAACAAGCTTATGAAAATTTTATGATGTACAAACTTTGTCTCATGGAAAGGTAACTTATAATGGTTAGTAAATAAAACTGTTCAAATAAAACATTAAACTGGATATTGAAAAATCACATACAAATGAATGAAGTATGAAAGATTTTTTGATATTTAACTTCAATACAATTTAACTCAAAAAATTATAATATGCAAGATATGTACTATTCTAATCATTTTATTAATACTTTATAAATTCCTAATGAGACTATACAAAAAATATATTAAAAAATGTATGAATCATTAAATGTAAACATAAATCTATTTGTAAGAAAAACATAATTATTGTCAAGTAGAATTCAAGAAGCAGAAGATTAATACTAGATCACCAACCCTTTGAGTTCTACTCAATATTATACTATTGAGTCCTTAACCATAAATCTAATCTAGATGAAGAATTAGCTGTTAAAAAACACCATGATCAAACCATCATGAGCCATTAATGATATGTGTCTGTTATGTTTGTTCTTCACAATGGAAGGATATGAAAAATGGAAGTATTTCCAGAATATCTTAAGACATTTCCCACTGAATCACAATTATAATAATATAAAAATACCACCTAGTCAAGGTTTGGAAATTGTTGTTCTAAAGATAGTTGTCAGTAAAATTAAAAACCATAAAGAAAAATAACATTAAAGTCACTTTTACAAAGATTCAGTTATTTTTACAGTGCCAGTCGTATGATGGAATGAAAGTTGAAAACGTTTGCAGATGATTGTTATAGACCATTGGAGTCTGGGATTCATACAAAAAAATCTAGGTGATGTGGTAATTTCTAAAAAAATGTAACAGAAACTACTGGAATATTGTTTAATCAAACACATTCATAATTACTCTTTATCTATTCACATGAAATTAGAAAACAAATAGGAAAGATATACCAACTACATGTTTCAATGTAATGTCAGTATTATAATCCATTGATCGCATCTTCAACTGTAGGATAAAACATCAAATCATTTAATTAGACATCCATAAAAATAGATTTATTTAACAAAAACAACACATAAAACATTTAATTAATTCATCTACAAAACAAGAAAAAAATTCAATAAGAATGATGAAAAGTAATAGTGAATAAAATCAATAAAACATATCATATGAAATAAATCCATATAGAAAATGAATCATAACATATAAAATAAAATAAAAGATTAATTCATATTTGACAACCTGTTTGTAGTTGTTGCCTTAGTAATCTCGACAACAGTTCCTATCAAATATTGGTGACATTTTCATCAAAAAAATTCCCGAATAATCAAAAAGAAGTCAATAATATGAAAGTGAAATGTTTTATATAGAAATTAGTGACATGTACGTTAGGGAATAACATTACAATGAAATTAAAAAGTTACAAAAAGAAGTACATTTTAAAATTGTAGTTGTATAATGAAATGTAAGTTTAAATGGTTTATAGACGACTACCAAAGAACTCGATGACTGCAAAATAACATTGGTGACTGGGAATCAATCAAAAAAATTAGATGAAGTGCTTGTTCATAACTATCTATAATGGAATATATTAGAATTTTGGTAATCAAACACATTTCCAGTTTATGTTTATGTTTTCACATTCACACTGAGGAAACAATTAGAAAATAGTCATATAAAACTAGTTATTATTTAATAATGAATATAAGTCAAAAAAAATTCATGAAATGAGGATATAACACCTTTTTTTAGATCTTTATCTTTTTAGGTTGAAACTAAGGCATTAAAATTGATATTTTTTTGATGATCAGAACATATTCATAGGCCTGGATGAAATGTTTTTGTAGTCAAGGATGAAAGCATTATAAGCATATGTTTCATATGTTTTTAGTGTATAAGAACCAATATATAGTGGATTCAATAGTGAAAAAAATTTACCTACATTCATATATTGGACTGTAGGGAGGTTAACTCCACGATTTTAGGAAAAATTATCTGCATTCATTTCCAACTCTTGTTTCTGTGTTCACATGCATTGCTGAGAAAACAATTAGAAAACAGATCAATAAAACTGCTTATATTTATTCTTGAATATAAGGAAATTATTTTTAAATAAATTAGGATAGAACACCTTTTTCAAATATTATATTTCTGTTGATTGAAACTAAGGCATTGACATTGATATGTGTTTTGAAGTTCCGAACATATTCAACGACCTGGATGAAATGTTTTGATAGTCAAGAATGAAAGCATTATAATAATATGTTTCATATTTTTGTAGTGCATAAAAAAATACACAATGGAGTCAATAGTGAATAAAAATTACCTGTATTCATATATAGGATGAAAGAGTGGTTAACTCCATGATTTTCAGACAAATTAACTACATTCATATAGTGTGTAAATGCAAATAAAAAATTATAGACGAAAGGGAGGTTAAATCCACAATTTTAGGTAAAAACACCTGTTGTAGAGATATGGACATGTAGGCTTTCTAAAGAATGTTTTTAGTGCATAAAAAACAATATATAGTGGACGTACTGAATTTTTCCTCATATAGAGAAGAAAAATATATTGCAGGATATGAATGGATAATAAATGTATAGAATTTACCAAGACTAACTTGCACAAGTCCATTGACAGCCCAGGATGCGCGTATATGGGGAATTTGAGTCATGAATGTATATGATTGAAAAATACTTCATTTGAAACATTGAAAAACTGTTCATGCACATAGAAGTGGTAAAGAGATAGGTAACAGTTGATACAAGGAAACGGTGTCACAAGAAAGATATAATTTTCATTGAAATGTATATAAAAAAATGTAATCGATCAAAACAAAAGGTAACCTTCAAAACTGGGACCTTAGATATTCATTTATCTTCCTCTTAATCATCTTAATCACTATCATATATTCTTACAAAGTGATATTTGAATCATATTTCCACTGAATCGATGAAAAGACAGTAATATAGAACAAAAACATAGGATTCATGAATGTATATGAATGAAAAATCATTCATGTAAAACCATGAATTTTTTTTCAGGCGCACAATAATGGTGAAGAGATAGATAATAGTTGACACATGGAAATCATGCTACAAGATAGATATAACTTGGATTGAAATATATATAAAAAAATTGTGAATCGATCAAAATAAAAGGTAACCAGCACAACTGGGGTTTGAGATCCGCACTGCTCTCTCGCTACGTCATCATCATCACTATCATAGAGTTATCCAAAGTGATATTTGAATCATATTTCCATTTAATCAAAGAAAATACAACTATATAGAACAAAACATGCAATATTGTGTAAATCTTGGTTGACAAATCTCTTAATGGAAAACAACATCCATGAAAGCATTTTCAACGTTATACCAGTTTACAAATTTACACGTATTAAAATCAAAAAATTTAAATATCTTATGAAATTTCTCATGTTAAAAAATTTGGATTTTTTACAACTAATATCCTAATGCATAGTTGGATGCTCTTGTCACAAATGTGAAAGAAACCTGGTATGTTTGAGAAGATATATTGGTTATCCTACCGTTCACAGATATACTAATATACCAATCCTTAAAATATAAATAAATTTTACCAGTTGCCTATCCCTAAAATGATAAGAAACATCAGCACATCTGTTTTTATATTTATTTAGAGATATCTATTGAAGTAGGGTGCAATGAAATTCGACTGCATTTTGCTAATTAATAATGCCATTGAAAATTTATATTTGTGTTATTGAAATGAATATGAAAACATAAAAGTATCGTATACTTGAATAGATAGATCCTCATAAAGTAAATGTTCTATGGGTCAGTAAACCTAATAAAAATTTATTTATTTTCATTTTCTTGATTTTTCCATTTTGGATAATCTATAAAATACACAGAAAAGAAGTTGCAGGATATGAAAGGTTGTTCAATGTATAGAATTTACCAAGACTAACCTACACATTTCCATTGTCAGCCTATGATGTGAATATATGGGGACTTTGATTCATGAACATATATGATGGACCTATCCTTCATGTCAAACCTTGAGAAAATTTCCATGCACATTGAACCAGTAATGAAATAGATTATAGTTTATAGAAGGCAACATTGACACAAGAAAGATATTATTTTGATTGAAATGTAAATAAAAAAATTGTGAATCAATCAAAACAAAAGTCAACCTACAATACCAGGGTCTGAGATCTTCCATGATCCTCTTCATCATCTTCATCACTTCCATAGTTACCTGCATTCATATGTTGGACTGTAGGGAGATTAACTCCATGATTTTAAGAAAAATTACCTGTGTTCATTTCCAACTCTTGTTTCTGTGTTCACATGCACTACTGAGAAAACAATTAGAAAACATATCAATAAAACTTCTTATATTTATTCATGAATATAAGGAAATTGTTTTTCAATAAATGAGGATAGAACGCCTTTCTCACATATTAGATTTCTATTGGTTGAAACTAAGGCATTAACATTGATATGTGTTTTGAAGTTCCGAACATATTCAAAGGCCTGGATAAAATGTTTTGGTATTCAATAATGAAAGCATTATAATAATCTGTTTCATATGTTTTTAGTTCATAAAAAACAATACACAATGGAGTCAATTGTGACTACAAATTACATACATTCATATGTAGGATGAATGGGTGGTTAAATCCATGATTTTTAGATAAATTAACTACATTCATATAGTGTGTAAATGAAAATAAAAAATTACAGACGAAAGGGAGGTTAAATCCAAAATTTTAGGAAAACACACCTGTTGTAGAGATCTGGACATGTGGGCTATCTAAAGTATCATATACCTAAATAGATAGTTCCTCATAAAATAAATGTTATGCGGGTCAGTAAACCTAATAAAAATATATTTATTTTCATTTTCTTGATTTTTCCATTTGGGATAATCTATAACATAGACAGAAAAGAAGTTGAAGGATATGAAAGGATGTTTAATGTAAAGAATTTACCAAGACTAAACTACACATTTCCATTTTCAGCCTATGATGCGCACATATGGGGGCTTTGAGTCATGAATGTATATGATTGAAAAATCCTTAATGTGAAACCTTGAGAAAATGGCCATGCACATAGAAGTTGTAAAGAAATAGATTATAGTTTATAGAAGGTAGCATTGAAACAAGAAAGATATTGTTTTGATTGAAAAGTAAATAAAAAATTGTGAATCCATCAAAACAAAAGTCAACCTGCAATACTAGGGTCTGAGATATTCCATGCTTCTCTTCGTCATCTGCATCACTTCTATAGTTACCAATTTTAGAGCCATTGGAAGTTGATTTATTTTTCACAACTTCACACCTATTCCCTTAAATGTTGGATAGTGTAAATAGCCCAACTAAGATCAATGAGGCTCTTTATTCCTATCAAATGGTGATTGTAATGATATGGATGAAAAAAATTTCATTCACCATGTTTGCAAATAGATTTAGAATTGAGAAACACATACAGTAAAACATGGGAATCTGATAATGGAAATCAGAGCATGGAAATCAGAAAAATAATACCCTAGAAAACTGATATCTTAGGGAGACCGAGCTAGAATAGGTGGAGGGGGTTAGGGAGCGGAGCATACTGAGGGATATCGATGAAGAGCATGAAGATTCAATAAAACATGATTCGGAGTAAGCGTAGGTGAAGGAGATGAAGTCAGAGCAGCTTGAGAAAAAGGATCCATAGGTGGAGCGCTGATGGTGGAGGATCCAGAGGCTGAGTAGTTGGAGACACATCAACCGGAGGCAGAGGAGCTTGATATAGAGGAGATGAAGGCGGAGGAGATGGTCGCTGAGCATACAGAGGAGGAGAAGGTGGAGACGGAGAAGACAGAGGAGAGGGTAGTGGATGAGGGACCAAAAGAGGAAACCCTAAGAGGAATCCAGTGGTGATCTGTGAGTAGCCTTAGAGGAATGGAGGGAAACCAGGACAGGTATGATGCATGTGGTGGTCTGTGGAAAACCTAGATTTTTGTTGTGTTGGGGGTTATGCATATATGGGAGACAAAAAGGGAGCGATAATGCGCGAGTGAGAGCAGATTGTGGTGGAGGGGTTAAGGGTAATTGAACACATGATTTTGGTAACGTGGTTTATTGTGGAGATGACACATTAGCTGGGACACACCTAGGTTTAGTATATATAGTAGATAACAATAAAACAATGAAATTACCCTAAAATAAAGAAAATACTAGTAAATAACTACCAAAATGTGATTATTTTTTATGAACAAAGTTATTTCATGGAAAATTTTATAAGAATATAAAAATTTAATTTACTATATATAAATTTTACATAACAAAAATATCTCATATATTATTTTATTTAAATTATTATTAAAATAACCCAAAACATAATTTTTAATGGTATAAATAATTTTCCAAAATAATATCATACAATATAAATATTTCACATTCTCATTTATAAAAATTTTATAAAAAAATATTAATAATTTTATATTTTACCTTATTTTATAATTTTTAAAACATTTATAAATTATTTACCATGAGAATGAACATTAATCCTAAATCAATTAATATAATACATTTTAGAATGTTTTCATGGGAAATTAAATAAAAAATTAATTTTCCTTAAAATTACAATGAACATGGATTTTTATGATTTTCACCACGCCGTTGTCTTCCCTAGGGTAAAAAATATTTCCATGAAAAGACCAAGAATATTTCTCATGAATTGAGTTTATTTTGGGTAGAATATGTTTTAGTTTAACCATTTCTTGGGAAGAATATGGTGTGGTGGACATGGATACAACATGGTGGTTTTATGAAATTATATTTTATGCTAAAAATATCATTCAGATAGGTCCAATCTATTTTAAGGAACATGTTTTTCTCAATGGTAACACCATTAACAATGACCATTTAGACAAAATTAAAGCTATTTCGGTTCTCAGGTAATACTTTAAACTATGTATTTTCATTATCCACCATGACATGGTCTATCATGATGGTGAATATCACCACAATGTAGTGATCTATTTATCATGACATAGTGATATTGAAAAAATTATTTATTTTTCATAACTCTTTTTATGACTATTTTCCACAAACCACAACATGGTATTATATCTTTTATAAGATTATGATAATTGTTTAAAATTTATGATGTGGTTATAAAAAAATTTACATTCCCAATTTTATCATGGGTATTCCATGATTATAGAAATATATATATTTGTTAGTTTCTTTATTTAATAAAATAATTAATCCAAACAAGATAGAATAATCTATGATACCATAGATGGATTTTAAAAGGGATAAAACTTATACAAAAAAAGTAGAAAACATAAAGAAAAATAGAAAAATATGTGATATATTTATTAATTTGTATTGAAATAAATAAAATTAATAATGATTTATATAAATCTATAATGTTGTGAATATTTACATGCACTTCATAGTGAACTTGATATTGATCATTGAGAAGAAACTGATGTAATTATTTATCTAAAATATTCCTTGGCTGGGCTTAATCTTCTAATTCATGGAAAGGATTCCCTATTACTCATAATTTTTTAGAACCACCAAATTTAAAGAGAATGTTTGAGAGAGTTATCAAGAGATATTCGAATAAGAAAAGTTTCACAACATCTATATTCACACACTGTAAAAACTAAGGGCCAACTTATATAGACATCAAACCAGCACCCTTTGGATTCCAAATGTTTATCAATATTAAATGAAATGTTTCATAAATGTTTTATTATTAACAATATTTTTAACACATGAATTTCCTTTGTGATTTTTTTAACTTTTATGAAAATAATTTAGATGTTTAAACACCTAAAATATTCATCACATGATAATCAAACTGATCATAATAACATGATGTGGGAGAATATTGACGAATTTTAAAGGATCATATAATTTATATAATTCCATGTATGATACCATGATATAGTTTCCCTTAATCTGTAATGGTTTACAGTAGTATATACCATGACCTGGTTTAAACAACCACACTGTAGTGGTTCCCATAGTTCACATTTCCAATAGTATGGAACTTAGGAAATCCAATATCAGTGTTACACACATTAGATCCCCAAAATGTGGTAATGTTTTCCATCCTATATTATTGAGTATTTTTATTATTATCTCATGATATACAATCATGATAATGATCAAAATATCAGTATATCAGGGTTGTCCAAGCATCCACATCTTCATCTCATAATAGTGCTATTTCCAGTGTTCGTGAATCATCTCCTGGTGATAGTTATATTAGGTTTTCTTCACATTATTTATAACCATATAATAACATAAAAATTAAATAAATATAAATTTATAAATAAATAAATAAAATATGAAATTAAATTTAATGATAAAATAAAATAAAAAAAGAACGAAAGGGGGAAAAAAAAATGGAAATAAAGAATATAATTAGGGAAAAAAATAAAATAAAATATGTAAAAAACTAAACTAACCTGAAGTAAAGTCTACAAAAATTAATTTCCACCAAAGTGTAAGAAATAGACAAAAAATTGACAATGAATGGGGAAGGAAAGTGAAATAGTAGCAGTGTCGTGTGGGAAAATGAGGGATGAATCTTCTTTTAAAAGCCAAGAGTTGGAATAACACCATGAAAATTTGGCATGGTACTATTCTAAATTATAACAAAGATTTCCATTTTGAGTCTCAAGGGTATTATTTTAATCAAAAAATCCTTATATAATCAACATTCCACTGTGAATAAAATAACTCAATCCCATGTGTGTTTCTAAATTTTTATAAGAAATGGAACATTATCTGTCCTTATACATGGGTGTCATGCACCTTACTAGTTATGTTGGACATAGTTTAATGATTTTTGGGTTATATTTACCCTATAGTTTCACAAAATCCTACTAATTTATAATAGAACCTGTGAAATTTTATTATGAAACCACGTCTTTTTTATTTTCCATGACTAAAAAGTAATAAAATATACTTTTCACACAAGTATTAATCATAAGAAGCTCTTCTTTAGAGTCATTATCTAAAAATTTCCACTTGGTTTTACCCATAATATAATAATGCCTCTAGTGAATCCTCTATATACCAATTCTATTTAACCATCACCCATGAATTATTCTTCTTCTTCATTTTTACTTTCTTTAGATTAAGTGAACGCCCCACTTCAACAACATTATTCTAATCATGATATTTTTTAATGAGAAAACTATATCAAAAAATATTGAAAACTAAAGAATCTCATCTTTTTCTTCATTTTCATCCTTCAACTCTAGTTCATAATTTTTTTCAAGTACCATCTCCACTATGGTGATATTTAAACATTCTCTATCATCAAACTATAAGTTTATTTATTTATCTAAGAAGTTTTTATCCATTTATGCCTCAAACTTTTCAATTTTTACTATAGTATGGAATTATACAACCATTTTATAGATTTATTCACCCAAATAACTTTTCAATTTTTCATTTTATTGCTTCTATTTTTCTGTCACACTAATGAAATTTGAATTTTCCAAATTTTCTACTGTTGGGAAAAAATATCTCAAGGTAACATTGATTAATTTTTGGGTTGATTGTGTTTGTTGACAAAGAGAGTTTCTATGGTATGTTATGGAGTTCCAAATATATTGATGACAATATATGTAAAAAAATATCCATGATAAAGGAATGGATAATCTGGAGGTAGCACAAAAAGAACAGATACAAGGTGGCACTGTTTTCAAGTGTTCGCCAAATTTTTGGGCCTCAAAATCAAGAAAATGGAGAGAGGTGTTTTTGGAAAAGGAATTTGTGTTAAATATTGAAATTGGTTAGGAAACTTGTGTGCAAGACATGCTTTAGGGTTAGAATGTCAAAAAATTTAAAATTCATGAAGTGCATGAAATAATTGGAAATGTTCGTGAAATACGAGTTTGTGGAAAGAGTATTATGCACCAAATGAAACATCAAATGTTTTTTTTGTGTGCTCATAGAGGGTTTTTTTGTGACGCATTAAGGTTTTTCATGTAGGGGTTGGTGATGACTATAAATAATAGGTGACCCCCCTCATTCTAAGTAGCTAAACACATAGAGATAATTCGAGCCCTGAATCGTGTAGGAATTGCATGCAAAGGGTGTTACATGTAGTATTGGTAGTTTCCTACAATCTAAGGAAGTTTCACATAAGATTGGAGTTTCATGCAGGATACGATAGTTTCATTTAATATTAGTGTTTCACTTAAGGAGGAAGTTTCACATAAGAGGAGGTTTTTTACGCAATGCATAAAACTTGCATGCAATGCACAATAAGGGTTGTGTGAAATATTTGAGGTTTCTCATTAATAATATGGTAAAGGGGTATTCATCTATGGATGAAAGTGGAACCTCAATAGATAATCTATCTGGATTTGAAGATGTGGAATTCATTAGAGATAATTAAGGGACCTACTAGTCCATAAATTGTGATTAGATCCCTTCCAAGAGCAATGAGAAAAGGAAGAGGTAGATGGAGATCCTTTCCACAGATAGTGATACAGAGAAATAGACACATGGAGTGACCCTTGAGAATTATGTGAGAAGAACCTAAACCAAGTAAAGGAAGTGATACATAGCATAGAAGATCTATCTTATACATCATTATTGGAAGTGTGCGTTATTTAATTTTTTACAATTGGCACATCTTCGTTCTATGCTTCATGGATGTAACCCAGTGAGGGAGAACCAATTAAAAATCATTGAGTACTTATGCTTAATTTCCTTTATTACATTCAAAGAATCATCATAAGATAAATAAGGAAAGAATAATATCATCATTAAAACTTAACTGATTAAAAATTGACCCATATAATAAAGAGGTCATGATCTATTACGGAAGGTAAAATTTAGTAACAAATAACTATACCCGAATTCACCCCCTCTCAGTGTATCTTTACCCTCTTTTGGACAAAACAATTGGTATAAAAGGGTAGGTTTATTTTATAATTTTTTTCTCTAACATGGTTCAGTCTATTTTTGAGGATAAATGTTCATTCTACTCTTATCAGTGTGTTCCATGTAAAAGGGAAGAACTTTAAGGAAGAATCAGAAGTCAGGTGGTATTCCATAGGGTTGAAGTGTTTACTGAAAAAGTATGATTAAATTTAAGGAATCCATCATTTTAATAAAGAAGGGTTTGGATGAATCTGACATGGAAAATATATACTCACTCAATGATGTTGTAGGAATGAGTGAAAAACATATCATTCAATGTGATGTTGAGACAACTGATGGTGAAGAAAATCCCAGAATGCTAAATGAAAATTCTTTGCATGAAACAAATGAATTGGATCAGAAATTGGATGAAGATGTTAAATCGAAATATATATGGATCCAAGAATTAGAAATTAAGGTCAATAAGATAATAGATTTAAATCAAAGTCTTGATTATGTGGCTACTGATATGAGGGAGAAGAATGATTCTCAATCTGAAGACCTGTAAAAGATGTCTGCAAAGATAGAAAAAATAAAATTTGATGAAAAGGGAATGCAAATTAACTTAGATGAAATTAAGGATTTAAATTCCAGAAATGATGATCTTCCTACATTGATGTCTAATCTAGTTGAGAAGAACCAAATGCTACAAAAAGAGAATGAATTCTGTTTTGATTCTATTGCTTAAAAAAATTTAAAATAAAGGAGAAAAGTGACATTATGGAGAATATCACATGGGAATATAAAGATTAGATCAGTAGAGGGAATATTATAAAGAGAGAATTTAATTCTCAACATGATTAAAGGGATATGAATATTCAATAATTGAGAGAAGAGCTTGAATAAGTGAATAAAGAAGTGGAGAAATCAAATTCCAAAGGCAAGACCAAGTTGAAGGATTCTCTACACTTACTATTTGATTATCTTACGAGAGGTGATGATGAAATGAAAACAAAATATTCTACATTATAGGATAATCATGAAAGGATTGTACCATCCCAAAGGCCATCTAGTTTGGGAAGAACTAGTATTGGATATGATGAACCATCCCCCATGCGTGGGAGTAAAAGACCCATGAACAGTTCAAGAAACCGAAAAATTCCAATAGGTGTTAGAGATAGACCTAACAAGGATTTTACTGGATGTAAGGATATCATGTGCTATTTATGTGGGATTTATGGTCATGGTTCATGTTTTTTTATGATGAAATGGACTGTATTTCAAATTGTGAAGGTAGAAATATTCCAAAATCTGAGAATAAGAACACGATCCTTGATAAATTTGAAAGAACATTATTCAGAAGAAAGTATTCCTTAAATTATACTACTGTGAAAGATTGGGATACACCATGAATATGTGTCAATAATCCCAGTAGATCAATGTCAGAAGAATAACTCTAGTTATATCATCATCTCTACCATGAAGGGATTACATGAAGTATTTTTTTAATGGAAATGTTTTATATGCTCTAATCATGAGAATTTGGCAAGACATTTTAGTAGGAAGAATGTAGGAAAGGAAAAAAAAAACTCAAAATAATATCCCCAACTTTGGAAGTGTGTAACAAAATGGACTATATTAGAAGAAAAAATGATTAGTTGAAAAATAGGTCTATAACCTCAATGGAATCACAAGGATCCCAATGAAAGGTGTATCAATCACCTCCTCTGCTACACACACAATAAATCTCTGGGAAATAATGGTAACAAACCTGGAATAGAAATGGTGTAGCTAATCTAGTTGTGAGTAAGAAGAATATACATTTAGTAAAGAACTCAATAGTATCATGAAACTGTGTGGAGACACCAATAAATTATAAAATAAAAATTAATAAATCGTATCTCCATAATCTCATATGTGTCATAAAAAAAGAAGTGAAAGAAGGAATGATATCCCTCTAATGGAGGAATTAACAAGATAAGATAACTAATGGAGATAATTTTTCTCAAATATAGAATCATGAAAAATGGAATTCTAGTAGTGCATGAAAGAAGGAAATTTCTACTAGTGTGTACAAACCCAAAATTTGGAAAAAGGCCAAGCCTATAGAATCTACTGATCAAAAGAAGACTCAGAATGTGGGTAAAGAATATTTAGTCATCTGTCCCAAACAATTGAGGTTGGCTAGGTAGATGGAACACGCACAAAAAAGTATAGTGCTTTTCAAGAAAGTATGAAAGGGTTGATCAACCTGGATCAAACAAAATTATATTCTTGAGGATTCTAGAGAACTTCCACTCCCTATGTGTATAAATGTTTTCAACTAATGTTCAAGCATTTTGGGTTCAAGGGGAGATACAATCCAAGGGGAAGTTGCATCAAATGATGAAAAATTGCGATGTGATGTGCTCCAGAATTTCAACTAATTAAAATCAGTCACAAGATTAGAAGAATTAATCTAGAAGAATTACATGAAAGGATTTAATTGTTTATTAATTCCTGAAATGTATGGAAGTAATTGAGTGAAATAGATAGTGATTGTGTTATTAACAATATCTATTGTTTCCTACACTGATTTCTAATTCTGAAGGCTTAGAGGTTTTGTAGATGGATCATTGAAATGAGAGACATGAGAATAAATGATATGGGAGAAGAAGAATGTTTGTGGGTCCTACAACCGGAAGAGTTGAATATCATATGGGGACCACTCCATCTCTTTATCATATGAATGATCTAAATGGAATATGAGGGAAGATATTTTATGTTTTCTGACATCAAGAATGCCAATTTGGGAGAATCAACAAAACTCATGTATTTCATGATTATTTATTTTTCTATAAAATAGGATTTTTGAAGACTTTTTTTAGGATACCATATATCTTTGAGAGAATTTCAGAAATTTTTCAGCATGAGGCTAAAAAGGTAGTAGAAAAAATGATGTAATTGTAGTAGAGAATGAACAGAATCTTTAATAGAATAATGAACAGTTTCATTATGGAAGCAATGGGGAGGTAAGAAACTTAGGGAGAGTAGAAGTGTTAAATGATGATTCATAAGAAGATATTGATGATTAACATAAGTAAGATTCAAGAGATGAGAACTAGGTTTAAGCTATAAATAAATATCATCATGAAATTGAGAAGAATTAGACATGGGAGATTGTTTCTAGGCCAACAGATAATAAGGTCATTAGGACTAAATGAGTATTTCACAACTAGATGAATGAATATGGCCTAGTGGTTCGAAATAAAGAACAACTAGTGTGAAACGGGTTCTCCTAGATAGAGGGTATTGATGTTGGTGAAACTTTTGAACATGTTGTATGGCTAGAGACAATAAGTTATTCTTGGCCATTGTAGTGCAAAGAAAGTTCAATGTTTTTTGATAGAAATCAAATAAGAATTTCTAAATGGGGTTTTGGAAGAAGAGGTGTATATCAAGAAACCATGTGGATTTATCAATCCTGGAGATGTTAAAAGAGTTTTTTGGTTGAAGAAGCCTCTGTATGGGTTGAACTAAGCACCAAGAGCATTGTATTCAAGCCTAGACCAGTTTATGAAGAATATTGGTTTTCATTATGGTGGAGTTGATTACAATATCTATTTCAATAATGAAATTAATCAAAGGATTATTATGTTGGTTTATGTTGATGTCAATTTTTTTTTGGATTTGATGAAGCATAATGTAGACAGTTTTCTGAATTCATTAAAAGTGAGTTTTAAATGACAATGATTGTTGAGCTAAAATTCTTCTGTGGTTTGCAGGTGATATAAGGAAGGAATTTCAGTTGAATTTATCAATACAAATATTCCATGAAGGTTTTTAGAATATTTGGAGTGAAAAATTCCAAGGTTATGAAAACTATGTTTTATACTAGGTCGAAACTATCAAAATATGATGATGGAAAGGAAATTAATATCATATAATACAGGAAAATCATTAAAATTTTACTATACATGATAGATAAAAAATACCTAATATCATCTATGCCATATACAAAGTAGTGAGATATCAAAGAAATCCCAAATAGATCTGCATGCTTGTAGTGAAAGGATTACTTTGGTATATCAAGGGAATTATGGATTTTGTATTGATGTATAATGAAATGTCCAAGACAGAGTTATTGGGATATTCAGATGCAGATTGTGGCAAATTATTATATAATAGAAATGCAATGTATGGTGGTGAATTCTATATTGGTGGACTGTGTATTTCTTGTATAAGTAAGAAACAAGATTTCATTTCATTGAGTACCATAGAAGCTGAGTATATTGCGGCTACTCAAGCATAAATTCATTTATTATGGTTGAAGTAACAACTTAATGATATGGGAGTTGAAGTGAAGTCTCTAATTAGAATCCATTGTGATAATTCAAGTGAAATAAATATTAGAAAAATCCTAGTTCATCACTCATGGACAAAGCACATTTAAATAAAATGTAATTTTTTCAAGGAGAAGGTGGATCATGAGCTTGTGAAGTTGGAGTATATGCCTACAGAATTAAAGGTTGTCGATATTATGAAAAATTAAATACCCAAAGAAGAATTTTATAGGAATCGACTGGCTCTTGGAGTATAGTAAACTCCTCACACATGAAAAAGAGTAGATGTGGCTACCCACTCTCCTCGAGGTATGGTGTGTTTTTCCCTAATGTGATAGTATGTGTTTCTTACCCTGTTTTAGAACTAAA
The DNA here is from genome assembly GCA_963277665.1 of Viscum album. NCBI lineage: Eukaryota > Viridiplantae > Streptophyta > Magnoliopsida > Santalales > Viscaceae > Viscum > Viscum album. Next base: position 1,974,298,176 of record OY728120.1, on the reverse strand, counting down.
AGGGATGTTATTTGGGTTTGTTTACATAGGTGGATAAATAAAAGGGACAAAATATCTTAGTCAAGACATGGGGAGAAGCTATGATCGGTGGAGTAGGGAGACATGGGGAGTTGAAGTTATTATGGGGAACAATGACATAGGGGGTTATTAATTCTGAAAATGCTAAAAGTGTTCGACTAAATGATATATATCACGATAATAGGATCATGATGAAATAAGAAGAGTGGTTTGGAATGGAACAAAGTGATTCATTTATGAACATCACAAATTACTCTTGTTTCTCATACTGAGCATTGCCCATGTGGGCTTAGAGTATGTGTTGAGTAAATTTTTGAAATCTATCTGAATAGTAGGATGAAAATGGTGGTATAAGATGGATGAGGCTATAAATTGGTATAAATTTATGAAAGAATTGTCAACAAACCCAAAGGAGATATTTTGGGGAAAAAAAATCCCTCAAGGCGATATTGAATCATTTTTGGGTTGATTTTGTTTGTTGAAAAAGAGTGTTTCCATGGTATGTTATGGATTTACAAAGATATTATAGAAAATATATGTTGAAAAAGATCCATGACAAAGGAATGGATTCTCTGGATGTGGTATAAAAAGAACAGATACAAGGTGGCACCATTTTCCAGTGTTTTCCAAATTTTTGGGTCTCAAAATCGAGAAAATAGAGAAAGGTGTTTTTGGAAAAGGAAGTTGTGTGAAAGATTGAATTTCATTTGGAACCTTTCATCCAAGGTTTGTTTTTGGATTGTAACATAAAGAAATTGAAAAGACATGATGTTCACGATAGAATGAGAAATGTGTATGAAAGATGAGTTTGCACGAAAGAGGCTTACATGCCCAATGCGACGTCAAATGTTGTTTTTCATGCTTGAAGAGTGTTTTTTTAGTACACTTCAGGGTTTTTCATGTAGGGTTTAGATATTATTATAAATAAGAGTTGACCCCCCTATTCGATGTATCTCAAAACATAGAGAGGATCCAAGCTATGGATCACATAACAACTGTATGAAAGGGTGTTTCACATAATATTGGGAGTTGCACACAAGGCAAGGAAGTTTCATGTAAGATTAGATTTGTGTACAAGATAACGTAGTTGTGATTAATATTGGTGTTTCACATAAGAAGGAAGTTGCGTTTAAGAAGACTTTTTTCACGAAAAGAATAAATCTTTTGCGCAAGGCACACCAAGGGTTGCATGAAATATTTTATGTTTCCCTATAATACTTTTGTAAAGAGGTATTCATCTGTGGATGAAAATTAAACATCAATAGAGAATCTATCTATAATTGAGGATATGGAAATCATTAGAGATAATTAATGGAATTACATATCCATAAATTGTGAGTGGATCCCTTCAAGAGAAGTGAGAAAAGGAAGAGGAAGAAGGTGATCCTTTCCACTAGCAGTGAGCCAGGGAAAAAGATATAGGGATTAACCCTTGGTAATGTAGTGATCAGACCCTATTCCATATAAAGGATGTGAGCCTGGGAATATAATTTATATCCAAAACATCATTATTGGGGTAGGTAGAATTTAGAAAGCAATATCCATACCCTGATTCGCCCCCACTCTCAGGGTATCTAGGCACACTTTTGGACCTAACATATACCTCTCTAGGATTTACTTCAAAAGAAATTTCTTCTTCAACTACTCGGAATACAAGATTCCCTTTATCCACATCAACGTGTTATTTTCCATTTACTCAAATGGGACACCTAAGGATAAAAATATATTTAACATCCCATTTCATGTATAAAACAACAAATTATACACGAAGATAATTTTTTTTATCTTTAATGATAACCACATTCAAAATACCTCGATGATAGCTATATGATTGTCAATTTTCAAGGTCTTCCTTAACATATTCAACTCTTTTTATCCTAACTTTTAAAACTCCTAAAATGGATTAAAATTTATGATTTCATCATGACAACATAGTACCCTATTAAATTTAAATTCTATAATTATCCAAGGTATTGTAAAATTTCCTAGATCATTTGGTCTTGGGAGGAATTTATTACAAACTATTAAAAATAATTTTTCATTAAATTATTTCATCCTAAATTCTTCATGATTTAGTTTGATTGAGAAATGATATTTGAAAAAAATTATATAAGTATGAATCAAGTCCAAATATTCAGAAAATGCAATATTAATTATTAACTTAATAAATACTTCTTATGAGTTTTTTAAAAATTTCCTCTTTCTTCCATTTATTAAAATTCACAAAAAATGGAAATGGAATTTCTTAAGGATTAGAATCTTCCCTATTCTCTATTTTCTTCTCCTATTAAACATATTTTTTCTTCATTTCCTTTTTTAACATGATCCCCCTCTTTATCCACATGATCATACTTTTTTTATAAACATTTTATTTATTTTTTTAACTGACCACATATTTATTATTATGATATTTTTCACTTCTCAAAATAATTACATTCACATCCTCTCTAGAATTACTTTAATTATATCCAGGAATTATAAAATTTTTAATTTATTTCATATGATATTTAATTTTCCCCAATTATATCATTGAATTCATAAAATATTATTTTTTATTAGTAAGGATTACTAAAAAATAATTTCTACATGATTTTTTTTGTATTTATCAATTCTTGAAGGAACTGATCAGTTGAAATTTTAGTTTCTTACGTTTGAGGTTTATTCCAAAACTAAGATTTATTCCGAAAATATTTATTTCCATGTTATTGGAAACCTGGAGATTTTTAACCTTTTCATTTACATGAACCTTATGATTCTTTATCAAAACCTTTTTGATTTTGGAGTGTATGATTTATAAAGGGAATACCTTGTTACTGTTTCCTTCCACAACTCATATAGCTTGCCACTTTAATCTATATGGTTAATAGAGATTTGATCTATAATTAATCTCTTGAGACATGGGTTTATATACATCCTTGAAAACTCCTATAGATGAAATTCACTTTCACATTTAATTTCATTTTTAGGTCATTTTTCATCTCCTACAATACCTCCATTAATTATTTAAAAATCATGTTTTGGTCCACATAATTCACTCTCACATTTTCCAATCTATACACTATATTCCATAGAAAATCTTTCATGAAAATATCTTCAAGAATGTCAAAATATCTTATGGTGACTTTTTTGTAATGATTTCGTGGTAAAATTCATCTAGTATTGATCTCATATTAGTATTAAAACATATTTAAAAGTTTTTTTACATGGATAAATAACTACAAACCATGATGTGTACATTATCAAATAAGTGATTAGAAACTCTAAAAGTTATAATAAAGTGAGTCATAATAATTCTACTAGAAATTATGAATTTTTTTCCTTATCTTTACAATCATGGAGAGCATAAAGTATTTTGAATGAAGTTTATGGATGAGATGATCCCACATTTTAATGGATTATTATGGTAGAATATTAAACCAATTCATCTCATTAACCCTTAAATAAAAATGAAAAATTTTAACCTCATTGATTAGTCAATAACTCCATTGATTTTTAAAGTGTTATATATTTATAGAAAGTCAAAAATATTTTCTTTAGGATCTTTAGGAAAAAATCATTCAAACTGAACATTGTTTTGTATCATTTGAATGACAACTGTATTTATATCCTTTGTATTCATATGAATGTTTTACATAGAATTATTGTATATGATCCTCTTATTTATGTCCTATTATTGTACATAAATGGTGTTTATTGTTTTTATAGATATGGTTCTTGTTCATGAAAATGAGTGTATCTTTATCCTCTTATGTCCTCCAATCATTATTTAAAAATTGATGTAATAGAAATTTTAGTCATAGGGACAAGATAAACCAGGTATTAATCTCCCTATATTGATATAGGTAATCTTATTGAAATAAATTTAGTAGAAATAATTTTTTTTTTTGGGAAAAACACAATTTAATATCAAATAAAAATTAAACTAAAATTAAAAGAAAACAAATTTTCACCATAAAAAAATAATTTCCATACTAATGTTCATATAACTATTCCCTTGAAAAGGCACCAAAAACTTAATGTTTCCTTCATAAGGGAAAATCATAGATAAAAAAATATAATCTCTTTCTATTATAATATTTTTTAGTATTATGGGAGTTTAGGTTCAAACCACATGGAATAGTTTTTTAGAGAGATTGTTTTTGTGGAATTAATTTGAAAGAGATAGAGGTTCTCTCAATTTTTAAAGAAAATAATAATAAAAAATTATTAAATTTGAAGAGATACCATTATAAGTTCAATTTAAAGGAATAATATTCCACTAAATGTCTTAATTCCTTAGGTATTGGAACATTTTTTTTCATTAATTAACCTAAAATAATATGTATACAAAAAGATAAAGGGGGATAATTACCTCTATATTGAGTATTATTTAACACCTAAACTTTGTTTTATAGTATTTCCTAGGAATGAGTGTTTATAATTATTAAGAATAGAACTAACAAAGAGAATTTTAACCTAAAATATTTATATTAATTTAAATAACATTTTAACCTTAATCTAACATTGAAAAAAATAAATTTAATAGAGAGAATCGATTATTCATCAACTTTAAAAAGAGAAATAATTGAGTTTCATTCTAACTTAAACATCGAATATCTTAACCAACCATCAATGTGGCTTGGATAGATGAGATAAAGAATTAATTACTATGAAAACCACTCTTCCCGTAATGTTAAACTATTAATGTTGAATTGTATTTCACTTAGCCGATTCATTATTCTTTTAGAAAAATTTCCCAATCCTACAGGTGAACCTCTCTTTGATTTAATAAAAATGACCAATAATGATTATCTTGATTTCATTTTAAGAGTTTTGGAAAAGTGAAAAGATAATTGAAAGAGATATGACCTAAATCGATTATACATGAGATGAATTTTGATAAGTCATATTTTACAACTAAGGGAAATAATACGGAATGAATTGTGATTTTATACTACTTACTATGAATAATCTTATGATATGATGGGGAAACATCATAATATAGCTACATGGAAAAGTCATAGTGTATTCCTACCATGTCATCTAGATTATTCATAACCTTTTACTTGATAGTTTGGGTGATTGAATGATAATAGTTATCATTCAAGGTAGTCTTACTTGTAAACTAATATCAAAGAGTCATTCCATATGATTTAATTCATGTGAGTTCATTGTATACATGATTTAGTTTCATGAGTTGCCTATAGTATTTACTCAAGTGTCACAACACATGAGTATGTTTGAGCTTGGATACGAAGCATCCTAAAGGGATATTTATAGGAACCCTACTTCCAAGTGAGGGTCATAACATCTTAACCCCACTCACTTTATGAATAATAACTAAACTGGTTTATTACCAGACCTTAGGTGCACTGCCCCAAATGCCAGAGGCTGAAGAATAATAGTGAGGGTCTAAAGAGGTACCATGGGGACAATATACCCCTATATTAGAGTTTGAAATAATAGATAAATAACTAAATCATATCCATCAACACAACTTCCATTAGAGTATATAGTAAATAAAAAAATAAAAAAATAAATTCTATAAAAAATGAAATGTTGGCATACAAGAACAAATGAATGATCTCCCACTAGGCTGATCACACATACAAATATTGTAAAGTATAAGAAAACTAAAACCTAAATAAAAGGAAAGGATGATAAACTACATCCTCGAGCCTCACCTCATCCCAAAAAGCGATAACGTCCTAGCTACTCCAGCTTGTCCATTAAAAACCCAAGCCTCCACGCAACCTGATCCTATAATAAGTATAGGGATTCCTTGGTACCAAATTACCATGAATACATGAGCACAGTTTGAGTAAAATTCAAAAGTCCACCACTAATAATGTCCCTAAATATAGCCAGTCGGACTAAAAGTTCCTACAAATATTATCCAAAAAATTGTCCAATTATAACTATTTGAATCATCCAAAAACTAACAACATAAAATAAATGTCAAACTTGGGGGATGAGTTCACCCCTAGAACCGTATATACCTACCTTGTCTAGTGAAAGGGTGACTTAGAGGAAATTTTAATGACCTTGCTAACCATTCCACTCCCAAACATGGGAAATATATCTATTCCTAGTCGAAAACAGAATCTATAGGGAACATACCCATCCCTTGGGATCTCCACCAATCTTGGTTGTTTGTTCACCACCGGATTAATGATCACATGTGTCACTAGGGGTTAGTGTTCATCCCATTTTAAACATTAATATCAGTATCCACTAGGGGAAATGTTCACTCCAGGTTAGACAAAAATAATAATATCCTTTGTTGGAAGTATTAACCCTGGGTTAACCATCAAATAAAGTCAAGGAAACATACACACATAATAAATCCATAACATAAAATAAAGATCCATACATCTATGCAATATTAAAATTCCCATTTCAAAACATTTCCCAATATCCACAAGCCAAACCATTTCAAAAACAACTACCAAAATACCATTTACCATTAAAAAATTAAGAAAATAATCCATATATCAGCTCATTCCATCAATAAAAAACACTTTTACATTTAATGAAAAAAATATATCATGCCATAACTTTTATTTTCAAAAAAAAACAATTTATTAATTCCTTGAAAAAATCTAGAAACCCCATTTCACATTTACTAAAAAAATTTCCATGAAAACCAAAACCATTACCACTAAAAGTAGCACCGCCCCGATATGAGTTATTTAATTCCACACCCATCATTTTAGAAACCCAATTCCAATTACCAATGATTGTGAAGATACATTTCACAATAATCAAATTAGATCATATTTTTTAAAACCATTTAATTAATTTATGAGTTCGTCATCCATATAGCTATTAAGAGAGAACAAAAAAAATCACTTAGAAAAAATAAATAGTACGTGTTAATTAGATGTACCACCTGCCTTATAAATAATGATTTTCTATTAGAACTTATCTTGAAAGCCTTATTTAAGATATTTTCCAAGAATTACAACCACAGTTCGCACTACCCATGGTTCTAACTCACACATAAATATCCAAGATTGGATGATTAAAAATAATAATTAATTGAAAACCTAATCACAATGAACAAGAACTATATACTAATACATAAATGAAAAAACAATCACTCGGTACTCTAAACACACTAGAATTGAGTCCATCAATCAGTTAGGGGTCTGTTCCACACTCCTTTCACTAACATAGACCAAATCCCTATCAAAATAAACCAAGACCATAAGTAAAAAAAATTAATTAAACCCAAAACCATGGAGGAACTCACCCGATCAAATACCTCAAATGAAATTATGGCTAACAGTGTGTATATTTTATCTTCAGATATACTTAATCCAAGTAGCATGGGATCCCTATCATGTCAGGATGATTCCACAATACTGTTATAGAATCATCTCTCAAATCCCTAACAGTTAAAATTAAGGTATGAGAAAGAGATTAGGAGGAAATAAAAGGGTCTTAACCTTACTGTTGGTTCTTGATCACATGAGAAAAAGAATCTAATGACTAGAAATAAATAGAGGACCACCTTGGAAGAAGGGGGGAGGAGGAGGATCATTACGGGAAAATGGATTTTTGTAATGGGTTATTTGCGATGGGAATAGATCTCGTTGCAAATAGTCCGTCGAAAAGATTATTTGCAATGGGGACATCAACTTATGGAAAATAATTATTTATTTACAACGGGATTAGGGGTCTCATCGCAAAAGGTTTAGTGCGGTTTGCGCGCCAAACCGTGGGAAGGGTATTTGCAATGGGGGGGGGGGGGTGGGGGTGGGGGGTTACCTCCCCATCAAAAATACTCAACGGCGGTAAATACTATTTGTGAGAGGGAGGCACTCGCCATCGCAAATACCCGGTGGCGGTAAACAACATTTGCGACAAGGTCATGCCCCCATCGCAAATGGTGTGTTAGTTGGTCACTATTTACGATGAGACCTGTCAAAAATGCTGTTTTAACTGCCAACAGTAATTAATGTTGTCGAAGGTCTTTGCGACGGGTCCCGTCGCAAATACTACTATTTGCGACTGGACTCCTTTCGCAAATAATCCTCCGCAAATAATCTAACCGATATAAACACCCATCAGTTTTCCCTTCTTCATATCTATTCCTATTTTATCTATCTCCAAACTCTGATGTTAGAGTTAAAATTTCTCTAAGTTTATTTTTTTACGAACAGATTTTGAAGTCGTCTACACCTATAAGAGATCAAGTTTTAAGGTATTTATGTATAATTCAATTTTATATTTATTTCCTTTTTTATATTAATTTTAATTATTGTTAATTAGTGGTAATTAAATTATATTTAGATTGTTTTATTATCATTATTTATTTGTACTAAGAAATTGAAATTACAAATGTTAATTATTAATTAAGAGTGGTAATTAGGAATTATTAACGATTATTAGCAATGAATATAAATAATTAGCAGTAATTATAAGTTAGTAGAGTTAATTTGCAGAAATTAATATTTATTAAAGCTAATTAATAATAATTAGTAGTAATTAGTAATAATTAGGAATAAATAGTAATAATTAGTAAAAAATATTAATAAATACTAATAATTAGTAATAAATACTAATAATTTGTAATAATTAGTATAATTTTTAATAATTACTAATCAACCATAATAATTACTAATCAATAGTAGTAATTACTAATAAACAGGAATAACTAAAAATAATTACTATTAATAACTAATAATTAATAATAATTACTAATAATTACTAAAAATGGTAAAAGTTAGTAAAAAATAGTAACGAATACTAATAATTAGTAAAAAATACTAAAAATTAGTAACAAATACTAATAATTCGTAACAAATAGTAATAATTAGTAAAAATAGTAATAATTAGTAATAATTACTAATAATTAGTAATAAATACTAATAATTAGTAATAAATAGAAATAATTAGGAATAAATAGCAATAAATAATAATAATTAGCAATAATTAGCCATAATTAGAAATAATTAGAAATAATTAGAAATAATTAGCAATAATTAGGAATAATTAGTAGTAATTTGAAATAATTTGAAATAATTAGAAATAATTAGCAATAATTAGCAATAATTAGCAGTAATTAGTAATAATAATGAATAATTATTAATAATTAGCAATAATTATTAATGATTATCCATAATTAGTAATAATTTAAAAAATTGGGAATAATTAGTAATAATTATGAGTAGTTACTATTAATTAGTAATAATTATTAATAATAAGTAATAATTAGTAATAATTAGAAATAATTATGAGTAATTAGTAATAATTATGAATAATTACTATAAATTTGAAATAATTAGAAATAATTAGAAATAATTAGTAATAATTAGAAATAATTTGTAATAATTGTTAATAATTCGGAATAATTAGTAATAATGACCAATAATTAGTAATAATTAGCAATAAATAGAAATAATGAGCAATAATCAGTAATAATTAGCAATAATTAGTAACAATTAGAAAAAATAGTAATAATTAGTAATAATTAGCAATAATTAGTAATAATTAGTAATAATTAGCAATAATTAGTAATAGTTAGCAATAATTAGTAATAGTTAGCAATAATCAGTAACAATTACCAATAATTAGTAATAATTAGCAATAATTATTAATAATTAGCAATAATTAGTAATAATTATCAATAATTAGTCATTACCAGAAATAATTTGTAATAATTAGAAATAATTTGTAATAATTACAAATAATTAGAAATAATTAGTAACGATTAGCAACAATTAGTAATAATTAGAAATAATTAATAATAATTAGTAATAATTAGTAATAATCAACAATAACTAAGAATAATTAACAATAATTAGTAATAAATTGAACAAATTAGTAAGAAATTGAACAAATTAGTAATAAATAGGGATAGTTGTAAAAAATTGTATGATCTTGGCACAATTTCTAATGGATTGGCCGTACTCCTTTTTTCTCGATGACTCTTCTCCTTTGAACTCTCGCCGACTAAAAACATTATGAAAAATTTGTGCCTACGTATGCGTAACCAATATCTTATACACGAGATTGGATATGCATTCATGGGACTGCATTTTTCATAATGTTTTCAGGTAGTGAAAATTAGAAGAATATGATTCATTGACAAAAAGGGGGCTCTTTTGTCCGAATAATCATTTACTCGCATCTTTGTCACACTAAAATCATAATAATGAATCTGGTCAGAGGTACACTTATGAATTCTCGTGTGTACGAGAATGGATATGCGTACCTCCAAGCTGATTCTTCATTGTGATTTCAATTTGAGAAAGTTTCAAGTAAATGAGCCGTCTGACAGAAGAGCTCCCACCAATCCACTCGAAATTGTGTCTCCCATAATTAGTGGTAATTACTAAGAAGTAGCTATAATTATTTATCTTCTATTTTGGGATAGTGTTTTTATTATATCAATTTATTCAAAAATAGTAATGATTATTTATATTGTAGAAAAATATAGAACAAGGAAGTCGACAATAGTCAGTATTAGATGATCGTACTTGGGTAAATCAGCGCACAAATCCAAATGGTTCTGGTTTAGATTCTATATTTATTGAGGGTGTTTAAGCTTTCAGATAATTTTCATCATAAAAAATATAATTTTTTAGAAGGAAAAATCATGTGTCCTTGTAAAAAATATGCTCTGAGAACTTTTGACACATTCGAAAATGTTGGGGGACATCTCTTGCTTTTTGGTTATCAACCAAATTATGTTTTTTGGTAATAACACAATGAACACTGTTCCATAGACGATACTAATAATTTGATTCTAGATCTATCACAGTTTTAAAATTTAGTACATAATGTTGGTGGTCCATCTGTTCAAAAAACTGAAACTCAAGATTATATTGATTTAACTCCTGAGTTGGAACCATCTGGATTTTATGAGTTTTTAAGGTCTGCTGAGCATGAATTATATCTTGGTTCCAAGATAAGAAAATTATAAGCCATTGAAAAATTTATTTCTGTTAAATCAGATACTGAAATGTCAAACAACTATTTTGATCAGATATTTATTTGGTTAAAACATTATTACCTGAAGGAAATGGGTTGCATGAAAATTACTATGAGAGCAAGAAGATGGTTCGTAATCTGGGACTTAGTTATTAGAAGATTAATGCATGTTCATGTGATTGCATATTATATTCTGGTGAAAATGAGTCATTGGAATGTTGTACCAGATTTGGAAAATTGAGGTATAAAAAAGATCAACTGAGGAAGTATAGATTGATTTATGTAAAAAATTTGAGATATTTCCCACTTACACCGAGGTTACAACATTTATTTATGTCTCAGAACATAGTGACAATGATGTCAGGGAACACAACCAGGATTTCAATAAGTAAAATCTTGAATCATCCATCTAATGTTGATTCATGGAATCATTTTTAAAGAGTACATCTGCCATTTTCATTAGAATCCCGAAATGTGTGATTGTGTCTTTTTACTGACAGTTTCTATTTGTTTGGTTCTTATGGTAGTCAGTATTCATGTTTGCATATCTTTATAACTCTGTACAATTTTCCTCCATGGAAGTTGATAAAGGAGCCTTATATATTTTTGACCTTATTAATTCCAAGACATCTGAAAAAGAATATTGATGTTTATTTGAATCCATTGATTGATGAGTTAAATTCATTATGGTGTAATGGTTTTAGTAAATATGATGTTTCTGCAAAAAAATTTCCTACTAAAAGCTGAATTAATGTAGACAATTAGTGACTTCTCAGTATATGGAATGTTATCTAGCTAGAGTACACATGGTATGAAATCATGCCCTTACTGTATGAGAGAAAACAAAGAATTTATGCTCATCAATAGAAAAAAACCATTCTATTTTGATTGTCATCACATATTTCTTCCAATTGATCGTCCTTTTTGGAGGAACAAATATTTTTTCCGAAAAGGCACAATTGAATGGGATGGACCTCCAAAAATGATCTCAAGTATATAATTAAAATCAAATGTATTTTCATTACCTACCATCACATTTGGACCGACAGTAAACCAATAAAAAATTCACGGATTTGGGAAAAAATACAATTTGATAAAATAGAGATATTTTTTTCTTTAAATGAACCATTTTTATTGGATCAACAAGCACATCAAATTTATTACATGGAGAAACATGAGGAGGAGCACAAATGATAATAGTAGTAGTATGATGAGCAGATGCATCGATGGCAGTAGAAACAACATGAGCATATGGAGTACTTTCATCCTCAAACTTGTAGTTTAGGGATGGAGTTTTCTCCACCATATTCTCCAGCTCCTCCACCTCCTCTAGAAGACCATCCCCTAGTGATTTTTTTGTCATGTTAAAAACATTTTAATTCAACATTGGTTGTAATATTAACTATTTAGAGTTTCTGTAATTTAATTGGCATGAATATTTCATAGTTTAATTTATTATTTTTTTTATTTTTAATGTTTTTTATTTTATTATTTGTTATTAGTATTATTTTTTAATGTTTTTAATAATAAAAATTAATTAATTAATTAATTTTTTATATTTTTTACGAATATTGAGAATTTTAATATTTTTTAATATATTATTATTTTAATAATATTAATATTATTTTTTCATAAATATATTATTATATATTATTATATTATTTATGTTAATAGTATTAATAATATTATTATTTTGTAATATTAATTTATCATAATTTTATTGAATATACATAATTTTATTTAATTAAGTATCTGCTATGGGACCTTTTGTGATGGGTTCCCATCGCAAATAGTTTATATATTTTTTAAATAACTATTTGCGAAGGAAAAAATGGCCAATCACAAATACATTTTTTGCAACAGGCCTGTCACAACAGGTTATATATATAAACGACGAACTATTTGCGATTGAAAAATGAGCCCATTGCAAATAATTTTTTGTGACAGGACTACCGTAAAAGGTTTTTTTATATATAATAGAAGAACTATTTATGATGGTCACATCGAAAAAATACTATTTGTGACATCATTTTCTACAACGGTCTATTTGCGACGGGACCCCATCGCAAAATCTTATTTGCAATGGGATCCTACTGCAAATAACCCATCAAAAATACCTCAAATTCCAGTAGTGGATACATGAGAGGCTACCGAGTTGGTTTTGGGGATAAAAGGAGTGATTTTGGGTCAAAATATCAAAAGGTAAAAACTAATAATGTCAATTTTTAAGTGGAACATGGTTTGTCCACATGGGTTGAAAAACCGTACAACAACCATGTGATCCACATTGTCCCAAAAACCACTATCTCACATGGTTAGGTGCATGATCTGAAAAACCATGAGAATGAATATATAATTTTCCATAAACATCTACACAGTTAGAAATCCCCTTTACACCATTTAAAAAACCATTCCCCTTAACAAACCATGTCACATGGTTGGCGTTCAAGGTTAGCATAAACTATGTGCTAACTATGGACCATATTCTACTTTCCCGAACTTCTAACATCCCAATACCGAAGATCCTAATACTTACCCAAGAACTCAAGGAACCTACCAGGGCTCAATGCATATAAAAAATATCCATTTTGAAATCCATCCTTCATAAATTACATTTGAACTCTGATTCAAAATCCGGACTATCCACTAGTTTGATAATTCAAACTTCTAAAAAATTTATCCTTTTCTATACACCTCTATGGAAACAAGTTGTAAAATCTCACCAAACAATAATATCTCATCCCTAAGCTATCCTAGTGGTCATCCTAAAAATATTTCCTGACCTAAATCATCCATTAACCCCAATCAAAATCCACTTTCCAACTCTAAGCATTTAACATTATTCAAGAGCACAATGTTGAATTCAAAAATATTTAACCAATGAAACACAAGAAACTTCTTAAACCCATAATAAAAAAACATTGAGATATTTCTCAGCCATTCCCATCAATCCTATTACATTCTTTTGTTTTATCCAATTTGTTGAATAGTAAATGGTTCTCCCCACTGTAGAATTTAGTTTGTATCAACCAATTTTTATTCCATGGTACACTTTCCATTGGAATTTTATACTGAAGAATTCTTTTATTGGTCCACCAACCCACATATAATGGTTCAAAATTTACCACACCTTACCATGTATGAGAACCTCTCTTAACATTGGTACTATTTCTCATTTTCAAGTTCCAATACAAAACTGGTGTGTCTCTAATGTCCAATCTCAAAAAAAGCATGCCATATTTTCTTGAAAGGCTGTAGTGAACACCCAAATCATTCTATTTGTATTCAAAATGATGTAAGTATTGTGGTACCTATCTTCAACATATCATTATGCACAAGATAATTGGTCACACATCCTCAGCTTGAATTTTATAAAAATACTTGGCTTTTGCATCCAATGCTCCTCCCATTACCCAAAGCTGATACCTTTACTCACAAAGTTACACAAGATGTTTAAAGACCCATAATTTACTTGTAATTTTTTTAATTAAATGGGAATTTTATGAGTTCGTGAAAATTGACGTTGCATGATTCTGAGGATCGGTGAGCCCAGAATCAATTTCTGAAGTTCTGTTCGAGTTCGTTCAGTAACCGTATTAGTGGGTTTTTCTAACTTTAGAACCGGTGCTCGAAATTGAAATTTGAGGGAACCATTGAACTCGTAGTACCGATATACACTTAAAAAGACTTTCACCTTGATGATAGTTGGTTGAGGGTGAAAGTTAGTTTTTGGGTTTTTTGTGGAAATAATAAAATAAAATAAATGCATGTTTTATTTTATTTTATCTATTATAACCACCAATGTGGAAGTTGGAGGTGGGGACCACCACACCATAACCTCCCATGAGAGGTTATGGTGGTGGGGACCACCAGAGGCCTAAAACCTCTAACGAGTTATGGTGGTGGGGACAACCCATGGTTTATCCCTCATAATGGGGGAATAGGAAACCTCTCAACCCCCTCTTTAATGTGGAGGAGCCTCTTGGGATTCATCCACATTGATTCTGCTAACACACCAATTTAATGTGCCAACTCCTCTAATATTAAATTATGCCAACTTAACCATTTTGAAATTTGTGTCAAAAATTACATAATAGAGAACATAATCTATTATTTTGGCTTGGAATTTTCATTTTGGTGGAACTTGGGAGAAATATTGGGAGAGGAGAGAGCTTGGGAGAAATAAATTTCTCTAACGAAGAACCATATCTTCCAACAAGGAATGCTCCACCGACAAAGAACGCTGTCGAGGAACGCCTTCGACTACGAAGAACGACCTCAACATCGACTTCCATTTTCGGAACTTCCTTCGACGTAGGACGTGTTCGTCTACAACGAATCAACATCCACCTTCTGGTGCCAACGTCAATGAACAACGAACAAGGTAGGGGATTTTTGTGTGTGATTTTATATTCCTATGATTATTTCCTTCTAAAACAAAGAACACAGATCAACTTCTAACTAGTTGATCCACATATGTTTTACTTTTTGTGGGTTTTGGGATTAATCATTGTGGGAGGGTTTGTTGTGCTTCGTTCTTGTGATCTAAATGCTACCACCCTAAACGTAGAGGGTGAAGAACAAACTAACATGGCCCGACCTCTCCACCATTATCTTTTGTGGTGTTCTTCGAAATGGAGGAAGGATACAATGACGTTGAAGGAGATGAAGGCAATAAAGGCAACAACCACACTACCCATGACCTCTGTAACTTGGGCCACCACCGCGACACTCCACTGTCCTAGGCCAAACCGCACCGCCTGCCAGCGGAACCGGCCTGAGCCACGTCACGCCCCTGCCAAACCAGCCCCTGGCCGTTGCGGACCACCCAGCCGAAATGGCCCCAACGGCGCCCCGACCACACCACCCTAGCCTCTCGGCTGAACCGGCCCCGGCCGCACCTCCGTGGTCCTCCGACCCGAACCGTCCCCGGTCGCGCCACCCCGTCCCCAGGCCGAGCCACCCCGATCTGCTCCCCTACAGCACTATGTGCCAAACCGGCCCTACACCGCTATCTGAGCCACCCTCACGGCTCCCTCTGGGCCATGCCGCCCTCACGCCGACTCTCGGCCGGTCTGCGCCCTTGCGACCATTCCGCGCCCTCACGGCCCTCCGCGGTCCCTCGGTGCCCGCTGGGCAGGGCCCAGTGGGCCGAGGCGAACTTAATGGGCTGGCCCACCCAACGGGCCGGTCCAGACCCAATGGGTCAGACTGGGTTGACCTGAACTGGGTCGACCCAGGCTTGGTCGGGTCAGGTTGATCTGACCAGGTTGGACCGGACCCGAGCCCACTATGACCCTTTACTTTCTTTTGGCCATATCTTTGGCACCGAACGTCCATTTGATGAACCATCTGTGGCGCTAGTAATCTTGGATTATAAAGGTCCCTTTGAGTATACCCTACTTTATTTTGGGGTATAGTTGAGATATGGTCAGGTTGGATCATGCACGAATCCAACCGGGCCCTCGAGACTAAAAGGATAATAACTCACAGATTGGACGCCCGATTGACGCTCCGTATGTTGTGTTGAGACCCCTATGACATGACAGACTATTGGGATACTTCTTTGTGGGACTTTGTGGAAGTTTTAGGATTGACCAGTAGCTTGTGGAGAGGATCTTCTGGAGACGAGAAAACATTTGTACGGGAAACTAGTAGCTGGTTGAGACATGGAGACTGTAGATCGATTGACTCAGAGTGACTCTACTAGCCCAATGGGGAGCGCCTAGTTGTGGCGGAAAACCCAAGGTGGAGGAGCGCCTATTTGTGGCGGCAGACCCACGGTACTCGACAAGAGGATTACCTCTATAGACTACAAGGGGTAGTTCCTGGTTGTGGCAGCAGACCCATGGTGGGGAGCACCTCAGTGTGACACAGCAGACCCACGGTACTCGACAGGAGGAGTACCTCAACAGTCTGAGGTTAGTGGGAAGTGCCTCTGGGTGACATGGCAGGATCACTGTACTCGATAGAGGAGGAGTTCTCCAGCAGTTGATGATTCAAAATGTTTTTATCCTAGAATAAAATCCAGGTTGAGCTGATTCAATGACTTTTGTTTTTTCCTCATGATTGAGATGGATTACTTGATATCATGGGTATATGTATGGGAATATAACTAAGTAGAGTTATCTGTGGATTATTTACTTTGTGGTTTATATTTTGTGGATTTGTGAGAGGTTGAGGGTCTCGGGGTCCCTACTGAGTATCATTATACTCACCCCTACACGGGGTACGCCCACACTTCATTGTGTTGATGCAGATGACGGAAAATGCTAATTGAGGCTAAGAGTACTAGGACTGGATGGTACCTGGAGGTGGACCTTACGATGAGTCTGTACATGGAGGAGACTGGAGAATGTGGAGTGCCGAGGAGGCCATCTATACCTACCCTTCAGGTATAAATACGATAGGATGACCCAACAACTATTTTTCCTTTCTTCTGTTGTACATGTACATCCAATTCCATGTACATTACTGTTGGGATTTTATTTTCGGCCCCTTTTACTTTTCATCACCCTTTTGTTATACAGTTTACCTACTGTTTTGTATCTAGCTGTGTGCTTTGTTGTGTGAATTTACAAGTTATAAAGGAAATGCCTTCCTAGTTTTAGGGAATTACTCCTTTGGTGCTAGTCGCCAGCCCCTGGCCAATGGAAGGCGGGCTTGGGGTAGTCACGGAACGGGCACTGTGGGATGAGTCATGAAAAATTGGTATTAAAGGAGTTGGTTCTACCGTAGAACTTAGGAATCCGATATTTATTTTATATGAAGCAATAGTGTTAAGGGTAATGAGTGTGGTTCTCAGTTTAGGGAGTCCATTGTTGATGTGGTGGACGACGTATCCATACACTAGGTCCCTGACTTCTGATTTCTGACTCAGTGCATGAAAACATTGATTATGTGTGTGTTTTCAAAAGTTTTATTTTTGTCATCTCAACTAGGTCATTTCACCAGGTATAATATTTTGACCATCTCACATCTGTTTCTTTCAGGATGCCTCCCTACAGACAGCCAGTCAGAGTTCCGAGAGTTGCATGCTCAAATAGACCATCGAGCGATGATGCCTCGGTGCATAGCTCTTTTCTAGCGGAGGCACCAGCGGTACCACTCCCCATTGGTCCACTGATTCCACCAGCCCTAGTAGAAGATGATGCACACTGCTTAAGCACATTGCACGAGTTCCAGTTCCAGAGGCCACCCAGATTCAGGGGAGAGAGGGACCCACAGGCGGCTGAGGATTGGATGGAGGCTGTGGTGAGAGTTTTCCAACTGGTAGGGACACCAGCCGACCTCATGGTTATACTTGCTTCCAGACTTATACATAAAGTAGTAGGCAGATGGTGGAGCTTGATTCTACAGGTCCACAACAAGGTGAAACTTCTCCGGGGAGACTTCGAGAGCCTGTTTCGGGCAATGTTTGTCTTAGATACTCTTCACACAGTGCACATTCAGGAGCTACTTCATCTGCAGCAGGGCAACATGACTATAGCTCAGTACTCAACATGGTTCACAGACCTCTCACGCTACTCCATAGATATAGTGCATGACCCATTCTTCTGGGTGTAAACCTTCAAGCAGGGACTCAAGAGGGAGATCAGGGCTTCGGTGATCTCACTCAGCATCCCGACGCAGGCGGGGGTGTTAGAGAGAGCCCTCCTAGTGGAGAGTTTCCTTGCTAAACTGTCTCTAGCAGTGAGATCCACCACCAGTCGACACGTAGTGGAGTCTTCTACAGCAGGAAGCATACATATGTCATAGAGTTCCAAGAGGACCAAACCTATAGGTAGATGACTGCATGACTCAGGATCGGTAGTTCGGGGAAACCGAAGTGGAGAGAGACATGCCAGGAGTGGTCAGTGTTATGCATGCGGCAGACAGAGTCCCATGGCTCATGACTGCCCAACCTGCCATTCGGATGACCAGCAGATGGTAGAAAGACCACCCAAGAAGAGACATAGATTCGATCGAGGCAGTCTGCATGGAGCATGCAAACATTGCGGAGGAGCTGGCCGTGCAGTTGGTGGTGAACGATGATTCGAGGTGTTACCACCACCACCACCAGGATGTCCACCCCGACCATAGGGAGCAAGTGGACAGGGGAGATCTTAGCTCCAGGCAGCTAAGGCATATGATCATGGTGCTCCAGATATGATTCATGGTATGATATGTTTCTACTCCACCATACCTGCATTACTTATAGACACAGGTTCCAGTCACCCTTTCATTGCCACAACCTTCGTTCAAATCTTGGAGATTCCGACAAAGCCGTTGGCTCGATCCTTATGGATAGAGACTCTTACGGTAGCAGATTCGATGACTACGCACTGGTTCTAGTAGTGTGAGATTACTCAAGTAGGTGATAGCTTCGGTTGAGATCTCCTAGTAGCAGCTTCAAGGCCTTAAGACGTCATCTTGGGTATGGACTGGTTATCTACATTCCATGCTCAGATTGAATGTATTAGGCTCAAAGTACGGTGTGTCCGCACAGAGGGGACCAAGTTTACCTTCACCGCTGAGAAGGGAGACTTTGAATCACAAGATGGAATTACATGGAGGAGAGTGCAGCCAATCACTCATTAGTTGGTTTGCCTTACCCTCGGAGCAGTTGATGTGGAGAGTCTGATATTTATTGTAGTGGTGGACCAGTACGCGGATGTCTTCCCTGATGATGTTCCAGGTCTACCCCCTCGCCGAGAGGTAGATTTTTACATTGATTTGTACCCCAGTATGACACTGATATCTACACCAGTGTATCGGATGGCTCCTGTGGAGCATCACAAGCTGCGGGTACAGCTAGAGGACTTGTAGGGGAAGGGATTCATCTGGACCAATGTTTCACCTTGGGTAGCCCTGATTCTGTTCTACAAGAAGGCAGATGGGATCTTGAGGCTTTGTGTCGACTATTGGTGCCTAAACCAGGTGACCATGAATAACAAGTACCCACTCCCGAGGATGGATGACCTATTTGATTAGCTAAAGGGATTATGGTGGTTTTCAAAGATAGACCTCAGATCAGGCTATCACCCGCTCATAGTTCGAGACGAGGATGTGCAAAAGACGACCTTCAGATGTCGGTAGGGCCACTACGAGTTCTTGGTTATGCCATTCGGCATAACCAATGATCTAGCAGTGCTCATGGGACTAATGAATAGGATCTTTCAGCCGTACATTGATCGCTTTGTCATAGTCTTCATCGAAGACATTCTGATCTACTCGACTACTAAAGAGGAGCATGCCTATCATTTGTAGGTAGTACTGGACATACTCCAAGAGAACCATATTTATGGTAATCTCTCTAAGTGCCAGTTCAAGATATGAGAGGTTCACTTTTTGAGACATGTCATCATGGAGGATGGAGTTACAATTGATCTAGTGATGATTTAGGAGGTACGTGCTTGGGATCCACCCAGTAGTGTGATGAAGGTACAAAGTTTCATGGGTTTGGTTGGACACTACCGGAGATTTGTGCCAGATTTATCTAGAGTTGCAGCACCACTATCAGCCTTAAAAAAGAAGGGGAAACCATTTGTGAGGTCGGAGAGATTCCAGCATATCTTTCAGGAGCTGAGGTAGAGGTGGACTAATTCCCCCATCTTGAGGCTTCCATAAGAAGGAATAGGGTACATAGTCTACTACGACGCATCATGGAACGAAGTCGGATGTCTCCTGATGCATGAGAAAGAAGTGATCACTTATAGTTCTCGGAAGCGGAGAAAACATGAGAAGAACAACTATACCCATGACTTGGAGTTAGCATCAGTGGTCTTAATCTTGACGATGTGGCAACACTATCTGATGGGTGAGCATTTTACCGTGTACTCTGATCACAAGAGTCTCAGGTATATCTTCTCTCAGAAGGACCTGAACCTGAGACAATGACGTTGGCTTGAGTTCCTACAGGAATATGACTTCGAGATAGTCCATACTCCTAGGAAGAGGAATGTCATTGCAGATTTACTCAGCAGAAGATCTAGTATAAAACTGCTAGGCAAAGTGACAGAGTAGCTATCCACTTTGCATATATCATTTGTGGATAGAGATGGAGCAAATTTTCTTCAGTCTCTTATAGTCACTCCCCCACTTCATCAGCGAGTCAGGGAGGCATAGCATGGGAACGCTGACTGCGAACCATGAAGTGCTCAGATATCCACAGGACAGACACCTGATTGATTTTCTGAAGGTGGGGAGCATGACATCCTCTTCAGGGGACATACCATGGAACCAGTGTCACTTCAGAAGGAAGTGTTGAGGGAGTTCCACACATACCCTCTAGAGGTACACCCAGAAGTGGCGAAGATGTATCAGCATATCTGATGATAGCACTGGTGGCTGGGAATGAAGAAATCAGTTACTGAATTTGTTTCTTGGTTCCTCACTTGTCAGCAAGTGAAGGCGGAGCATCAAGTACCAACAAGCTTGGTTATCCTTTAGTGGTCCTAGAGTGGAAGTGGGATGGTATATCCATGGACTTCGTGACAAGACTTCCACATACATCCAGAGGTCACGACTTGATTTAGGTGATCGTTGATCGACTCACCAAGTCGGCAAATTTCCTACCAATCAGAGAGAATGGTTCAGTAGAGAACTTGTGATGCCTCCATGTGCAGAAGATTATGCGGATACATGGAGTAACTTTGACGATTGTCTTCGATTGTGTTACACATTTTACTTCCCAACTATGGAAGGGTTTGCAAGAGGCTTTCATGATGAAGCTTCGATTGGGCACCACATTCCATCCTCAGACGGATGGTCAGACTGAGCATACCATTCAGACCCTTGAGGAAATGCTATGTTCTTGTGTCCTCGACTTCAGTGGCAGCTAGGGGGATCAATTACCCATGGTGGAGTTTTCATACAACCACAACTATCAATCCTTCATAAGGATGGAACCTTTTTAGGCATTATACGGATGACTTTGCAGATCTCCTTTGTGCTAGACTGACTCAGGGGAGTCAATACTAGTGGGGACAGAGATAATACAGGCTACCACAGAGAAGGTTTAAATCATCCAAGAGTGGATGAAGACTGCACAGAGCAAGCATAAGTAAAATGCCAACAGGAGATAGAGACAAATGGAGTTCGAGGATGGTGACCATGTCTTTCTACGAGTCTCACCTCGATGAGGTCTACAGAGATTTCGTTGAGGTAGAAAGTTATCTCTGAGGTTCATCAGACCTTTTCAGGTCCATAGCAGAGTAGGCGAGGTGGATTACCGCTTAGATCATCCACCTTAGTTGCACCGGGTGCATGACGTCTTCCATGTATCCCAACTGGGGAGATGTGTGCACGACCCTTCTCACATCATTGACCATAGCGAGCTGGACGTCGACAATGGGGCGAATTTTACAGAGGTTCCAGTAGAGATTGAAGATCGATAGAAGCAGGTCCTTTGTGGATGGTCGATACCTCTGGTGCACATTCTCCTGTAGAAAGAGAACCTCCAGGAGAGAACATGGGAGTAGGAGGATCAGATGCATTGTCAGTACCCACACTTGTTTACCTAGTTGAGTTGTAGCTTATGGGTACATAGTGACATGAGGTGGGGAGAATGTAATGACCTGGAATTTTCATGTAATTTTTTTAATTAAATGGTAATTTTACGAGTCCGTGAAAATTGATGGTGCGTGATTCCGAGGCCCGGTGTGCCTGAAATCAATTTCTGAAGTTTTGTTCATGTATGTTCAGTAAACATTCGAGCTTTTTTTTCTTAACTTTTAAACCGGTGCTCGGAATTGAAATCAAAGGGCACCGTTGAACTTGTGGCATTGGTATTCTCTTAGGAAGACTTTCACCTTGATGATAGTTGTTTGAGGGTGAAAGTCAGTTTTTGGGTTTTTCGTGGAAATAATAAAATAAAATAATTGCATGTTTTATTTTATTTTATCTATTATAACCACCCATCTGGAAGTTGGAGGTGGGGACTACCACACCATAAGCTCCCATGAGAGGTTATGGTGGTGGGGACCACCTGAGGCCTAAAACCTTTCATGAGTTATGGTGGTGGGGACCGCTCGAGGTTTATCCCTCATAATGGGGGAAGAGGAAACCTCTCAACCACCCTCTTAAATGTGGAGGAGCCTCTTGGGATTCCTCCACGTTGATTCTGCTAACACACCAATTAAATGTACCAAATCCTGTAACATTAAATTATGCCAACTTATCCATTTTGAAATTTGTGTCAACAATTAAAAAATAGATAACTTAATCTATTATTTTGGCTTGGAATTTTAATTTTGGTGGAAACTGGGGGAAATATTGGGAGAGGAGAGATCTTGGGAGAAATAAAGTTCTCCAACGAAGAACCTCATCTTCCAATGAATAACGCTCCACAAATGAAGAACGCCAACGAGGAATGCCTTCCACTACGAAGAAAGACCTCGACTTCGGTTTCCTTTTTCCAAACTTCCTTCGACGTAGGACGTGTTTTTCTACAACGAATCATAGTTCTCCTTATTGCACTAACGTCAATGAACAATGAACAAGGTAGGGGATTTTTGTGTTTGATTTTATATTCATGTGATTATTTCCTTATAAAACAAGGAACATATATCAACTTCTAACTAGTTTATCCACATATGTTTTCATTTTGTGGGTTTTGGGATTAATAATTGTGGGAGGGTTTGATGTGCTTCGTTCTTGAGAGCCATATTCTACCACCCTAAACATGGAGGGTACGGAAAAAACCAACCTGGCCCGACCCCTCTGTCGTTCACTTTTGTGGTGTTCTTCGAAATGGAGGAAGGTGACAATGATGTTGAAGGTGATGAAGGAAACAAAGGTAATGGTCGTTCTACCTACGGCCTCTGCAACCCATGCTGCCACGGTGATACTCCACCATCCTGGGCCGAACCGCGCCACCCACCAGCCACGCCACCTGCTGGATGAACCGGCCCGAGCCGCACCGGGCCCCGTCGGCCCCGCACCCCGGTCGCGCCTCACCCTGGCCGAACCGGCATCGGCCGCGCCATCTTGGCCTCCCAGCCGAACTGGCCCCTACCGCTCCTCTATGGCCCTCTGACCCTAACCGGACCTGGCCGCGCCACACCAGCCCTTGGGCCGAGCCGCCCTGAGCCGCGCCCCCGCGGCCCTCCGAGCTGAACCAGCCCCGCACCCCGGGCCGAGCCACCCTCTCAGCGCCCTCCGTGCTAAGCCACCCTCGCGGCGCCCTCCGGGACGAGCCTCCCTCGCGACAATCTCCGGTATGAGTCACCCCCGCGGCACCCTCCGAGCCAAGCCATCCTCACGCTGACTCACGGCCGGTCGGCACCCTCACAATTGGTCTACGCCTTCACGACCCTCCGCAGCCCCCTCGCAGCGGGCTGGGCAGGGCCCAATAGGCTAGGCCAAACTTAACGGACAAGCCCACCCAACGGTCCAGGCCAGACCCAATAGGTCATGCTAGGTCGGTCGAGGCTGGGTCAGCCCGGGTCAGACCAGACCCGGGCCCACTACGATAATTTACTTTCTTTTGGCCATATCTTTGGTACCGGATGTCCGTTTGACAAACCGTCTATGATGCTGGTAATATTAGAGTATAATGGTCACTTTGAGTATACCTCACTGGAGTTTGGGTTATAGATGAGATACAATCAGGTTGGATCATGCACGAACCCAACCTGGCCCCCGGGACTAAAAGGCTAATAACTCACAGAACGAGCATCCGATTGACATGACGTCTGTTGCGTTGAGACGCCTATGATGTGGCAGACCTTTAGGATACTTCTTCATGGGACTTCTTTGTAGTTGGAGCGTCGACTATTAGATTGTGTAGCGGATCTTCCGGAGACGAGGGAGCATTTTTGCGGGAACCTAGTAGCTGGCTTAGACTTGAAGACTGCTGACCGATTGACTCGGAATGACTCCACTAGCCTAGTGGGGATCACCTAGTTGTGGCAGAAGACCCATGTTGGAGGAGCACCTGGTTGTGGCAGTAGATCCACAATACTTGATAGGGGGAGTACCTCTGCAGGCTATGAGGGGGAGCACCTGGTTGTGGGGGCAGACCCATGTTGGGGGAGCACCTCTGTGTGACACAACAGACCCACGGTACTCGATAGGAGGAGTACCTCTATAGTTCAAGGATAGTGGGAATCACCTCTATGTCACACGGCAAGCCCACTATACTCGATAGAAGAGGAGTTCTCCAATAGATGAGGGTTCAGAATGTTTTTACCCTAGAATAAAATCCTGGTTGAGATGAGTCAGAAAATTTTGTGTTTTCCTCATGATTGAGCTGGATTACTTGATAACTTGGGTATATGTATGGGCATATATCTAAGTAGGGTTATCTATTTATTCCTTACACTGTGGTTTATCCTTGGTGGATTTATGAGACCTTGAGGGTATCAGGGTCCCTAATGAGTATTGTTATACTCACCCCTACACGGGCTATGCCCGCATCTCGTTGTGTTGGATGCAGACGAAGGACGGTGCTGATTGAGGCTGAGAGTACTAGGACTGGACAATAACTAGAGGTGGACCTTACGAAGAGTTGGTACATGGAGGATACTGATAGACGTGGAGTGCTGAGGAGGCTATCTGTACCTACCTTTCATATTGGAATCCCGGAGGACGACCCAACAACCATTTTTATTTTCTTCAGTTGTACTTGTACTTCCAGTCCTTGTACTTTACAGTTGGGCTTGTAGTTCCGACCTCTTTTACTTTTCAGAACTATTTTGTTATATAGTTTACCTAGCATTTTCTATCCATCTGTGTGCTCTGTTTTGTATGTTTACAGGTTATAAAGGCAATGCCTTCCTAGTTTTAGGGAATTACGCCTTTGGTTCTAGTCTCCAGCCGCTGGCCAATGGAAGGCGGGCTTGGGGTAGTCACGGCACGGGCCCTAGGGGGCGGGCCGTGACAAGATAATTATGAAACATCCCCTGATGTCTCATCCCGACATCCAATGTGATCTGGTCAAAATATCTCCCTACTAAAACCTTAGTCATTCCCTCCCATGTGAACCAATGCGTCTACTATCTGATCACGCTCGATTCATTGAAAAACTAATCTGATCCCAATTCTGATGCTTAGACTCCATCCGATACACATCTAATTATAAACCCATAATTCCTAGTGAATCTAGATGAACTTCCCCTATTTATTCAATGACATACAAAAATCCCCCATGAATTTCCATCAATTGATTCCAGACTCCAATGACTTAAAACATGAAGGTTATACCACCCATGACCGATGCCATGCTCCATACTATAGGAGTGAACTTATTATGACATCACTGGATAACTATACTACTATGACCCATGTACCATCTGTCATCAAACAGAATGGTTTATCTTGGTCGAATCTATTTATACTAGAGCATCACCCAAGACATATCTTTTCACAATATCACAGATTATGGATGCTATATCCATTAAATTATCCATGATTCACTCAAAACGAGGGTCACCCCTACCAACCATCTATTACTATACTCAACACCACAAAAATCACACTTTTAAATCCTTGAACATATAGTGTCATTAGTTTCATCAACCACAATATGCGTACCACTCCACTCGATACAAAATTTAATGTTACATCAACATGTAATGCTTCATTGTAGATTATACCTAGATTTTTCAAGACATTATACCTAATCCAATCAATGTTTCACCCCAAAAAATAGTGAAAACTCATGTCCCACCATAAAAACTGGGATAATAGGTCAACACCATGGTCAATTGTTCAGGATCACCCATTTCAATTTTAATATCTCCCCAACCATAGAAGAATATTTCAAACTATCAACCAAACTTGGGCTTTCATACACATACAGTACCCATCAATTTTCATCTTTCCTTGGGTTGAAAACATCCTTAATGAATGTATAGACCTCATACACCACACATTACAAGTGCTTCTTACCTATAACTTTTTAAACATATTGGGTGTACCATCATGTACCACCAAAATGCTAAAAACTAAATGACAGTTACATGAGTCACATGGAATAAAATTATGCTCATGAGGCTAACTTCAAAGTCAACCATTCCTATTAAAGGTCAGTTGTAGGGAACCCAAGTAACTAAAAAGATATCAACCAAAATGTATTTTTACATCTCACATATGTTAAGGATTATCACCCAAAAAAAGTACAGAGTATGTCCCTATGACACGTCAGTGACAACTAACCATTAGCACCCATGGTTTATCACTATAAAGAGACACTTCATCCATTCCATGACTTACTTCTAGACCAACCAATATAAGGGTGTCGCTCTAAGTCACAAATGCCAACCATGATCAGACCATGCACTAAGACACACTCGCAATAACTAGTAAGGAAAACTAATAATCCTTACCTTCCATTCCTGATCTGATGCCAAGTATTAACACCTCATGTGCTTAAAATTAGCATGTCCTAAGGAATAATCCATTCCTTTATTCAAATTTTATATTAGTACTCTCATGTACGTTGAACCTTTATGCTCGATCCAAAACACATCTCCATAGGCACATCCTGACCATACCAAAATTCCAAAAGAATACCCATGATGTAACCCCAATGGAAACACCACACATTCTCCATTGAAAACCCAAAACACATACCCATGCTTCCCACCTCTAAAGAAAACACTACTCAGGATAACCCCTCGAATGATCCACCCTGAGAAACACTAATAACTTGATCACAAACTCACTGAGATGCATATCAAGGTCTCTAGGTCCCCCACATATCTAAATAGGTCGAGTATCACATAGTGGTCACAAATAATGGGACAAAACATGATACTCCTTTCTCAAAACCCACAACATCCTCATGCTGAAACACCAACCCATGGTTCCCAAATACATCAGGCACCACAAGTGAAAACCAACAACCCACTAGGAATGAGTCCTCACCGATAAACCTCATACATAACATTTCCATAGAGAATGTTGGTCTAAATATTCACGACCTAACCATATCACCATTTTTACCTAGATGGTCCACAACAAGGGAAACTAACCATCAGATTGGCTAAGTAGAGTACCATTCCAATTTATATGGGAAAAAACTATATGTGTTGTTACTAAAACATTAAATAACTGAAATTTAATAATGAACACATGATAGGGGTTTCCAACTAAAGAACCACATGCCTTTACTAACCAAATAGGGTAATTGAACCACTTGTTCACTTGATCTATTTCATCATCACCAAAAACGCCTCCATAAATCCTCATTACCTACCATCAAAAGAAAATGTATACATACAATATGATCATATAGAGTATAATTTCACCAAGAACGTATATATAAAAACACAATATGAGAAATTTATGACACTTTAAATACTCGAGCCTCAGTAAGTAGTGATAACAATCACACACATGCAATAACACATTTCATGTGGATCATACATGCCTACTGATAATGCATGCTACACCTCTCTTCCTAGAAGGATAAGAGTCAAATATAGTAAATGGATCATTTTTAATGGTATAAGAGCCATGAAAATAAAATAAGTCATTAATAATCACACATACATATTCCCCAATCAAGGTGGAAATCATATATAACTGTAACAACAAAAACTAATATCAGTAATCCTGATCCCCTTGTAATGTGGAATTCCTACCAAAATAGTTTTTCATGCTGCACCAACTCAGTATCCATCACAAACATCAATAAATTCCTATATCTCTTGGATACCGAATTTCAAAAACTATAAGACAAAAATAAAATTCTATGATATGAAATTTTAACATAATCTTCTAGATCACCATATGTACAATAACCAAAATGGTTCACCACATGATCTCAAGTGAATATCCTCAAATACAAGTGGATGTTGACAAGAAACATGGGTTTATAGAGGAACTATGGGGAGGATATACAACCATATTATAATATTAAATAATATTTACATAACTAAAACATATCCATTAATACAACATCAATTAGAGTAAAAAGGAAATAAATAAAAAATGATCATTATATAAAAAATGAAATGATGGAATATAAGAATATAGGATGGATAACCTACTAATCTAGTTATACATATAAATATAAAAAGGGAAAGTAAAACTAAAACAAAAATAAAATGGAAGGAGGATCCACTTCATTCGTCGATCGAAACCTCATCCCAAACAATGATCCTTTATGAGTTGATCTAGCTGAACCATGAAAACCTTATGCCTCATCCCAACCTGGTCCTAAAATATGTGTGGGGAATCTTGGGTACCAAAGTACCATGACAACCTAAGCAGGTGTGAGTATAACTTAGTAATCCACCACCAATGATTTCCTTAAATATAAATAGTCTGAATAAAATTTCATACAAATTTAATCCAAATAAGAGAGTTCAAGTACAACTCTTTGAATCACTTAAAAACTAACTGCATAAAATAAATATTGAATTCAGGTTCCAGGTTTACCTTGAGAATAGTACATACCTTCTTTGATATGTATAAAGGTGTCTCTAATCATGTTGTGATGACCATTAAATCCATACCACAATTGACTAGGGGAAATATACCCATCCCTAGTCCAAAATGACATTTGGGGGTAATATACACATCCCCTAAGCCATATGTTCACCTAAGGGTGAATTTTACCATAGTCTTTACCATCAAATGCATACCCAAGGGGATGTTTTCACTCTAGTTTAACCATTAACACCAATATTAAGAGGCCCCATCCATAAACATTACATTATATTGAATTAAGTTAATAATTC
This sequence comes from Viscum album, assembly GCA_963277665.1. NCBI lineage: Eukaryota > Viridiplantae > Streptophyta > Magnoliopsida > Santalales > Viscaceae > Viscum > Viscum album. The sequence continues at coordinate 1,974,268,567 of OY728120.1, read as the reverse complement.
ACATTGAAGATCTTTTCCAGTTTAGTGTTTTAGAGAATTAGGCCATAACTATTACATTACATCTCAAATATTACAAACTATACACTTATACTCTGTATCATTTTTTTCATAAAATATAAACTCTTAAAATAATTCAAGAATTATTTTCTTGAAATAAATCTTCTTGAATTATTCCTTTCTCTTACCCTTCCTTATACCCTAGGAAAAATATTTCAAATACATGGGATGAGCATAAAACACTCAGTATGGGTTATAAAATAAATAATGAAACATTATTCCATCAATAAAAACAATCAATGACATCATAATTTTCAATCATAAAACATAATCTCTTTAACATACCTCATGAAAATCATATGTTCTATGAATAACACATAGTATCACAAATCATAAAGGTAACTTGTCGAATCCATACCATACATAAATTGTTTCTTTGCCAGCTATGTATATAGTTACATTTGAAATAACCATCAAAGTATATTCCCTAATTCGATTAGTAAAAACATTAAAGTTCACCTCCGTCACGTTACCCAATGACTTAGAGAGCTATCTCGGTCTCACTAGCCCTAGGTTTATCACAGAACCACCCGTATACGTAAACAATGACCAAGAACCATAATGTAATCATAATACATAAAATAAGCATAAAGGAAAGGTAAAATTTCCACATTACAGTAAAGAGATATCAGTTCATGATATTGACATAGTTAATTCATTTAAAAAAACACAATAAAAACATTAAAAAAGAAGTGTTTTTAATCAAAGTGTCCCGTACCACTTTGAAACTTTTAATGGAACGTCATTTTAAAACATTAATGTCCATATACACAAATCCTAAAACCCATTTTAAAAACATAGACATTAATGAGAAATATTTATAAGAATAAATCATTAAAACATTTAAAACAATGTTTTAGATAAATATTCTCTTACCAGTTGAGAAAATACTTGATTAAAAAAAATTGCAGACTAACATTAAAAATGATTATAATATCATGATAATAAGTATATTAATGTTATAATATTTCATAGGGAAGTATATACACCATATAAATGTGAATTTCCGTATAATAACAAATAAGTCTCAATGGAATGTAAATTGAAACAAAATCCCTTACAAAGATCGAATCCTTAGATTACGGATAAATAAATGATGTAATTTAGTGTAAAAAATATAAATACCCATAATATAAGTGTAAATTAATTGTAAAATAATTATAGGTCATTCACACATATTCTTGGAAAAGCAAAACCAACGACACATATATTTAACTCAATGAATGGAGATTGAGCTATGATTTCCCTTAAAAAGATCATATAAATGATGTAAGAATTTATCAATGGGGTGATTCTGTGTTGAAAAAGTATATCCACACAAAGGTAAGTGGAAATTACAACATAAATAAACAAACGGTGATTCCACAAAAAATCCCGGAATAATGTAAAAAATGAAGTATGCGTCAATCCCAAAGAGTGTAAATTGAGTTTAGAAATCCCCTTAAGAAAATTCAGCTACCTAACAACGTCACATAAAAATTAAGAAAATGATTTGATGAGAGAGAAAATGGTATCTCATAAATTTTACATAAAATGAAATAGAAATAGTGATATAGAATAATATATACCAACATAAGAAAATAGAAATTTAATGACATAACATAAAAGAAGTTTTTGACAAAAAGAGGAGGGTGAAAGGTTCCCTTACAAAGTCCATTTTGTAAATAAAATAGATCAATTATTTGTATTGAATATATTTATACATAATTCAAGTACAAATAAATTACATGACTTCAATATTTATTCCTCACATAGTCATATCACAACATAATAATGAATTAGAAGATTAACCCAAAGAATAGAAATTGGGTTAAGAAGTTCCCTTACCTCGTGTCCGATTTGACTCATTCGTTCTTTAATTTACTGAATAATAAACATAAGTTAATTTATCATTTCTTCCAAAATTTTTAAAATATTATTATTTCTTTTATATCACTTATTAACTTTCTATAACAATTAATTAATTATTTGAGTTCATATCAATCATTTTGTCGATGTTCTGAACTTGAGTAAAAAATGAACTTGTTATAATTACAAATTTTCCAGGTGGTAAAAAGGTCCAATATCTATAAAATGATATTAATGATTTATTTATCATATATACGTAATATATATCCAATATATATGTATTTATATTATTCTATATCATTTGTATATAACAAATGAAATGCACCGTTCATGGAGGCGGTAAGCCGTACGTACGGATGAACACTACTTTCATTTCTATTTCATAATTAAAGGAATGAAAAAATAATTATACATATGTATATTATAATTATACTATAATATCATATTTTTTTATATGTTTCATATTTTTATTAACACCATCATTTATACATTCCATGTATGGAATAAACGAGTCATATCACTTCGAGGCGGTGGTAGTCCGCGCTTCCTCAAATGAAATTATCGTGTTTACAAATCATGAAAAGAATAAAGTTATGTTGTAAATAAAAATTAACGAATAATAAAGACAATTTAAACATGATATATATCATATAAATATATTTCCATCATAAAGGATACCATAAGAGGTGGTAGAAGATAAATGAAAAATCATCGTTTCGTGAGGCAATAGTTCACTGTCCACAGAAACAGTATGTTCATATCCATTAGATGGAGGTGTGTGTTAGTGTAGTTTGAATAATTCTCGTAAAAAAATCCTATAATATTGAGGATACTAATGTTGTTATGTAATCAAATAAAAATAATATAATATGGAGCGAATAAGTAAAATAAAAGAAGAGAACTTGAGAGAATACATTACCTCTAAATCGGGTAACTCCCTTTGGTTTGAATCAAAAGAATTTCTTGAAGTGCCTTTTGACTAAGGTAAGGATTCTAGGAGTAATATATGTATGTTAGGAACTCATTTAGTAATATTTTGGATGAGACAAGGGTCTCCATAGTTGTTATTAAATGGTTTGGGGTGAATCCTTTTTATAATAGGGAGGAGGAACTATTTAGAAGAGTCTAGAAAAATTATTTTATTATAATTTCATTTTCGGTTTATAAAGGCTGAAAAGTTATTTAAGTAGTATATAATATGAGTATTGATCTAAATACTCTTAACCAATATATTTTATACATTTTTAGGTCCTATAATTAACCTTATCTTTTAGGTTTAACCTTTTGTTAACTAATTTATCTTTTACTATGTCCTCTTGTATATTCATACAATATGGTTAATATATTTAAAATAAAATGACAAGAGACTAAAAAATGATTCATTAATGAAATTTTTAATATTATATATGTCATTTTTCCGATTCTTAGATTTTTAGGAATATTTTATCATTTAATAAAATAGTATTTATTTTAAAAACACATTTCTGTCAATTTATAAAGTATTCATATCAAGAATTTTAAAAAAATATATAACAACATTATTCATTCAAAATACCTAAATTAATTAAAATATGACAACTTATAATCATCCATAAAATTCTTGGATGGCATAAAACGTTTCAAAATAAAATTATTTTAATATTTATAATCTCATTTGTTTAAAACATTCATTAAAAAGGTAATCACTACATCAACATTATGTCATAAATAAATTTATTTATTTGATGTATAAAAATTATAAATAAGATACTATGATGTAAGAAATATTATTATATTTATAATGACTATTTATAGTAAAAAAAATAACTTATATAAGCCATATAATAATTTTTTACTAAAAGATATAGGTTTTTGTTACATTTTTCCTTAATAATAAAATAATTTTAATAAAATGTCATTTTCACTTAAAAGTTGCTATATGGGGTCCCAAAATCGACCAAAGGATTTAAATTACTTGAAATTTATAATAACATAGGGTTACGATATGTGTTAGGGTAATTTAATATTATAATAATGTTATGTTTTACCTTTATTTACCATATTTACCCTTTAACCATGGTAAATAAGATATTTACTGAAGTTACTATTCTTAATTTCTAAAAATAAAGTTTACCTATTTCAAAATTTGGACCTCCAGATTCAAAATATTGAATCCATTTTTCCAAATTCAAAACATTTAAGTTACATAAATTAATTTAAAATTAATTACCATCATTAAAACTAAAATGCGTGTTTTTAAGAAATAATAAGTATTGAAAGATTGACACATGTTTATGTCAAAATAAAAAGTGAAATTAATTCCAATGACCAAAATATGATTAAATGGAAACATAATAATATTATTAAACTTTAGAACAATTTAAAAATATAATCTAACCATATAAATAAATCTGATGAAAAGACAATTTTGAAATAAAACACAGTATTTTTTACTATTCATTAAAAAATGAACTTTAGCAGAAAAATACCAAAAAATTACCCAAAGTAAATTTTGATGTCCCTATTCTAAATAAGAAGTTTATTTTATCAAATGGAACATATAAATGTGATAAAACTATATTTAAAAGGGGTTTTCCACCAAAATGCGGTAAAACTATCTTTTAAAAATATTAGAGTATTTATGCTTAAAATTTGATTCATTCTCATTTTAAGCCTCTAAATATTGTTGGATAAAATTAAAAAAATTCAAAAAACATGTGTAATAATATTTTAGTTAGTTCTATTCATTCCTTCTAATATAATTTCTAGGCATTGACTACCATTTAAAATAACAATATTGTGATATTATTTTTCAGTATGACTCAACCTTGTGTGCAACATTAGATTTCAGAGAAACCCATTGTTGTGTGTCAGGTACACCATTGAACATAGAATCCCTTTTAAAGTAAAATTAATATCTTTTTCATAAATATTAATAGATATGAAAATATATTATTCTACAAATTTCTGGGTCATTACATCCTCCCCCCTTTTGGAAATTGCATCCTCGCAATTTTAAAATTAGGCTCAGAAACATCATTGGGAGTCCCAAATTGGAAAAAGTGTCAATAAAAGTATCACATTAAACGAAAGAAAGATTATTATAAAGGTCACCTAAGAAAACGCATACAAGGACTCCATGAAAATATAGATATGGATGAGAAAACTAACCATTAAGTTTTGATGGAGAGTGATAGAAAACATGATATGGAGAAAGTTAACCACGAGAAAACCACAAAATTGGGATAAGTTAAAAGGTCTTTGACTCCCTAGTAGGAAAAGTAAACAGAATTTTTTTCCAGGTTCCCTTTCATAATATTGGAGAATTTATTTACCAGATTGACTAAGAACATAAATAAATATACTTACTTTTCAACTAGAGTTTCATACTTTAATAAGTTTCTACCAAAAAATCATCTTTTCTCCAAATTATGAGAATTCAAGATGATATGGTCACACCTAAAGTGATAGAATCAACTTCTAGAGAATCACATAATCAAAAAAATATTAACTATATATTTCCCTTATCTTTATATATTAAACAAAAACAAAATGGTTAGTATAAGATTAGATAATCCCCAAAAAGGATAATCTTTTATAAAACTAAATACTACTCTTAATCTCCAGAATTGAACAAACAATACACAAATCTCAATACAGACCATTCAATGCACAATTGTCCTTAAAATACATCAATATAATCCAAACTAATATTGAAACCCAAAACTCATAAAAATTTAATCAAATAGTCTTCCATAGTAAATCATAACATTTATCTCCACATAACATAAACTACTATTAAATTCTCATACTGAAGTGTAATTCACTAAATCATATATTCTCTATGATAGGTTAATCATTTCCATAAATAACGCAAATCTCCATTTGTCCACAATAAAAACATAGATTCTTCCAAAATAAAATTTCAACCATTACTCTATAAATTAAATCCGATAGTATTCTATTTTTCTTAGGCATATAGTCTTCCTAAAAGAGAAAACATATTCCAAAATAACCTTTATCACTTAATCCCAAAATCATTTTCCTATACTAATGATATCCATTTAATAAGACATAAGTTCCCAAAATAATCTTATTATTGATCCATAAAATCATTCAACTAAAAATTATAAGTCATAATAACCAATGACATCACATAGGCTAGTGGTAAGCAATAAATCCTAGTTGCACATTGGTTGTGGGTTTGATTCCTATAGCTTTGTTTGACGCAACGGGTTGTCACCCTTATTATGGGTTGTCCTTTTTATGGAACTCAAAAAACCCTAACATGTGTTAACCTCCAAGGTTGTCATATACCTATCATTTTTCTCACAACTCATTAAGACTTCAACATCTTAATTCATGAAGTTTTATATATAATTTTATTTTTTTTATTTCCCCACCATATGGTAAAACAAAACTATTCCCAAAATAAATAACATCGTACCTTGATCATGGTGTTTATATGGTTTTATCATCATCTTGTTCATATAGGTAGAAGGTACATGCATTGCAAAAATGATTTAGAGATACTTTAAAATAATTTTCTTCCTTCATCCAAATACACCTTTTTCAACTTGGGTCATATGGGTGTTTTCAGAAAAATAGTTTTGGAAAATAATCATGAATGAAATATAATTTCAAAACATCTAATAAAACATGATTTTTATAAAACATTCAGACCGAGTTTGAGTTGAAACATTCAATCAATGGTCCTATTAAAATACCATAAGTATGTTTTGAGAGACTATTTTTTAAAAGAAAATATAAATAGGTTGCACAAGGGTCTTCTTCTTCAGCACCTTTTTCAAAATCACAACATGCTTAAAAATCTTGTGATAAGGTAAAATATTTGAAAATTCATTGATAAAATTTACCTTTATTGAAAATATTATAATATTGAGAATATAAGATTTGATTAAATAAAACCCATGGTCCATGATGGTATCGAGGTAAAGTGGAGGTGTTTGATATCTCAAAGAAAATTCTTGCAAGTTAGTTGTATGTTAGAAAATGTTTCACAGACGTCCGGACCAGAATTTGAAATAATTATTGCAAGAAAGTCATTAGGAAGAGATATGAATGTTGTTTGAGATCCTCCTACTTAAATTTGTAATTGACTTCCCCTGATCTGAAAAAGTTACAAAATAAGGATTTTACTTAAAGAGTAGACATATAGACTAACCATATGTCTAAAAAAACTCCTAATCATTAAAGTTGTATAAACCGACCTTTGATACAAACTATAAGAACCCAGCCTTAAACATTACATACTCTGGAATTAAGTTAATAATTATCATTGAGGATATTTTTAGGTTTATTGTTTTAGAGAATTAGGCCATAACTATTATGTTACATCTCAAATATTACAAAGTAGACACTTCTACTCAGTATCCATTTTTTTCTAAAATAAAAACTCTTAAAAGAATAATAGAATTATTTTCTTGATATAAATCTTCTTGAATTATTCATTTCTATTACCCTTCCTTATACCATGTGATTTTTTTTCAAAAACATTGGATGACCACAATAATATCAGTAAGGGTTATAAAATATGGAAATAAAACATCAGTCCATCAATATATACAATCAATGAAATTAAAATTTTCAATCATAAAAAATATTCTCTTTAACATACCTCATGAAAATCATAAGATTTATGAATAACAAATAGTAATAAAAATTCATAAAGGTAAGTTGTTGAATCCATAACATACTTACATTGTAGCTTTCACAGCTATGTAGGGAGTTACGTTTGGAATACCCATCACTGCATATTCCCCAATGGCTTAGGAGAAACATTAATGTTTACCTCTGCCACATTACCCAATGCATTGGAGATCTATCTTAGGCTCACTCGCCCTAGGATTGTCAGAGAACAACCCGTATACGTAAACAATTCCCAAGAACCATAACTTAATCATAATATATAAAACAAGCATAAAGGTCAGATAACATTTTCACATTTCAATAATAAGATATCAGTGCATGATATTGACATAATCAATTAATTAAAAAAACAAATTTAAAACATTTAAAAAGAATATTTTTTGAATAAAAGTGTCCCATACCACTTTAATAATTTTAAAGGAATGAAATTTTAAAATATTAATGTCCATATAAATAAATCTTAAAAACCATTTTGAAAACATGGACATTAATGAGAATGATTTAGAAGAATATATCTTTAAAACATTTAAAACAATGTTTTAGTTAAAGAGTATCTTACCACTTAAGAAAATACTTGAATAAAACTAATTGTAGAAAAAAATTTAATAGATATTATAATATCATGAGAAAATGGAGTTTCATGATATAATATGTCAAAGATCAGTATATATACCATATAAAAGAGAATTTGTGTATAAAAAAATAAGTCTCAATTGAATGTAAATTGAAACAAAATCCCTTACAAAAATTGTATTCTTTAGATTAAGGATAAATCAATGACATAATTATGTGTGAAAAATATAAATACACCCAATATAAGTGGATATTATGTTTAAAAAAATCACAGGTAATTCACCCATATTCTAGGAAAAGAAAAACCAATGACACATATATTAAACTCAATGAATGGAGATTGAGCAATTATTTCCCTTACAAAGTTCATATAAATGACATTAGAATTTATAAATGGGGTGATTATGTTTTTTAAAAGTATGTCACACAAAGGGAAGTGGAAATTGAAACATTAATAAATAAATTTTCATTCCACAAATAAGCTTGGAATAATATAATAAATGAAGTATGTGTCAAACCCAAAGAGTGGAAATTGAGTTTTGAAATTCCCTTATGGAAATTAACCAGCCTAATGGCGTCACATAAAAATTCATAAAATGAGTTGATTAGAGATAAAATAATATCTCATAATTTGTAAATAAAATGTAATAGAAATATGAAAATATAAGAACATACCCCAACATAATAAAATGTAAATTTAATGATATAACATAAAATATGTCTTTGACAAAAATAGGAGGGTGAAAGGTTCCCTTACAAACTTGATTTTGTAAATAAAATAGACAAATTATGTGTATTAAATATAAGTGAGCATAAATAAAGTATAAATATAAGAAATTATAGTAGTATTTATTTATCACAAAATCGTAGCATGACATAATAAATAATTAGAAGCTTAACCCAAATAATAGAAATTGGGTGAGGAAGTTCCCTTTCCTCGTGTCTAAATTGACTCGTTCATTCTTTAATTTATGGAATAATAAATATAAGTTAATTTCAACTTACTTCAAAACCTTTTTCAATATTATTATTTCTTTTATATTACTTATTACCTTACTATAACAATTATTTAATTATTTTAGTTCATATCATACATTTTGTTGTTGTTCAGAACATGAGTCAAAACTGAACTTGTTATAATTAAAAATTGTTCATGCGGTCAAAAGGTCCATTATATCCCTAATGATATTCATGAGTTAGATATCATATATATATATATATAAATCATATATAAAAAGTATATATGTATTTATAATAGTCCATATCATTTGGAGATAAGAAATGAAACGCACAGTTCATGGAGATGGTAAACCATACGTATGCCTGAACGCTACTTTCATTTCTATTTCATATTTAATGGAATGAAAACATAATTATATATAGGTATATTATAATTAAAGTATAATATCATATTTTATATAAGTTTCATAAGTTCATTAACACCATCCTTAATACTTTCCATGTATGGTATGAACGAGTCATATCACATTGAGGTGGCGGTAGTCTGCGCTTCCTCAAATGAAATTATTGTGTTTACACATCATGAAAAGTGTAAAGTTATGTTTTCAATAAAAATTAAAGAAACATAAAGACAATATAAACATAATATATATCATATAAATATTTTTCCATCATAATTTTCACCATAAGAGGCAGTAGGAGATAAACGAACAATCATCGTTTCGTGAGGTAGTAGTTCACCATCCACAAAAACAATATGTTCGTATCCATTAGATAGAGGTGTGTGTGAGTGTAGCTAGAATAATTATCATAAAACATCCTAGAATATAGAGTATAATGTTTTTTTATGTAATAAAAGAATAATAATAGAATATGGAGTGAAGAAGTAAAATAAAAGAAGAGAAATTGAGAGAAGATGTTACCTCTAAATTGGGTAACTCCCTTTGGTTTGAACCAAAAGGCTTTATTAAAGTTCCTTATGCCTAAGGTAAGGATTCTGGGAGGAATAGAGGAGTTTTGGGAGCTTATTTGGGTAAATTTTGGACTAGACAATGGTCTTGAGAGAAGTGATTAAATGGGTAGGGGTGAAGCCTTTTTATAAGAGGGAGGAGGTACTATTTAGAAGAGTCTAGAAATATTATTTTATTATATTTTCATTTTCGGTTTATAAAGGCTACAAAGTTAGTTAAGTCGAAGATAAGATAATGATGGATTGAAATCCTCTTTACCAACAGGTTTTTGAAATGTTTAGGTCATATAATTAACCTTATCTTTTAGCTTTAACATTTAGTTAACTAATATAACTTTTACCATGTCCTCTTGTATATTCATATTATATGGTTAATATATTTACTAAAAAATTAAAAGAGTCCAAAAAATGGATCATTAATGAAAATTTTAATATCATATATCTAATTTTCCCGAATATTATATTTTTAGGATTATTTTATCATTTAATAAAATAGTATTTATTTTAAAAACTCATTTCTATAAATTTATAAACTATTCATATCAAGACTTTTAAACAAATATATAACAAATTTATTATTTCAAAGAACCTACATTAATTAAAATATAACAAGCTATACTCATCCATTAAATTCTTGGATGGAATAAAAGGTTTCAAAATTAATTTATTTTAATATTTACAATCACATTTATTTAAATTTTTTTTTTTAAAATGTAATCCCTCCATAATCATTGTGTCATAAATAAATTTATTTATTAATTGTATAAAAATTGTAAATAAAATACCATGATATAAGAAATATTATTATCTTTTTAATTACAATTTATAGCGTAAAAATATAACATATATAACCCCATATAAAAATTGTATTACTAAAAGATATAGGTTTTTGTTACATTTTTCCTCAACTTTAAAATAATTTTTATAAAATGTCATTTTCTCTTACAAGTTTCTCCATGGGGTCCCAAAATCGACCCAAGGATTCTCGTGGTCAGAAATGTATCATAAAATAGGGTTTGGACATGTGTTATGGTAATTTGATATTATTATAATATTATTTTTTACCCTTATTTAACAGATTTATCCTTCAACCATGGTAAATAAAATATTTACTGAAGTTTCGATTCATAATGTATAAAACTAAAAGTTAACTATTTAAAAAATTTGGACCTCATTATTAAAAATATGGAACCCATTTTCCCAATTCAAAACAAATAAGTTTCATAAATTAATTTTAAATTAATTTCCGTTGTCCAAACCAAAAAATGGGTTTTTAAGAAATAATAACTATCAAAAGATTGACATGTGTTTATGTATATCTAAGAAGTTAAATAACTTCCAAAGATCAAAATTGGATTAAATGAAAAAATAATAATCTAATTACTATATAAAAACAATTAAAAAGATAATCTAACCATATAAATTAATCAGATAAAAAGACAGTTTTGACTTAAAAGGCAGAATTTTACACTATTCATTAAAAAAAATGAACTTTAGGAGAAAAATAAAAAAAATTTACCCAATTTAAATTTTGATGTCCCTATTCAAAATTAGGAGTTTATTTTGTCAAACTGAACTTATAAATGTGAAAAAACTAGATTTAAAAGGGGTTTTCCATCAAAAGGTGATAAAATTATCTTTTAAAAATATTTGAGTCTTTATGCTTAAAATTGGACTCATTCTCGTTTTAAGCCTCTAAATTTTATTGGATAAAAGTAAAAACATTTATCAAAAAATCATAACCATATTTTATTTAGTTCTATTCACTCCCACCAATACAATATCTAGTCTTTAACTACCATTTAAAATAATAATATTATGTTATTATTTTTCAGTATGACTGAGTCTTTTGTGCAACATGAGATTTCGGAGAAACCCACTGTTGTGTGTCGGGTATGCCATCGAACATAGAATCCCCTTTAAATTAAAATTAATATCTTATTCATAAATATTAATAGATATGAAAATGTATTATTCTATAAATACCTAGGTCATTACAAATATCTCATGGGGGAAGTGATCTCCATGGGACAACCATCAATACCATCATCCATCAAGGGTATTGTTCGCCCCCACTTAACCATCAAATACAGTCAAGGAGACATTCACATATATGATAAAATAAATAATAAGTCATTTATATTATTTAATCATTCTTATTTCAATACATTTCCCAAGATCCACCAAACATACAATGTCAAACACAACTTAGAAAATACTATTTCACATTTAAAATTTCAAAATAATAATAATCATGATCCCATTACTTCAAAACCAAACTCATGTACATTTAAATAAAACAAAACCATTTATCATACCCTAATTTTTATTTTCAAAACCAACCAATTTATTAAATAAATAAAACATCTATAAACCCAGTTTCCCCTTTACCAAAACCATTTTCATGAGAACTAAAACCATTATCATTAAATTCAACACCACCCTCAATGGGGGATTTTCATTACACAAATAATATTTTAAAAAACTGATTCCAATTACCAATTATTTTGATGTATCATTTGAAAATCATTGACTGAAATCATATATTTTTTAAAAACCATTTAATTAATTTATAATATATTCACCTAGAAGAATAGTAAAAAAAACCTTGGTTAACTATAAATAAATAAATATAATGTGTTAGTTAGAGGGACCACCTATCTTATCAATTAATATTTTCCATTATCCCTAATTTCGACAACCATATTTCCAAGACCATCTAAGACTAATGGCCAATACCCACACCAACCAAGGTTCTAAATCACAACTAAAAAACTGAGGTAAACTAATTACAAACTATTTATTATTAATTAAAAAACTAAACCTGATTTACTGAAACTATACACTTAGAAATAAGTGGAAAATCGCTCACTGGTAATCCTGAAATGACATAACTGATTCCATCAACCCTCTAGGGGTCCATCCTACACTCCCAACTCTAACACAGGATAATGTCATATCAAATGGAAAAAATACCATAGGAAAAAACATTTACTCAAACCCAATACCCTTGAGAAACTCACCAAACCACGTACAACTAATGATACAAAGATTGATGGTTTGTAAATATTGTCTTGGGATGGAATTAAGAAAAGCAGTACATGATCCCCATCATCTTAGGATGATTACACCTTCCTCTGATGGAATCATCTCCAAAATACTTAGTAGGGAAAACCATGTTAAGATAATGAGACAATGAGGAGAGAAAGTATTCTTAGCCTTAACATTTTCTCTTGAAAAAAATATATTGTGGCAACAATAGTTAAGAATCAAGGGTGTAAAACTTTGGATGAAATGGGGAGGAGGAGGATGCATAAGAGGCTACTAGGTCAAGGGAGCAGTGAAAAGAAGAGGGTTTGGGTTGAAAGTTGGAAGGGTAAAACTATAAAATCATAATGTTATGTGGTGCATGGTTTGGTCACAAGAGTTTCCAAATTTTTCTTCAATCATATGTTCAAAACTATCCTGAAAACCCCATCTCTTCTAGTTAGGTACATTGTTAGAAAAACAATGTTACAACAACTAGAATAGCTCCTTAATTTTTTAAAAACCTCAACATTGTTTGCTTTTAATTTCACACATTGTAAAAAACTATGCCCCTTAACAAGCTATGACTCAGGTTTGGGTGGCACAGTTAGCACAAACCATATGCTAATCATTCACTTCATTATGCTTCCCCAAAATACAAAACTTGTAATACTAAATATCACGAGACAAAACCATGAAATAGAGTCACATATCAAGCCTCACGGATCTGCAAAAACACCCCTTTTTGATATAAAAACATTCATAATTCTGTTTTAAACCCTGAATCAAAATATGGCCCATCCCCCAGTTTGAGAATATCAACTTCTCCTGAAAACTTCGACCTTATCCATACATCCATACGAAAATAAATTTTACTATGATAACATTTGATGTTTAGGATATGGATTACTCTCATATTAAAATAAATTCAATAAACTTTGTCTAACTCTGGTCTAAACTATACACATTTACATTTTTTTTCATTTCCGATTTCACATGGTTTTGTTTACATTACATGGACTGATCTTGGTTTTGGTTTCTATTTGGATTCACTAATTAAAAATGATTTGTCAGATTACTATGAATATAAGTAGTGGTTTTAGATAAAACCCTGTGTTTTTACTTTTTATATATTTATTTAAAATAATAATTATCGATATCATAAATAAAAGTTTCTTCCAATAATAAAATATAACTTAGTTTAAATTAAATAGATTTATATTATTAATAGCATACGACTCTTAGGGATCTTATCATAGGATAACTACATCATGTATTAAAAACTAGAGTATTTTATTTCCTTTATGATATATGTGTATATCATAGAATATGATATGATATGTAAAAGTATAATTTTATGTATCAATCACAAGATATGATATTGATTTCAATCATATAATATAACTGATATTGCTAAAAAAATTTATCACCATATTCTTAACAGTCATATTTTATAACCCCCAATGGATCATACAATAATGTTGGAGAAGAAAATTTATTTTCTTTAAAATTTAATAATGAATTGAATTATAATAATTTTAAATTGTTTATCAGTAATGATAAAAGGTATTTTGTGGATACATATTAATTTTTAGGGTTTATAGATTAATTAATTATAATGGTTTTATAAATAATTAATAAAATTTATGAAAAATTTATTATTAAACATTCCACAATATTAGACTATAATATTTGAAATAACATTTACAAAAATATATGATATTCCAAATTATGATGAAATAATCTGTTTATTAATAAATCCTAAAATTAATTTTTTAAGAGTTTATTAATTATAAAATAATGTAAAAATATAAACTGTATATTTAAAATTATGAATTTTTTATAATTAATTAATTTAAAATTTTAAAATTAAAGGAATTATTTGGGATATTATTTAAACAATATAAAAAATGTTTTTATGACTAATTTTATCAAGGATTGAAAAATGTTATGTTTGTGAAATTTAAATTATGTAAAATGTTTAAATAATAGAAATTGGTTTCTAAAATGTCATTAATTCATATAATATAGTATAATTAATGTAATATGCTGTGTAATGAATAATATTAAAGAGTATATATTATGTAAATATTATAATCTTTTTTAATTGAATATAATGGAATTTACAAAAAGAATAGATAAATTATAATTTGGTTATAATTATCTTTAATTTATGTATTGTTTCTAAAGAATTATATCTGCTTTAGATATCGGAGTTGGTCATTTATTTAAAAGTTATTTCTTTGTTTATTACTTATGGATAAATTTTTTTAATATTGTGAATATTTATATTCTTTAGTTCAAATTTTAAATTACTTTTATAAATTACCGTACATGCATCTAAGTAGTTACATGCTAGGTATGATTATAGATTTAGTTTCCATCTACCTTGATTTAGAATCTTAATTAATGTTACTAGCTTAAATTTAGTTCTTGGATATAGTTTATACATATTAGGTGTTATAGTAATGATGAATTATAATATCTCTTGAGTAAAGTATCCCAAGGTAAAGGGACCTCGGGTTATACTTTCCATTATCCTAGCGGATTATTCCTAATTATAGAAGGAAGAGGTTGACGTTTTGTGGTTACAAGTTTAGTCATATGGATATTATCAATTTGATGTAATTCTAAAACTATATAAGAAAATATCATGTACATAATACATAATATGTATTTGAATATTTTTAAATTTGTTAGACATTTATTTTGGGTGAGTAAAATAAATTGGGAATTACGTAATGAGTTACACATAAATTTGGGTTGATAATATTTATTTAGTGGAGGTAATATGATTCCATATTAAATAACTAGAAATATTCATGCATAAATGTAATAACATGAGATAACATGGTGATATTAAATCCACTATTGAATAATAAGTGTTAGATTACAATAATAGTTGGACTTTTCAAGACCTCAGTCATCTAACCAGGTTTGTTCATTCCACTATTGGGTGACCCTATATCATATAGTTTTAGAAATAAAGTATAGGGTAATTCATTCCATAGTTAGTTTCTCATTATTTTAATTTTCTCTAGGTTATACTTTTTTAGGATACCCGAATAGGATTTAGTTACCAGAGGAGTAGAGATAGGGGTATCCACTTGGTAGATTGGATAAAGAGGTGTCTAATATACTATTTAAGAGTCACATATGATATCATTGGGGAAATTCCCTTCCAAAATAACTAATTTGTGAGAGAAATTACATAAAATACTCATTTCTTAGTAAAACATGGATATTATCCCACTAATGGATATAATACATTTAAAATGGGACCTCATTTTTGTGGGATTCCATTTAGAAAAGTCCTTACTGAATTATAGTAAAACCTGATACTCATCTAAAAATATATTTTATTATATATAAAAAACATCATCACCATCAAACAAAACTTCAATGTCAATCCTTGAAAGGTGAGTTTTAATGTAAGAAAATCCCATGACTGGTAACATTAGTAGAGTTCTTAAGTAATGAGAAATTATATGTTTTAGAGAAACGTCTTCACGAGTAACCAATTTTCAAATATGATAATAGGTGAATCTTGATGCTTATGAGAAGAATAATATGATTCAAGAAGACAATATATTCTAAATGAACAAGGGAACAATAGTCTATTAACATATATTCAATATGATTGGATATGTGAATGACTTAGTGAGACTATAGGTTTTATTAAAGATTGTTTTGGTTAAATAATTCACCATATTGACATATATAGAAACTGTTTTGACAATATGAATGAGTTTTGGAAATTTTTAGCTTATCATTCTCAAATTATTAAGAGTAGATGAACTGATCATATGATTTCTATATTTTGGTTCTATAAATAAATTACAAGTTTGTAATAGTTAAAACTAGAAGAAGAAAAATTATTCGGTTTTTCTAAATTGTTTTCATCAAATATCCAATCGAGGTCATTTAAACCTAAGAGTGTTATTAGGAAGGAATAATGATTCCATTTGATTTAATTGTTTAGGATTCCCAAATAATTTTATGAAAATTAATACAATAAAAAATAGATATTTTCAGAGGTTTATTCATAGTTACCATATATATTCACTATAAATTATAGAAAATTGAATTTTCATCTAATTATTTGTGGTGGTGTAAGAAATGAATCACTGATTAACTATCAGTAGTTATTTCTTATTACGCCTCCCTAATTCATAATTTGGTGATGCTTTTTAAAAACCATCTGTAATAGAACCTTAATTTAATTGGACCTTTCTACCTTACCAACTAAACCCTCCCCCCTATGTAGACCATATCCCTCCCCCTGACCCCCACCATAGTGGCCTCTTCCACCCCATAACTTGAATTCACAATCATCCACTTATGATTCCCCATCATCAGCTTGCTCGACCAAGTGTTCACCCACCCATTACCTATTCATCCTCCTCCACAACCTACTGTGATGATGGACTAACATTTTTCCTCTACTCTACCCCATCATAGGACAACAATACCATAGTCTACACCTCCCCATAGTAATATTGTGAGCTGTGAGCTCTGACACCCCTCATTTATATGCTATATAATATATAACAATGCAACAATCATATATAAGGCAATACGTGGTAAGTGAATTTGTAGTATATAATGGTTTTCTTGATTGATAGTGGAAAATTAATATATATTTCTTAAAAATCATGGTAGATTTTATTATCTAAAATTTGTAATTATACATTTACATAATTGATAATTTCACATCTGTGTGTGAAAAAGTGTACAAAATATTAGGTGTGTATGTGTGATTGTATAATTATTCAATCGAATTACTTACTCTCAAATATATGTTTTTATATCCATATGGATGTTAAATATCAAATTTTATTATTGTTTACAATATATTTTGATTTTATATTTATATTATTTCTTGAAAAATGTTTTCTTATAAATCATATGTGAGATTTTAAACAACATTTCACTTCACTGATATATATTTTTTGTAATTATTTATCTTATTTTTCAATAATATTGAAATGGATAAATTTTGGATTACTTTACCATGAAATTAACTTCATTTTCTTAAGGGGTTGGAGACATTTTTAGTTTTTAAATTATAAAAGTGTTTACAAATAGAAGAATTAATTGTTTATGCACCACTTGTAATTTCAAAAAATGTTGAAAATTCTAGATGTTTATGAAATTTTGATAATGAAATAATTTTCTATTGGATATGTGTGTTTGATTTGGAATGGTGAATCAAAAATTATGGAATATTCAATATTAACTGAATATACCAATCATTAAGCTACTACCATGGTAGTATATATTTAAATTCAGAACGTAATTATTAATTCTTCGTGAACTACAAAAAACCATGACTATTCTCATATCATGTCAATATACTATCATACTGATTCAATTGAGTTTATAGTTAGGGTTAAATTAACTAAGTAATCAAATGGGTTTTATAAAAATTTAGGAGAAGAAAATGAATAGTTATACAAGGGGAGTGAAAAATATTAAAATCATTCCATTTTAATGAAATTTTACAATATTAAGTGTTTTTATGGATTTAAAAATTTAGTAATTCCAACAATATTTGATTTGCTGCAGGATGATTTTTTTTAAATATAAAACCACTAAATCAATTTATGAGATAAATAATTTTATTAAAAAGATGATGCTTAATTATATGAAGATACTTTCATATCTCAATGAATAATTCTTACATTTGGAATTGGAGTCATACATAATGGAGTCTAAAAGATTCCATACTTATAGATGAAAGTGAATAAATAATGATACAAGATAGAATAACCTTGCTACTATGAAGAATCATGGAAACAAAACTCTTATAATGGGTTTGTTTTACTTTACTATGAAATATAGATTTAAAATATTATTAAAAACACATAAAACCATAACATAAATGATGTGTCATGCTATGAAGATCAACAATGACGAGTTTATATGATATCAATGTGATTTATCTGCATTAATATTTTTATTTAATCCTTTTGAGATTTCAATTACCAGCTGTAATATATTTCTAGTTATTTTGAACCATTTTAATATATCTCGATAGATATTAATGTAAAAAAGTATATTATTATTTCAATTATTATAACTAGAATTTTTTTGGAAATGATGTTTATGTATAACTTCAACCTCTTATATTGGTATCACAATACTTATGGAACAATGGTCTGAATACATATGATCTATCTATTAAAAAATGTTTAATATGTAGGATACTCTTTGTTGTACCATGATTGATTGTTTTTCTCTATTGGTAAATTTTCTAGTTGGAATACTCACATTGGTATTTTATGTCTAGTTTATAACTTTGATTTAAAATATAAAATGTTTATTTATAGTATAAAATGAGTTTTATGTGTTATTCGCGTTTCCTAGATGCATATGAGAGATTTTGATTTGATAAGTCATGATTTCAAGGACAAAATAATTTGAGGCCCCCAATTTTTTTTTATTTGGTTCATAAATTTTGACAGGATTTTAAAATTTTAGTTCATAATTTGATAATGAAAATCAATAGACTGATGGTGTGAAAAGAGTTATAACCACATAATAAAAAATTGGGACACAAAAATGGATGGAAAAAAATATTTTTTAAAATTCCTTATTGGGAACTGAAAATGTTGTGTCATAATATTTACATCATCCACATTGAGAAGAATGTGTGTGATAATTTTAATTTTTACTATGCCCAATGAGTTGGAAAATATAAAGTATTATCTTAATAAAGATAAATATCTTGAAGAAATTAATATAAACAATGATCTATGAAAAAAGAAGAACAAGAAGAATCCAAAAAAAAATTTTAAATTATAAATACATGAAAAAGATAAATTCTATAGAATACTTAATAATATGGAAGTACATGATTGTTATTCTAGCATAATTTCTTTATGTGTTTACCTAAAACAACGTACGGTACCAAGAGTAATAAATCATCGCTCATATATTTTTATGGAGTAGATGTTAGAATTATCATTGTGTAACTTGTTACCGGATAAAATAACAACAATCATAATTCAGGTTTTCATGTTCCTCAGAAAACATTGTGAGAAAAATTTAAACCCTGAAGGCCATGATAATTTATATGAAACAATTATAAGGACACTATATAACCTAGAGATGATATTCCCCCATCTTTTTTCAATACTATGATTTATTTGATAGTGAAATTGGCTAATGATTCTAAAGTTGGAGGTCTCACACACCTTCGATATATGTATCTCATAGATTGGTTTTGTATTTTTAAATTTTACTTACTATGGAATTATGTATTTCCACCTCATAATATATGAGGTCTATTATGTGTTGATTCCTCAGTTTCCTTGGTCCTTTGAGGTATTATGTGAGGAATAAAGTTCAACCATAAGGATCTACTACTGAAGGATACATGGAAGAAGAATGTATCACATTCCGTTAAAGGTATTTATATGGGACTGAGATAAGATTAAATCAATTTGGGCATGTCGGTGACAACTAAAACTGTATTCTTTACATTAGTAAATAAAAAATATTCATGCTGTTTGGTAGTCTATTTGGAAATATATCTTCATTTTTCACTAACTCATATGAATATAATAAAATAACAATGATTTGTGCTACTAAATATTGATATCAAAGAACTATTCAATGAATAACTTGAGAAACAAACAAAGAGACAATGTTAGAGTTGAACTCAAAATGAGAAATAAATAAAAAAATCAATGAGGAGAGATATTATTGATTTTCTTTCACATCAGATAATTTCATAGTAGGTTTTCTAATTATAAAATGTTGATAATTAACTTTTATAAATACTAATATTTTCAATCTATTTTTATAGACTATGAATATTGATAATCGAGATAAATTGTCTAATGGTTTTATATTTTTATCTTAAGGGACATTAATGTATCATAAGAGATTCATTTTAGAAAATATTAATTGTTTCAATATTAACAAATATTATTGAAATTTTTTTTGAAACAAAAAATAGAAGTATATTAAAAAAAATTCAAAATTTTTATATTATGGAAAATTGATAGAAATTATCAAATTAAATTGTTATGGAAACTTTTATATTTGGTTATTCCAATGTATGTGCATTGATATTCAAATGGGTATAAGAAAAGACTCATTACATGGCTTCCAGGGGATCCGAGTATTGGGGTATCGAACCAACCAATAGATGAGTATGCCTTGACTGAAAATATTGTGTCACCCATATAGTCATGATGATAATGGTGGGTTACCATTATTTGTATATATATCATTGTGAAAAATTTATTTATATAATTGTTATAGTAACTATTAAATATTTTTGTATTTAAGATACTAATAATAATGGAAAATCAACAAACATGTAAACAAATACTGTTGGAGTTCAAAAAATTTAATGACTAATGCACCATTTGATTTTTTGTGTGTGCCAACATCTGAACTAGGGGGCATGCCTGAGCAGTTTTTGTGTCATCTTTCATCTAATTCATTAAATCTCCCCATCACATATCATGATTGGAAACATGTTACAATAAATAGGAAGTGTTGGTTACAAAGAGAAGATTAATGATTATCCATGAGGGGGGGGGGGGGGGGGTGAATTGACCCTTTTTTTGAAATTAATTTGATGAAAAAATATTTGATATTATATTAGAGTTATTATGTTAATAAAACATTTAAATAAAATAAATGAACATAGTGATTTTTATAGTGGTTCATATCTAAATGATCATAGTCCACACTTCACCCATCTCATGAAATGAGAGATAAGACACACACTATATCCGCCATAATAGAAGCCTATGGTGATTTTTTCCCACCTAGAGTCACAACTAAATTAAAATACCTTTCCAACTGAAAACGTAAACCCATATATACCTAAATTTTTTACTTGGAGGCACAACACGAATAGTCTACCTTTTTCTCCCATAGAGGAACAAACTAATGCTTTTCTATTTTATGGGAGTAAAAATACATAATACCACCTTTTATTAAGTAAACTCAATCCTTTTAAACATATTAATACATTACTTTTAAAAAAAAATTCCATTAATTAAAAACCAATGATCATAAGGCATAGTGTCTTTGGAATACTAGGTATATAAAACATCAAAATAAACTAAAGCATAACATTTTTATTTTTATTCTCCTTAGAGAGCTCCTAAATATATTTGATCTACAAAACTAAAAATTACAACATACATAATACATAAAATAATTGGATGAGATAAAAATCCCAATAAGAGAAGAAACATGATAAGGAAACATAATGTGTGAGTCAAAGTTATAACATGATATCATAGAAGATAAGGCTCATGATTACTCAGGTGTAATAATTAAATAAAGAAAATAGTGTTATAATATCAACAAAAATGGAGCTGTGGTAGAAACAAAAAACATGATATAATAATAAGTCAAGGCTCACTATCAAGACAACATCACAAGGTGGACAAAGTCCCTTAATAGACTATGTTTACTCTATAATCCCATACATATAATATAATGAGGCTAGAAACATTCCCCATTGAATTGGATAACTAGATGGACACACCAATCATATAATGTACATGCTTATGTGTTCCCAAAAAATGAAACCAATCATAAGTCAAAAAATAATAATTACTCATAGAAATAAATGAGTTTCATAATCTTGCGTAAAGTTTTAATAAAAATAGATTACATAAATAATGAATTTGATAAATGATCTTAAGGAATGTATTAAACCATCAAAGAAAGGTGGAATGAGATAGGTATATATGTATGAGACATATAAACATAATCTATAAGTAATCTGTTACATCAATGGTTGTTATCAATTATGAAAATGTCTTTAAAAGATAACATAAAATATTTTTTGAGGAAACTTTTATTTTTCACTTTTAAATCACTTATTTAATAGATAAAAAAATAAAATATATTATAGAAAACATTTTATTTTTGAAGGGATAATGGTAACTTGTAAAGGAAGTATCAAATTATTGAGTATTCATAGTGGTGGGAAATTCCATTAACGTCATATAAGTTAAAAGAAAACATTCCATTCATACCTTTGCATAAAACTTCAAATTCACTATATTGTGATAGTGATAGAAATATTCCTCTTAAAGAATTTTGTAAAAATATTTGAACATGGGAAAAAATTTCATTAATGAAACGTTGTATTATAGTAAAAAAATTATTTAAAATATTTTGTGGAATATATAGACATTGATGAGAAATATTAAAGATATAAAAGAAGATTCAAGATCGGTATTGCTTAAAAATAACATTCCTAATGTTTCATTATTAAATAAGGAATGAAATTTAAATGAAACATACAAATCACGTTAATAAATAGAGTAGAATAAAATAGACATGGTTGAATTGAATAATTTCATATTATTTTCCCCAAACTAACCATGAAAATAAACAAACTCAAAAAGAAAGGAGATTGTCACATAAAGCCTTTATCACATTGGTAAATTTAGAATCAAATCCAATTGGATGATATAAAATGTATTGTAACATATAATAAAAATAATTATTAAGGATTCATGATATAATATTTAAAAATAGAGTAATATAATCCATATAAAATAAAATGGGTTTATAACATTAAAATATCCCTAAATAAAGGAAAATTGAGACAAAATCCTTTACCTTGAGTTCGATTCATTAGATACATACTTTGTGTTTGTGAATAATAATTTTTTTTAATTATTTAATTTATTTATTAATTTTTTAATATTATTGTTAATCTTATTTTATATATTACCATGTTATATTTATTAATTAAATCAATTATGTTTAAGTTTTACTTTTTGGCAATATTCAATTCATTTGTCCAAAATGACATTGGTAGGTTCAATATTGTTAAATAATTCATTGTTATATCATATAAATAATAATAATGACATAATTATAAATTTTATATATAAATTATACTTTTAAATCCAACCATGAAACATGGTAATAAAAAAAGATCTATATTACAATCATGGAGATGATATGCCCTACGTACGTGTGAGCAACGTTCCCATTTTTCATCAATAATGAATAAAAGAAGGTAATTATTATATTATAATTAAATATTGATAATTATATCATAAACATCATATTATTTATTTAAATAAAAATATATGTATCAACTATGTTATTTGGTAATGAAAAAATAACATCATTTCATGGAGGTGGTAGTCCCCAATTATACATAGAAAACATTATCAATTTTTTGTGAATGGAATGGTAAGAAAATATATTATATATTAATTTTATATAATGATACATATTTAATTAATATCACATATATAAATTAAATCTATATTCATAAATATTTGTTAGAGATGATAATGAAAAATCAATTACATCGGTTAGCGAGGCGGAAGTCTGCCGTACACACGAATGATGGTTTCATTTCCCATTTGATGGAAGTAAATATGAATGTAGATTATTACATTAAAATAATTAAATCTCATCATATGGGAGATAATAATGTAATTATATCATATTTTTTAATAAAATTTTAAGGATGTGGATGAAGAAATAAAACAAAAACACTCGGATAAGAACAATACATCTTCTTCGGAAAACCCCTTTTGGTTTTCACCAATCGATTTCCTCAGAGGTTTTTAAAATTAAAAAGGATTTCAGGATGTGCGAATGGAAGTTATTAAGGGATTTTTTTTGGTATTTTATGAACCAAATATCTTTTTATGTGTAAATAAAATAGGATATGAGTCACCCTTTTATAAGTGAGAAAGATCGGTATTTTTTCAAATACCACAAACTATTAAAATAATTGGAAGTAACAGTCAATCCAAGTTACAAAAAAATTGATAAATTATATATGTTATAGATTATGAGTTCTATAAAAACCTCCACCATTAAAATATAAACATGTTTTAAACATGTTATTCACTTTACCTTTTTTTTACTCACTTTATCCATATTATTTTTCACTACGGAAACATGTTTTTACCTAGGTAATTTTTCCTTTAGGCCTAAAAATAAAATAATATTTATTAAATAATTTCTACCCAACTAGTATATATATTAAATAAAATTTATCAAATTAATATAATATTTTTTTGTGGAAAATTAATTTTAACACAAGTTCCTGTAACGCATAAAACACCATTTTAACCTTAATCGTTGTAATTAATCTTTACTATATTTACTATTCATTATGTCCAAAAAATAAGATAATATTGTTAAATATTGTTAATTTTTATAATTCCTAATATGGTATCCATTTTATAGTATTGAATTAATATAATGAAAATATTTCAATTTAAAATTAAACCCCTAAAATTTGTAAAAAGCGGTTTTTTAAGAAAATGTATTTTCATGCAATGAGTGATAATATATTAAATTTAAGAGTAGAAATCATCCTTATATGAATTTAAATTATTATAAATAGATATATAATATATAAATTTCATTTAAACCTTTCCATACTAAGGTATATTTTAATTAATTAATCTTTATAAACATTATTCTCTTAAAAATAATTTGTATGAAACTGTGCTTTATGAAAAAATTAAACTTATACCCAAATCATGAAAATTGATGATTCAAATGAAATTAATTTTATTATTATAAATAATTTTTTTCATATGTGACTTTAATAACAAATAAAATATATATATCATGACACATTTATGTTACTTATTTATAGATAAGAAGTGGTGATATTTAAAAAATTATAAATTTTCACTATTCACAGAAAAATCAATTATTTCCTAAAAATAACATCATTTAAACATAAAATTATTTTTATATCCTGATTTAAAAATTTAATTATATTTTATTAAATAAAATTTTAAAATAGTCTAGAATTTAATTATAATATTTCCTCATAAAAAATAACAAATATTTAAAGATAATGTATTTTTTTGAAGAATAAATTGTATTAATTAAACATACCATGCTTATTGACTAAGTACTTATTAGTAAATATATATTTATTGAAATATTTATATATATTTCAAAAATCACATAATACAATTCAAAACCAAAAATTTAATGACAATATTATAAGGGTTATATTTTAATAAAAATATTTAATGGTGTGTTTGGACTTTGTGTTGTGTACCATATATTCCATCAAACATAATCTTGTTTTTAACATCATGTCATGTTACATTATAAACCCCTTTAACAAATTTAATACTCATAATTAAAAATGTAATTTTAAATAAAATAATTTAATCTTTAAAATTCAATTGTTGAAATCCCATATCATAAAAAGGATTAATAAAACTACCTCATGAAAAGGTGGAAAAATAAATATGAATTTCATTAGATAACTAGGCTTCCAAATATAAGAAGATTAGAGCAATTTAAAAATAAGGAAATAACGAAAATAATTAATTCCCAAGTAATCATGGATATTGAAAGAAAACATTTATCATAAAAAAGTGAATGATTATGAGAAAGTTGTTAACTAAAAAACTATAAACCCAAGAGTTTTGAAAAAGACCAGAAATTCAAAAAAAATGAAGGCAATAGGATAAAAAATCATTTTTTACCTCATTATACTCTTCCAAGAGTTGAGGAATTATTTTTACATATATAATAATAAAAAATTGAAATATACTTTCTTGATAAGTATAATTTATTCCTTTAATAAATTTCCATCATAATCTCTCTTTTTTCTTCAGATGATGAGTATTCCAGTTGATTTTTTTATCCATAAGCATTGAAATAATCTTATAATGGGAAAAATAAAAAAAACATGAAAAAATATATTCCTACTATCTGAATACATTATCAAAATCCCAAATCATTAGAATACGTTAAGATAATTCCCAAAATGAACAAACCATCATACTATAAAGAACAAAATTAATCTCTAAAGCCTCAAAAATTACACACAAAGTTCAAATTATATTATTTTTAAATAACTAAACTTATTATTCTTCAATATATTTCTAAATATGGTTGACGCCTAATTATTTGAATTATTTGATCACATATTCATCCACGGTAAATTTGGAATTTATCTCCCAACAAAATAAATCAATCTTAAATTCCCAAACCAAAATATATATTACCAATGTAAGAACCTGTTTATTCACTAAGGTATATATCCATTAAATTTTGGTCTAATTCTTTATTTTCGACCAAATGTTGATTTCTATTGGGTTAGAGATAGTCCAGAGGGTGTTTGGGGCTTGTTCGGAGCACGAAACCCATATTTTTGGGAAAACTTTCCCTGTCGCGCAATTAGAGAAAAATGTATGGTTAGGGAACACAATTAGTTCTAAATGAGAGGATTGCCTACATTTCTGGTAGATAAATATCAACCATTTGGCACAAGGTTTTCCTAACAATATGGAATAACCATGTGGTGTGCCCCTTTCTCAAGGTGGCAATGCATGGTTAGCGTATGGTTTGGAAAACTGTGTGGCCAAACCGGGTGGTCAAACCCTGCACATGATAATTTCAAGGTAAAATGAACATTTTTCGATTAAGGATCTAATTAAGCCCCCATATTTCCTCCTAATACAAATCCCTATGGGATTATCCTCTTTTTCCCCACCATTTTGATATTTTAAGGATTAATATAGGTATTTAATGATCTACTTCATCCGAGATCTGATCGAGCTTCTATTCATCATGTTGGATGCACAATGGTAAGTACTCGAGTATTTTTGAACCTTTTTTCGTCTCTGTTGTTCCCAGCCTACTTATTGAGGTATGAATATTTTCCAGTTTTCTTAGATCTAATCTAGTCTTAGCTGAACCAGAGGCCTATATCATAGGAGGAGGGTTGTAAGACCCGAAGGTGTGTGGTTTATAACTCATTCCTAATGTTCGTTGATTTTGGAATTTATCATGTGGGGACCATAGATTTCATTGGGTGCGTTTATTGAATTTATATGACATGATTATAATAATTAGAATGCACATGAGCCTCAGCCCAGTTGGTGAGGTATCCTTAAGTGGATCCAGAAGACCCAGGTTCAAAACCAGGTAGAGGCATATTTATAGGCACTGTAGCAGTACTGTACACTGTGCAGGTACTGTAGCAGAAATGTACGCTGTAGAGGTACTGTAGCAGGACTGTACACTGTGCTGGTACTGTATCAAGCACTATAACAGTTACTCTAGTAGGTACTGTTCGATACTGTAGCAGATGGAACTATTTACCTTGGGCCACCAGTTTGGGCTTGGAGTCCTTAAGGCTTTCGGTCCACCCATGCCTTTGGGTCAGTAGGTATTTCGGGCCACCTTTAAGGCCCTCGGGCCACCTCAAGGCCTTCTGGGCACCTGCAGTTTCCCCAGACACACTACAAAAAATGGAGTAGCCCCATATGAGGATTCAAAGCAGGTGCACTCATCAGAGCAGAACCAAATGGATTGTCAGAATGAGAGGGTATGGCTATGCCATCGGTACTAGCCTATGCTTGCACAAGAATCCTAGCTAGAAGACCATGCAAAGGTGGAGAGAAACTATCATGACGTAGATGCTGGGGAGGGGCAGTTCCTTGTAGATAATCTACTTGAATTCCCTAATACCTTTGGGTCATGTAATCTCATAATCCAACAGTCCTTGTAATCTCTGAACCTACGGGCCTTGTAAGGGTTCCCCCTCATCCCTTGAAAGGGGGGATGTCAAAAATCAATAAAAATGAAGGCCTTTGGGCTTATAATCATTAGAACTATATGATTATGATTTTTTATATATGTTATTAATTTTTAGTGGTTACACTCACAACTACCAACATTTCATGTAGGATGATATACCATAGTTTTGTTTTTAGTGTTTTGAAACTTTTGATCCATTATTCATGTGTAATCAACATTGACCACAATAATGGTAAGAATCCTTACAATAAATGCTTATGGAATCATGTAATGGTGAATGGAAAGTACAATGTGAATTTCACTTGAACCACCTAAGGAAAGATCTTCAAATTGATAATTAAATGTGAATGGGAAATTGGAAAGTACCCTATATATTTGACTTGACCAGATTTAATTGCGAATGAAAATAGGATGTATGTCTATAGCAACCGTTTCCAAGTTAATGGAAGGTAGTGGAGTGAACCTTAATTATTGAATATTATTAAATGTGTTAAATGAATGGTTTTGTGGTATGTGGCCTTGCCAAACTAATGAAAGACAAGGCTTGAACCAAATGGATTGATTGATTGATTATGACTTGATTAAAGGGTTGCATGCAACTTGTCATATTCAGACTAATGAAAGGAAAGGATTGAACCAATTGAAAATATATATATGACTTGATTATCTAATAGGAGTGGCTTGACTCAAGCTCTCATTATATTATTATGGTGGAATGCCTTGAGGACAAGGGAACCCCATTCGGATTTAAGGATGTGGCTAGCTTAGGATGAGGCCCACCTAGATCCCGATCCTGGTCTATTCTTGGTGACTCAGTATGAAACTGAAGGATCCATCCCATAGTATTAAAGGATACCTTGGATACACTCCATGTATCTAGAATTAACAAGTAAGTTCCATGGTTACAACCCATAGGTCCTAGTCACTTCTTAGCCCCGTTTTACCTTAAATGGTCACCTTTGATTCAGTAGGCATCTTATTGTGGAATGCCTTGGAATATGCTCATTGGATTACACTCTTAACTTTATCTAGGAAACAATTATTACTGATTTGGAAATAATTTAGGTCTAAGTTGCCTTGGTTATTCCCATGGAACTTCATTAATAAATATCATTACAGGTTTCCTAGTTAGAGCTTGGAACCTGCACTATTTCTTACATGCAGCTTATTTATAAACTGGTAATAATAAAATAATGAATTGACTATATGTTTAGGCAACAACCAAGGGCTAAATTAGGTACATGGGTATTTAGTTACATTATACTGCATTAATTTTTGTATGCATGTTTTCACACTATTACATTTCCATTACATGGGTCGGATGTTATAGACACTAGTGGTGGCAGCCCATTGAGATTTATCTCAAACCATCTCCTGGCACCATTTGGCACCCAAGGAAGACTATATGTTTTCAGGTAATGTTAAAGGGAATAATACAACTTTGAGTCCTTTATTTATCATTATTTAGGATAGATATTGATAGTAGAGGATCGAGTCGGATCTCGGGATTCTAGGGATAGTCCGTTGATTTCTTTCATACATTTGTGGAACTTTTTATTCATGCTATCTTGTATCCATATTTTCTAGTATTCTAGTGACATGAAATATCATCATTATCTTCCGTATGATTATATGGTATTATAGTTATTTCTGTTATTTTTATCCTTATTTATGTATTACTTTGTATTCTTCCTCTATTTACTTATATTTCTTCCATTATTTACCTATGTTTAAATTTATCCACTATACTAAACTTTTTTAATGAGGGCATACTCTCCCCACATACACAGCATAGGCCCTCACTACTAGTCATTATCCTTTAATGTTTCGTGAGATGCACTTGATGCAATGTGGCCCACCAGACTTGGGGCACCTATTAAGTGGAATTAGAGTCTGGGACGTCACAAAGTTGTATCTAATTAAGGTTCTGATCCTCCTACATATGGGTTATGGGCCCACGTGGGTTGGGATGAGTAATTTACTCATTTGATCCATTTTTCTATAAATAAATGGGTATCTATTTTATTGATAAGGTGTATGAAAAATAATTCAATGGGAGTGGATATCCATTTTGAAGTAAAAAAAATGACTTCAAAAATTAAATGATTGCACATCCTTATCCCACCGTGTCATGTTTATGAATTTTAATGGAGTGAACCTGGAAATTAAATATAAAATGAAATGAAACTTATACATGAGAACTTACCAGTACCTAGCCATCTAGGAGGGTAGTTGGGGTCGTATACCTTGGGTAGTGAGTTTTCGTACATTCAACTCCCACTAGTGATGAAATATTTCTACTTAAATCCTGTTTCAGGGTGTGTGCATCACATTTTTATATCAATTCCATGACGACGTCCACATATCTTATGCCAGGAGGATAAAGATGACCATGCTCCAGACATAGTGGCCTCAGATCCACCATTCTTTCTACTAAGAGTTCTATTGGAGGCACCACCTATTATACCTAATTTTGGAACCAATTCCCATGTTCTTGAGAGTTTCTTATGTCTAATGCAGTCCATGAATGGGTCTCTACAATTTGTACATATAATAGCTGTTCTAACTCTTGAGTTCTAGAAGCAACATCCTCTTACCTTCTCAGGTCATGGTGGTCCACAGACGGATGAAACTTGGCTGGAGGACACCCTATCTATCTTTGAGAATCTAGATACGCCTTTATATAAGAGGGCCAAACTTGATACTTACATGTTTCTTGATTAGGCCAAGTGCTGGTGGGATGTAATTACCTAGGACATTTTTCATCAGTTTATGTTATGGGTTGATTTACATACTACCTTCTATACTCAGTTATTTCCTCAGATGCTGGGATAAGATAGAGGTAGAGAGTTAAGGCATATCGAGTAGGGTTCTATGTGAGTTATGGATTATTCTGAGCATTTCATAGAGTTACAGTTCTTTTCACAACTTCTAGATAGTGATGAGATTTCACATGCTAGATGGATTGATGATGGGATCTAGTAGGCCATCCGTACATAGTTGAATGTCTTTTACCAATAGACTTTTTCTAAGATAGTCAATTAGGATCTTATTAATGAGCACAACCTGGGGGATGAAAATAGAACCGTGTATAGAGTATCAGTGTTGTGATAAGCCAATAGTTCTCTCAATGGATGGAAACACTCCCTCACAGTTTCCTATCAGGGAAGTGATAACCAGATTTCCCATTTTGATAACTCTAAAGTGTGTCATCAGTGTGGACGAGGGGGGAACCTAAAGCCTCATTGTGATAGAAACTCAATGGAGTGTCGAGATTGCAGCCGTATGAGGCATATTATGCACTTATGTAGGACCTGCCCACTAGCCTCAAGTAGAAAATAATATCTGACAATTCCATCTTTAGAAGATGGTTCCTTTATGCCACGTCTGGTGGGGAATTGGAATAACACCATTAGGTCAGGCCGAGGAGGAGGAGGTGTCCATGGTAGCTAGACCCCTGATCACTAGGATAACCAGTAGAGAAATTATAATCATAGTAGTCCATCTATCGCACATTACCATGAATCAGTCTAGTTGCATGCACTACAGCCGAAACCAGAGGATCAGGATGCAAGAATAACCACAGTACAAGGTACTATTCTAGTGTCATTTACTATAGTATCTTCCTTATTTGATACATGTGATTCAAACTCTTTTATCTATGTATCTATAATGGAAAGTCTTTGACTAAAGATACAATATTATTGTGTTATAATGACCATAGATACACCCTTAGGAGTGCAGTCATAGGGCATATGCCAATGTAGGGAATATCCCCTTCATATAGGCAATTACCCTTTCTCATGGAACCTCTTTGTTCTCGAGTTTATGCAATTCGATTTCATACTCAGGATGGACTAGTTGGTTCTGTATCATGATTTTATAGACGTTTATCACAGTAGGGTATCCTTTATATCACTAGAGAGAAGAGTTTATCTACACAAGTGTGATTGGGATGTTCAGGATGGTTGAGATGGACCAAAGCATCATGGAATGGGTGGAGTGACCGAACATATTGAAAATATCATCTCGGAGGATCAGGGTTTACGACAAGATAATTTCCCTCCAGTAGTGGATCATTTTAGTGATGTATTTTCTGATGATTTTTCTGGCTTACCACCTTAGAGAGAGGTAGATTTAATGATCAATATCATTCTAATAGTAGCTCCAATGTAAATTTCATCATATAGGATGGCACCTATTGAGATCCAAGAGATCAAGTGGTAGTTAGAAGATTTAAAGGAAAAAGGTTTTATTTGGCCCAGTACATCCTCTTGGGGTTCTCCCATAGTTTTCTCCAAGAAGTCAGATGGAACTTTATGTCTATGCATGGATTATAGAAGGCTGAACCAGCTTACTATCAAGAACAAATACACACAACCTCAAATAGATGATATATTCGACTAGCTCTGAAGAGCTTGGGTCTTCTTTAAGATTGACCTCAGATCTGGGTATCATTATGTGAGAGTTAGGCTGCCAGACATATTTCTTATATCATTCAATAGAAGATATTGTCTATATGAGTACGTTTTTATGCCATTCTGACTTACAAAAACACCTTATTTTTTCATGGATCTGGTGAATAGGGTGTTCCACCCCTATTTGAATACTTTTATCGCGGTATTTTTGGGTTAAATCTTTGTGTAGTATCAAACTCATAGAGACAACTCCAATCATCTTGAGATCGTTCTGAGTACAGTATAATAGCATCATATTTACTCCATGCATGATACTTTCCACTTTTGGATCAACAAAGTTCACTTATTTGGTCATATAATATCGAAATCATAAGTATCTGTTAACCGAGAAAAGGTTAGTATTATAGTTTCTTTGGATAATCCCATGAACGTGTTTGACATATTGAGTTTCTTAGGGATGGATGGATATTACAGGAATTTCATATAGGAATTTTCCCACCTTGCATCACCTTTTATTGGTCTTACAAACACGGGTGTTAAGTTCCTATGGTTAGAATCTTTGGAGAAACCCTTTTAGAAGATAAAAGAGAGGCTTGTCTCAACACTTGTTTTGAATATTCATGGGAAAGGCATAGATTATACCATCATCTATGATGCATCAGGCATCAACATAGGACCAATGCTGATGCATGAGGAAAGATTTATTACATACAGATCTCATAAGTTGAGACCTCATGAGAGAAAGTTATAGACACATGACCTTTATCTAGATACAGTTGTCCATCCCTTACATTGTTGGGGTCGTTATTTGATGGGTGATATCTTTGTGGTGCAGATGGACTAGAAGATACAAAAATATATCTTTTCATAGAATGGTTTGAACCTCAGATAACAAATATGGGTTGAATATATAAAATTAATTTATTTTAATCTTGCTTATATGACTGGAAATGGAAATTTGGTTTTAGATGTATTGAGTTAGAAAAGTCAAACACATGCCGTATGGGAAACCAGTGATGAATGTAAGTTAATGAAACATTTCTCTATTACACATCATGTGTTTCTTGATATTCATGAGAATTATTATCTCTTATCTCTGGTAGTTACCCCTTTTCTCATTTGGAAGGTGAAGAGTAGACAGTTATCAGATCTAGAAGGAATGGTTCTCCATGAAAGTATATCAGGAGATAACCCGCCTCTAGATTGGTCTATGTATAGAGATGACATTTTGAGTATTCGTGGGTATGTCTGGGTTTGTATAGATATGATATAGGAGTTTATGCATGATTCCTATGATTATCAATTGGTAGTTCATCTAGGAATATCTAATATTTATTGAGATATGTGACCCCAATATTGGTGTCCTAGGATGAAATTTTAGATAGAATGCTTTATCACTAGGTGTTCCACCTGTCAGCAGGTGAAGGTGGAGAAACAGATACTTGTAGGATTATTACAGCTTCTTACAATGCCAAAATGGAAATGGGAAGGTGTTTCCAAGGAAATTGTAATCGATTTTCCTAGGCCTCCTAGAGGCAGCGATGTTGTATGGTGTGTCAATTAAGACTAAAAATAGTGGATCACTTCATACCAATTTTGGGATACATTCTCAATTGATGATATGGGAAGACTGTATGTTTATGAGATTATACAACTACATTGATTCCCACATACTATCATTTCAGATAGGGTCAAACATTTCCTATCATATTTCTTGTAAGGATTGCATAAAGATATGGGAACAATGGTTATTCTAATCACAAATTTTCACCCTCTGACTGAAGGAAAATCAGAAAATAATATACAGTTCATGGAGGATATTCTTTGAGAATGTGTCCTTGATTTCAGAAGTTCATGGGAGAAGAATATCCCTCTCATTGAGTTTGCCTATAATAATTTATTTCAGGTGAAAATTCAGATGGATCCTTTTGAGGTTGTGTATGGTAGGTCGTGTCATTCAACCTTGTGCTAGATAGAAGTAGGTGAAGTAGTCCTACTAGGTCCTCGTCTTATTAAGGAGACTTTATATTATATTTATTTGATCATAAATCATATTAATACTACTCAGTCTAAATATAAATCTTATGCTGATTGATATTGACGACCCATAGAGTTTGAGGTTGGGGATCGTTTTTTTCTTAAGGTATCACCCAGGATAGGGAATAGAGGTTTATAAAAGAAAGGGAAGTTTTTACCTTGTTATGTAGGCCCATTTGAGATCCTAAAGAGAGTTGGGATGGTTTCCCATCAGTTTCTACTACCTCAGAGGTACCGTTACCTGAACGATGTCTTCCAGGTTTCATAGTTTCCCCAATATCATGTCGGCCTGTCTCATACCTTTGATACTAAGGAAGTGGAGTTATATGTCGATGCTATCTTTGAGTAGTACCCAATACGCATCATGGACTAGAGCATTAATACTCTCTGAGACCAATATATCCCTTTGGTATGGGTGCTATGGTAGCACGACCACGTGAAGGATGGGACATGGGAGTGGGAGGTCGACATACATTCCCAATGGCTAGATTTTTTCTCAGATAGTATTTCTCCACCTTTAGAAGGTGAACTCAGTGATGAGTTCTTTTAAGGTGGGTTGACTGTAAGAACCCATTTCTCACATAGGTATGGATCCTTTAAGTTTCAGCCTAATTTCTTTTTTTAGACCGAATATTAATTCATAGTGGGTTAGCGAATGGCTCGTGGGTTTCTGAGGCTTGTTCGGAGCCTAGAACCCATCGTTTTGGAAAACATTTCCCTATCTCACGGTTATGGAATATTGTATCAGAAATGTTGCATGGTTAGATTTAATTGTGTGGATGGACTACATTTTAAGATGAGCCATCTCACACGGTTGGTGCACAGATTTTCTAACTATGTGGCATAACCATGTGGTGCACCTCTTTCTCCAGGTTCCAGTGTACGGTTGGTGCATGGTTGGAAACCTGTGTTTCCAAACTATGAATAGTCTAATTTCATGGAAAACATACCATTTTACCCTTAATGATCTTATTAAGCAACCTAATTCCTCATAATTAGAATTCCTATGGGATGGTCCTTTTCTACCAATCTATTGATTTTTGAAGGACCATTCTAGGGATTGAAAGATCTCCTTCATCTGGGATCTAATCATTCTTTTCTTTGACACGTTGGTTGTGCAATGATATTTACTCGATCCCGTTTGAGGATTTCTTCATCTCTCTTTCTCTCAACCTACACTACTTGAAATTTAAGGTATACCAACGTTTGAAAACAATTTGTATAGGGTGGAGAACCGTTGGTATAAATTATACCAACAGTTTTAGAAATCATAGCCCAGTAAGCCATGATAATAGACATATACCAAAGGTTTGAGATAAAACATTGGTATATGTGAAGAAATCTACTATATACCAACAGTTTTATAAAACCGTTGTCATAGAGTTCTTATACAGCACATATGCCAATGGTTTCAAAACCATTAGAATATCTTTTTTAATATTCCATTCACCCTTATACCAATGTTTTAAACCACTGGTAATGTTTTTTACCAACGGTTCTAAACCGTTGGTAAAAAAAAATACATACAGAACCTGTTTGAACGATTTAAAACTATTGGTATAGGCTTTTCTGTACAATTCACACAACATCGTACTCTGTGTGCTGCCGTGTGAATTGTACAGAATACATACAATTCAATAGATAATAATGATTCATAATAAAAAACTGGTAATTAGAAGGATACATAATTTAATAATCAATTATGAATACAATACATTAAAAATTAAATATATAATTATATGTGATACAGAATTAAGAATACATACAAAATTGCATTTTTTATAACACATACACGATTGAATTTAGAAATTAGAAGCTAATAACCCAAAATAAGGAAATAAATAAAAGAATTCTACCAAATAGAAATATAATTTCATGGTTTGGGGTAGGTGTCTTTGAACATAGTGATGATGATAATGGGTGTGTATCAATGAGCTTGTGCGACTTAGGGAATATAGTTTTCCTTGTCATATTAAATGTCATGTGTTTTAGAATAGGGGTAGGAGTTCCTCACATGAGAAGTGGATTGTGTGAGGTTGGACCATGGATCATTGTGATAAAGTATCAACAAAATACGAATACGTTTGGTCAGTTTTCCATATGCCAGTTGTTTTTACTTAAAATGATGTTCATTTTAAACAAAAGAGATACAATTAGAGTGATACCGACCACACTGTGCCTCAGATTGATGTGGGGTTGGCTCATACACATCACATTTGACCCATGTATTGTTTTACTGAAGTATCAATATAATAAGAATTCATTTGGTTGGGTTTCCATATTTTTTTAAAAGGTTGGGGCCGAAGCCTCATTTTTATTATTAAATCAAAGCAAAGTAGTCTATATGCCAGTTGTTGTTTTCACTTAAAATGTAGTCCATTTCAAAAAAAATTGAGACACTTTGAGTTGTACCGGCCACACCAGGCCTTATATTGAGGCTCGGTTGACTCGTACACATCATAAATGACCCATGGATTGTTGTGATAAAGTATCAACACAATCTGAATACATTTGGTTGGTTTTCCGTATGTCAATTGTTTTTACTTAAAACAATGTCCATTTTAAACAAAAGATAGACACTTATAGTGATACCAGCCACACCATGCCTCGAATTGAGTCAGGGTTGACTCATACACATCAAAAAATGACCAATGGATCTTTTTCTTAATGTGTCCACACAATCCGAATATGTTTGGTCAGTTTTATGTATGCAAGTTATTGTGTTCATTTAAAATGTTGATCATTTCAAATAAAGGTGAGAAACTTTGAGTGGTACCGGCCCCACCATGCCTCGGATTGAGGCGAGGTTGACTCTTACACATCAAAAATGACTCATGAATCATTTTCCTAGAGTATAAATAGAATCCAAATACATTTGGTCCATTTTCCATATGCCAGTTGTTGTTTTCACTTAGAATGATGACCATTATAAACAGAAGAGAGACATTTAGAGTGGTATCGGTCGCACCGTGACTCTGATTAATGTGGGGTTGACTTTTACATGTCAAAAATGACCCACAGATCATTTTACTAATGTATCAACACAATCCGAATGCATTAGGTTGGTTTTCCATATGCCATTTGTTGTTTTCACTTAAAATATTGTCCATTTCAAATAAAAGCGATACACATTGAGTGGTATCGGCCACACCGCGCCTCATATTGATGCGGGGTTGAGTATTAAATGTCACATATGACCAATGGATCATTTTACTAAAGTATAAACACAATCCCAATACGTTTGGTTTCTATATTCCATTTTTTTACTTAAAACACTGTCTATTTTAAACAAAAGAGAGACACTATGAGTGATACCGGCCACACTGTGCCTCAGATTGAGGCGAGGTTGAATTTTACACATCACATATGACTAATGGACCATTTTCCTAAAGTATCAACACAATATGAATGCATTGGGTCAGTTTTCCTTATTCCAGTTGTTGTTTTCGCTTAAAATGAGGTCCATTTTAAACAAAAGAGAGACATTTAGAGTGGTACTGGCCACATCGTGCCTCATATTGATGCACAGTTGACTCGTACACGTCCAAAATGTGCCATGGATCATTTTCCTAAAGTATCAACACAATCTGAATGCGTTTGGTTGGATTTTCATATTCCGGTTGATGTTTTCACTTAAAATGATATCCATTTTAAACAAAAGAGAGACATTTAGAGTCGTACCAGACCCACCACGCCTCACATTGATGCAGGGTTGACTCCTAGACATCAAAAATGTCCCATGGATTATTATCCTAAATTATTAACACAATCCAAATATGTTTGGTCAATTTTCCATATGCAAGTTGTTTTTACTTAAAACCTTGTCCATTTTAAACAAAAGATAGACACATAGAGTGGTACCGACCATACTATGCCTTAGATTTATGCGGGGTTGACTCGTACATGTTACAAATGTCCTATGGATCATTTTAATAAATTATCAACACAATCCTAATGCATTTTTTTGTTTTTCATATGCCAGTTGTTGTTTTCACTTAAAATGTTGATCATTTCAAATAAATGTGAGACACTTTGAGCGGTACCAGCCACACCGTGCCTGAGATTGATGCGGGGTTGACTCCTAGACGTCACAAATGTCCCATGGATTGTTTTGATAAAGTATAAACAGAATCCAAATATGGTTGGTCCGTTATCCATATGTCATTTTTTGTTTTCACTTAAAATATTGTCCATTTCAAATAAAAGTGAGACACTTTGAGTGGTACCGGACACACCGTGCCTAGTATTGAGGCGGGGTTGAGTCGTACACATCACATATGACCCATGGATCATTTTTCGAAAGTATCAACACAATCCCAATACCTTTGGTCATTATTCCATATTCCAGTTGTTTTTACATAAAAGAGTGTCCATTTTAAACAAAAGAGAGACACTTTGAGTGATACTGACCACACCATGCCCCGGATTGAGGCGAGGATGACTCGTACACATCACATATGACTCATGGATCGTTTTCCTAAAGTATCAACACAATCCGAATGCATTTGGTCGGTTCTCTATATGCCAGTTAGGCAAATCATGCAACAACAGTGATAATATCTTATACTAAAACTATAGAAATTGTGCATGATGTGCATCCCCTGGTGTATGGTTATGGAAAATCATACACATTGATTCTAATAAATATACCTATATGGTTGGTATATACCTTGTGAGATGGAATTAAATTTTATACTAACCGTGAGGCATAGTGTTTTTCTACTCTGACCGGGGTTCCGAGCTCCGAACAAGCCCCAGAAGCCCCATAAACCATTATAACATCATTAGGATTCCATATTTGGTCAAAAATAAAGAGTTATACTGAATTCAAAAATATCCATACCAGATTGAAAAACTAGGTTAAAAAATAACTAGTTATACTGAATTCAAAAATGTAATGGATCAATCTCCCCCAGATTACCATCACCATCACCACTGTCATCATCAGCCTCATCCTCACCACCATATCTCTCCTCTTTGTCATCTTTTTAATCCTCCCCATGCTCATCCTCATCCCCATTGTCACCATCAGCCCTATCCTTGCCCTCATCCCCATCCTCAGCCTCGCCCTCGTCCTCATCCTCACCCTCATCCTCTTTCAACATCCTCATCATCAACAAGAACTTAATCATCTCAAACACAACTAGAACTACAGCCTAGTGCATTGGATAATGAACCCATTGACGATATATATGTCTGAAAAGCCAGACTGGCCTCTGGTGGAAGTGATGAAGATAAATCTTTGATCAGTTTCATAAATTCTTTCTCCCTCATTTGAACATGTTCTTTCAACTCTGAGACCCTTTTATCAGACTGTCTTGCATTATCCTTGACCTGTTCCAACTCAGTGGTACTATAATGGATA
The DNA here is from genome assembly GCA_963277665.1 of Viscum album. Lineage (NCBI taxonomy): Eukaryota > Viridiplantae > Streptophyta > Magnoliopsida > Santalales > Viscaceae > Viscum > Viscum album. Next base: position 1,974,228,123 of record OY728120.1, on the reverse strand, counting down.
CCTAGAGAGGACCAATACCTCATCGGGACTATATTCTTACCAGGTCAGCATCGTACTTGACCAGAGTGCTCATCTCCCAAAACCTGATATAAATGATCATGTGGCCATAAATTGTCTGGCTCTTGGGAATCAAGGGCCTATAAAGCAGCCTGTTAAAAATATTAATAGATTATTAAATTTCAAAATAGATATTAAACATTGAAATAAAGAAATTAAAACTTAGAATATTTTCTTGTGTCAGTTTATTAACCACAGTTCTATGTTTTTTCCTTCTACTTGAGCAAAACAATTTTGCTCATGGGAGACGTCCTTCAATATTCAATTTGTGCTTCTGTAATGACATTGTAACAATATAATATGCAAGCATAATCATATATTCAATATTCAATAAATCACATAGTTTAATTAGGAATCAATAAAAAGGGAAAGTCCTAAAGAACAATTTTAAACAACCATATCGTACCAACTGCCTCTCATGACCTGACATAGTAGTGCACCCCAAAGTGTAGAGGTATTTCTTTGAATCAATGTTTTTTTTGATTTTTTCAGAACATTACTAAATAATGTTTAATAATAAATAAGATAATATTAAAGAAAAATATAAAAACTGTCATTTAAATACCTCAAATTGGACTAATACATTAACTTTGGAAGTCACCCAATGGGTAATCATTTGGAGATATTGCTCTATCAGGAAGTCATCCCCAATAGGTACTGTCTCCAACTCTGTGCCCACTCTATCACACTAGTAAACATTCAATTAATGCTTATAAGCTCTCTAAATCTCTCCTAGATCCTTTAAATATGCTAGTCGTGCACCTTTTCCATCAAGGAAGTTAAACCGAAACTGACCCCCAATAGATTAATTAATATAAATTGATATAAAATGCTACATTAAATCCAATATATTTTTACCCATATTTGTGACCATGCATTATCCTTGAATTCGTGTGGTAGATATCGCCAAGATAGAGGGCTGAACGGAATGATGTTAGATTATTTGGCTAGCATCGCCAAAAAGCCCTGACATTCCTGCCCAGGTTTATCAATCATCTGTCCATCATCATTGTATTCAACCATCAACTATGTCTGGTGGTTCCATACCGAATTCACGGGAGTACGCCCCCTCCCCCACCTCTTATTAGTATATGAATATGTTATTAATGAAAACAATATCAGTACAAGTTATATTAAAAATAAATTTTGGTATAAAAATTTATTAGAGTTATATAAATATACCTGTGGTAGTCGGATCAATGGGAATCACTGGATGTGCAGAAGCTAAAGGAATATCCTGTACAGGTGGAGTGTCCCTCATTGTATGCTTCTCATCCACATACTGTGTCGAAGTAGGAGTCGAAGAAGGTGGAATATAAAATCTTGAAGATAATGAACCAGAAGCAAAAAATGATGGTATCTATGTATGGACAACTGGTAGTGTAATCATCGGAGGCCTAAATATCCCATGTGTCCCTGAAGACATACCAGGATCAAAATGGGGCGTACAAGATATGTCTGTGGTAGGGGAATATTCTAATCGGGTACGACCATTGGATTGTCTTACTCTAGCACCATGAGCCCTCGTACCATCGACCTCTATGCTGGGACCACCAGATGATCATCTAACTCCGACACCACCCCCTCCTACCACCAGCCTTTGTACTGGGAGCAATATCAGGATCTTCATCGGATATCACTCTTCTAGTGGGTGGATCTTGAAAATAATATTAACATAAAAGTAAACACATGATATTATAAGTTATTTAAATATATATATTTGTAATAAAATACTCACAACATGGATGAGTGGAGGAACGCCCATATGTTTCATGCGACGATTATTTTCTGTCATCTTTTTCTGCCACATCTCTTCAATTTTTGTCATTTCCTGCAATGAAAACCAATATGGAAGTAATTATAAATAGATAACTAATGTGTAACACAAAAAACAAAATATAGAAAAACCATTCTGATAAAAAAACATAAAGAAATAGAAGATTTATGGTGGTTTTAAGGTAAGTACTAGGATACACGCTCTGAATGGTGTAGGTGAAACATATAGGTCAGAACACGACAATATGATTCTATATATTTCCCACCACAACTTCGGGTTCACAATCAACTCTAACAATTGAGATATTAGAGTCATCATAAGTAATAAATGGATTGCATCCAATTTTACTAGGGATAGTGTCAACTTCATTATCACCACCATCAAAAACATGTTCGGGATTTACTTCAATAATTACACTGAATTTAGGATGATGATGGTCTTTGACATAAAAAAAATGTTTCACCATTGATTCCAATACATCTGGTTCATCGGTGGTAAGAGTTCAAGTCATGTCAATAACTAGAAATCCGAAATCATCAATAAAGGTTCCTTACCTCATCATTGAATCAAACCATTGACATTTCATCATTGTGACTTGACCATGCGAGTAATATTCCAAAATTATTATTTTCTCCCCAACTCCATAATAAGCGACATTTCCAGAATGAGGTCCATTATCCAGTGAACTGGCATAACAGTCTGTTGTGGCAGTTATCATAACACCATCATCATGTTTTCTCATGTTTCTTGCTTATTCAGTGAAAATAAATTAGTATCCATTGATCACACGTGATTTACAAGAACGAACCATGGTATTAGGACCAAAAGACAAAGCTCTTATTTCCTTAGAAACTGAGTTTGCAGGAAAACTCAATACCTAAAATATAAAAAAATAGTAAACTTAATTAAATATTATTTTTATTTAGTTATTATATAAATATTTTTACCTTCAATTTCAACCAAGTAGAAAACCCTTTTCTATGCAAAGTCTCGTTCCTTCTCAAAGATAAAGAACGATGCTTTCTATATATCAATTATTTATGTTACCTATAGATAAAAATAATAATAGGTTAACCAATATTTAATATTACAAGAGATAATATAAGAGATACATGTACAATTTACCTACTTGATATACTCATAGAACAAATCACAATTGAACAACACTATGCGATGTGCAATATCTTGATCTAAAGGCTTAATGTCGTCAATGTATATTATCCCGGAATTCCTTCTTTCTGAGGAGGTGATGGAAAACTGGGTTCAATTTTCTCATACTGTTCTTCTTCATTTCTCATTGGTCAGTTTATTCTCATAGTAAGATTAGAAAAATACATTGTGAGCAGAAATCCATACATTTTTGAGTCAAGTAACTGTTCACAATAGAACCTTCAGGATAATTCTTGTTCTGAACATATGATTTCAACATGTACATGTTTCTTTTAGTTGGATACATCCAATAAAAAGCAACATGTCCTCTAAGAAGTATTCTGGTCAGAATATGGACAGTCAGATGCAACATGAATGTAAAAAATGATGGAGGGAGTATTTTCTCTAAATCACACAAAATTAATAGTGTCTCTACCAATAGGTTTTTCAAGAAGGATTTGGAAAACTTATTAGAAAAAAGATCTCTAAACAAATATCACAACCGAATAGCCAATACTGTTACATTATTGGATAAGAGATGACAGATTGCTATTGGAATCAACACATGCAAAAGGACATGATAATCATGAGTCTTCAAAAATTTCAAATTCAACTCATTTCTTTTGACCCATTTTGATATATTGATTGAATAGCCATCAAGAACTTTAATATTCTCTAGCACTACCAGATATTGTTTTTTTAGCAGGTGTCATCACATAAGAACCACATGGAACTTGCCATTTATTTTCACTAATACAGACAAGCTCAAATTCTAGTCTGATCCCCCAATCTACCAAGTCACATCGAGATCGTAAATCATCTTTTTTCTTCCCCTTGACATTTAGAAGAATCAAAAGCAACATTTCACATACATTCTTTTTCAATGTTCATTATTTCTAAGTAATGACATAACAAGTTGGTTTACCAATATGACAAATCAAAGAATATACTCTTCTTATTACAATTGTAACATGTATCATTGGAAACATTTTTCCTCTTTCTAGATTTCATTACACCCTTCCCAAATGAATAACTGAAATCTTTTAATTCATTAATCATATCAGTTCCAGACATACGCTAAGTTGGATCGTTAGTCTCCGTGGTATTGTCAAATCTTCGATGATTGTTTCTATATAGATGGTTCATTGGAAAGAATCGTCGATGTCCCATAAAACTAAAACTACGAAAATATTTCAGTCTTCTCGATCGAGTATTCTTCATACAAATAGGACATGACAATTTTCTTTTTGTGCTCCATCAAGACATCATTGCATAAGTAAGAAAATCATTGATCAACCACATAAGCGTAGAATGCATATGAAATATGTCTTTGGATCATGCATCATTTGTGGGAACACCCACATTTCAAAGAAGTTTCAACTCATTTTTTAAAGGTTGCATGTATACGTCTATATCATTGCTGGGATCAGAAGGGCCAGATATCAGTATACTCAAGAAAGTGTAAGGATTTTTCATACACAACCATGGGGGAAGGTTATAAATGTGTATGAAAACTGGCCATGTGTTGTGCGAAGTAAGCATCTGCCCAAATGGATTAAAACCATCACATGAAAGACCCAGTCCCACATTACGCATGTTGGCTGCAAATTTAGAATATCTAGCATCAAATCTCTACCATGAAAATCCATCTATAGGGTGAACCAACTCTTCATTATTCCTTTTTCTCTCGGTGTCATACCATCACATTTTTACTGATATTTCATCAGACATGAAAAGGTTTTGTAATCTGGGTATCAATGGAAATTCCCACATTACTTTTTTAGAACATGAGATGGTGTTCCATCATCTTTTGGATTCCATCGGGAGGTTCCACATTTGATACAATCATTTCTTTCAGCAGTTTCCTCCCAAAATAAGCTACAATTATTCGAGAAAGCATTTTTTTTAAATCCAAGTTCATCAACTAACATCGATGCCATATAGTGGTTTGAGGGAATATCTGCATCATCTGGAATTAAGTCCTTCAAGAAGGTAAGAATGTAATCGATTACAGTATTTGAAATCCCATACATAGTTTTCCCATGAAACAATTGGATTAAAAATTCCAACATTTTTATTTTACCACATTACTGATATACTAGAGTCGTCGCAACATCATTCAATTTTTTCACCCTATCAATATCATAATTTTCATTGGACACATCTTGTGTCCTTATATCGAAATCTTGTTGGCTGGACAACCTTTCATTCTCATGATGCCAATGAAATGGAAACTGATCATATATCAAACTCTCCAATTCAGTCTTATAATTTATATCATCAACATTTTGAGATTCCATTTTCTACCCATTGTGATACCACACATAATAGTTTGTTTGGAACCCATATTTGGTTATATGATAGCTAACTGCTTCACGTCTCATCCAATGTGTTACAAAATATTAGAACATGGGAAGTGTATGCGACCACTATCTGAAGCCTTGTCAAATAAAAAATCTAAAAACCTGTTCAAATTATTTTGAAAATCGTTTGAAATCCGATCAGTTTCGTACATCCAAATTTTATCCATTCTATAAAAAAATTGCAATAAGGCATTTCAAATCAATTAAATAATATTTAAGTTCAATCAAAAAAATATTTAGGTAAATGAAATTTTTTTACTTTATATAAAATAATAACTGACACATTACTCTATATGGGAATCTTATTAAAAAACACTACAAAATACCGTGTATATAAGAAAATAATATATAGAATTTATAATGCCTATATTCAAGGATTTCCCAGTAAGATATTGGAAGTGGATCAATGGACACATATTCCTTAAGGGTATTGTTGGGAGTACATGAGTTTTATAATTTAACTTCTTCAGGGAGATTAGGATGAGGAGTTGGATGAGGATCACATCAAAAGTAGTTATGGCCTCATCAAGTTTCAACTTAACCAGGGATTAAAGGATCCTAGGTTTGGGGCCATAGATCATAGGTTGGTAGGGTGTATTCATTGAATCATGTCCTAATTGATTTTGGTGAGGGACCTTCAATAGTTATAGGTATGGATTTGATTAGAAACACCTATAAAAAGGATATCCAGGAATTGTGACATCCCAAACCAGGATACCACTCATTAGTTTCCCGAACCCAAATGTCCACTCATTGGAGAGGGACCTTCAAGTTCTATTGTGTTTTATCTCACATAGGAATAATTATTTTTGGGGGTGAAATAGAGTGGATCATGAGATTTGTGTTCAAAAAAGGAAGAGATAAAAAAACTTCATTTGTGTGATGAATAATAATCCCATGGTCCTCTTGATATTTTAACCACGCAGTAATTATTTTTGAGATGAACTTGTATCAATGAAACCATATGAGAAGCACGATTCAGTACATGTGTTTTTTTGATTTTCCTAGGCATTTTGAGGAACCCCAAATTAGTGAAAATGTTCGTTGTGTTTTGAAAAGGTGATTGAATAAATCATGTATGATGCTGAAGGCAGAATGATTAATAGTTATATTAAGAAAACTAGTATTCATTAATATTACGAATTTGAAATTCTGTGCATTAGTTTCATGAATAAGGATGAAGTGCTACATGGGAGAAGGAGAGGTCCCACTGAGAGTTCCCTTTGTAGTTATTTTATTTGTAAAGAACATTGGATTATATAGTTAAGTATTTCTTATTTCTTATGTGATGAATAATTGGGGACCACATACTATTTTTCAAAGTTGATGAAGATACTCCATATGTTCTATTGTGAAAAGGATAAGTGAACATTGTGTCATTTTATATATATAAATATTTTGATAGAAACATGATACATACTTGTTATGTAACACACATAGTGTACAAAAATGAAGATGAATAAGATCTTTATGTTTGACATGAACATAATGAAAGAAGTTATTTTCATGAAATACGATGAATAAATATTACAAACAATTTATTATGAGTTCATATACATGAAGATGTAATATTTGGAGCATTGATATTAAAAAAAGAACTATGCATCTTTTAAATTAGAACACAAGAAAAATAACATGCCCTTATAAATGTATTTGTGTAATGAAAACATTAATTGGAGAATGTGTACATTGATGTAGTGATTTTAGTACACAATTCGTGAAGGGAGTTGTGAATCATAAAATTTTCCATAATCCCTAGAAATAGGAAAAAATGACTAGATCTTTCTAAATAGTGAAATAAATTGAGAAATTCTGAGAATATAAGGATATCATTAGATAATATGATAAGAGGTTAAAGGAATCTAACCTAAATGGGGGAGTTGCAGCTGATCAGATGGAAGAGGTTCACTAGGAGGGCGCTTCTGGGAGGGGAATGTGCTTTTGGAAATCAGGCACTGGGAGTCAGGGGAGTGGTTCTATTTAAGTGAATTTGGGGGGGGGGGGGGCTTTCCCAATGGTTATTAAAAACCTTTGGAAAAATCATGGATTTCCCAATGACTATTAAAAATCTTTGGGAAATTCGTCCCCAACCACACCTTTACCAATATTTTATTAAAACCATTGGTAAAGGACACTTATACCAACGGTTATTTTGAACCATTGGTATAAAAGTGTTGGGAAATCATGCCTTTCCAGTAGTGCTAGTCATCGAGGTATGATAATTTTTTACTTTTTCATAGATCTACTATGTTCTAAGATGAATTAGAGGATGATATCAGAGGAGGAGAATTGTATGACCTCAAGGTGGGTGTTTTATAACTCATCCCTCATGTTCGTTGATTTTGGAAGTTGTCATGTGGGGATTGATGATTTAATCAGGCACTATTTGTTGAATTTATATGTCATTATTATAATCATTAGATTTTTATGATTATTATCATTCCATATATGTGATTAATTTTTGGTGGTTATGCCCACAACTCCCAACACCCCATGTAGGATGATATTCCATAATTGTGTTTTTAGTGTTTTGAAACTTTTCCACCACAGTTTGGGTGTGCTCAAGCTTAACCACAATAATAGTAAGACTACTTATACTAAATTATTGTGGAATCAAATAATGGTGAATGAAAATTACCACATTACTTCCACTTGACCTGACTTAGGTATGTTCTTCAAATTGATAATTAAATGTCAAAGGGAAATCGGAAAGTATACTGTGTATATGACTTTGTGATATTTAATTGTGAATGAATAATAGGTTGCATGTATGTAGCACCCCATACCATGTTGATGGAAGGTAACAGAGTGATCCTTAATTATTAAAAATGATTAAATGAATTAAATGAATGGTTTCATGCAACTTGTCCTTATCACACTAATGAAAGGAAAAGTTTGAACCAAATGGACTTATTGATTGATTATGACTTGATTAAAGGGTTGAATGCTACTTCTACTATTAATACGAATGAAAGGAAAGGATTGAGAAAATTGGAATTATATTTATTACTTCATTATAAAATAGGAGTGACCTTACTTGAGCTCTCCTTGGAGTCTTATTGGGGAATACCTTGAGTACTCAGAAACCCCATTCTAATTCTAGGATGAAGCTTTCTTATATTGAGACCCATGTAGAACCTGATCCTCATCTAATCTTGGATGCCCAGTATGACACCCTAGGATCCCTCAGATATTATTAATGGATGCCTGGGATACACTCCATCGATCTAGAATTGACATGTATGTGTCATGGTTAGAGCCCATTGGGCCTAGTCACTGTTAAGCCCTGTTTTAACTTGGATAATAAACTTGGATTCAATAGGCATCTTATTTTTGAATTCCATGGAATATGATCCTTGTATTACACTCTTACCATTATCCAGGATACAACTATTAATGATTTGGTGACCATTATAGTCTTTGTTTACTTTGTTATTACCATGGTACTTCATTAATAAATATCATTACAGGTTTCCTCATTACAGCTTAGAGCCTTCAATATTTCTTTCTTGAAGCTTATTTATAAATTGGTAATAATCTAATAATGAATTGATTATATGTTCCAAAACCATGTGAGGGTTGAATTAGGTACTTGGGTATTTAGGTACATTCTACTACTTTACATTTTATGTGCATGCTTTCACACTATTAAAATCCCATTACATGAGCTGATTGTAATAGACACCATTGGTGGTGGCCCACTAATATTTATATCACACCCTCTCTTGGCATTATTTGGTTCATTGGGTAGACTAAATGATTGTAGGTAATGATAAAGTGAAGAATATGGCTTCAAACAATTGATTTCATTCTGTTTATTATGGAGATTGATAGCATATGACTGAGACAGTGCTCGAGATAGTTGGGATAATCCTTTGATTTCTGTTATACTTTGGTGGAACATGTTATGCCTACTATATTGTATCAATGTTTTCCAAGATTATAGTGACATGAAATATCATCATTCGTTTCTGTATGCCTTTATGTTATTCAAGTTATTTTGATTATTGTTATCCTTTTCTATATATTACTTTTTCTTTTTCTACTGTTTACTTATATTTCTTCTGTTTTATACCTTTGTTTATATTTATCTGCTATGCTACACTCTAGTAATGAGGGTATAGTCTCCCCAAATAAACACCATAGACCCTTGCTGCTAGTCTACAACCCTTGGAATTTGGTAGATGAGCTTTAGGCTATGTGACTTGTAAAGACCCGGAAATCCTCTAGAATTTTTTTCTTAAATAAGTGGGAATTTTATGAGTCTGCAGTTTCTGAAGGCTCTTCATTCCGAGGCCCTGTGTGCCCAGAATCAATTTATGAAGTTTTGTTCAGGTACATTCAGTAAACATACGTGCGGGTTTTTCCATATTTTGAACCAGTGATCAGAATTGAAATCTAAGGATATCGATGAACTCACAACGCTGGTATTCTCTTAAGGAGACCTTTACCGTGGTTGTGTTTTATCAGGTGTGGAAGTTAATTTTTGGATACATAATTAATTAAATAAAAATTATATGTGGCATAATTTTTATTAAATTGGTGGTTTTATCCTCCAAGGGGAAGATGGAGGTGGGGACCACCCCCAGATAACCTCCCATGGGAGTATATTATGCGGTGGGGCCCACACGATCTCAAACCCCTCAACTCCCCTTGAACCCCCCCCCCTTTAACTCTTGAACTCCCAATTTCTAACAACCCTACTTTTATTACAAACTTAAATATGATTTATTACATAAACTATTCACTTGATACAACATGGAAGATCGAGAGGTCTAGTGTCTTTGGTGATTAGGATCATAACATAACAACTTAAAACATGAAATACAACATCTTTATTGAAAACATCCATTACATGGCCACTACATTCCCTCATACTTAGCATTGCATGGGATAACCTGAGGACATGCATAAGAAAAGGTTGATCTATAAATCCAAGTAAGGGAATAAACATGGAATAAAAGAGGAGTAAAATACATGTTAGACAATAGGAATATCAATATTTCATAAGAGAAACATGAACATAAATGCATGTTAGAGCATGATAATCATAAAATGGAAATGTGGCAACATCACTTAACATGGAATTAGCATGAGCCAAGGCTCATTGCACATAGAGCATGAGTAAATCCACATTTCACATAAAGAATGAGTAAACCCTCATTTCACTTGAATTATCATGAGTCAACACTCATTCCACATGACGTATCATGATACTATACTTTACCCAATGCATTGGAGCGCTATAAGGGTGCACCCTTCTTAAACATGTCATTTCAGGCAGAAGTGTGCCACATGGATCATAAAATATGGATTAATAAAACATAATCATTTATTCCAAGATGAAGGAATGTGGAATTCATACATGAAATTTTATAACCAATAAGTAAATTTGCATAAAGGTGAATACCCTTGATGGAGAAATGGGCATGGTATTCACTACACAATGACATTGGCTTAGAAAATCAGTGCGATTTCGGCAGCGTAACGGTGTGACATAAGAATTCATAAAAATGGTTGATGAGAGAGAAATGGGTTCCTCATTATATTTAAATGTAATGGACAGTAAGTAGGTCATATAGATACATGTCCCAACAATTTTAATGGAATTTAGATTCATGATACAAATGTATTGCTTGAATATAAATGAGGAGAGAGAAGTTCCTTTCGGAATTTCGGCATAGTAACGGGTGTACATGGGAGGCATTTAATGAGGGAGAAAGGGGTATCCCATCATTAAAACATAAATATGGAATTATGATGGAGGTTTGAAACCATACCCCAACATTCATAATTGAAATTAAAAGGGCAAAAAAACTTAAAGAAAATTGGACAAAAATGAGAAAGGAAGAAAAAACCCTTAATTGGAAGTGTTCTTACAAAGTCTTGAGAGTGGATTGAGAGAGGCTTATTGGGAGCTTGGGGCACCTTGGGAGGATTCTAGAAAGAGTAGAGAAGAGGTTGGACGAACTCCAAAGGCTTTGAGTGAGGAGGAAGTAGGATCTTGGGTGGGTTTATATAGGAAAGGCGAGTGAATTCTTTATTATTTAGGTTTGGGATCCCTTACATTAAACAAATCCAAAACACAATTCAGCTCATAGTTTTTGCCCATGGTTTTTGGAAAAGGGAAGAGGAAAAAAATATTTTTTGAGGCCAAGGTCCGAACTTCTTAAAATAATGGGGTTGCTTATGTGGAGGTGAGTCACACTCCCAAGGAAAATAATTTTAAAAGACAAGATGTTTAATAAGTCTTGAGGGGTCCATTAATGCTTTGTAAAATAAGTCAAACAAACCCAAAATGAAAATATTTTAATGGTAGAACATATATTGGCCGAACATAAAGCTTATATTATTCTATTACATCACTATTGGGTCATTATTATGTCATAAAACACATTATATTTTTAAACAGTATTAAATTTTTACCCAAAAATTTGACTGTCTCAAAAAATTATGAAAAAGTCACTATTGTATAATTTTGATGTACTGATTCAAGAAATAGCATTTATTTTATCTAAATAATTTTCTTAATATGTTAATTTTCTCTTTTAAAATAAAAACTGACATTTATAAAAAATTCACGGGTTTTGACGAAAATGGCATTCAAACCTTAATAAAAATTACAATTGCATTAAAAACATTATAAGATCATTTATATTTAATAATAATTAATTTAATAATAATAATAATATTTTATTAAAATTTTATTTAATTCAAAAATCCATTAATTCATCAAAATAGATTTCTTATCTGAATATTAACCAAAAAAATACTATTTGTGCTTAAAAAAACTATTTACAAAGTGTCAATAATGACCAGAAGGTATATACATTATTATATACAAAAAATATTATACATGAACATAGTATTAGAGATTTTTTACATAACCCATTAAATTAGCCGCATAAGACCTAAGGGTATGGTGTGTGATGGTGACAGACACTTGGGGTGGCTCGGAAAACATCGCTCGAGTGGTAATCTCTATCAACATCCACTTTTCCTGTAGACGGTCCCGTTCGTGTTTGACATGATGAAGCTCAGATTAGGATTGGTCAAGAGTGAAGCCCAAAGATGCCACCTCTTTTCCGATCTCTGACAAATGGGCTTCGTATGGAGCAATTCTACTGGATGAGGCCATCACTTCCTTTGTCTGAGTAAAATGGATTTGTTAAAGCCCTATATTTATACTAGTCATGTGATCACTGTTCAACGACTATAAAAGAAACGATCACAATTCTTAACATAAAACCAAATAAGTTGAAATTTTATATAAACATTTTACATAATGAGACATTTAATTAGATCAAAAGGGATATCCATTAATGAAACTTTGGGTCGTTACACAATTTATGGTGGAGCCTTTCCACCTTCCCACTTAATATGCCAACTCACTCTCTCAATTAATTAACTAGCTTGCAATTAATTAATTGGCTCATCTAATTTGAATTATTTTGAATTCATTATGTGAGAATAATAATATGTGTTATATTATTATATTTGTCATATTTTTCCTTTATTGGGAGAATTAGTGGAGTTTTGGGAGAACACTTGGAGGAACGATATCCTCTCAACGAAGAATGCTGTTTCCAGTGAAGAACGACGATGCGTCTCTTTCTGTTCCAACCGGGGCAAGAAAGAGAAGATTTCACCTGCAATGAATGTTGCCAATGACTAAATCACCCCCTCTGACATTGACAGAATGATGTATGCCTTCCGCAACGACCGACTTCCGTGACTCATCAACGTTCGACGACAAAATACAAGGTAGGGGGGATTTTTTTATTTTAAAATGAATAAAATTATACCCTCGTTATTTGATAAATGCTTTGGTTCGTCGTGGTTCAAATGATATCACCTAATGTGAAGGGCACAGGCCGAACAAACACCGCTCGATGCCCCTCTGTTGGTTCTTGTTGTTTGACGTCGGAGGCCAAGCCGAAAGGGCGCGGTGCCATTGCACCGTGCCAGAGAATAACCGTGGCCAGGAGGACTACGTCAGACGAAATAGGAACCACGGCCGGGAGGGCCACGACAGATGAAGAGGCCTAGTGTCATTGCACCGCGCTATGGAGCTGAAGGTCGCTGCCAGGCCGGGTCGCGGTGGTGGTGGACCGACACTGTCACTCCGGACACGTTGAGGGAAACCGCGGCCCGCGTCCATGGGCTGATCGAGTAAAAGAAAAGGGCAGCCGCCTGCCAGCCAGGCTAGAGGACCGCGGTGCCCGCAGGCACCACGTGGAGGAGACTGCAGCCCGTAACCGCGGGCCGTTTGGATGTGCGATCCGGCTGGCTACGGCCGGTCGGGATGGAGAATCGCGACACCCGAAGGCGCCATGTGGGAAGAACCGCAGCCCGCTATGCGGGCCGTGTGCGCTGAGCTGAACATGCCAACTATAGCCGGCCGGGCAGGGGAGAGGTGGTGCCGCTTGGTGCTGCCGGGCGAACCGGACCGGCCCGCAGTGCGGGCTGGGTCCACAGGTCGGCCACGCCCCACTAGGCCGGGCCGAACCCCCAACCGGGTCGTACACACCAAACTGGGCTGGGCTAACCCTTCAGTAGGGTTAGACACACCGAGTCGGGCCGGGCCGACCCTCCAGCCCACTGGGTTTGACGGGCCGGGCCCGTCTTCGCTTAGATGCGAATAACTTCAATACCGCAAGTCCAATCGACGCTCCGTCTATGGAATTGGGACCCTCACGACGAGACGGTCCATTTTCGATACTCTATATGAGTTTTGGACAACTTTGGAAAATGGCAGGGTTTGGAATGAGGGTAAATCCAACCGGGCCCCTAGAACAGAAATACCAATAACTCTCAGACCGAGCGTCTGATTGACGCGCCGTCTATCGCGTTGGGTCCTTTATGATGAGACAGAACTACATGATACATCAACTCAGGAATTAGTGATATTTGATTTATCGACACTTGACTCGAGGAGCATACCATACTCGAATCGAGTGTGCTGTGTGTGGGAACCCTAGAGCTGGCTCCGATGAGTTCTGTACCGAACTCCTACATGGGTTCGACATCGATGACTTCTGTATCAGAATCCTATGTGGGTTCAACAATGATGAATTTTGTACCAGAATCTTACGTGGGTTCGACAGGGATGACTACTATACCGGGATCCTCTATGGGTCTGACAGTTCTGACTACTGTTCCGGTATCCTGTGTGGGTCTGATAGAGTAGCTGGTCCTGTATCCTGTGTGGGTATGATAGCTTAGCTGGTCATGTATCTTGTGTGGTTCTGAGATCTTAGATGAATTAGTGACTACATCTGATCATCTCTATCACTATACAAAAGATGTATACCTGTGTGAGCCGAGTCATGTCTTTCCACCATTATAATTATAGTGATTGACTTTACTTCCTTTGTGGACTGGCTTGTGTTTGGGCTCATGAGTTGGAGTTGGACTATGATTGGTTACTTTACTTTATGTATGGGAATATACCTAAGTAGGGTTGGTTGATACTTCGTGATTGTATCTTTCTACTGTGGTTTATCCTTTGTGGATTCTGGGAGACCTTCGGGGGTCTCGGGGTCCCCTACTGAGTGTTGTTATACTAACCCCTGCACGCTTTTCCCACACCTTGTTTTATTTTGTGAAGATGACAGACATAAATGATTGAGGATGAGGGTGACAGACGGAGGCTTCTTAGAGCTGGACTAGACGGGACGTACCACAAGGCTTAGTTGTTCATGTTCTATAACTACCCTTCAGGTAGGATTACCCGATGGACAATCTAGGAGCTATTTTACCTTTTTTACTTGTACTTGCACATGATTTTCAGTTGGGTTTGTATATTGGCCAACTTACTTTCAGCACACCTTACTTTTCTATTTTTAGTACTTTTTGCCTCTACTGCTTGTGTTTAGACTATGTGTGTTACAGGTTTGAAGGAAATATCTTCCCTTTTTATCAGGGATTCTCCTTTGGTGCTAGTCATCAGCCCCTGGACTACGGAAGGAGGGATTGGGGTAGTCATAGCACATGCCTTGAGAAAGGTTTGCGACAAATTGGTATTAAAGGAGTCGGTTTTACCACCAAACATGGACTCTGATTCTTTTAATGACAAAAGTGTGAAGTGTTTTGGGTGTGGTTATCAGTTTAGGGAAACCGGTGTGGGTGCGGCGGCCGACGTATCCATACACTAGGATTCTGACTTATGATCTCCAACTCAGTGCACGAAAACACTGATTTCATGTGTGTTCCCTTGAAAATTTTTTCTTTGTGGTTACTTTTTGTCTACTCACCAGGTATACTATTTTAACCATGGCACACCTGTTTCTTTTCAGGATGGCTCCACGAAGTCTGCCAACTAGGGTTCCGAGTTTTGTAAGAGATGGTAGCCCACTGAGCGACGAGGCGTTGGTGCAGGGCCCCAACACAGTGGAGGTACCAGCAGTACCACTACCCATTAGGCCACTGATACCCCCAGATCCAGCAGAAGAGTGTGCACACCACTTGAGGGCATTACACGAGTTCTAGCGCCAGAGGCTGCCCAGGTTCCAGGGAGAGATGGACCCACATGCAGCTGAGGATTGGCTGGAGGATGTCATGAGAGTTTTCAGATTAGTAGGGACACCAGCCAACCTCACAGTGATCCTTGCCATGAGTCTCCTGCATTCAGCAGTAGGAAGATGGTGGATCCTGATGCTCCTGGTGCATGATGAGGCATCATTACTCTTGATAGACTTTGAGAGTCTCTTTTGCTCAGAGTTTGTTCCTGCCACCGTTCGTGCGGTGCAGATTCAGGAGTTACTTCATCTGTAGCAGGGTAGCATGAAAATAGATCAGTACTCAGCGAGGTTCACTGACCTCTCACTCTACTCAACAGATATGGTACGAGACCCATTCTTCAGGGCCTAGACCATCGAGTAGGAACTCAGGCATGAGATCAGGGCTTCGACGATTCCCCTAAGCAATCCGATGTAGGCGGT
The DNA here is from genome assembly GCA_963277665.1 of Viscum album. Lineage (NCBI taxonomy): Eukaryota > Viridiplantae > Streptophyta > Magnoliopsida > Santalales > Viscaceae > Viscum > Viscum album. The sequence goes on along the minus strand of OY728120.1, from coordinate 1,974,211,834 downwards.
GGTGCTGGAGCGAGCCCTTTTAGTGGAGAGTTTTCTCACAGAGCAGTCATCAGTAGCGAGACCCACCCAGGGCGACACATAGTGGAGTCTTCTACCACCGGTAGTAGAAAGATGGTGCAGAGGTCCAAGCGGACCAAGCCATCAGGTGGGAGACCCTAGGATACATGTTCGGTAGAGCGGGGGACACAAGACAGAGCCAGCTATACAAGGAGCAGTAGGTGCTATGCATGCGGTGGGTAGGGCCACATGGCTCAAGACTACCCAACCCACTATGCATATGCGCAGAAGACAGTAGAGGGACCTCCAAGGTAGAGGCAGAGGTTCGACCGTGGTGGTCCACCGAGAGCAGGCGGACGTGGTAGAGGAGCTGGCCGAGCAGAGGGTGGTGGATGACGTTTCGAGGCTCTACCACCACCACCACTAGGAGGTCCACCCCGGCCATAGGGATCTGGTGGACAGAGGCGGGCTTAGCTCCAGGTAGTTGAGGCCTAGAACCACGGTATACCTGAGATGATTTGAGGTACTATCTGTGTCTACACCACCCTTTCTACCATACTTATATACAGAGGTGCGTGTCATTCATTTATTTCCACTGCCCTTGTTCGGATCTTAGAGATTCCGACGGAGACTTTGGCTCGATCCTTATGATTAGAGACTCCTATGGGAGCAGAATCGACGATTACACACTAGTGCCGGTAGTGTGAGCTGACTCTAGGAGGTGAGATCTTCGTCTGGGATCTTCTTATAGTGGAGTTGAGGCCTTACGATTTCATCTTTGGTATGGACTGGTTGTCCACAGTTCATGCTCAAATTGACTGTATTTGGCTCAAAGTGCGGTGTATCAGTACGGATGGGACCAGGTTCACCTTCACCGGTGAGAAGGGAGCCTTTGCAGTGCAAGATGGACTTACATAGAGGAGGGGGCAGCCGATCACACATCAGTTGGCTAGTCTCATCCTCTGAGCAGCTGATGTGGGGAGTCCGAGTTTTCCTATTGTGGTGGATCAGTATGCGGATGTTTTCCATGACGACGTTCCAGGACAACCTCCTCACAGAGAGGTAGACTTATACATTGACCTATACCCTGTGACAACACCGATATCTACTCTAGCATATCGGATAACTCCCACCGAGCTTCGTGAGCTTTTGGTACAGCTGGAGGATTTGTAGTGGAATGGATTTATCCGACCCACTGTTTCACCCTGGGTATCTCTAATTTTGTTTGCCAAGAAGGCAGATGGGAGCTTATGATAGTGTGTTGACTACCGTCACCTAAATCAGGTGACCATGAATAATATGTACCCACTCCCGAGGATTGATGACCTCTTTGATCAGCTCAAGGGAGCACGATGGTTCTTGAAGATAGACCTCAGGTCTAGCTATCACCAGCTCAGAGTTCGAGATGAGGATGTGCAGAATATAGCCTTCAGGAGTCGGTATGGCCACTATGAGTTCTTGGTTATACCCTTCAGTGTAACCAACACACCAGAAGTGTTCATGAGTCTCATGAACATGATCTTCTAGCCTTACCTTGATCATTTTGTCGTAGTCTTCATTGAAGGCATACTTATTTACTCGAATACTGAGGAGGAGCAAGCCTACTATTTGAAGGTAGTACTGGACACACTCTGAGAGCACCATATTTAAGGTAAACTCTCGAAGTGCAAGTTCTGGATTCGAGAGGTTCACTTTCTGGGACACTTCATCTCGTAGGATAGAGTTGATGTGGGTTCAGGGATGATCGATGCAATACTTGTTTGGGAGCCACCCAGGAGTGTGATAGAGGTGCGGAGTTTCCTGGGACTAGCTGGGTACTATCAGAGATTTGTGCTAGATTTATCCAGAGTTGCAGCACTAATTTCATCATTGACGAAGAAGGGGAAACCCTTCATGTGGTCAGATAGATGCCAGTAGAGCTTTCAGGAGATGAGGTAGAGATTCACCAGTGTGCCCATCTTGAGGCTACCAGAGGGGGGTGTAGGGTATGTAGTTTACTACGACGCATCAGGGACCAGACTTAGGTGTGTCCTAATGCAGGAGTGAATGGTGATCATGTATGGTTCAAGGTAGTTGAGACAGCCCGAGCAGAACTAAGCTACCCATGACCTAGAGTTAGCAGCAGTGGTCTTCGCCTTGAAGATGCGGCGACACTATCTGATGGGCAAGCATTTTATAGTCTACTCTGACCACCAGAGTCTCGGGTACATCTTCTCATATAAGGAACTGAACCTAAGATAGTGACAATGGCTCGAGTTTCTCCAGGACTATGACTTTGAGATATTCTATACTCCTGGGAAGGGGAAAATTATATCATATTCCCTCAGTAGGAGATCAGGCATTCAGCTGCTAGGAGTGGCGACAGAGTAGCTGGCCGCGTTGAAAATATCCTTTTTTGACAGAGATGGAGCAGCCTTTCTATAGTATCTCACAGTCACTCCTCCACTTCTTCAGCGAGTCAGAGAGGCACAATGTGGGGACATTGGCCATGAGATGCGACGTACTCAAATATCCTTAGGGAAGGCACCTAATGGGTTTTCTGAAGGTGGGGAGCATGTGATTATCTTCAGAGGAATTACCATGGTACCAGTTTCACTACATGAGGAGGTGTTGAGGGATTTCCGCACTTCTCCTATAGTAGTACACTCAGGAGTGGAAAAGATGTATTAGGATCTTAGATGATAGCACTAATGGCCAAGTATGAAGAAGGAAGTACTAGAGTTTGTCTCTCGATGCCTCACTTGTCAGTAGGTGAAGGTGGAGCACCAGGTTCCAGCAGGCTAGGTTCATCCCTTAGAGGTCCAAGAGTGGAAATGGGACAGAATATCCATGGATTTCATGATGGGGCATCCACGTACATCCAGAGGACACGAATCTATCTAGGTGATCACAAACCGACTCACAAAGTCGGCCCACTTCCTACCGATCAGAGTGCAGGGATCAGTAGAGAGCCTTGGATGCCTCTACATACAAGAGATCGTACGGATTCATGGTGTGACATCGATGATCGTCTCCGATAGAGATTCTCATTTCACTTTCCGGCTATGGAAGGGGTTGTAGGAGGCTTTCAGGACGCATATTTGCTTGAGAACCGCCTTCTATCCTCAGACGGATGGTTAGACTGAGAGGACCATTCAAACTCTCGAGGACATGCTCCGTGCATGCATCATTGACTTTCGTCATAGTTGGGAGGATCAATTAACCTTGGTGGAGTTTGTATACAACAACATCTACCACTCCACCATCGGGATGACACCTTATGAGACATTGTACGCCCGACCTTGCAGATCACCTCTGTACAGGACTGACCCTGGGGAGTCAGCACTTGTAGGACCAGAGATGGTACATGCCATGACAGAAAAGGTGCATATCATCCAGGAGCGGATAAAGACTGCACAGAGTAGGAAGAAGTCCTATGTTGATAGGAGACGGAGACCACTGGAGTTTGAGGATGGAGACCTCGTCTTCCTATAGGTCTCACCTCGATGAGGTCTACAGAGATTTGGCAGAGGTGGAAAGTTATATCCATGATTCATCAGACCTTTTCAGGTCCTTGGCAGAGTAGGCGAGGTGGCTTACTGCCCGACCCTTCCACCTCAGTTGCACTGGGTGCACAACGTCTTCCACGTATCTCAGCTGAGGAGATTCATGCACGACCCATCCCATATTATCAACCATGAAGAGCTGGATATCGGTGACGGGGAGACATTCACGAAGGTTCTAGTGGAGACTGAGGATTGACAGGAGATGGTCCTATGTGGATGGTCGATTCCTCTGGTGCACGTTCGCCTGTAGCACGAGAACCTCCAGGAGAGAACAAGGGAGTGTGAGGCTCAAATGCATGCTCAGTACCCCCATTTGTTTCCTTAGTGTGTGTTGTAGCTTACGAGGACGTAAATACCTAAGGTGGGGTGAATATAAAGACCCATAAATCCTGTGAATTTTTTTTCTTAAATACATGGGAATTTTACGAGTCCACAGTTTCTAACGGTGCATGATTCTGAGGCGCGGTGTTCCCGGAATCAATTTATGAAGTTTTTTTTGGGTATGTTCAGTAAACGTATGTGCGTGTTTTTCTATCTTTTGAACCAGAGATCAGAATTGAAATCTGAGGACATTGATGAACTTGGAGTGCCATAATTCGCTTAAGGATACCTTTACCGCAGTAGCATTTTATCATGAGTGGAAGTTAATTTTTGGGGATTCTTAATAAATTAAATAAAAATTATATGTGACATTATTTTTATTAAAGTGGTGGTTTTATCCTCTAAGGGGAAGATGGAGGTGGGTCCCACACCCACATAACCTCCCATGGGAGGATATTATGTGGTGGGGCTCGCATGAGCTCAAACCCCTCAACTCCCCTTGAACCCCCCATTTAACTATTGAACTCCCAATTTATGATGGAGCCTTTCCACCTTCCCACTTAATGTGCCAACTCACTCTCTCAATTAATTAACTAGCTTGCAATTAATTAATTGGCTCATCTAATTTGAATTATTTTGAATTCATTATATGAGCATAATAATACATGTTATATTATTATGGTTGGCATATGTTTCCATTGTTGGGAGAATTAGTGGAGTTTTGGGAGAACTTTTGGAGGAACGATATCCTCTTGACGAAGAATGCTATTTCCACCGAAGAACGACGACACATATATTTCCTTTCCAATCGGGGAAAGAAAGGGAAAACACCGCCCGTGAAGAACATCACCAACAGGAACGTTATCCCCTCCAACGTTGATGGAACGAAGTCCGTATTCCACAACGACCAACTTCTACGACTCAACAACGTTCAATGACAAAATATGAGGTAGGGGGTATTAGTGAATTTTAAAATGAATAAAATTATACCCTCATTCTTAGATAAATGATTTGGTTCATCATTAGAAAAATGATATCACCTAATGCGGAGGGTGCGGGCCAAACATACACGGCCCGACGCCCCTCCGTTGGTTCTTGTTGTTTGATGTCAGAGGTGGATCTGAAAGGGCACGGTGCCATCACACCGTGTCAGAGAATAACAATGGCTAGGTGGATGACGGTAGACGAATGAGGAATCGTGGCTGGGAGGGCCGCGGCAGACGAAGAGGCGCGGTGCCGTCGCGCCGCACTGTAGAGCCAAAGGTCAGGACGAGGATGGGCTGCAGCGGTGGTGGACCGACGCCGTCGCGCCGTCCATGTGGAGGGAAACAACGGCCCACATCTGCGGGCTGCTTTGCTGGAAGAACTGGTCGGCCGCCAGCTGGCAGGGTTGGAGGACCGAGGCACCCGCAGGCGCCGCGTGGAGGAGACCGTGGCCCGCAACCGCGGGCCGCTTGGCTGAAAAAACCGGCTAGCTAAGGTCGTACGGGATGGAGAATAGTGGCGCCCGCAGGTGCTGCGTGGGAATAACATAGGCCCGCTGTGCGGGCCGCATGCACTGGGCAGAACCAGCCATATACGGCCGTACGAGCAGGGGAGAGGCTGCACCACCGGGCGAACCAGACTAGCCTGAAGTGCCGGCTGGGTCCGCAGGTGGGCCGTGCCCCACCGGTATGGGCTGACCCCCTAGCCAGGTCGGACCCACCAAACCGGGCCGAGCTGACCCACCAGCCCACTGGGTTTGACGGGTCAGGCCCGTCTTCGCTTAGATGCAAATAACATCAAGACCGCGCATCCAATCAACACACCATCAGCGGTACTGGGACCCTCATGACGAGGAGTTACTTTTGCGACACTATAAGTGAGTTTTGGATAACTTTGGAAAGTGACCATCTTTGGAATGAGTGTAAATCCAACCAGGCCCCTGGAATGGAAATGCCAATAACTCTCAGACCGGGCGTCTGATTGACGCACCATCTGTCACGTTGGGTTCCTTATGATGATACAGAACTATGAGATACATCAAATAAAAAATTCATGATTTTTGATGTATCGACACTTGAATTGAGGAGCGGACCCTCCCAGAATCAAGTGTGCTGTGCATAGGAACCCTAGAGCTGGCTGCGACGTCTTCTGTACAGGAATCCTACGTGGGTTCGACAGTGATGACTTCTGTATCAGAATACTAAGTGGGTTCGACATCTATTAATTTTTTTAGGAATCCTACGTGGGTTCGACAATGATGACTACTGTACTGGGATCCTCTATGGGTCCGATAGTTCTGAGTTCTGTTCTTGTATCCTGTGTTGGTCTGACAGAGTAGCTGGTCCTGTATCCTGTGTGGGTCCGACATCTTAGCAAGTCCTGTATCATGTGTGGGTCCGATAGCTTAGATTAATCAGTGACTAAATTCAATAATCTCTATCACTCTACAAAAGATGTATACCTGTGTGAGCTGAGTCATGTCTTTCAACCATTATAATCATGGTGATTGACATTACTTCCTTTGTGGACTGGGTTGTGTTTGGGCTCAAGAGTTGGAGCCAAACTGTGACTGGTAACTTAGGTATATGTATGGTCATATACCTAAGTAGGGTTTGGTGATACTTCGTGACAGTATCGTTCTACTGTGGTTTATCCTTTTTGGATTCTGGGAGATGTTCGGGGTTCTCGAGGTCCCCTACTGAGTATTGTTATACTCAGCCCTGAACGGGCTTCGCCCGCACCTTGTTGTGTTCTGTGTAGACGATGGACAGTAGTGATCGAGGCTGAGGGTGATGGACGGAGGCTGCTCGGAGCTAGACTAGATGGGATTTACCGTAGGGACGAGTTGTTCGAGTTCTATACCAACCCTTCAGGTAGGACTCCCTGGTGGGCGTTCCAAGAGCCATTTTACCTTTTTTACTTGTACTTGTACTTGTTTTTCTACTGGGTTTGTATACTCACCCACATACTTTCACCACACCTTACTTTTCTATTTTTAGTACTTGTTGCCTCTACTTCTTCTATTCAGACTTTGTGTGTTATAGGTTTAAAGGAAATGCCTTCCTTTTTTATTAGGGATTCGCCTTTGGTGCTAGTCGCCAGCCCCTGGCCTATGGAATATGGGCTTGGGGTAGTCATGGCACAGGCCCCGAGGACAGGTCGTGACATGACCCACCATACTCGGGGAACCTATTAAGTTCCATCCATGTCCAGGATGTTACACCCATATCAAATATGACAAAAATTTAAATAAATAACCTAAATCACCATAAATACACTATAAAATCTTATATAATTCAAAAAATAAACACAATATTTAAATGTTTTATGATTATTATAACCAAAACACAATTGATAAAAATTATTTATCAATAGAGTTATTGAATACCAAAACATATATAATTTCACCTCAAAGATTGACATAATATTGGTATTTTATTAGTCTATGAGTTATCCTTTAGAAGAAGGAATTGACTCATATAATTCTCCGGTTCCCCAAATGAAAGGTAATGAACTATAAATGGATGTCAAGGATAAATTTATTTCTCTATATTTTACTCCTAATTTTCCTCAGTTATTCATTTCTCAATGCCCTTATTTTCTACACATGAAACATTTTCCTATTCCTTTGATACGTTATCATGAGTGTATCTTCCCACATTTCTGACATGAATGAAATTGCGCCTTTTTTTCTAAGGTCTTATCCACTAAAGATCTTAGTGGACTCCATCATTTTTTCTGACTCTGAAAGTTGTTTAAGGAATAAGTATTCCATAATATATCATGATAAATAATTATGAATAATCAAAAAATAATTCTCTCCAGTAATCATCCCATATTATTTCCCAAAATCAATTCATTTTCCATTACATTTAGTATTAACACAATTCCCCCTCATTCCAACAATGAACTTAAACCAGAAATCATGGTGTGAGAAAAATAAATCATAATCATGAAAAAAAAGTTATTAGATATCAAAATCATATAACTTTATTTTAAATCTATGAAATTTAATTTTTAAAATTGATCGTACATCATCATAATCTATTCAAATCTTTCATGATGTTTCATAATGAAATTGAAAATTTACCCAACCATATCCCTTAACAGTGTCACACCAGGTTTGTAGTAAGGGCTCATTGGCCCTTCATCAGAATGATGGTTGAGCTGTAGACAAAAAACTCTTTTTGTGGTTATTACCCATAAATTCATATGTTCCAAAACGATGTCCACATGTATTTTTTATACATGGATGTATTTCTAGGAAAACCACATAATCTCTTCATTATTTAAACATTAGGATGTTATCATATAATTAGAAATATCCCTAGGGTTTTCAATAAAGTTATGAAATCATAGTCTCCAAAAATAACTGTACCCTTATCTAATCCCATATAAAGACTACCAATACATTTATACATATTATTACATGATTTTTAACATAAAAATAAATTAATTACAACCCAAACATAGTGAGGAATAATGTCTTTGGAAGACAGAGTACGTAAAACAAAAAAAGAAGCTAAAACATAAAATATTTCATTTTTATTATGCATAGTTAGATCCTAAATCTCTTTGATCTCCTAAAACTGTAGAGTATAACTAGTGGAATATATAAAATAAATGTGTAAGATAAAAATTCCATTAATGGAATAAACATGATAAGGAAACATAACATGTGAGTCAATGTTATAACATGATATCATTAAAGAGAAGGATCATGAGTAATCACATAGAGGCATAACATAAATAATATTGTATCATAAGCTCATATAAACATAGTAAATGTGGTAGAAAGATATAATATGACATAAAAACAAGTCAAAGATAGATACCAAGACAACATCATAAGTTAGAAAAATTAATATGCTAGATTAGGTTTACTCCCAAATCCCATACATAACATCTCATGAGACCACAAATAATTACCCAACACATTGGATAGATATCTGGCACACCCATAATAACACTTAAATTATTTTGTGTTCCAAAAAAATCAATCATATGGTATACAAATAATAAAGTTCCACATAAATGAATGGGATTCCTAATTTTTCTTCATGTCATATTTAAAGGATATTTCATAAAGAAGGCAATTGATAAATGAACATAAGGATTGTATTACCCCATAAAAAGAACGGATAATGGGATAAGTATATATGTAATATATATACATATATATATATATATAGAATTTTGAATCAATATGTAACATAAAATGTTATTTTCATCAATGAAAATTTCATTAAAATTTTATATGTAATATTTCATAAGGAAAATACCCTTTTCACTTTGAAATCACTTCTTTAAAATATAAAATTTTCATAAATATTATAAAAAAAATTATGTGAAAAAACCATTGAATTTTTTAAATTAATATTCAAATAATTAAGAATTCATGAGGGTTTTTTAATTCTATCATTTGATATAAATTAAAATATATCATTCCATTCCCACTTTTGTAAAAAAAGTCAAATAAGTACCTTGTTTGGAAAATGAAATAAGTTTTTCTACAAAAAAAATTTGTAAAAAAAGTCTAACATAGGAAAAAATGTATTTAACAAATTATTAAATTATACTAAAAACATTAAATAAATTATTTTAAGGAAAATATAGACATCGAAGATAAATATTCATGTTCTAAAAGAATACACAATATCAATATTACTTACAAATAACTTTCTAGATGTTTATTTATTCAGTAAGTGGAGAAATTGAAACCAACCATTTAAATAATATTAATTACTAGAGGAGAATAAAATATATGTGTTTCAATAATATAATTTTATATTTTCCCCAAATGGATCCTTGAACATAATAAAATCTCCAAAATAAAGGATACTTGTACATAAAGCCTTACCAAGTTGGTAAATTTCGAAACAAATCCACATTGATGAATTAAAACTAATTATAAATTAAAATACCATGAATTTTAAAGGATTTATGATATAATTTATAAACATGAAAACATATAAACCACATAAAATGAATTATTATAAAAACATTAATATATGCCCCAATAATGTGGTAATTGAGATGAAACCACTTACCTTAGGTTCAACTAATCACATACATACTTTATAATCAAGAATAATATACTTATGTTAATTATTTACTTTATTAAGAAAAATTTTAAAGTATATTATACATTTTATTTTATTTATTACCATGTTATATTTATTTTCCCATTCAATTAATTTCACATTCAACATTTTGATGATATTCAATTTATATGTCCAAAACGACTTCTTTAGGTTGACTATGGTAAAAGATGTCATTGTTTCATGATATCTAGAATATTAATAATTAAATAATTATTTTATTTATAAATTAATTATAAATTTTAAACCATCCATGAAATATGGTTATGAAAAATGTACTATGTTATAATCTAATAGATGGTAGGCTGTATGTATGCATGAGTAACGTTTTCATTTTTCAATGATCATAATGGAAAAAGGTAAAAATTATTTTTTATTTATAGAATGAATTTTATATCATAAATACCATATTATATTTTTAAATAAACTTATATATACCAAGTGATTTTGTGATGAAAAATGAATCGCATTGCCTTATAGAGATGGTGGTCCACAAGTACGCACGAATGATGTTTCCATTTTTTAGTGAATGGGACGGTAAGAAAATATAGGAAATATTATAGTTACATAGTGATAAATATTTCATGAATATAATATATATACATCAAATACATCACCATAAAAATCTCTTATAGGTGATTATGCAAAATGAATTACATTGGTTCATGAGGTGGTTGTATTCCATACACATGAACCATGGTTTCATTTCCCATTTGATTAATAAGAGATTAATGTGGGGTTTTTCATTAACATAATAAATTATAATTATATTGGGAATAATTATTTTATTATATAATTTTTTTAATTATATTTTAATGAGGTGTAATAATATTCAAAAAAAAGCGTGGCTAAGAATGATCCATCTTTTTCAGAAATCCTCTTTATATTTTCACCAAAAGCCTTCCTAGGATGTTTTTATAATAAAAAAGGATTCTATAACTTGGTATATTTTGTAATTAATGGAGTTAGGAAGGTCTTTCTAAAACTAAATTACTTTTTATGTGTGAATAAAATAGGATATTAGGCACCCTTTTATATGAGATGAGGACTGACAGTTTGTAAATACTCAAAACTCTTCAACAATGTGATGTCACTCTCTAGAAAAGGGTTTCCAAAATTTATAAATGAGGTAGTTTATGGAATATAATTCACATAAAAAATGTAATAAATAAAAAATAATCATGTTTTAAACAAGTTATTCCTTTTACCATTACGGTTACTCACATTTACCATTTCAGTTTTCAATAGAGTAACTAGTTTTTTACCAGGTAATGTATCATTTAAGTCGAAATAAGAAATGAGACTTTCTAGATAATTTAGAGAAAATTATTCTAAATAATAAATCAAATTTATCTAATAAAAATCATATTTTTAGAAAATTAATCTTATTGAAAGCACATATAAAGCATAAAACATTGTTTTAACCTTATCCACAATAATTAATGTTTACCCTTTTTAATATTAATTATGTAC